>CAWUFW010009077.1:0-600000 GCA_963921515.1 Calotriton arnoldi
CTTCGGGAAGAGGAACGCCAGTACCACACTGAAAAACCCATACCACCCTGCACATATGAACAAGACACATGAAACGGAACACCAAAGAGCCCGGGGACCGACAACAGGTGGCCCAAGAATTACATCCACACACAAGGCCCAACGCAGAGCGGAAAGGCAGCCTGCCGCCCACACAAGGGAGAGCAGACAGCACTGAATGACCTTCCATTCCAACACCGAAACCACAGCCCTACGACAGAAGCCGGTGAATACAGCCATTGTCCAAGAATAGACCAACACAGGCATGCCGAGGAGACCGACCACACGGCAGATAGCGCATATCACAGAAGCACACAACGGACGGGGAGGAAAGAAGAAAACACTCCCCCATGTCGGCCACATGCAAGTTAATTGGAAGGAGTCACACAGCACCGACCTTGAACTGTCTGAGAAGCATGTGGGAAGAGGGCCCGTGTCCTCCAAACAAGCCAACAGAACACAAGTCCTGTCTCCCCACGACTACACAGAGCTCACAGCAACCCCGGAGCGTGCACATTGCAGACTGCACACACAGCCGGAGCACGCCACCTCTACGAACCGCTGCGAAATGGCAACCGCAACACACCTACCCAACTACGCCGAAGAGCTCAAGCTGTACCAAACCAGCACGATACATACATTGGGATGCGATCTCCTGTCCCTGCTGAACGTAAGTTACCGACTGACTTACCGCATCACATTGTTCAGCTGCGTCATGCCCGTCTTCTACTGTCGGAGGTGTCCCTACCAGCATCCCGTCGAGATATGCCTCTCCAACCCGGCATGTCTGAAGGCGGACCTGCTACCACTACTCCTCCCTCTGGACGCACACGACAGGGCCTGCTCTGCCTATGGGGGCATGGCGTATGTGGCCAACATCGCACGCGCACTGAAATGGAACCACTGTGCCTCCACACGACGGATCATCGAGAACAGCTACATCGAATGTCACCCAGCATGCCCCATCATGGTCCTCCAAGGGACAACCTACGAACAACACCTTGACAGCCACCATCCGCTTCATTGGCTGGCAAACATGTACACCACCAATGACATGGAAGCCCTGCTGGACGGCATCGCATACCTGTCAACCTGTAAATACGTCGGACCACAACGCAGGTTCCCGAGTGACCTATGAAGTCCAACCCCGCACCCATGCTCAGCTTCCGCACGGACTGGCCAGTCACCACCACAACAGCCATACCAAACGACCGGCAACTGTAACCACACCATCAACGACATTGCCATGACATCGGATATGACCGGGACATGCACACTGTTCCCCATCACATCCAGGAACACCGCATGCATCGTGGGAGGCAGTGGCATGGGCTCTGTGCATCGCACCCACATGGACGGAACTGCACGAACAACCAGGACACGACATGGATCCAGCGCCCATGGACACACACACCGCTCAGTGGACATGAATAGGTCGCCTGGAGTCTGTGGGTGCTGCACCCCTCCCACCCCCGCCCCGGGAATCCCATACCAGGACCTTTGCATGGACGACAAGTGCATACAACAACAACACGACCCCAGTGACTGTGACATGTCCAGTAACCACCACAGTGCAACAACAAGTGGCACGCCGCTGCATGCACGCAAGCACATGCCCTGATGTCATCTCACATGCACGCGTGCATGAGGAACAACCGCAGCAAACCTGTCACATGGAACTGAGATGGACTGTGCCCATGATGCCGAGCGGTCTGGTAGGCTACATGTATACCGTCTGTGTCAAAGTCCGCAGCTCCGCAGCTATACGTAAATGTACATTAGCACAGCCTTGGCCAAGCAGATGTAACCCCACACCCTATCCCATTTGTAATCATGCTCAGTATATCCTCAACATGTATTCCGCTGCCAGTAGTGTCCACTATACTGCATCACAGAGGACAGAAGACTCAATATAATGTTTGAAACCAGAACTGTCTCCGCTGACTCATTTCACAAGTACGAATGAGAGAGGATGAGAGTATGTGAAGTACACGGCAGTCGTGACATGACCATGTAGTCCACTGGTATTGGATGTCAACGCAAATGAGTAGCACTACTGTGGAAGACACACATGTGTCGTGTGAAGTCGTATGGACGCAGTGCTCAGGTGGGTGGGTGCGACGGGTAGATGCGCACATGCCAAGTTGGAGCACGCCGTGTTGGGAGGGCTCATGAACAGTACACCACCGCTTCCCTGGGCATTGTGAGAGGACACCTGTCGGGGGGAGTGAACACGTGTGTGCACAGCAGCCGGGCACACGTACAAAGCGGTACCAGGCGCACCTCAGCCCACCCTCTGTGGACAAGCTGGATCCTGTTGTGCGCCCGCCATGCCCCTTGACAAGGCACACACAGCCCCAGTCGACCAGGTGTAACCCCAACATAGTCAATCCGCACAGGCGATACAGGGCACGGGATGGCAGTGGAGCATGGTGTGTGAGAGGTCTCCTCGCGCTCCTCCTGGTCATATCACGCAGGCAATAGAACCTCAACGTCCAGCATGGCAAAAAGTCAAATGGAAGTGTAGGGGGGACGCACCACAGCACGAGCAGCACTGACGTCACGGGAGGTGGCTCGCACCATCCCATCCATTGCCCATCATACCAACCACGCCACATGCCATTGCGACTAAGTGCAAGCGCGTGCGCCACCACCCCTGAGCCCTCCCCAGAGAGGCCAAAGAGTGAATGTGTGGGCCATCAGCCACAGACGGACGCGGCATGGCCGCAAGGGCAGCCACAGCCACTGGGTGTCGCAGGTGGCGGATCCGGAAGGCGAAGACTGTGATGCATAGTCCATGCAGGCCGGGTCTCCATTTGGGGCACCACGCAGGTGGACGGCGTCCCGCCACACATCATACCCTGAGACAGCCCACTCGTGCAACTGGACCCACACATACACTCCTTGCCCTCTCTGGTGCGAGCTTGGGGCTGCCTGTGCAAGCGCTAGCCTCGCAGGTGAGCATGCATATTGGGGGGCGAGGGAGGACATGAGGGCTGGGGCGAAGATGACTGTATCACTGTCAGTTAGTACAAGGGATGACCCAGATGTGGAAAGGAAGAGACGTGTCCCGTGTGTACTGCAACTAGTCGCCAATCCAACTACCCCCCATGTCCGGAATGTAAGCCCGCACCTAGGCCCGCCCATCCGCCACATCGAACATACCACCAGCACGACAACCTTCCCATTCGAAACACTGACTGGGGGTGGCGACCAGTGAACAATCATGTGTAGCCTACCCACGCGTACATGTGGGCCCTCCATGATCCATGTCACCTGCGGCAAAGACATGACATGCGCAATGAGGGAAGTGAGGAGAGCTGTCCGCCCCACGCGCAGAAGGTGCATCAGCTCCACAGACCCAGCAGCGAGTCCAGCAGGGGTCACATGTGCAGGGGCAGCTGTGCCTGGTGTGAAGGCACATGCATATAGACAGCACATCGACCAATGTGTAGTCTGCCCACATCCACAGTCCATCATCATGCGGACATAGGAATTGAACACAGGGCAACACATCTTAGCTGGTGCACCCACCGTGACCAACAATGCGCAATCATCGACGTACCCGCCCTGTGCATGGCCCCCCACCCAACGGAGGCACATCCAGTGCCACCATCCCACACACACAAGCCTTCCACGGAACATGCTGTGTCCAATGGTCAGTACAGAGTCAGCGCCCATCTGGTGGATCCTGAACAGGAGACACATGCACACACATGCCAGCTCCCACTATGTACGACTGCCACCTGGCACGTGCAATGTAACCTCTCACCTGTGACGTGTGACTGCAAGCACACAGCCGTCTTGGCATGGGGCTGTCAATGTGGACACCAGTCAATGTTTCGGGAGCTGTGATCCGTACAGTGCTGTACATAGGGTGCAGTGCTGACACCTACTACTGTCTCATATCCCCTCGTGCCA
Organism: Calotriton arnoldi; assembly: GCA_963921515.1. Lineage (NCBI taxonomy): Eukaryota > Metazoa > Chordata > Amphibia > Caudata > Salamandridae > Calotriton > Calotriton arnoldi. The sequence goes on from CAWUFW010009077.1 coordinate 3,940, forward strand.
CAGGTCCCACTTGTATTGGCCGCTCAGCCCGTGCCCACATCGTCGTCGTCGTGTGCCATACTCATCCAGCCTCGGAAGCAGTACCATGCTCAGCAGACACTCATGTTGCCGTGGCGTTGCCGCTTGACGAATATGCAGTCAGTCCCCATCAGCACGCCCCGCAAGTCATTGGGGCCTAGATCCCCATGTGCATGCACATGGCAGTGGTATGTCTCACTTGCCATTGCCATTGTTGGGAGACCTGTGTAAGTGTATTGTGGCCGTGCCGTCCCAGCTTGACAGCTGGGCTGTGGCCCATGTGCTTGCTCAGTCATGTCAGTGATGTGTATGCGAAATTGCTATGTGCCGTGTTGCTTTGACATGTGTCCTCTGCCATTTAACCCAGGCGGAGACCGAACATTGACCGCCCATACCAATTGCTGGCGGACATGGACGATACAGAGGTAATCAGGAAGTTTCGGCTGGACAGGCCAACTCTGCATCGACTGTGTGCCATGTTAGAGCCCCATCTCCGTCCCCGCAGGGTGTATCCGACTGCTGTCACCCCCACGGCTAAGGTAATGGCCGCCATGCATTTCTTCGCCACTGGGTCATTCCAGCACACAGTGGGCAGTGGAGGAGGGATGTCCCAGCCCATGTTCAGCAAGGTGCTGAGGGATGTACTGGCAGCCATGATGCTGTACCGGAACAGGTACATCAGATTCCCCAGGGCTCGTGAATTGGCGGCAGTGAAGGGTGCATTCTATGCCCTTGGCAGAATCCCACACGTCGTGGGAGCCATTGACTGCACTCATGTTGGCCTTGTTCCACCACAGGCCACTGAGCACCTGTACCGCAACAGGAAGCACACGCACTCCCTGAATGTGCAAGTGGTGTGCCTTGCGGACATGGTGATCACCCACGTGTGTGCAAAGTTTCCAGGCTCGGCCCATGACGCACACATAATGCGCAACAGCATCTTGCCACGACTGATGGCCAATCTGCAACAGGATCGTGGCTGTATTGTCGGTGAGTATGTGGAGTGGTGTAGCGTGCTGGTTGTGCGATGCTGTCCCCTGTCCAGTTGGAATAGCAACGGTTCTCTGTGTCCCTCACACCCAGGTGACTCTGCGTATCCGAATGGGGCATGGCTGCTCAGTCCATTGAGGAATCCTCGCACCCCAGCAGACGATCGATACAATGAGGCACATGGGAGGACCAGACGTGTGGTCGAGCGTACCTTTGGCCTCCTCAAGTCCAGGTTCAGGTGCCTGGACCGCACCGGGGGTGCACTGGCGTACTCCCCACAGAAGGTGTGCCAGATAGTGGTGGCGTGCTGCATGCTGCACAATCTGGCCATTCGGAAGCAGATCCCCCTCATTGTGGATGACGGAGATCAACCAGGGCCCCAGCCCGCAGACCAGGACAGCTCGAGTGAGGTGGACAGCGGAGAGGAGGAAGCTGGGAATGTGCGCCAGCAGCTCATCGCCCGCTACTTCACTTGACGGTGAGTGTCCATGTACGACGGATGATGTGTCTGTATCTATGCAGGTGTGTGTGTGCTGTGTCAGGGTGGCCGTATGTTCACTGCGTGCAGTGTGTCAACGCTCCATGGCCAGGGTAGTATGCCACTGTTGGTGGCTGTGGCATTGTGCCCTATTGCTCTGTGCGATGTGTGTACATTGCTTGTAGTTGTTGACATGTACTGTGTGATGGGTGTGTGACACACTCATTGAATGTGCTCCTGTTCTGTCTCCCACCCCTAGGTCCCTACAGGCCCTCCGGATTCCATTTCCATGCCACGCATCAGGTGCCTTTCCGCCCAAGGTGGCCGTTGTATTCCGTACAATAAAGACACAGGGCACAAACAGCAGTTAGTGAAAAAGGTGCATTTATTACAAACTGTGACATGTGATTGTGTGTAAGGTGATGACAAAAGTGGTGCGTGCAGTGACAATGAGCTGTCGGTCATGGCTGCGTGATGATCAGGGTGTACCCACTGGTTCTATGTCCATAGTCCAACACACACATGCCATCCAGATGGCTGTGTGGAGTGGGATCGTAGAGCAAGTCAATGCAGTGGCTGGTCAAGGAAGGCTGGCGGAAGGCTGGCTGGCTGCCTCACTTGCGACTGGAGCGTGCGAAGTCCTCCCAGGAGATCTGTTTCCTCTTCGGACGGCCCCTTCCACGTTTGGGAGGGGGGTGTGTGGTGGCGACCTGCTGGTGGTGGGTGAGGTGTGCTCACTGGCTGTGGACGCAGGGGAAGTGGACACTGCTGCCCGAGCCTGCGCCCTAGCAGGTGGTGGCGGAGGTGGTGTTGCTGGCCTTGCCTGTGACCCCACCGCCACCACCAGCTGGCCCATGAGGTCCACGAGTTGGTCCATACGGGACACGAATTGGCCCATATGGGCGTCCATGGACCTCAGCACCCCCAGCACCTCCCGCGTGTCAGTAGCAGACCTGGCCCATTGTCCTTGGGCCTCTTCATAGGCCCCAAGGACTCTGGCCATTTGAGGCAGGGCATGGCTCCCAGGGGAGGCTGGCGTTTCCCTGACCCTGCTCCTCCTACCAGTCCTGCTGCCACCGGCCTGCCCACTAGCCACATTGCTCACCACGGTCCTCGCTGTGGCTCCCAGGGTGGATCCAGTCGGCCGGGCCACCACCTGCGCTGGGGCTGGTGCCAGCGAAGACGTGGTGGTGGTGGAGGCGGTGGTGGTCGGTGCGGCGATGGTGGCGGTTGCGGCAGTGGTAGTGGCCGCAATGACCGTGGGTGTGGCCGCAACGACAGTGGCAGCAGGGGACTGGGACTGTTCAGCATCCCTGGATGATGGGTTGGTGGGTAGGAGGGGTCCTGGGGAGCGGCTGGGCCCTGCCACGCCAGATGGGCCAGCTTGGTGGTCCGTGTCCGAAGAGGTGGACAGATCCTCCAGATCCGTGTGTCCTCGTTGGGGGCTTGTAGGCTGGCTGTGCTGGCTGCTGTCTCCATCCCCAGCGTCCAGCAGTTCGTCACCTGTGGAGAGAATGAGATTTGTTATTGTGTTGCACCTGGCAAAGTATGTATTAGTCGTCTGACATTGGCAGTTCGTGCAATCTCGTACATGGGTTTCCCGGAGGCGAGTGTGTGGCTGTGGCATCTGTAGGTGTGTGTGCTAGGCAATGGGACTGTGTGCTGTGCACATGTGGCATGGGACGGATTGGCCATGCCGATGGGTGTGTTGCTTTGCCCCTACTCATTGTGACTCTGGTGTATGCGGGCTCCTGGCCCATCCTGGGTCTGGTTTGTACTTTGCTTTTGGAGTTCAAATGGAACGCTTAGGAACGCATATGGCAACATGGGGGCCATGCCCCAGATTCGCATTTGGGATGGAATATGCTTTTGGGGTTCAAATGGAACGCTTAGGAACGCATATGGCAACATGGGGGCCATGCCCCAGATTCGCATTTGGGATGGAATATGCTTTTGGGGTTCAAATGGAACGCTTAGGAACGCATATGGCAACATGGGGGCCATGCCCCAGATTCGCATTTGGGATGGAATATGCTTTTGGGGTTCAAATGGAACGCTTAGGAACGCATATGGCAACATGGGGGCCATGCCCCAGATTCGCATTTGGGATGGAATATGCTTTTGGGGTTCAAATGGAACGCTTAGGAACGCATATGGCAACATGGGGGCCATGCCCCAGATTCGCATTTGGGATGGAATATGCTTTTGGGGTTCAAATGGAACGCTTAGGAACGCATATGGCAACATGGGGGCCATGCCCCAGATTCGCATTTGGGATGGAATATGCTTTTGGGGTTCAAATGGAACGCTTAGGAACGCATATGGCAACATGGGGGCCATGCCCCAGATTCGCATTTGGGATGGAATATGCTTTTGGGGTTCAAATGGAACGCTTAGGAACGCATATGGCAACATGGGGGCCATGCCCCAGATTCGCATTTGGGATGGAATATGCTTTTGGGGTTCAAATGGAACGCTTAGGAACGCATATGGCAACATGGGGGCCATGCCCCAGATTCGCATTTGGGAGGGTATATGCTTTTGGGGTACATGCTGTGAGCCATGGGTGCCGAACGTGACATGTGTTGTGGCAGCATGACAGTGCATGGTCTGAGGTGTGTGCATGCCTGACATGCCCTGCATATTTGCTGTCTGTTGTGGTTACTGGACATGGCATTGGACGCATCGTTATGAGTGAGTGATAGTTGTGTGCCAGCCAACGTATTGCAGTTGTCCCATCTCCTTGGTGTGCGTGCTGCCCTGTGCCATGTGCATCACTGCAGTGCTCGGGGGGTGTGGCCCATGTTGTGTGTTGTTGCTCACAGTGTGTCGTGCGCTTAATTGACTTCTGGCACATGGTTGGTCATGGGCATGTGTCTTAGCGTGACTGCTGTATGTGTGGCAGCTGTGCGGATGACATGCCTTTCATGAGACTGGGGCTGACGGATGGGATGGATGGTATGTTGTATGTGCATGGTGTGTCTGTGTGTTTGATGGGTTCAGTGGTGTTCGTGTGCATTTATGTTGTTCCGCTCTGTTGCGTCTAGTGTTGTTTGTCTTACATAGGCGTAGTTGTGGGGTGTGTGGTTGACAGGCAGTAGGGGCTACATGGACAGGACTTCAATGGTGTTTCGGTTGTGTGTGATGAGTTGCACAGTGGCTGCCGTGTGGGACTATATTCAGTGTGGCTTGTGCATGCAGACGTGGCTCCTTGGGTGTTGCTATGTCTGTGATGGGTCATGTGGGGTGTGAGTCTGCTGTTCATGTCCGTGTGCACATTGTTCACTTGTTCGTGACGGTGGGCGGTGCTGCGTGTTCGTGTGCTACGTGACATGTCCCATGTGTTGGTGGTGTTATGGTCCTCATGCCTCCAGTAATCCAGCCCTGTCCAGTTTCCCACCTGCAAGTTGTTCGTGCGTGCACTGTACTGGATGCCACATGGCTCTTAGCGGGGGGTGCTCCATGTTGCAGGTCTGTGGGGGTGGGGGGTGTAGTGGGTCGTGGGGGTGGCTGTACACCCACTGACACCGATTGCTGTGGACCGTGATGTCTGCCTTTCGGCTGTCGTTGTGCACTGCGGTGGCTGACACGTGGGTGTGGGGTGTGGGGATGCTCCTCCTTGCTGTGCTGTGGGACTGGGGCCTGGTGTGTGTTGTACTTGGGCTGTCCACCGTCCCACCCACTGCACTTTGTGTTCCTGCCACTTACCTGTTACTTGTCGGTTGGTGCAGCTGTGCCTGACACATGGGTGTGGGGAGTGCTCCACCTTGCTGGTCTGTGGGAGTGGGGGCCTGGTGGGTGTTGTACTTCAGCTGTCCCCCTCCGACCCACTGCACTTTGTGTTCCTGCCACTTACCTGTTACTTGTCGGTTGGTGCAGCTGTGCCTGACACATGGGTGTGGGGAGTGCTCCACCTTGCTGGTCTGTGGGAGTGGGGGCCTGGTGGGTGTTGTACTTCAGCTGTCCCCCTCCGACCCACTGCACTTTGTGTTCCTGCCACTTACCTGTTACTTGTCGGTTGGTGCAGCTGTGCCTGACACATGGGTGTGGGGAGTGCTCCACCTTGCTGGTCTGTGGGAGTGGGGGCCTGGTGGGTGTTGTACTTCAGCTGTCCCCCTCCGACCCACTGCACTTTGTGTTCCTGCCACTTACCTGTTACTTGTCGGTTGGTGCAGCTGTGCCTGACACATGGGTGTGGGGAGTGCTCCACCTTGCTGGTCTGTGGGAGTGGGGGCCTGGTGGGTGTTGTACTTCAGCTGTCCCCCTCCGACCCACTGCACTTTGTGTTCCTGCCACTTACCTGTTACTTGTCAGTTGGTGCAGCTGTGGCGGACACATGGGTGTGGTGGGTGCTCGTTGTGGCGCTTCTGGCATATTTGGGGACCTGTTGGTGGTTACGTGGCTGGCTTAGTGTACACATGTCCCCACGCATCTTACAGTTGTTCTGTTTGGCCTGTGTGTGGTAGTGTCTGTTGCATGTGCGTGTGATGTGTTGTGTATTGTGTGCTGGACATGGGGGTGTTTGTCCCTGGGAGCTGTGGCATGGTGGTTGCGCATGTGTGTACATAGCGGTGTGCTGGTATACATTAGTTTGTACTTACCAGCCTCCACTCCCCTGCTAATCCGGCGAGGATCTCCGGATGTATTACGACTCGCACCTTCTCCTCCCACGCTTTGAAGGTCTTAAAGAGCGCGGGATTCCCTCCGCCAGTGACGGCAGCCAGCTCTCTGTTTTTGCCCTCCTTCTTCTTGACCAGGCTCTTTACGTCATTCCAACGTTTGTTTATCTCGGTTCTGTTCCTGGGCAGGGTCCCGACTGCATTGACCTGGTCTACGATCCGGGTCCACATTCTGTTTCTGGTGGCTAGTGGTGTGTGCTGGACCATGTTCCCATAGATTTGTGGGTACACCTTGATGATCTCGTCGACCATGACCGTCAGCTCCATGGGCGTGAACTTGGGCATCCTTTGTGGTGCCATGGTGTTTGTGGTGCTGGTGCGGTGTGTGTTGTGTAATGTGCAGGGGGTTTGTGGTGCCGGTGTTTGGTGGTGGTGGTGGTGGTGGTTGTGATGTGTGCGTTTCTGTGGTGTGCTGCTGTCCTTGCTGTGTCACTGTGTCCTCTCCTCTCCTCTCTGGTTTGCAATGTAGCAAGGGGTTGTGGTCTGTGGGAGTGCTGCTTTTGTACTCACCTATGTGGGTGTGTCCTCATGGTCTGTTGTTTTCAGGTGTGTTGTGTCTGGGGTTCTGGCCTTTGTATTTTTTGTTTGTCCGGGGGGTGTTTTCGGGATGTGTACTGTGCTTGTGTATTTGTGCGTGCCTTGCTGTGTGGACTTGTTGGCCATGTTGTGTGCTATTGGTTTTGTGTGCGGATGGTTTCTGTGCAGGTACGTGGGCGCCATGGCTTCTGCCGTGTCGATTCTCATCGGCGTTGTTTGCGCTGGCGGGCGGTATTTTTGTTGTTTTTCCGCGCTCATGGCGGTGCGATCGTAATTTCACGTGCGGTGTGTCGGCCGTGTGGGCGGGCGGTTTTGTGTTGTCGTGCGTGTTTCCGTCCGTGGCGGGCGGTTTGACTCCGACTCGGACGATGGCGGGCGGTATTTTGTATGATTTTTCCGCCGATGGCGGTTTTCAGTTTGTGTACTCATAATGGCGTGGTCGGTGTTCAGGCGGTGTGTGCGGGCGGATTTTTGCCGCTTCCATGCCTGGCGGATTTTTTTACGCCGGGTATCGTAATGTGCCCCTAGGTGAGGTCTCGGTATCTAGGCTTGAATATGATGCACTTTCCGTTGGACATGAACAGTAGAAAAACAGTGCATTTAATATGTTTATTATTTCGGTAGGGAACAGCTAATCTTTTAAATAAATACATTTTTTTATCATCTTAGTATATATTATTAAACAACCAAGACCAGCCAATTTGGATGTTTCAATTACTTACAGTTCATCCCATTACTCCGAGTACTTAATCCCTAATAGCACACCCAGTTGTGGGTGCTGATGAGCGTCTCCCTTCCCGGAGGACAGCCTGCCCTATCGATCTGCTGTCACTAGGGTTTATCTCTGCTGTTTATCTCTTCTGCCTGACTCTGCGCCTGTTGTGCAAGGCCGGAGTCCAGGCGCGCACCAGCAGCTGATCCCAGGGCTCCCAGCTCAATCAGTACCTGGGTGTGAGGCCAACGGGAGGTGATGCCCTGCTCCACCATGGGCTTCCAGAGCCAATACAGGTCTTTTTCTCCCTCACCCTGGTGCTTGTAGTCCTGTACATCACCAGCATGTGGCTCCTTGAGTATCGCGGGTCTGTGGCCTGGGGTCAGAGGGGACTGGCCTTTAGGGAAATCATGGATTTGCAAGGCAGGAGGGGCTGTGCACAGTCGCATGACAGGCTTCTGTCTATCGAGTGACTCATCCCCACCAGCCGTCAAGAAGCATTGGAGTGTGTTTGCTTGACATGTGATTGACTCTGCCCCCGGCCTACCTGTGTGGCATCGGTCTGTGTTTATCCAACATGTTACTGACTCCATCCAAGCTCAAGAAAGTTTTAAAGGTCTCGGCCTGACATGATGTTGTGCCAGAGTTTTAGAGGCACTGACGTATATTTTTTCTGATGTGCTCTGTCCCAGCCCTACCGCCAGTCAAGAAGAGCTCTCTGCTCCACAAGAGTTTTAAAAGCACTGTTGTGTGTTCTTAAGTGCTGGCTGCCTTGCTACTGAGGGGCGATTTGCATAAAGCCCTAACAACAGGGCACAAGTCCTGAAAAAAGAAGTGGGGGGACTGACCAAGTCAGGCCGTATGCAAGTGACATCATGACGTATCCTGTCAAAGCACATGACGTCACGACGCGTGACATTGCACGTGGCATCACAGGAAGTGACCTCACTGGAAGTGATGCTCTGATATGTGTGTTATAACATATGCCAACTGAAAATGCAATAAAATATGTTTTTTTTTAAAAGTTGTCTCCTGCAAAGCATATCATGTAACATGCAATTCACAGATTTTTATTTTATGTAGATAGGTAAGTGGATTACTGCTATGAACACAGATATCCTTTTGTTACTTGCAGTTAATAAATAGTAATCCTTCTAGTAGACCACAGTGAGCTATGAAGTGTATTTGACACCTACACCTTGTAACCCTGACTGTCTCATGTAACACATCTTGTACATTAATTTACACACTTACATGATTTATTTGGAATGGATAATGTGTATGTTATGTAAAGTGCTCTAACACTCTGCATTGGGATGAGTAGCACTATTGTTTTCTCCCCGGTGTATTTGGATTTGTGAGGTTCCAGTGTTTTCTCCCCGGTGTATTTGCATTTATGAGGTTCCAGGACACCTCCAGTCCCACACGCGATCAAAAGGAGGCCTGATGGCCCCTTAACTCCTGTCTTTATCATTGCCCAGCTAGAGGTGGAAAAAAAAGCCCCCTCCCTGCCTGCACGTTGCTGCTGTGAATCAAAAGCAGACAACGTGCAGGAGCTGATGAAGGTGTCCTGGTGTTTCAAAATTACACTGGGACAAGTTCAACATATTTCTGTGGGGCCCAACTTCTTAGCAGGGGGGACGGCGTCCACCCTGTGAAAAGAGTGGGTGGACGCCGTGTACCCGCGTGTACCCCCGACTCGTGCCCTGCCTAACAAGCAGTATACTGATTAAGTTTCATTATGGAAATTACCAGCAGCAATCTTTGCTTCTATTTTATTACGAAAAGGGGACTTCAATTGCCTTGACAAGGTCAGCCTGAACCTGCTAGGGGAGGAGAAAAGTGAAAACTCTGCTTGGTAACCTAAGTTTCCTTCTTGAGTCGAAGTTTGATGCGGTGTAGTCGAAGGATCTTTTTTTCACCCGCTCTGCTCCTTTTATTGGTCTGTTTCTATCTTTTTCCTGGTGCTGTTTGGGACACTAAACCCATGGAGAGCTTTGCACCATGCGGGACTGCAACAACTATCTTCGAGGTGCTCCTTCGGTACTTCCATATGCAATCAAGGGGTTAGAGGGCCAGATGTGGGAGGGGAGGCCTCTGCCATATGCAGAGGAGAAGAGGGGGCTTTGAAGGCAAAGGATCCGAGGCTCTCTGAGTGACATGATGACTCTGCATTCCTGCTCCATCACAGCAGCTCAGTCAGAGCGCGCATTGTTAATCTGCGGCGAACGCGGTAAAAAATGATTACATCTGTACAATCCTGGCGGGAGAGTGCGGGAGACTGAGAGGCCACTGTTAGTAGCCTTTTCTTGAAACTACCACAGTAAGCGACTTTTTGGGATCAGCTATAGTATGTGTTGTTTGGGTATTGTACTGAGAAAGTCGCCTACCTACTGATGTTAATGACCAATGCAGGCGTCTTTAAACTTTAAAGTTGTGTGCAGGTAAACTCCGCCACTACGCGGATGACGGAGTTTTTGCTGAACTTTGCGTTCCAGCGGAGCGCGGAGTTGCAAAAACTCAGTGAATTCCGCCAGCGGAGCAGAGTTTACCACACACCCTTAAGTTTAACAAGAAGTGCCTTATTTCTACCAATCAGGAGAGCATTACAGTAGTCCAACTCAGACAAAACTAGTGCAGACACCACTGCTTTTTGTAGTTCTGGTGGTATAAAAGGAAAAACTTTTCTCAAAATTTTCAACGTGTAAAAAGTGGATGATGTAAGCGCCTTCACGTGATGGGAAAAGGACAGGTTTGTGTCAAAAATGACTCCCAGATTTTTCGCCCTAGTGGCTGGAATAGGAAGGGGACCCAACTCCACAGGCCACCAATCAGTGGACCACAAAGATGGGTCTCTGCCAAAAAGTAAAACTTCAGTCTTATTAGAGTTTTTAGGCAGTTCTCCGACATCCATCTGCTCATGTGTCGCATGCAGGCGTGAAAGTTGCGGGCTGTGCCCTGAATATTATTTGAAATGGAGACAATAATCTGAGTATCGTCCGCATATGATACCATAGCAAAACCGCAGGATTTAATCAATCTGGCAGAGGTGTAACGCACATATTAAAAAGGGTTGGGTTCAAGGATGAGCCCTGTGGGACCCCGCATGGGAACTTAAAGCTATGGGACCTAAAACCATCCACTTCGACGAATTGTTCACGATATGACAGGAAGGATTTAAAGAGTGAGAGGGCTGTGCCTGCTATCTTTATTCCTTGAAGGCGGCTAATCATGAGGCTGTGATCTACCGTGTCAAACACTGCTGAAAGATCCAACAGTATCAGGGCAGCCATGCCTCCTTTATCTACTGAGCACCTAATTTCTTCTGTCACTGTGATGAAAGCGAGCTCAGTACTGTGCTTACTTCGAAAGCTGTACTGCGTCGAATCCAGGATGTGGTTATTATTAATGAAAGTGGATAGTTCTTGGTTCATGTATTTTTAAAGAAGTTTTGCTGGTAAAGGCAGACGGGAGATTGAACGATAGTTACCTGGATCTGTTTTATCCAAGTTGGATTTTTTTTTAAAGTGGTAAAATGGAGGTCTTTTTCCAAATTTTAGGGAATGACCCAGTTTTAATGGCTAGGTTGAATATCTCTGTAAGTTGAAGTGCAGCTATCTCCGCCACTGTGTGAATTATCTTAGGGGGACACGGATCCAAAGGCAATCCGGTTTTAGTGGCTGAGAGAAGTTTAGTGACATGCTCATAGGAAACAGGCAAAAAATCTAAGAGTTGCGGCAAACTGGAAGCCTGGGGCAGGTTAGGGACTTTTAATTCTGTTCTCGCTGCATCAGAGTGTGAAAACTGAGTGCTATTGTCATTTGCAGGGCATGAGGCAAACGTATCAAAGATGCTAGAGACCTTTTTGCAGAGAGAAGATGCTAGGGTGTTGCAAAAAGCTTGGTCTATTACATTGTGTCGGGTCTCCTGTGTGCGGCTAAGTTTCTGGACCGTAGCAAACAGTTCTTTGAAGTTATTCTCCGCACCTTCAATTTTCTCCGAGAAATAGTTGATTTTAGTTTTATGGATCATTTCTTTATATTGTGTCAGTAATTTCTTATAAGATTCTTTTTCCTTGAGTCATAGAACTGTCTCCAACGCCTTTCTTGTCTGTGACATTGCCTCTTCAGAAGCCTTAGCTCCTCTGAAAACCAAGGTTCAGTGGGAGCTGTCCTTCTAATTTTCCTGCTTTCTGAGGGATTGTTGCTTGCACTAATGTGGCAATCCAACTGTGATAATCTAGTGATGCTGTCTCTGGAACTTGGGATAAACAGGGTCTGCTCATGCCCAGTTGGGTGTTAAACTTAATTCTATCCAAGCAATGCCATTGGTATCTCCTCAGACTTATAAGTGGGAAAGGCTTGTTGCCAGCTGTAGAAGGCAGTGTAAGCGTTAGCATAACCGCTACATGATCGGACCATTGAAGTTGCAGGTTATTGTTGAATTTCAGAAAAGGACAATCTGCAAAAACATCGTCCAGAAGGTGCCCAGCTCTATGGGTGTGGCTACCTGTAATCTGTTCTAAACCTGCACTGGACAACAGATCCATGAGGGCAAAGAAGTCTTTGTTTTGAAGGTTACCCAGGTGAAAATTAAGATCCCCGAGAATAGTGTAATCCTGGGAGTTAACTTTATATTCAAGTAACTGCCCCATGGTATGTGTAAAGCTAGCCTAGGGCCTGGAGGGCGATAAGCCAGCAGCCCATTAGAAGAATATATGTGATTAATGACTATCTTGGTGGAAAGCACTTCGCAATCAAAGCCTGTAGGGATCTCTTCAAAGGATGCTTTCAGATAGTCCCGATAGATTATGGCCAACCCTCCTCCTTTTTTCCCCCTACGATCTTTCCTAGCGATTGAAAAACCGGGCGGGATGGCTACCACCAGGTCAGGTCCAGAGGTCTCATCGGCCCAAGTTTCCACAACAAATATTATGTCGAGGACATGTGCTTCTACAAAATACGCAAATTCGTATTTGTGTTTAATCAGTGAACGTGCATTTAAAAGATCGCAAGATAGCCCTTGTGAGGCCCTGTTTCCCATAGGATCAGATATATCCTTCCCTTTTCCTTTGTAGGACTTTCTGGGATAAATATTGGTGTACAGTGTGCTCTTAATTTTTGTAAGCGTGAGTTTACAGGTGGAGCAAGTCTGTGTCCCATGGCTGTTGCCACAGTTAAAAACTGGGCCATGGCAGCGCAGGTTAATACTAGATAGCTCCAAAAGCTTACTTCGCGAGTATGAGGTGATGGTTTCCATATGGATCCTGAATCCTGCAGAGTGGCTGGCGCTGAGCGTGGTCTGAGAGCGGACGGGCTTGCCTTTGAGGCACCCGCTGTGCACGTCCGCTGTGCGTCCGCATCAGGGGTGATTTATGTAGTCAATAGCCGAGGTGGTGTAAGATGACTATAACGTCAACCGCTCAAAATGGCGGCTGACAAACGTTCCAACTAACCCAAACCAAGCCTAACTCTCTCCACTCAATCAGCACTATCAAGGGCAGTGGTGGACCGGAGAGCAGCGTACAGAATTGAGGGAAGTTTGCGTGGAAGGCACAGACCAAAAGACAAAAGTATTTAAAATATATAAAGGAATAAAAATCAATTTCTTAGTGCAAGTTTGCGATGTGTGCAAATAGCATAGAGATAAAAAATTAAATGAGCGAGCAGTTCAGCAAACCTCTGTGAGTGGTTCTGTTGGTTTAGAAACCTTGTAGGCTGCGCGTCCGCGTCAGGGGAGATTTATGTAGTCAATAGCCCAGGTGGTGTAGGATGACTAGAGCGTCAACCGCTCTATATAGGAGATGATATTTGATTTGGAACAGGGAAGGTATGATTTTATATTTAAAATTAGAGGTTCACATCTCTTGCCAATTATAAGAGAAGTTGTCTGTATTGGTTTCACATTCCCATTTGGATTCAGTGGATGTCTGTAACTTAGTGGATTTGGGAAGGAGGATAGACTCTGGAAACAAAGTGACCACTTAGATTGTACCAGGCTATCATATCTAAAATAGATTGGGAGGAGAATGTGAGTTTAAGTTTGGAGATGACTGATTTCAATTTGAGGGCTCGGTAGGATTCCATATTGTTGAAGCAATATTTAGTTTGTAAGTTTGCAAATGTCTAAGGGTCTTGAGGGGGACCAAGTTGGTCCAGCGTAAACATACCAGCCAGGGTCCAACTTAGAGCCAAACTTATTTGGTATTTGTCTGGTTGTGATAACCATTTAGAACTTTGTTTGAAGGGGAAACCTTTATGATAGAATGAAAAAGTAGCTAATCTGACCCCTTCCAAGATTTTGGGAAATCTTTTTTTTTAGTTAGATCCTTGGTCTCTTGCAATTTCAAAGGAATTTTTTAAAAGATTGTCCAGTTTGCAAAAAAATCTTTCAACAGGGAGATTGGAATCATAGAAATCATATAATTATTCATGGGTGTAATCATCATTTTTAGTGCTTAAATATTCGTGAATAAACTTCAATAGTTTTTATTAAGGCTTAAATAGAGGATTCTGCGTGTTTGATAAATATTAATATATTATCCACGTATGCAGCTGCTTTAACCCATAAGATTACCAAATGTAACACCTGCAATATCCTTGCTATCCCTAATGGTTTGCAATAATGGTTCACTTACTAAAAGAAAGAATGCTGATAAATGTGGACAGCCTTGTCTCGTACCTTGCATTAGGTCGAAATAGTCAGAAATTCTACCATTGAATTTAACTCTAGCTTTAGGATAAGTGTATAAGGCCATAACCATTTTAATAAAGTCTTCTCCTAGGTCGAATTTGTTAAGAACTGCTTTCAAAAAGGGCCAGCATACCTCGTCAAATGCCTTTTCAGCAATCAGAGCTATTGTAAATGCAAGGGAAGTTGACAGCGAGGCCTTTTCAATAACGTGGCAAAACAATATGGTATTATCACTGCACAATCTATTTTTAATGAATCCAGCTTGGGTGGGATGAATTAGTTTAGGAATTTGTTTATCCAACTGTGTGGCAAGAACTTTTGTGTAGATTTTACAATCTATATTAATCATTGATATTGGCCTGTCATTTTTCATAAGTGATAGATTTTTATCTTCCTTTGGAATGACAACAATAACTGCTTCAGCTGGTGTGCCAGTAATAACTCCTTTATGGGAAAATGACGGATAAAAGTCTAACAAAGAGAAATTTAGTTCAGGCCCAAAAAGTTTTAACCTGCAACCCAACTTGTCACAATTTCCCTTCTGACAGCAGAAAAACCTTCAGTTTAAATATTAATAGATCACAAAAATGTAGGCCTTGTAACATACAAAGTAGGTTACATAGTATTTAAAAGTGGGACATTTACTGCTGCCAAGACCCCAAAAGATATTTTCACTGTGGAAGGCCCTGGTTCTTGTAGGAGAAAACTAGAGTACAGAATAAAATATTATTTCTGTTTCTCAGGTGTGGGACCAGCTAGAATACTAATTCAACCACTCTTTTTAATATTTATTAAAAGCCCTATTCAATAGTGAATTTGAATTTTATAAATAGTTAGGAAAAGAACTTTTAGAAAGTTATCTTTTCCCTACCTGAAGCTCCTTCCTCAAGGCTAATTTGCATTAGCTCTCCAGCAGATGTCAATCAAGTGGTTGACCTTTATGAGGTGTAAAAACTGCTCCCCTGGCCTGGCTGTAGGCAGGTGTCTTCTTCCTCTGGCAGCAGGATCACTTGGGGTGGGCCCAGAAATGTAATTAACTTTGATGGGGCCTATCCTGTCACAAGTAAGTTTCTGTTGACACCTAGAAAGGCCCAGCATTTGCGCCCCTAGTCTGACTGGCAAGTAAACCTAATGGGTGGAAAGCTACCACCAAAATTGATTTTGAGTGACTACAGAGGAGATGATTGTTAATTACTGTGACCATACTTCTAAGTGGGCATATGCAAGTGGAGAAGGATTACCTCATCTTTGATTTTCAGAATAAAATAAAAGTGGGATTATTTGCAGTAAAAGAGGAAGCTGGAACTGCTACAATAGTGGGTAGGATTTCCCTGGGAAACTTTCCCCCCATTGAGTAAGGAAGAGCATGTATCATCTCCACTCACTAGTTGGTGCCAGGAATAAATGTGGAATCATGAAGACACCACCCTCAGAACACTTTTAGGACCGGTAAAAGAACAGAAAAAGGACTGTACCTGCTGTTTGAGACCTCCTGAAGGGCTGGACCTTCTCCGACTTGTACCCAGGACAAAGAAGAGGTCTCCAAGAGTCATTTGGCTGACCTCCTGTATAGCTGCAGAGACACAACAAGCTGCAAGTGCTCAACTGACCATTAGCTACTGGACCTGGACTAGACCATGCAGTTGACCTGTGCCAGACACAGTGTGATTCCCTAAGGGCCTTCTAATGAGGTCCTGGAGGCCCTGCAATTGTACTGTTGTGGTTGTTTGGGCATCAGAAGAAAGTTTGGAATCTTTAGAAAACATTTCCTCCAGAGCTCCAGAGGGACCTGCCCGAAAAGGTGTCTGGCAGGCAGTTCCACAATGTTCGGTTGGATTTCATGTTCATTCTATGTGTAGACCTCCACACCTTGGAAAAATTGACTAAGGGCCTATTTTCAATTTTGGCAGATGGGTAACTCCGTCGCAACAGTGACGGATATCCCGTCCACCAAAATATAAATACCATAAGACATAATAGGATTTATATTTTGGCTGCAGGATGTCCATCACTGTTGCGACGGAGTAACCCATCCATCAAAATCTAAGTCAGGCCCTAAGTCCTGTTATTAGAGGGGACTTAGAATATTTTCAAAGAAAATTCTCAAAAATCTCGGACCAACCTGCATTAAGGGGGTCATTAGGATAGCGGGCGGATCGCCGCCGCCCGTATGGCGGTGGTGATCCGCCCACTATTTCCCACCGCCCGCCTCACATTTCCCCACCGCCATATTAGTATGGCGGTGGGGACCCAGGCGGACGGCAAGACCGTCCGCCGGTTTTCCGCCAGTCGACCAGTCGACCGTGCGGAAAAGGGGCTGGATATGGTGGCGGTGTCTGCTAGACACTGGCATCCATATTATAATGGGCAGCGGTGCAGGGCTTTCCATGGCGGAGACCCCGCCATGGAAACCCAGGTCGGAGTTTGCTTTCGGGGGCCCGTTGCGGGCCCCCAGGGTATGGGGGGTGGGGGTGCACATGGGGGTACCTATGGTACCCCCTGCATTGTCATGGACATGGTGGCAGGCACCTCGCGGTGCCTGTCACCTTGTGCATGACGATGCACACAGTGCATTCCCAGCATTGTGGCGGGCGGTGCTGTGAGCACCGCCCGCCACAATGCTGGAAATGGAGGATGCCACCGCCACGGTGGCATCCTAATCGCCTGTGCGGGACCCCCGCACCACTGGCTGCCGGTCCCAGCACCGCTAGGGTGGCGGGCGGAAGAAAGTCCGCCCGTCATCCTAATAGGCTCCTAAGTATCTGACCTTTGGTTCCATGGCAGTGGCTACAGTTTTAGCGGCACCCCACACAGAGACAATTTTTCTTCTCAAAAAGTGACGCAGTCCATTCTGCATTGGGGATTAGAAGAAATGTCAACATTATTCTTCAAGAAAGTGCACAAGTCCCTATCTGAAGTGGGACTTAGAATTTTTGAACTTTTGCATTTTTAAACTTTCACCAGGACCAATCTACTTGGTGTACCTGAACCAGATTCTATCAAGATCAGCCTGAAATTGCATCTTGAACCAAGTCTACCATGACCATTGACATATCTTTGCTTTACTTTGTTCTTGCCACTTTTTCAACTTAAATCATTTACAAAATGATATATCTGTTTCTCCTTATTGATTTGAGGTCATTTAATGTCAGTTTGCTTATTCAATGTTTCTCTATCTTTATAAATTGGAGTGGGATTTTTATTGTGTTGTGTCTCTGACTTTTTAACTGTTTTGGTACTTCTAAATGCTTTGCACATTGTCTTGAAGTCAAGCCTATCTGCTCTGTGCCATAGCTACCAGGGGTTGAGCTCAGGTTTAAATTATTTAAACCTGTAACTGGGCCTAACAGGTTAGTGACTTTGGTCCAGATGTACTAATCTTTTTTGTGGTCACAAGGGGCGTTTGAGACAATGTACAAAAGGCAAATTTGGATTTAGTAACTAGTTACCGAATCGCAATTTGAGTTTGCTACCAAATACCGATTTGGTATTTGGAAGGGGCGTCCCTTCCAAATACCAATTCAGAATGATTTGTATTCATGTTTTGCGACCTAATTCCAGTCACAAAACAATAATAATTTACCACCAGTTTAAAGCTGGTGGTAACCCATTCTCAAAGGGGAAGGGGTCCCTTGGGGACCCCTTCCCTTTTGAGAATGTTACAAAAAAAGTGTTAAGAGAAGGCAGCGGTCCCACGGACCACTACCTAATCCTATTAAATGAACCTGCAGAGTTTCATTTTTTCTTTTTAAATGCATCCTGTTTTCCTTCAAGGAAAACGGGCTACATTTGAAATAAAAAAGATTGCTTTATTAAAAAGCAATCACAGACATGGTGGTCTGCTGACCTCAGCAGGCCACCATCCCGGTGATGGCTGCAGTTCCTAATAGATCACAAATTGTGACCTACCTCATTAATATGGATGAGGTAGGTTTATTAGTGACCCACTAGGAATCACTAATGAAACTCATAAGAGTTTCATACGTTAGGAATACCAATTTCCTAATTGCGATCCACAGAGAATCACAATTAAGAAATCGGTATTCCTAATGTTTGTACATCTGACTCTTTATTACTTGTAATGGACTGCTCTCCACACCAAATAATAATTCACTTTCTTACAATTCCAAAATGGCCATATTGCATGCATGCCTCTGTATGGTAGCCCCCTTGGAAATATGCTTACTTGAATCTCCAGTTAAAGCTGAAAATATTTAAATACTATCAAAGCCACTTACCAGGTCACTGGGTATTATACATTTACTGCAGCAGAGTCCAATGTAACAGGAGATTTTTAATTTTTTTAAGGTACAACTCAAATTGACCTTGTTGTGGATTGGCAAAGCTCATTTTATTACTGAATTTGTGCCACCATTCCTTCCATTTAGTTTGGCCATATAAGGGCTGTCTGATCCTAAGAATGCCCTTAAAACAGAATATGTTCCACATGTGTAGCAGAAGGTAATTGGAGGGTGTACAGACATAATGTCGAGTTTTTTTTTTCGGAGTACAAAAATATCGAGTTGGAAATATTGAAGGGACTGAATATCGACATCAAGGATATCGGTGACCAGAATATCGACATGAAGGTAAGAAATATCGTTTTTGTTAATATCGAAGTCAGTAATATCGTTTGTAAAAATATCGTTGTTAATAATATCGGTTTATATTAGTGTTATTTATTTTAGTATGTATTTTAAATGTATTTGTTCTATATTTTTTGTTAAGTATTGTATTTTTTTTAATATATGTATTACATTTTTAGAAGTTATTAATGTTTTTAAACATAAATTTAGCGTTTTAGTTCCGTAGCGGGTTGTGGGTTTATAGGGGAATAGGGTGGGAAGTAATTTAATTATAGTAAATTTAATAATAATATTTAGAAATTATTAATTAATTTTAATAACATTTTGCGATTTAGTTCTGTAGCGGGTTGTGGGTTTATAGGGGAATAGGGTGGGAAGTAATTTAATTATAGTAAATTTAATAATAATTTTTAGAACTTATTAATTATTTTTAATTAAATTTTGTGTTTTTATTCCGTAGCGGGTTGTGGGTTTATAGGGGAATAGGGTGGGAAGTAATTTAATTATAATAAAGTAATTATTAATTTTTATTTCTTGGTTTTAATTAATTTATTGTTAATTAATTATTAATTGGTAATTAATTGTTATTAATTGATTGATTGATAATTATATTAATTGTGTTAATTTGTTTTAGGAGTGGGTTGTGGGTTTATAGGGGAATAGGGTGGGAAGTAATTTAATTTTAATAAAGTAATTATTAATTTTTATTTATTGGTATTGTAAATTAATTTATTGTTAATTAATTATTAATTGGTAATTAATTTTTATTAATTGATTAATTGATAATTATATTAATTGTGTTATTTTTTTAGGAGCGGGTTTTGGGTTTATAGGGGAATAGAGTGGGAAGTAATTTAATTATAATGAAGTAATTATTAATTTTTTGTTGTTATTATTTATAAATAAATTATTATAAATTAATTATTAATTGGTTATTTAATTAAAAAAATATTTAATTGATAGGTATGTTAATTTTAACCCTCTGCTATCCAACACTTTCCCTACAGTTACACTCTCTGGAGTGGGAATAGTAATTTTTACCCTTACGCTATCCAACACTTTCCCTACTGTTGCACTCTCTGGAGTGGGAATAGTAATTTTTACCACTACGCTATCCAACACTTTCCCTACTGTTGCACTCTCTGGAGTGGGAATAGTAATTTTAACCCCTTCGCTATCCAACACTTTCCCTACTGTTGCACTCTCTGGAGTGGGAATAGTAATTTTTACCCCTACGCTATCCACCACTTTCCCTACTGTTGCACTCTCTGGAGTGGGAATAGTAATTTTGACCCCTACGCTATCCAACACTTTCCCTACTGTTGCACTCTCTGGAGTGGGAATAGTAATTTTTACCCCTACGCTATTCAACACTTTCCCTACTGTTGTACTCACTGGAGTGGGAATAGTAATTTTACCCCTTCGCTATCCAACACTTTCCCTACTGTTGCACTCTCTGGAGTGGGAATAGTAATTTTTACCCCTACGCTATCCAACACTTTCCCTACTGTTGCACTCACTGGAGTGGGAATAGTTATTTTTACCCATACGCTATCCAACACTTTCCCTACTGTTGCACTCTCTGGAGTGGGAATAGTAATTTTTACCCCTTCACTATCCAACACTTTCCCTACTGTTGCACTCTCTGGAGTGAGAATAGTAATTTTTACCCCTAAGCTATCCAACACTTTCCCTACTGTTGCACTCTCTGGAGTGGGAATAGTAATTTTTACCCCTACGCTATCCAACACTTTCTCTACTGTTGCACTCACTGGAGTGGGAATAGTAATTTTTACCCCTACGCTATCCAACACTTTCCCTACTGTTGCACTCACTGGAGTGGGAATAGTAATTTTTACCCCTTCGCTATCCAACACTTTCCCTACTGTTGCACTCACTGGAGTGAGAATAGTAATTTTTCCCCTACGCTATCCAACACTTTCCCTACTGTTGCACTCTCTGGAGTATGAATAGTAATTTTATCCTCTCTGCTATCCAATATTTTCTCTACTGTTTTAGTTAATGTAGTGTATAATGTATTTTAAAAAGATTAAAAATATTCTAATTTTTTAATTTGTTATATATATTTTTTATGTTTTCATTTATATTATTAGTGTTTGTGAATATATATGTATTTATAATTTTTAATATGTTTTTTAACATTTTATAAGTTAATAAAATAATTATTTATAAATATTATTAAGTATGTATATTATATTTTATATATATATATGTTTCATTTATTTTGACATTATGGTGTCCATTACGATACCGGGCGGTAAAAAATCCGCCATCCACCATAGCGGTAAAAATCCGCCCGCCTACACCGTCTGAATACCGACCGAGCAATTACGATGCCGCGAAGCGAACACCGCCCGCGGCGGAAAAACCCCCCAAAATACCGCCCGATCATGTCCGATTCTAAGTCCACCCGTCCGCCACGGACGCAAATACGCACGACAACCAAAAACCGCCCGCCCTGACGATCGAGACACCGCCCGTGAAATTAGGATCGCTCCGACATGAGCGCGGTAATTACACAAATACACCGCACGCCATCGTAAACAACAGAGATGGAAATGGACACGGCGGAAGCCCTGGTGGCCACGTCCCTGCACAGAAACCATCCGTGGACCCAAACAAACACACACAACATGGCCAACAAGTCCACACAGCAAGCCACGCACAAACACAGTACACATCCCGAAAACACCCCCCCTGGACAAACAAATAAACTACTAATCCCAGAACACCAGCCACAACACACCTGAAAACAACAGACCATCATGACACACCCACATAGGTAAGCACAAAAGCAGCCCCTTCACAGACCACAATCCCTTGCAACACTACAAAGCCAAGAAGAGAGGAGAGAACACAGCGACACAGCAAGGACAGCAGCACACCACAGATACGCACCCATCACACCCACCACCACCAGCACCAGCACCAGCACCACCAAACACCAGCACCACAAACGACCTGCACATCACACACCACACACACACCGCACCAGCAACACAAACACCAAACCACACACCATGGCAGCACACCGAATGCCAAAGTTCACTTCAACTGAGCTGACGGTCATGGTCGATGAGATCATCAAGGTGCACCCACAAATCTTTGGCAACCAGGTCCAACAGACAACAGTAGCCACCAGAAATCGGATGTGGAGCAGGATCGTAGACCAGGTCAATGCAGTAGGGAACGTGCCACGCAACCGAGGCGAAATCACCAAGAGGTGGCACGATATGAAAAGGGAGGTAAAGAAGAAGGAGGCCAAGAATCGGCAGCTGGCTGACAGGACTGGCGGAGGTAATCCCGTGCTTTTCAAGACCTACAAGGCGTGGGAGGAGAAGGTGCGAGGCATCATACATCCGGAGAGTATCACCGGAATACCAGGGGGAGTGGAGGCTGGTAAGTACAAACAAATGTATACCAGCTATGTACTCACATGCACTACCACTATGCCATAGCTCCGAGGGACAAACACCCCCATGTCCAGTACACAATACACAAGACATCACTCACACATGCAACAGACACTACCACACACTCAGCCCAAACCGACCAACTAACAAAACCATGGTGGCATGTGTACAGTCCGCCAGTACCGCAACTCCCACCAGGTCCCCTTGTACTCCAAAAGTGCCAGAAGGAGCACTCACCACACCCACACCCATGTGTCAGCCATAGCTGCAGTAACCGACAAGTAACAGGTAAGTAGCCGGAACACAAAGTCAGTGGGTGGGAGGGGGGACAGCTGAAGTACAACACACACCAGGCCCCTAGTCCGACAGCACAGCAAGGTGGAGCACACCCCACACCCATGTGTCAGCCACTGCAGTGCACACCTTCAGCCGACAGGTAGATATCTCACCCTACATGGAGGGGTTTCTGTGGGTGGTAAGCCAGCACCACAACTCACAACACCGCCCCCACTCCCACAGACCAGCAACATGGAGCACCCCTCCCTCCCATAACCATGTGGCATCCATAGCATTGCGCACTCAATAACAACCTGTAGGTGGAAAACTGTACAGGGCGGGGTGTCTGTAGGCATGAGGACTGTATTACGACTAACACATGGGACATGTCACGTAGCAGGGGAACACGCAGCACTGCTCCCTGTCACAATCATGTCACCAATGTGCACACGGACATGTATTACAGAGTCATACCCCACATGACCCATCACAAACACAGCAACACCTAAGGAGCCACGTCTGCATGCACAAGTCCCACTGGAGCACAGACCCACACGGCGGGCACCGTGCCACTCATCACACACATCAGCAACACCATCGAAGTCTTGACCATGTAGTCCTTACTGCCTGTTACCCACACATCGTACAACAACGCCCATGTAAGTCCAACCTGCCTAGAAGTAACAGCGTGGGACCACAATAATGCACATACACACCACTGGACCCATGAAACACACAGGCACACAATGCACATTCAACATATCATCATTCTCATCTGTCAGCCCCTGTGTCATGAAAGGTATGTCATCCGAAAAGCTGGCCCTCATATAGTAGTTATGCAAAGATACCTGCCCATGACAAATAATGTGCCTGCAGTGACTGAAGCGCACGTCACACTGTGATTAACAACATACATAATATAGTCAACACCCCAAGAGCACTGCATTGCTGCACATGGCCGAGGGTAGCACGCACACCAAGGAATTGGCCCATCTGCAATACATCGTGTGGAGGCACAGTGGTCCCATTGCAGTGTGGGTCCGATTGCAGCCACATACGCCATGTCCCCATAGGCTGAACAGATCCTGTCGTGGACGTCCAGGGGGTTGAACAGTTGTACCAGGTCCGCCATTGGACATGCCGGGTTGGAGAGACATAAATCCACAGGACAGTGGAAGGGACACCTCCGACAGTAGAAGACGGGGATGACGCAGCTGAACAATGCGATGCGGTAAGTTAGTCGGTAAGTTACGTTCAGCAGAGCCAGATTTTCACATCCCAATATCTGTATCAGGTTATGTTTGTACACCTTCATCTGTCCGGCGTAGTTGGGTAGGTGTGGTGCAAGTGCCATTTTGCTGCAGGGCGATGTGATGGCGTGCTCCGGCTGTCTGTGCAGTCTGCAGAGTGCAACCTCCAACGTTGCTGGGAATTCTGTAATGGTCGTAGGGAGGCAGGACTTGGGTTATAGTAGCTTGTGCGGAGGACACGGGCCCTCATCCCACATGCTTCTATGAATGGTCAAGGTCAGTGGTGTCTGACTCCTTCCAGATAACTTGCATGTGAACCAGATGGGGGAGTGGTATTATTTCTTTTTCCGTTCGAAATGTTCTTTCGTGTTATGCGCTATCTGCCCAGTGGACGGTTCCCTCTGCATGCCTGTGTTGGGCTTTTTTGGGGATAATGACTGTATTGTCCTGCTTGAATGGTTGAGCTGTGGTTTCGGTGTGGGTATGGAAGGCTATTCAGTGCTATCTCCTCTCCCGTGTGTGGGCGGCACGCTGCGTTTCCGCTATACGTTGGGCCTTGTGTGTGGGTGTTATAATTGGAGCCACCTGTTGTCGGTCCCCGGGATCTTTGATGTTACGTATTGCATGTCTTGGGTGCAGGGTGGTATCGGTGTTTCTGTGTGGTACTGGCGTACCTTTTGCCGACGGGGTCCATATTCTGCTGGGTGATATTTCCGCCGCTGTGTGCTTCGCCATGTTTTGCACACAGGGGTGTGTTCTAATTTGGCGTGACATCACTGACATGATCGGGTCAGTTGTGTGACGTC
This sequence comes from Calotriton arnoldi, assembly GCA_963921515.1. Taxonomy (NCBI): domain Eukaryota; kingdom Metazoa; phylum Chordata; class Amphibia; order Caudata; family Salamandridae; genus Calotriton; species Calotriton arnoldi. Next base: position 28,399 of record CAWUFW010009077.1, read on the forward strand.
AGGTTGGCAACAGTGAATTACCGGTTGGGGACATGACTGTGGCAGGTCTGTCACGTGACATGTGCGTTCAGGGTGGGGCTGGTGTGTGGTGTTTGTTGTGCCCTGTGTTGTTTGTGTGCGGCGCATACATGGCGCTGTCGTTGGGCTCTGTGTTGTGCGCATGTGTGGCTGCGTCTTCGCTGCTGCGCTGCGGGGCCGTGACGGGGACGTTAGTTCCTGGTCCCAGGTAGTGTGTGCCCGGTTGTTACGAGTTGTTTCAATTTGCCCGGTGTGACATTTGTGGGTGCAGTGGTGGATGTGTCGTGTACACACAGGGGTGTCTGGGGGGGGCCATGTACAGTTCTTCCGCCCTTGCACTGTGTGCGGTGTTTGCGTGCCCTTGTTGTGTGTCTGCCTACCTGCGTCTCCGCGGTGCGTTGACTCCTAGGTTCTGCATCAAGTAGAGCATGGGGAGGGCCTGCAGTGCTGGATTCATGCTCGGGGGTCCGCCTCTTTGGTGTCCGTACTCAGCGATCGAGTTTCCGCCTTGGTTTCTCGTGCAGTGTCTCTTAGCCGTGGGAGCTGTTTGTTTGCGGCATCGTAATTTGTACGCCGGGCGGTACGTGATTTCGTCGGACGGTGTGTGTCCATTGGGCCACGCCGCTACGTGAACGGGCGCACTTTGATGGCGGACGGCGTCGCTGGCTTACGGGCGGTGTTTGGCTGACTTTTCACATCCTAATTGGGCGGGCGTGTGGGCCGCGGCGGGCGGACGGTAACTGGTGGTTTTTACATCCGACAGCACAGCGGTGGTGCTACCGCCCGGCATCCTAATGGGCCCCTATATGTATTAGTTATAATTTTAAACATTTTAAAATAATTTTAAGTATGTTTCTTTTAATTATATGTATTATTTACTTTATTTTACATTATTTTTTTAAACATTAAAAAAATGATATTTTTAACAACAATATTTTTGACAACGATATTTTTTTTCTCGATATTTTTGTACTTACCATTATGTAGATAGGACTTCGATATTCTTGACATCGATATTTTTGTGTCGATATTTTTGTACCTCGATATTCTGACTGTCGATATTCTGTCAGTGATCCAATTGGGGAATGCGTGCAATGTACCACATTTTGTGGTCCATGCTTCTTTCATTTTGACATCTACAAAGGTCGTCTCGGTACAGCTGTATAGTTATCAACTGGAGTGGGTTGTTAGGCTGTGCTCTTCTCATCATGTTTGTTCTATGGGTTGGCATCGCCAGGTGCTCCAGCTCTTTTCCTCCCAAAGCCTCTGCTGGTGCCCCTTACCTGTGGTACCTTTCTCCTCATGAGGCTGGCCAGTTTGACCATAATTTTCTGTCCTCCGGGGTCTCTGAACTGCAAAGAGACCAAACAGCGATGTTGCTCTGGCTGGTAGGGGTGACTGGCTACTGGCCTGTGCAGCGGTGCTGGTGAGGTGTGCACTGTTGGGAGATGGGCTGAAACAAACACACATGGCCTAACAGAATGAACCACCAAGAGAGAAGGAGACAAAGGTTAGGTCTTGTTCAGCTTTTGGGGCTACCTACCCTTCTTATCGCCCAACAGCACATTAAGACTGGAATAGACCCAGACTTACATTTTCTGAGCCTTCGCTTATGCCTGTCTCCATGGTGGCCTCCATTCCCAGGCTTACTTCTTGGTCCTCCTTCCCCTTCCTGTGCCTCCACTAATTTAAAACAAAAATTAGGTAACATAGTGGATGAATATGAACTGATAAATGTAAAATTCAATACTCTAATGTCACGCTTTTGAAATGTGCTGATTTGCAACAGCTAAGAAACACGTTTCTTTAACTAAACGCAAACCTAATATTGGTGAAATGTGCACAACGTGAATTAGAAGCTTGACCTTAAAATGACATGCTTAGAAATGTTCGTCATAACTGCAGAATGTTCAAGGCTTAATAAATGTATTTCTTTATAAGCAACATTTTATTTTCGAATGTCAAGAACTTCCTATTTTCTCATGTTCTCATATACATGCTTTATTGAGATAATTGTGCATTATAGACAATAGTTCTTGTTCATATTAAATGGAATGCATTGCCTAACAGATGATTTTGTCTCTTAGTATAGTTCACTGAACTGGCAGTGAAACAAATGTGATGCAGAAGGGCGACTTGTGCTCAAATGCCTATTGGAACTAAGGCTTATGTTTCCAGAATCTAACTACGCAAGAATACTTGCAGCTAACCTTGTGATAACGTTACAAGCCGCATGTATTTTTCGTGGGAACGGAGGAGCTAAACCTGCTCAATGACGAGGGATGCCGTTTGATTGGTCCATGGATGAAGGAGCCCCATACAATGTCTGTAACATGTATTCGTGTCTTTTATATTGTTAAACTATTGCCATTTGATTTGACAGATTGATACTGCAACTGTATGCCGATTTTGGTTTTACTGAGACTCGGTTGAGTTTCATGAACTACTCTTTAGGGAAGTTCTGCTGCTTTGATTTGACTTTGAGCTTTATGCTGAAAAAGAAAAAGGTGTGCAGTTCCTAATAATGGTGGGTCGGTAGGGTCCTGAATGGATCCAGTCCAAGGGATCTGATCCTTCAGGAACAAGAGCCCTCACACACCTCGAGGGGTGTCATGCTTCATCATTGGGCAGCTCCTCGTTGGGCCGGTGCTGCAATGCCCAACGGGCCCCGCAAGGGGGCTCTTTGCTGGCGTTCTTTTTAGCTGCCGTCTGTGAAGTGTAAGTGTGGTGGTGAGGGTATCGTGTGTGAGTAGAGTGCTGGAAGATATTAAAAATAACTCTTAGGGATTCGTCGATAGGGTTTATTTAATGTGTTGAACCCTAGGCTATATGTAAATCCAGTATTTGTAAGGCGCGAACAGCTACCCGAAGGCATCCCGGCGCTGGGGGCCGTCGGGAAGATTAAGCAAGCTATTGCCCAGAGTCACATGGTGCTGGGCTGACCTGCCACCAGTGCCGGGGATCGAACCGTGAGCCCCAGATTCCAGTGTCAGTCGCCCTGGCCGCGGCGCCACACCTCTTCCCTTCAAAACAGGTGTGGGCTTGGGTGGGTATAATGGCACTCGAGCTGAGCTGAGCAACGGGTAGATCGCACACATTCCGTGGCGATCAGAAATTGCGGGAGGACGCTTTTTTGCGCAACTCCGTTTCGGCTCATTGAAGCCTTTCGCCCCAACTACAGCGGTTGCTTTAATTGTTGATCGCATTAAGGTATACTATATATCTTTTTTGTGCATGGGACAGCAGGGCACTAAGTAAGACATGTGCACGCAACTGTCCCCTTAGGAGTAGTTTAAATAGTTCTCTCACTGTCCTGACGAATTGCCTTGATCTTTCTAGACTTTACCGGCAAGAAACATGTTAACCATCACCTATACCTTGAGCTAACATGGACCATTATACCCACCCAAGCCCACACCTGTTGTTAGTATAACCTAGAGTTCAACACATTAAATAAACCCTATCGACGAATCGCTAAGAGTTATTTTTAATATCTTCCAGCACCCAACTCACACACGATACCCTCACCACCACACTTACACTTCACAGATGGCAGCTAAAAACAACTCCGGCAAAGAGCCCCCTTGCGGGGCCCGTTGGGCATTGCAGCGCCGGCCCATCGAGGAGCTGCCCAATGATGAAGCATGACACCCCACGGGGTGTGTGAGGGCTCTTGCTCCTGAAGGATCAGATCCCTTGGACTGGATCCATTCAGGACCCTACCGACTCACCATTAATAGGAACTGCAAACCTTTTGGTTTTTCAGTCTTACCTAGGGGCGTGTGTGCCGGACCTCCAACTAGCCCTTTGTCCCCCCTTGTGTATTTGGTATTTTGAGCTTTATGCTCCTCTTATCTCACTCTTTTGTTTTTGATCCGAACTCTTCATGGGTTCTATGAAACTAACACTCGGATTCGATTAATAGTAGCGGGTATTATTCCTTTAAAGAACGCACTTAAATGTATTCCTTGATTTTTTTATCTAACCATTGTTTTTTTATTTGAAGAGTTTTATATAGTGCTGGCTAGACCCTTAGGTATCAGAGCGCTTTACATGAGGCTCGTTGCGTTACAATTTACAAATTACATCAGTTCCCAGAGCATAGTAAAACATAGGCAAAAAATAATGTTACAGTAATTCGTCGAAAGGAGGGGGAGGAAGGAGACACGGCAGGGAGACGGGGAGAACTGTGCCCAATGTCTGGCTGGGTAGGTGACGGCCAAGGGGAAAACCAGGGCCGATCTCCTCTATAGCTGTCTAGCAGCTCCACCGGGCATCAGCCATGTTGCTCAGGTCTCAGCGGTCAGGGATAACAAGAAAAACAGTTTTTCATGGTTACATTAGTTACAGTTGCATAGTCAAGCACAAGGAACAAGTCCCCAATAGAGGAATAGAGGAATGGGGGAGGGTATGGAAGCAGGGGCTGGGAAGCATAATTACATCAATTACAGACTTCAAGTAAAGACATAGGAGAAAACAGAAACATGAGATGCGGGGAGGGAAGGGAACACAACGGGGCGACGAGGAAAACAATGTCAGATGTCCGGCTGGTTAGGTGACGGCCGAGGGGGTGACCAGAGCCAAACTCCTCTATAGCTGCATAGGACAGCTCCACCGGGCATCGGCCAAGGTTGCTCGGGCTCCGCAGTAAGTACAAAGCAGTTATGGTATCGGCCCAGGGGGCATCGTCAAAGATCCATCTTAAGGCACCGGTCCTGGTGTTACTGGGAAGTGCCGTCCTCAACGTTCTCCAGCTCGCCCCCAGGACAATAGTGGTGAGAGAAGAGGTGGAAGGAACATGTTTGGACTGCTTGTTGTTTGGTTTAGGCTCTTTGTCTGCCATGGTTTTTGCAGGAGGAAGGCTGCTAAGGCGGCGGCGGGCGGGCTGAACGACACAGGTATATCTGCGGTGACCGATCTTTGACGAATGTGTGACTAAAAGACGGCACCTTGGTCGACCGACCCGCATGGTACAAGACAGTACCATTCAGTAGAAAAACTACTGGATAATATGAAACATAGGTGAGTGCAATAGGCCTCATTTTTTGCATTATAAAATTGCGGAACATCAAGCAGGGAAACCTAGGAGTAGACATTCTAGCCCTGAAGAAGGCCCCAGACCCGTAAGGGCTCACGTTGTGGGCCGAAACATGTTGGCATTTTGAGGAGGGTATATTTGAACAAATTAATTTCAAAGAACCCCAATTGATTCTTTTTTAAAAATTTTTATCTCATACCCCAGGTACCCCAAGAATAAAACATAAAAAGTGGGGGTATACCTGTAGGTATTTTTAATATCACCTATCTGGTTCCCTGCATAACCAGTCAACTTTATATAAGAACTCCCATAATATCTTTGGTTGAGTCCGCCCAGGTAGTATCATCTTACCTGGGTGTGGAAAGACGCCTATGATGAAGCATGTCACTATTAGTGAGTGAGGCGTCTTCTCCAATAACTATGGATATCCAAACATCTAGAGAGGTTGTGTATTAAGGAAAACCTTTCCGGGACTTTTCGGTTTTGAGTTTACCAGTTTTACAGTCTGTATATCCATTCGGAAAAACAGATAACAGCGGTTGCCTTTTGTGAAAATATGGCGCTGAGTAGATGCCAGTTTTGGAGAGAGTAAATGCTAGGAATATAAATCACATCGCCTAAAGTCTGATGGCCCGTCTGGAGTAGGGCTGAGATTGGAAAAGTTCAAAGTTCCAGAGTAAAGTTATTGCGCAGCACCTAGTACAAAGCAGTAGAAAGTAGATATTTGTGCTAGATTGTTGTGGCTACCAGGTGGAACGAGTAGAGAACCGGCAGGATCCAGCAAGCCAAACAAGCATGGATGAGTAGATCTGTATGGGACAGGAGCCCAGATCACGTTGCCTCGTGTGTGGACATCATTAGTGGGTCATGCAGAGCCCTGTGAGGATTTAGTACAACGACGTCAGACACTTCAAACCATTCGGAGTGATAGACTCCTTACCTTAGGTAGGAAATATATTAGCAGATGGGCTGCCCAATATACACAGAAAAGCAGGTATATTGTTTGATGAGTTTTCTGTATATTTATTTTATTTAAGGACTAAACGAAATAAAAATGCCAACAATATCTTTACCAATTTCTTAATGAGAATAAAGGTTTTTGAAATTTAGCCAAACTCTCATCATTGACTGAGCTTAAACGATTTATGTAATTTAAGTTTATAATGTCTGATTTGCTGTTTGACTCATAATACAAAGTTCAAAGATCCATCATTGGAGGAGAGAAGGTTGCAACGCGGCAACAGGGCCTAACCCTACAAGTGATGGTAAATAAACCTTTTATTTAAGATTGATTTTTGGGGCCCGGTCCGTGCTTCAAAGCCTTCTTCTTATACCCTACTTCCCAGGCACTCCTCCTGTAGTGCCCATCCTACTTCCCAGGCCTCCCTCCTTAGCTTATCTTCTTCTCAAGCTTCTCTCCTCATTGACACCAAGGTCCATTACAGGATGGCTGCTATGCATGCACAGCAGCATCTGTGGGGGTAGATAAAAAACCAATGCAAAACCAATATGTCAGTGCCTAGTAGCAGAGGCAAAAACTATTGGCTACCCAATGCTTGTTTACTCTCAGAGTAGGCAATATCATAGACACATGTAGATACCATCTGTGTAGCAAATGTCACTGCTCCCTCAAGGGGCTAGACCTCCTCTTTCATATTACCTGGCAGTTCCACCAAGAGAGTGAAGAAGCAACACTCTCCACCAACTTGGCTGCATTATATTCAATCTTTATTACAAAAAGCAGGTAAGATAATGAACAACTGAGACTATAGGGCCACATCCTTCTTCTGCAGCGGCATTACTTAATCAAATATAGTTTTTCCTTCTTTGGTTTTCACTTTTATACTGTTTTGTTATTTCTGTCTCCATATATTTTACATCTCACTTTGGTGATCTGTGGGAAATGTAGCCTGTAGAAACATAATTCGTCAATAACATTATAAATCCTTGTCGATAATTTCTAGGAGTCTTAATATTTAATCAGATAATTTATTTTTCCCTTTAGTGGGCTATTTAATGCTTAATTGATTTTTGTTCAAAACCATTTAATATAAGCATGCAACTGTGGAACTTACAGCAAGAGTCTCCAGTGAGTAGGTACAATTCTCTTGATATCCTGTATTGATCGTAAAGATGGTTGTGAATTTCGTCATCTAAGTTGTGTTCATAAACATGTAACATGTTCACCTGGAATATTAAGTCAAACTCAACCTTCCTTAGTTTCTTTATCCTGTCTCTTCCTGTTTTGTTCAAATGTACTTGCTTAATTGCAAAATATTGTGACGATTATTTATCTCCTTTATTGTCACTGTGATAAAGTTGGGCAGTCTATAGGCAAAGCCAATATTAATAGGCTTTATTTTATGGCTGATACCTACTCTGTGCTCTCCTTTATCTCAGTTTAAACATTTATTTGTTCCTATAAAATTCAAGATACAGAAATCCACTGACCCCAGACACACATGGATAAAAGGAATGTCTTCTTGTAGAATGTCTATTAGTTCTCAAGACTACCAGTTATTTGAAAGAGGATCAAATCATATTCAACAACCTATTTATGTTTTTGGGCATTTGAATAATATTCATTCTGTAAAAGATACAACTTAGAAATAAATATTTTTTCTGAGACTTGTATTTCAAATACATATGTCAAATACTGGATTTTTACACTCTGAAATGGGAGTAGCTGATGGTAATATTTAAATGATACTTGACCGTTTCAGTAAGTTTCCTGTTTGCTCCTGTCTAGTGACGTTAGTCTTCAATCAATTTCAAACGAGGCATAAAAGGATCTTAAAATGGTGGTGCATAAATCTATACTAGCTGTGTCCTGTAAAAAGGAGTCAGTGTCTTTGCGCTTGGTAAGTTCTTTTGAATCTTCATGTTCAGTCTAGACCAAGGATCTCCCTTTCTGTAAAACGAGCTACTTTAGTTCAATGAAAATCATCTGGAGCTACTATTATTAGTGTTGTTATAGTGACCACGTCAAAAAAGATTACAGTACTAGTCAACATATGCAAGATTACCAGCAGTGATCACCTCAGTGCATCAGGCAGTGTTGCCAGCAGTAGTGTAAAAAGGCCTTATCAATTTGAAAAGCCTCTGCATGAGTAATACATGACAGCCATAGTTGCAATTCCCCTGGCACCAAGGTAATGATGCTAGTAATAAGTCGTCTAAACGCCACATGATTTATCACTCAAATATCAGCTTTCAATATTTTTGGAATCCCTTTTTTGTTCAAATTATCAGTTTATGATTTCTATATCTACAAACAGTTTCATCTCAAATACATGCTTTTCAGTTTTATAATACATATATCGATTTAAACAAGCAAAAGCTTCTAATTTAGTAGACTGAGCTGCAAACAGGTGAGCTACTTACATATAGCCGGATAGTTACCATTAGCTCACAAGCTGCTCATTGGAGAAGTCTGGCCTACACTTTTGAGATAATTCCAGCCATTATTTTTCAATGTCTCTGTATAAAGTTTTATCTACTGTTCCTTAGCTTGCCCTAGCAGAGGACTAATGAAATAAATGTACTCTTAAGCACTAAGCACCCCACATGGTGAAGCTATGAAGACAAATACATTTCCTGTTTCTATCATATCCTTAGAAGTGTAGTATTTCTGATATCACTTTATAGAATAGTATACTTGAAGATTTGATGTATTTGTCTTTTTCCCTATGTTATAGCCCTAAAATATTGGACTTTTTGTTCTGGAACTGTAAGCATAATCAACAGAATTTACACAATTGACTCTCTATTTGAGAGAATTTCTTTCTCTCATATATTTTAAGGTGCTGTGAATGAGATATAGGGCCATATGTATGAAGCATTTGCGACTCAGTTGAAAATTGATTACTAGTCACAAAAGCAAAGAGTTGGGATCTAAGGAGGTCATTTGCAGATGATTTCATAGTGGTGTGAATGAATAGTGAATGGGTATATTTGCAATGTGAAATAGCGTGTCGCAAATAAGTAACGGGTAATTGCGAATCTCTATCCTTATGTTCATATCAGTAGCAAACAGTCACAAAAAGCCCATTATGCGCAGGCAAATTATCACCACGTCAAATCAGCTGGTAACTGTGTGCCACCTTTAACAGCAGCCCCAGAATGCATCTGTGGCTTCAAAAATGGCTGCTCTGCATGTGATGGCAAGAAAAATGCATATTCTGGCTGGGTTGCAGAGAAGGAGAAGATGTAGCGGGTTTTAAGGCTGAGGATTTCCCTATTTGAACAAACTGAGAAAGAGATATATGCAAAGTACAGGTTAAGTAGCGTGATTAATCTGGAGCTCATAGCTGAGGTAAAGCCTTAGCTTTACAGGAACACCTTGTGCAGTAATTCCATCCCCACCTATGTGCACGTATTATGTAGTTTGCACCACTTAGCCTCTGATAGCTACAAAGGTGTTATTTCTGCAGTTGGTGATTTGTCACAGAGTGCCCTTGCTCACATTTTCTTCACATTTCTAGAAGCAAATGTTAATGTGCATTCAGACCTATATATATTTCTCCAGAAATGCACAGGAATTGCACAACACCAATATTAATTTTTTTTTGATTGCCTATTTGCCCATGTCATTGGATTATAGATGGTACACATGTGCCTATTTGCCCACCATATGACAAAGAGTATTTATTCTGGAATCACAAAAATACTCATTCCCTGAACATGCAAGTGGTTGGTGATTAAAAAATGTATATAAAAATCAACAAGAGAGAGAGGGATAGTCACTCTTGTTCCCCTAGAGAGTATACTCAAAAACAACAAAAGATTACGGGCCTGATTTACAAAGGGTCTGCACACTCGTGGCAGAGGCCCCACAGTAGTGGGGGAGTCTCTGCACTCGGGGCAGAATCTCCGCAATGAGTATTCTCATTGCGGAGATTCCGCCTTGAGTGCAGATACTCCCCCATGACGGGGGTCCTCCACCACGAGTGCGGAGGTCCTTTGGAAATCTGGCCCATTGTTGTCTGATTTCCATGGAGCACCCACAACTCTTTTATTTTCCGCCATAGTGGCATTTACAAAAGACTACAAAGAGGAGATTTTGATGATGGATATTTATTGGGTAAATACACAGAGAATTGCTTCTTATATACCTTAAATGTGACTTTAATCCTGTAGCTAAATATGTTTTGTTTGTTTGTAGGAGATAGTGCATATGCCTTATGCCCATGGACCATGATACTGTGTCTGTCCCGAAAACACCTAATGAACATCGTTACAATATGGCACACCTTAGAACTAGAGGCATCATTGAACTGACTATTAAAATTTGTTTTGCATAAGAGTGGTGTGCCCTACAATATTCTTCTTAGAAAAGTTGTAAAATTGTAACAACAGGTGTTATTCTGCACAATATAACGACCAGAAAAGGTTTGATTGTAACACTGTCAGAATCTGAGTCTGACGAGGAAGAAGAACAGATTCCATCACCTTCTACACATGATGAAAGTAGTGCTGCAGAAGGGTGACTGAGATGTTAGAATATTGCTTATCATTATCATCTCAGTGTAAGTATGTAAAATCAGTAAATATTACATCAATTAATTAGGTTGTTCATCTGAATACACCTTTATTTTCAGGTGAGATAATGTACATCCAAAATGATACATCTCTTTTCAGACGGTTGTTTCGAAAAAAGGAAACACTATGCAATTGTTTTGCAATGAAAGTAAATTGCAGTCAACTCTATTTTAAGGCTTGAGTTTGCGCGAAGCAGATGTCTTTGTACCAACATTTTCCCCAGCTCCACTGCGACTTCTGCTTCGATGCAGACTCATACAGTCTGTGGCTGAGATGCTGCTCACTCTTGATTGGTCCTCACTTTCTCCCACTCTAATTTGTATGCCACTAGCAATTTGGATTGTTTGCAATGTTTCCACTGCATTAGTGACTTGTACAAGTCCTCTTGCTACATCTGTGATGTAGTACCCTATTTTCACTTGTAAGCTCACAGTGCGGAGTAATAAGGTGGTTGTGGCTTGTGCTAGCTGATTGGTTGCGTGAGTTAAGCCATCAATACGGGATGAGGTATGGCACTCCCTGTGTCTGATATATGTTTTCCTGATGTAATTCCATACATAAGGTCTTAATTGCATCAGTCAAGTTGTCAAATGTGTCATTCATGCACATATGATTGGCATCTTAGGTGGGGGGGCGTGACCGAGCCAGAAAAGATGGCGGACGTGTCGGCCTAGAGCTCTGCAAGCTGGCCTGACAATTGGCGCACATCTGGGCTGGCGGGACAGTGTGAAGCCATGAAAGGCTTCTGAGGTACTTGTTGATTCGAGCCCCTTACTGGCTGGAACCCAGGAGTCAGAAGATCCACAGATGAAGAGACCGCCGACTCAGCCACACTGGGCTGTCTCCAAAATGGCCGTGCCCGGCCCCTGATAGACCCTGTAACAGAGGAGACGACAGGGCACAGGCTTTCTGTCTGCTGGTCTGGATCGCCCTGGTGAGGTACCTCGGCCGACAGACCACCCTTGCCGTACTGCGGACCTCCCGGCCCTCGAAATCGCCTGTTGTTGTGTGCTGAGGTCCTGGCGTTGAGGGAGTGAGCGTGTGGACGGTGTAGCACCATCGTCCCTCGTAGCACCTAGCCTGCATGGGTGGTTAAGTAAAACCTAGCTGCAGGCCCTCTGCCTCGGCGCCTACTTCGGGGCGTGGGGAGAGGATGGAGGAGTAACTGCGAATGGGTGGTGGGGCCTGCCCTGTCATCTCTTTGCCCGACTGAGTGACTCCTCTGGCCCAGAAAGGCGCTGTTTCCTACATGTCCCGGCCCTTGGGGCTGCCTATTGGTAGCTGTCACCCGCTGAGGGAGTGCCCGCGGGGGCGAGAAGACGCCAGAGTCCCCAATGAGAGACCTGCCCAGAGTCTTGCTATGGACCCCGTGGCTTCGGCACATGAATCGCGGTGCGGAGAGAGTTGTCAGCAACACCACAGTTAGTGAGTGGGCATGGCTGCCCCAACTCTCCTGCCGCGCTCCTCACGCCTGATGGGACTATGGTCGGTGTGGCCTGTGCACCCTTGCCTCACACCGCTAAGCTGAACCCCCCTCCCCATGCCTCATCTGAACTAAGTGCCGCAATCACTGGGGGCGAGGCACTACGACTTCACCATTGGACTGGGGCCTCGTTAGTGCAGCCTGCCCAACTCAGTGCGGGTACACTGCGGACCCAGTGCCCGCACTCCCCCGATTCGGCGTCACAATTGAGGCGCAGTGGCACAGACTTACTTGATACCTCACTGGTGGGTGGTGAGGTGATGGCCCTGAGTGGGTGACCTGCACCCTGGGCCCTACCCCCCTAGGGGCCCTGTGTCTGTACCACACTTGAGGTGTAGGTCTTGGCTTCCCCTCATCTGCTGGGCTCTACACTTGGACTGCATGTGAGCTGCGCATCTCTGCTGGAGGATTGAGCCTCACGGTCTTGTGTCATTGGCTGGCCCCTTCCCTGCCTGCCTCTGTCTGCAGTGAGAAGGGACTCCCCGCCTGCCCCCTGGAACAGTCAGTCCCTACTGGCACTTGGTCCCTCGGATCGGCGTCATAACCATGGCGTGTGCGGGGTGGAGCATGCCCAGCAGACGGCTGGATGCCTTCATTTTCATGCCCAAATATTGCCTTCCTGTCTGCCTAACTGACCTTTGCCTCTCATCTCAACGGAGGGCCCCCGTGTATCAGTGAGTAGCAGTCCTCCATCACTCCTGAGCTTTCGTCGACTAGAGGTGGCTGGAGCAACACCCCTTTTCTACCTAAGTGGCTCCTCCCTTCTGAACTGACTGCTCGGAGTGCCTGGTGGCAGGGGCGTAAAGGTGCCCATAGTGCTAGGAAAACCTCGGCAGGGGGGACCACAGTTAACATTAAGTATCTACCCCCACCACATGGGGAGACTCTGCTCTAACGCCGGGCCCCAGGCATCTTCCTCTGAAATTGGGCACCATGGCTGCCCTTACCATGTCTGAGAAATTGTACAAAGTGCTGGCTGCTATAGAGCACTCGAGGGTCACCGTGGAGGACAAATTTGGGGCCCTAGCCACAGACCTTAATCTTCTCAGGGACGACCACCAAAAATTTGCAGACAGGGTTACTGACAGAGAGAAGTCCCTCTCTGCTCTTGGACTGCTTGCAAAGAGTCGCATCACATAGCTGGAGAATCGGGCGGATGACTTGGAGGGTAGATCCCAGAGGAGCTACATTCATATTTTGGGTCTACCAGAGGAAGCTGAGGGATTGGACCTCATCACTTACCTAGACCCCTGGTTCAAGTCCTTAGCCACAGCCTCATACCTTACACCCTTCTTCTCCCTCAAGAGGGCGCATCGCGTCCGGCATGCCGCCTGCCTCCGGGCTCTCCCCTGGCCACTGTTGGTGAAGTTCCTGCACTTCAAGGATAAAGACGTGATACTACATGCCACCAGACAAAATGGGCCCCTCTGAGTGGAAGATAAGCATGTCATGCTGCTCCCCGACTGCACTCGAGCCGTGCAGCACCAATGCTCATCCTTCATGGAAGTCAGACGACGACTACGCCAGCAGGGAATGCAATTCTCACTGCTGTTTCCACCACGCCTCAAGATAATCTTCGAGAGCACCACCTCCTTTTTGACTGACCCAGCTGAGGCATCGGACTGGATTGACCAGCACTTGAATGAACCCAGGCTTTCAGAAGCTGGTTGCATCATGCGGGCACACGGACCCCAGAACGGGCAGTGCCGGAGGAGGGGGACAGTAAATCATTGCCAAGCCTTGGAAAGCTGTGCAGGCTGCATCAGATCTGGGCACTACCTCTGTGGCCTCCGACGACAAGAGGGGTCCCACATCTTTACCTCCAAGGAAGATCAGAGCAATTCGGGCACCTCTCGGGCTGAATCAACGACGCTACCCCTTGTGACACCCCAAACAGTTGTCACTCTCATTTGAACACCACCTATGCAGCTCCCTATCTCTCTCTCACAAAGCTGGCCGTGCCATGACTTGAGAGCCAGCATTACACTGGTCCTGTACACTTCGCTGCCCCAAACCCCATTTTATCTCTGCCGACTCCATAAGGGCCACACTCAACGCTTGCTCCGGGCATATAGTCAGCTCATCCCCTTGATACAGTAAAACACGTGTCATGTTTTGTTTGGACATACTGCTGGTTGCAGTAGGTCCCCAGTGTTGCGAATATGTCCATCCCCAGTTACCTCCCTACCTCCTTGTCCTTCCCCCCTTTTCATCCCAGTACTGTGGCGGGCAGGTGCATGTCGCTTGCGGATGCCTGTAGAACCCAGTATGCCACGACTCAACTATACTCATTTCACTCTATCCTGCACAATTTTTATTTACCCCTTGACCATTTCTTGTGCTCGCCCTCTATAATCCCCTTAGTTCAGAATGCTGAGTACCTAGGGCGGGTCCTGTCAGATCACGACGCGCACCTCATAGCCCTTAAATGGCAGCCCCCCCAACCCCTGTCCCCATTTGGCAGCTGCCGTGCGACTATCTTGAAGACCAGGTGTTTTGGCATGAACAGAAAGCAAACATTCGCTGCTATTTTCTGAAAACTCCAACATGGCGACAACCAGAATGCTGAAATTTGACGCTTTCAAGGTAGTCACCAAAGGGGCATGTATCCGGCAGATAGTAGGGGTCCGTAGAATGTTCGAACGGGAATTGCAAGCGGCGGAGCGCAAGATTGCTGCCCTCAGCAAGGTGGCGGATGCCAATCCGACACTTGTGGCCCAGCTGGCGGAAGCACAAACCTCCCATGAGGTGCTGCTAGCAGACCTCGGGCATTACAATTTCAAAGCGTACGCTGCCATGGTGCATCGAGAGGGAGACGTGCCGGGAGCACTCCTGGCATGGCTTATCTGCCAGGATTCTGATGAAGTCATCACCCCCTCTGGTGTTGCGGTCCATGCCCAAACTGATATCCTGCAAACCTTCTATGACTACTATGCTGAGGTGTACAGGGCCCGCTGCATGATTCCTTGCAGTCTATAGACCAGTTCCTCGCTGCTCTCACTCTGCCACAGAGTCCTTCCAAGGTGAAGGCCTCCATGGACATTACACTGGCTGATGTGAAACAGGCGATCCTGGACCTGGCTCGTAATAAAACTGTGGGTTTGGATGGCCTGCCGTTAGAATACTACAAGGCCTTTTTCAACCTGTTGGCGCCCCGGCTGGCGGAAATGTACGGGGAAGTGTTGAGGGGCGGCGAGCTGCCCCATTTGCTCCATGCATCCCTCCTGGTCTTGATCTTGAAGTCAGACCGAAGATCCACACTGCTGGCCTCTTTTAGACAAATTGCCCTCCTGACAGCTGATTACAAGATCGTTGGTAAAATCTTTGCAGATTGCTATGCCCAATTTCTTCCTGCACTCGGGCACCCAGACCAGAACGGTTTTGTTCCTGGTAGGAGCACGTCTCAAAACATTTGCCATCTTTTTCACGTCCAGGATAGGGTGAGGGGCCTTTTCCCCCGTGCTGCCTGCCTGGTCCTGGCCCTGGAGAAGACGTTCTGGCCCTATTTGCTAATGGTACTTTGTCACTTGGGAGTGGGACCTAAACTCCTAGCCTACACTAAGCTCCTATTCTTGAACCCCACCTCGCGATTATGCCTGGGTCTTTACATCTCGGCCCCCTTCCTTGTGACTAGGAGCACACGTCAGGGGTGTCCGCTCTTCCCCCTGAACTTCGCCCTGGTGATGGAACCCTAGGCGGTGCATCGCCGGGGGGATGGAAGGGAATGGGGCATCCCCCAGATTCACAGTGTGCTTTGTACGCAGATAACCTGCTTCTCTATCTGAGGGAAATTTAGATCGATCTCGAACCTCTCTGGGTCACGTTGTTGGACTTTGCGGACCCAGCCAGGCTGAAGGTTAATTGGGTGAAATCCTCGGTCTATCCTATCAGCCCCGACCTCCCCTTGCGGGAGGTGCGCATTGGCAACTCCAACCTTTACTGGCACGCTATCTGGGAGTCCGCCTTAACCATACACCCAAATGATATCTACAAGGGTAATCGCCACAGATCGCTGGCGGGCATACACTCATTGGTAGTGTTGGAAAGTGGATTATTGGTAGGGGCAAATGTAGGTCTGCCACTGGCAATAAGGCCACTAACACATGATAGGACTCAGCATAGGTCTTAGAAAATTATTCCTATGCTCAACCCTTGGTAACGTGGCTGCGAACAGTCAGGCTTAACTTCAAAGACAGGTATGTAAAGCATTTAAAAACACCAATTCAGTAAATAATTAAGACACAACACATAATAAAAACCCAACACCAATTTATAAAAATAGGACATATTTTTATCTTTAAAATGCACCAAAACGACAAAAATCCAATGTAGAGAACCGGAGACATGAATTTTCAAAGATTTAATAAAATATAGCACTTAGAAGTTTATAGCACCATATTGGGATACCTGCTCGTGATAGACCGGGGCAAAGTGAAAGTTTGAGGCCGACCGCGATGGAGCCCTGGGCGGCTACAGCTTGCGGCAGGTCCCGGTCTCAGTTTCTACCTTCACACTTAGAAACTTTTCTGGAGCTTTTTCTCGCGAGGTCCCTCGAAGCTCCCAGCCAGTCCGAATACGGTGAGGGTTCGCCGGCTTGCATTTCGACGAACTCCCGGTCAACTTCCCTGGAGCGGACTTAGAAACTTTTTCTTTAGCGCTTCAGCGGGGCAACCCAGGAGCCCAGGCCGACACACAATGGAAGACAGGCGGCTTGGCTCTCGCGGTTGCTCCCGGTCACCTTTTCTACGAGCGGACTTAGAAACTTTTCTGGAGCTTTTTCTCGCGGGGTCTCTCGATGCTCCTCATGTAGCCGGATCCGGTGAGGGTTCGCCGGCTTCAGATTTCTTCTACTCCCGGTCAAACTCTGGAAGTCGGACCGACGGAGCTTTTAGCGGGACGAACCTGGATGGCTTGGCCAACTCGCGGTTGAAGGCAGGCGGCTTGGCTGACCAGGTTGAGTCGGTCCATCTATGGAGCTTTATTTCAAAGTTCCTCCAAAGTTCTCCAAACTTCTTGAACTTCTTCCTGAAGTTCCTCAAAGGGTCCCAAAGTGTCTCAAACTCACTCCAAGGGTTTGGAAGCTCCAAGATGGTCCTTGAAAGTTGAGGACTTCAGTTCCCACAATCCACTGGGACGTCACCCTTACAAATCCACTGGTAGTTCTCCAAGGTGCAGATTTAGTTGGTGATGTTCCAGATGAGCTCTTTAACCTGTAGCTTTCAGGGAGTCCACTCTTTAGTTCTTTTTCAGCAAAATAATCCACAGGGCTGTAGTTTCAGATGGTGCAGTTTTCAGAGGTCAGGCCTTAGAAATCTTTGCACAGCAAAATCTTCTCAGCTTGGCAATGTCTTGCTTCAGTAAGTTTCAAGCAGCAGATCTGGATGGCTCTGCCCCTCTCAGATACTTATTCCATGTTCTCTGGGTCAGACAGGAGGTCACTCCTGACCAATGAGAGCAGGGTAACTCCTCAAAGATATGACCACTTCCTGTAGAGTGTGGCATTATTTTGTCCCAGAGTGCATCAAATCTTCCAAATCCATAATGGCAGAATTTCCAGCAAGGAGGCAAGAGCTGGCTAAACACACCCCTAGGATGGCTAATTTACTTAGACTCTCCCCCCTGCATCTGCTCATATCTTCCTTAATCCCCCCATCTGCCTGAGGTAGAAAGTTCAGAGTTGTAAATGTCACTGGGTTCTGCTTTTCTCTTTGAAGCCCATGGTTTACAACCCCTCCCCCTGGCCTGGCATTCCTGTGGACCAGCACACTGCCCTCCCAGCCCAGCTGCATAACCCCAGGGGCTCGTTATCACCTCTCCAGGCAGGCTGGCTAATCCACTTAACTCTGACCAATCAGGGCAGACCACTGGAAGAGCTGAATCTGGACTTACAAACAAGAAAGTCTTATAACTTCTTGTAGGTACACTTTAGGAGAAATTCAACAATATCAGATTGTTGGATTTATTAATACCATTCGGGAAATCATTGAATGGCATCTCTAGCCCTCTCCTATCAAGAGTTATTAATTAATAACTTCCTACCATGTTAACCTATGTAACAGGGTATTTGCAATGGGAAAAATGACTTGGGCCATTTTTCCAGCACCAGGACTTACAAAAACATATTTTATAAGTACTTTGCTTATATCTACAGGACCCCACCCCATAGGACAACTAGGGAGACTTTAGGGTTCTGAATCTGCAAAAATATTGCAGATCCTCACTTCACAGTGCTCCTAGCATCAAAGTCGAATTTGGGCAGCACTTTACCATAATGTGGGAGTGAAATGTGAAATTTCACTTTACCCAGGCATATAAAAACTCATTTTTATAAGGGTCTACCTTATAGATACCTGCCCCCCACCCCTGGGATACCTAGGGAGACCCTGGGGGTCCCTAATATGCCAAAACATTGTAGGTTATCCATTTTTAAGTGCCCCAAACCCCAAAGTCGAGTTTGGGCACAATTTACTTTTAAAAGCAGTCATGGCACCCAGGGCTGCTTTTAAAACTGACCTCAGGCCTCAGCAGTGCACACATGCAAGTGCAGAAAGGCTGCTGGCCTCTTAAACTGCCATGCCCTAGGGTACTAGGGACTTCTAGGTAGTTTCAATCCCCTGCCCTATTATATACTAGGGGCTTATGGGGTAGGTCATGCCAATCACAGGGGTACCCCACCATACCATTGTGTACCCTAGTGTATGTAGGTGTTTTAACTGCATTCTAATGTATCTCTTTCAGCGTTGCACTGGCCCTGGGCCTGGTTAGGCAGAGCCCAGGGTCAGTCAGAGTCGGTTACCACCAGTACCAGTCAGCAAAAAGTTGGGGGGTGCCCAGGGCACAGGATGACTTTGCAACAGGTAGGCTTCTGGAGGACTCTTCCCCTGGCCCATATAGGGAAAATTGCATTGGCAAAAATGGTCATCCTACCTCGCCTCCTTTACTATTTTGCCAATCTTCTGGTCATTCCTCCCGCTCCTTTTTCAGGGAGCTGGACGCTCTGCTTTGCTCTGTTATTTGGGGAAATGGCCATCGCTGAGTCGCTTTGGTTAAGCTGCAGCTGCTGGTGAACCAGGGGGGTCTGGAAGCCCCGTCATTTGAGGTATACTTCCTAGCGGCACAGCTCCAGTGGCTATCTCGCTGGACAGCAGGGCGTTACCTGGGGGAGGCCTGTTCTGACATTGGGTCTTTACCATTGCCGGCAATCCACCATCTGCTCCTGCCGGGAGCCCGACTTGCCTTAACCTAGTCGATACAGGTTAATATTGCGAAGGCCTGTATGCTCCGCATCCATCGTCTGTCTCGAGGGGCCCCGCTATACACCCCGTTGCTGCCACTAGTCGGCCTGCCCCGGGGTGGGGGTTATTACCCTGCCTGGGAGATGCAAATCTGGACAGACCACTCGCTTCTTGAGATGGATTCCCTATTCTCTGAGGGCCAGTTACTTCCCTTCTATCAGTTGGCGGAGAAAAGCAGCCTTCACCTAGGACAATTCCTTCTCCATAAGTGTTGGAAAACGAGGCATTATTTGTGAGGCCTGCACAAACAATATGACTACATTTGTCCTTCACTGGGAACCAAACCCCCATTGTAGCGCCTGACTCTCAGAGTGTAGCGATGCAGAGCAGTCTAAGGCTTATTCAAGGGAGGTGGTGTGGGCTAGTAATCGCCATTTAGAAGTACGCAGAAATAACACTCAATAATTGATTGTCCAGTCTATACTTTTCTTTATAAAAAGGAAGAGTATATTTATTACACACACACACTACTCAATACTATGCATCAATTTACAAATATACATAAGCTATTGGAATAACTTTGTGAATTTGCATAACATTCCCACCCATCCCGCGGGGGGGTCTAGTACCACCACTCCCATGTATGCATATCATCTTGCCCCCAAATGCAGTGGATTAACCCTAACCTGGCGTGAGGGCCCTTCCCACTGGCACCATCCCAGTGGCCGCCCACCCCATTATCTCACCAAGCATTTATAATGGGAACACCTGCCATATTGATGCGTATCCCTGACTGAGCATCTCATACTGACCATACAGACTACACCCTTGAATCACAGTGGCTGACAGTCTGGGTTGTTCTTCAACTAACGCAGTAGCAAGAATACATGTCTAAGCATCCCTTAGATGGACAGGTACTTATCATATCTGATAACAGTTATAATGCAATGCAATTAAAGCCCCTAAAAGGCATCACAGTTATAATCGCAGGATTAAGCATTTACAACCAGGCACCTTAGCATTAATTCCTAGCAACATGACCCCAATTTGCTTATCATTTCACATATCACATGTGACTTCCAGTCCCCAAAAAAACCAAAATCATGTAAATGCACCACTTGTGCAATTTCACCTTTCCACCTCTAGGGGGTATCACTTCAGTGACAATCCATGGTTAACCTTGCACACTTCAGTGGAGTCCTAAGCCTCAGCTCCCAGCTGCAGAACAAAAGTTCCAGCATTGGATAGGCTTTACAAAGCATGGATAACCCTTGAGGGGTTCTTTCCTTTAAGTTCCCCAAAGACTGAGGGTGGGGATTTTCACGGGGAGCGCGACGGCACTCCCTGGCTGTTGTCTTCACGGGGGCGCGACATCACTCCCCGACTTCTGCGGGGCCCAGAGTTGGGGGTCCCGGGCCCCTCGCACCATTTCTGGGGGGATGCGACGACGCTCCCCTACCTCCGTTTTCATCGGGGCCAGGGTGGGCTCCTGGCACCCCTTGGAGCCATTTCACGGGGAGCGCGACGGCGCTGCTCGACTTAACCCCCGGGACCTGACCCACCCCGGGGGCACATCCAAGACCGGCGGCGGAGGCCCACGCGCTTCATCGTCGGTCTCATCAGAGGTCAAATGTCGCCTACCTTCTGGGGGGCATATCTCAGCCCGCAGGGGACTGATTTTCTCCATCTTGGCCTCTTCTTGCTCCTGGTTGCCATCCCTAGTCACCTGGAGCACTTTTCACCACCCTCCTTGCCTCCAAGAGGGTGACTCTGCAAGGAGCTCTCTTCACTGGCTCCCTGCGCCAGCCTTTCACCTAGCTCCCCATCTGGGCCTCTCTTCTCCTTGTGCAGAGGCCCAGGCTTCTCCTCACTGGCCATGGACTCCCTCAAAGGTGCAGCCCAGAGTCCTGGGACAGTCAGGGGGTTCCTCCTTCCAACTGCCCATGGTGCCAGGCTCCAGCACCAGTCTTCCTCAGCAAGACCACACCCCAGAGACAGCTCCTCTTCCTGTGCAAGACCTTTTAAAAGAACTGGTAAGGGGCTGGCAGGAAGGCACTTCTGCCCTATCCTGCAGCGACACATCACCTCTCTGCCCCTGCTCCCTCCTTCCTGCACAGACCTCTGGGATACTTCCAGATGGCGTCGTCCAGGAGTCTCATGCCACATGGTCTCTGAAAAGCCCCCTTCCCCCCTTGCTGACTTAATGGCCGGGGCCCGGAGCAGGCCTGGTGCCTGGCACCGGGTGACAGCTGCTGATGGATAACCTTCAGCTCCACCTCCATCTCTCCCTCTTGGAGAGAAGACCTTTGCCCTTGGAATGCTTGCAGTGAAGGGCTAGGCCTCTGATGCTACAGCTTGGGGAGGAGGGTAATTAATCCAGCCTGGCAGGGTCACACCCGGCCAGGCTCTGGTTATGAGCTGAGTCAGAGGAATATGACATTTCTGGATGACCCATAAGCAGTACAGATATGGCTTTGGACTCAGCAGAATACTTCTTTTTACACAACTTACAGTGTACTTTGGTGCGTGTCTAGATTTTGTAGGCACTAGGGAAGTGAAACTACCCCATGTGGTCCCTTTCTTTATAGGAGAGTAATGTAGTGTTCCTACAGCGTAACAGTACAGCACACTGACTTTCCCATTCATGTATCTCCCCACATTATAAAGCCTATTCCATGTCACCACCCAACTCTGCATAATTCCTGCCACACCATTCTATCTGTACCTGCTCCTGGACTGCACACGAGAGGAATCTCCTCCGTGTAGCCCTTACACGGGTGCACATGCATGTGCACACGTGTCTACATGTAACCAGTCCGGCACCCCTTACCCTGGCTGCAACGCAGCAGCCTTTTCTCACAAGGCGGACACCGGTGCAATCCACATGCAGTCTGTTTCATCAGGAGTTCACTGTGGGTGAGTCCCAGCTTATGAGGCTCTCCCACAGTAAAAGCTCAAAAATTAGGTGTTCAAAAAGCGAAAAATCTGGGTGGCTCAGATGGTCAGAACCACCTTCTAACAATAGGCAAATCATACTTGATTGCCGGCGTCTCTGGGATCTATCTGGGGAGAACCCATGACCCATCCAGGGCTTCACACAGTACTGACTATGGGCCCTGGCTGACACCCTATTACTTTGACGTACAAGTCTTTCCCGGGAACTGACCCCTGCCTACTCTGTTGCATTACAAATGGGAAGAGGAGTTTGAGAGGCCACTACACAACAAAGAGTGGTAGTGCGCCCTGGAATTCCCAACAAAGGTATCCCGGACCTCCCGCTTCAAAAATAAACAATTCTTTAAACTGCACCGGGCAAACCTGATGCCGGCGCAACATCAGCACCAATACCTGGAGTCAAAGTTCGCTTACCCACACTGCCAGACCCCTAGCGCAACCTTCCTCCATATGTTCTGGGTCTGCCCTGCAGCACTATTTGATCACTATACATGCCACACAGCGTGAGGTCACGGAGCTCCCCAATATCTCTTCCTGGGAAGGATGCTCGTTGGGAATATTCAGACGACGGAAACACTACAAGGTCAATTGCGGTTTGTAGCGCTGGCCCTCCTGCTGGCCAGGAGAGGTATTGCACTGCCCTGGCGTGCGCTTGAGGGACCCCCCCGTTGGCCTGAATAGGAGCGGTGCATAAGTGGGCCACTACAGAGGAAGATGCACTTCGATACGAGGAGGTGCGCAGAGTGCGCCGCCGCCCTATCTCCCCTGAATGGGCCATGCTACTTTTATGCTCCCATCAAACTATTGATCATGACACTGCAACCCCACACTCACAAGGTCTATCTGCGGCGTCTCTTTGAGCGGTCTCCCTAGGGGCCGCAGATACTGCCTTCCTGAGATCCCCTCTCACTACACGCAAATACACCACAGCCGGAACACTCCAGCAGAATCACCAAGCGCTCCCCCGTGCCTAGGCCTAAAGCACCGGCTACTCAGTGAACACTGCCACACACCCGCCTCCCCCTCCTCCTTCCCCATTCACTAACCCTGGTTTGGTACCCCATGTTAGTAACTAGTTCTCCTCCTAACATTATTCGTTTGGGTACACACACAAGTAGACACACCTACTTTGGGAGAGTCTCGCCCCCCAAGGAGCTCCATAGACATTTTTGTGAAGTCGATTCTTACGCTCACTGCATGTAATGTTGCCTCAATACCAGTCATGTAACCAGCATGCTGCATCTGCACTTCTGTTTTGAATGAATCTGTCATGCTTTTCCTGCTACCTCAAATCCCAATAAAATGATTTAACAAATCCAGTGGTAATGTTTCTATCCAGTGTTACCACTTTTTGGCTGATTAATCTTATTTGCTTCTGTAGCAGGCTTTGAACCTTCAGCATTGAGGTTTCTAACCCTTCAAATAATAGTGGATTTTCTGCACTAAACACATTTGCAACAAGTGACTGGGATTTAGTGTGTGAAGGACGACAAGTGCCAACTCGATACCTTCCCTGCAGTTGTTGTGGCCTCACTACAGGTTCCTGTGTAACAGTTGGCGTGAGGTGCTCACTCCCTTCTTCAGCTATCACTATACACTTCGTAGCTACAGAACTCACATTTGCAGCCTGTGTTGGACTGGCTTGGTTGCCACTATCACTGGGGTCATCTACATGCATATGTAAATCTTCAGGACAATCCTCTTCTGAATGGGCACTTTCTTGGGGAGGGATTTCTGTTTCAAAAAGGATTGAGATTAATTTAGTGATTTATACTTGGCTGTACTTTAACTATATTTATTATATTTACAATTAAATATATTTGGCATTCCATTAGTTTATTTTTTTATTTTATACTACATCTCCCTTAACACCTTGTAAGTACTTAGACTACTACTTTTGTATATACTATGTTGGACACTTTAGGCATTGGAATTAACTACATTAATATGGTCTGTCTATAGGTATAACTGTGCAACTTACAGCTTTAACATACAATGTTTTGTGTTACAATTCAATATTTGATTTATCTTGTGACGTTTCTGGAAGATCTGAGGTGTCAATTGCCCCAAATCCACTGATAAATTATGGCTCCAGTGCGGTGTGCAATAGTTTCTCAATAGCAGTTGGTGATGGGATGGTGGGGAGTCCTCCTCCAGGTCCTCCTTGCCTCACGTAATCAGCATGCCATCTTCTCCTTGGTGCGTGATCTGAGATCGTACCATCTCTTAAATATCTCCTCAATAGATCACTAGGTCACTCCTACTGCATTTATTTTTTCCTGAATTGCACTCCATATCATCTTTTTCTGGGATTCAGGCACTGTCTGCGATCGCCTTCTAAAGAGTTGATCATGGTGCCCAACACACTCCTCTTTCTAGTTCTTTTTCAGACAAATTTAGTTTCCTTTTTTCTGCCCCCAGCATCCTAGCCACTGCCCTTAATTGATATTTTGTGGTTCGAACTGGGTGGATGGCAAACACACAGGGGCCGATTCCGATTCGGGCCGGAAATCTCTCCGACCGAGCCGGACCCGGAGAGATTTCCGACCGAATTGGACTCTAGCAGTCCGACCGAATGAGTACGATGCGCACGTATGCCATCGGACTCGATTCGGTCGGACTCCCATTGAAGTCAATGGGAGCCAGTCGTACGACGCGTACACGGGCTCCCATTGACTCAATCGGCACGATGCGAACAAGGGCGCCCCTACAGCGTGTTCGCGTCGGTGCGGGTCGCGCCGTACATGCACGTGTAAGGGGGACCCATGGGTCCCCCCTGTGTGCGACTCGCGTGCCTACGCTTCCAGGGGGGTCCGACACGGACCCCCAAAGTGCGGCTCCGACAGCTCCTTGGAGCCGGACTGCGCGAGTCGGTCGGAGCGGTCGCGATGCGCATCGTACTTACCCGGCCAGGGAACGTCTCCATTGCGCGGTGCGAGTCGTCCCCGTGCGAGTCGGTCGGAGCGGTCGGGTCCTGCGAACGAGTCGGTCGGAGATTTCGCGAGCGCACGCATCGTACTCGCTTGCCCGGACGCACGTACGATTCGGTCGGGAAATAGGGCTCCGAATCGGATCCGGTAAAGCCGAATCCGATTCGGAGCCCTACCGGCCGAGATCGGAATCGGCCCCACAGTGTGATTTAAATGGAATTTTCCTGGGGTGTCCAGCAGCACTACTGTCCATTTTTACCCACAGGTCTACTTCCTGATTCTGATGTCATCACTCTATTCCAAATGTAATGTCATCGCTCTATGCCAAATGTGCCGCTCACTATTTGCAAGTCCATTCCCTATTTAGGAAATCACAAAATGCGATTTCCCAATAGCACACCGACTTAATAACAAATTGCTAAATTTTTTGTGATTCCTTAATTGCATGCTGATTAGCTATTGCCAAACTGTGATTTGAAACAATTTGTTTTTTCGTAATCGCTATTCAGTTCATTAGTACATTTGACCCCGTGTTCTTATGTTTTTTTGTGTGTGAAATGGTGTTTGTGGGTTGTTCAATATAATATATAGTCATAAATGCCTTAAAGATTGCCTCCCTATGTGAACAGTAAATGTGTGTTCTTCTGTTATTGTAAATTTGATTTAACGAAAATATTATGGCTATTACAACTGCTAACTATATAGTTGCGATCTGTTTTTCTTGCTAAACAAAAGGGTCACCCCTGTTGCAAGCAGACATTTGGAAAAACTATTATGAATTTGATATTTGTGTATTTGATAAATGTACTTAATGTAAACAACATTGTTGACAACTTTTGGTGATTTTTATGCAGACATGCATTTTTCTTTATTTTTTTTCTATTCTATTTCTTCCATTTCTCACCCCTTTTTCCATTTTGGTCTATTCAGAAGGATACTAATCACTCAATGAATGCTTACTGGTAAATCAACTTTACAGCCCTGGAGAAGCAGAATGATATCATTGTGAAACATGTGTTGGCAGGTGCGGCTTGAAGAACTGAAATGTTAATTGAGAATCAATCTATACAAGTTTTTTTATGACTGTGTATCAATTTCTCTTATTTCTGCAAAAGTGTAAATGTAATATTGACTGTTGATTGCAAATATAATCCTGAATAGCAATTTAGTTTTGTTTACTATGTACTTACATGCAACTTGAAAACAGTGACAAAAGCGGGATTTGTTGATACAATTACAGGTATCAACTATCTCATATCCATATAATGCCCATGCATGCTGTACTAATCAATAATCAACTCTTGACCTTCCAATAACGTGTATATTCCGTTTTGTCAACATACCAGATTGTTAGGAGGACATTGTCCTAGTAAGTCTCGACATACCATTAAGAAACATTATATTTCTGTTTCTATCTCACACATAAATGATAATGTTTAATTATGCAACAATATGATTTCTGTTGCGCCTTTGAAAACAATAGCCCTTTACAGTTAAATGTGCCATGTGGAATTTATAACCTTGCAAGTGAAGAGGGAAGTAAGCACTGGAAAAATTAACTCACAACTTTTTTTCTTCTCTCACTCTTTCTTTGCAGGGTGTAGCTAATCCAAAGTAGAGAACAGCAGGGCCAGGTGCAAAGATGATGGAGAAACTGTGTTGCTAGTTGGTAAGAGGAAACCAGTATTACGATAGTGATGTAGGGATTTTTCACCTGCAAGGGGGTGCACAGACCTGATGGGTCGTTCACTTACAATTTAAGAGATTCCAGGTGAAGGCTGTTGAGACCACTGAGGGGGTGGTCAATGTAGACATCGCGTGACAGGAGAAGGCAGATAATGAGGCTCCTGATGACAAGCAAGGACTTACATTGGTGGAGTCCCTGGAGCAGGCCCCTTGAAATTCATGGCCTGAAGCTTCCCCCTCCACTGGCCAAGGGATCCAACAACATAAAAGCTCCAGCTTCCTGACCTAGTCGCCCCCTTCTGCTGCAAGTCTGCACTGTAAAGAAAATGTGTTATTAGTTGGGGATGGTGTGAGTCCTTCCCATGTAGCAAGTCCAAAATCCTGTCAGGTGCAACACACAAGTTCAATAAATAAGCATGGCCTCAAACCCTGGAAGCGATGGCACAATGCAGAAAGCTTAAGTTAAGGAAAAATGTATAAAGTATTTAACAGTACCAAAACAATTACACAGCCAAACACAACACTATGAAAATCCTATCAATAATTTCTAATAATAGAAAAAAACATAATAAGAAAAATGACTCTAAAATTACCAAAATCCAATAAAGGGAACTGGTGATATTAATTTCAAAGGTTTTAGTGCAAAAAGCACCAAAATTAAATAAAGCATCAAGTAGAAGCCACTGTTTGTAGGTGGCCAGAACCTGGGACCGAGTGTGATTTCAAGCTAACTGCAATGGAGCAGAGACTGGATACATCATGTTGGTTGCCCTAGTCAAAGATTTTATCTTCTGTACAGCGGGGTAAGGTTGCAGGCTGTATCCAGAGTCTTCTCAGTGTCAGATAGCCACTGGAAGAGTTCCAGCTGAAGCCCTTGGTTTTAATTGGAAAAGTTCATAGTGGAAATATTCAAATTGTGTGCCTGCTGAAGTCCTCTTCTCAGTCAGATACTTTTTGAGCTTTCTCCTTGTCAAGATTTCTACCATTGGGCTTAAGGTCTGATTTACAGTTTGATAAACGGTACTCCATCCATCAGGGTGGCAGAGGACATTACCTTTGCCACCCTGATGGATTTCTATCTGCCAAATTTAGAGACGGTTAAGGTCCCTGTGGTCATCTCTACAGTGAAATGAAGCACGGTTGCCACGGTTCATTTCAATGTACAAAACTTTGTATGACGGGTGTTCACCAAACGTTTACAATAACCCCCACACTCTGAGAGATTTCTCCCAGTGTGTCAAGGTCCCCATATTTTCACATTTTTCTGTACACTAGTTTTGCTGGCTTTAAAGCTCTGTGCATTTAACCCCTGCTAACCAGGTGTAGAGCGCCTGTACTCTTCCCTTAAACATGGTTAAATTGGCCTATTTCTGATAAGCACATTTAAATTGCCTGTACGTTCCTAGTATATAGTAAAAATTCACTCAGGGCCTGGAACTTGCGGTCTGCAGCACCTATTGTGCCATCCACTACAATGGTAGGGCAATCATGGTTACAGGACTTCCCTATGTAGGCTGACTGTTGCAGTGTAAAACCTGCAGTACAACCTGTCAAAATAGCACTTTTTGACCTCACTTTTAAATATTATTTTCACTATGGCAGGCCTAGCTGTTCTATGTAGAAAATCAGAATACATAGTGAAATCCTAATACTGCTAACTCTTGGGTCAGATACAAAAGTAATTAAAACACTATTTATAATAGTTATTAAAAATCCAAATAAATGGTGAAGACGAGTTTTAATAAATATTAAAGAAAAGTAATGTTTAAAAAGTTACCTTCATCCTGCCTGAAGTTTCTCGAGGCTAATTTACATTAATTATCAGCTAATCCCAGCTTGTACTTAGCCTGGTGTGAATGAAGTGGGGATTTCTTCCCATGTGTTACAAAATAGGTCAGTATGAATAACAGGTCGACATGAATGGGCAGGAATGACTCATAAGTTGTGCAGAATATTCAGGTAGGGTGCTGTGGCCTTCCTTTTGGCACAACAGAATCAAATCCTGTACATGTAAAACTTTTGCAAGGAATCAGACAGGATAAGGGATCCTGCTTTGTTTCACTAGACCTCTGTCTCCTACACTTCTGTCTCCTAGTTTGTTGAGTTGGGACTTAGAAATATATTTGAACTTTTTGACTTCCAGACTTTCATTGGGACCAGTCTGCTTGTTGTATCGTACCAGAGCTACATCGTGATCAGCCTCAAATTGCCGTTAGGTCCTAGTATACTGCTTCTATAGAGTATCATTGGTGCTTTGCACTTTTTGGCTCTATTCTACTTAAAACATTAAAAATCATATCTCCGGTTCCCCCTATTGGATTTTTGAGGTGTTGGTGTAATTTTGTTTATTTAGCTTTACTTTATTTTTTTAATTCAGTTTGAGATTTTTGTTGCTTGATGTTTTGACTTTATTACAGTTTTGGTACTACATAAATAATTTACATATTGCCCTAAGTCAAGCCTGTCTGCTCTGTGCCATAGCTAAGGGTGATTGAGCTCAGGTTAATTTAGTGACTTTAAGGGTTCACCCTGGCAAGAGTTGTGATTGTTCCTTGAGGTGGGCAATCACCAACCCCAAATAATATCCAGTTTCTTAGAGGGTCATTACTTTTTTTTACTGTCCTTCACCACCAGGATTTTTTAATTGTGACATGCAGGGAAAAAAAACTTTACACCTTCGACCCTCAATAGGGCGGGTTGTGTAATGTCCTTCCCCCAATTCCCCCTACTCCGTGGGGCCATCAGAGGAAATTTGCTATCAATGGAGTGAACAGGGGCTCCTTCGATGGAACACTTAAGGTCCGTCCATCTCTAAATGAGGTGGGCAGACTGAAAGTTTGGCGTACAGGGTACTCTATCACATTTGTGACATAGCATCATGTCGAAACAAACTTTAAATCAGTCCCTTAGTTTCTTTTTTGGAGCTCTAAATCCTCTAGGAGAAAAAACCTGGACGTTATATCTGGTGAAGTTGGACACCTTTGTCTCGAGGTCTGATTGATGCTATGGAGTTATTGGAATTCCAAAAATATTCTAAGCCCCACTTTTTCAACTTTATTGAGCAGTTCTTCTTGGTCTCTTCTAGGACACCAAGGACCACATATACAGCATTTAGGGGCCAGGACTGACTCCATCAGAGGACACCAGCAAGGTCCAGTCTAGGGGCCTAATTCCGAGTATGGCTGAAGCATGTTAGGCTTTCCTATAAGCCTAACAGTCCACCACCATGAGCCCAATGCAGCACCGCTCGCCCGACCTGAATTACACTTGTAATCTGGCGGGCGGGTGCACCACGCCTTTGGTGGTCCTCCAGTGGACAGCACAGTGACGGCGCTGCTGGAGGACCACCAAAGTCATAATGAGGCCCTAGGTCTTGTTGCTACTAGTCTCTCCATGAACAAGGCCTCTTGGAGCTTGTTGTGTCCCAGTAGCCACATAAGAGGTCAGCTAACTGACCCTTGGAGTCCACGTCTCAGCCCTGTTCTCACTGGGATACGATCCAGCCCCTCAGGTCTCATTGCAGGTCACATGCAGCTGGACTAGTCCACTTCTGTTCTTCCACAGATCCAGATGAGTTCTGATAAGCTATGAGTGAGGTTCCACTTTTGTAGGAATTCACTAGCCAGTGGATGAAGGTTACTTCTTTTTAGTAGGTGACTAATTTATGCACTGTTACCAAATAAGCAAAGCAACACCAATCAGGATTTATTAACAACTATATAAAATGCAACCAATAACTATTACCCACAAAGACACTCATGGATTTTGAATAGGCAATGATTGAAACAGTCCTTAAATTATATCCTCACACAGGCTATTACATTTCAACCAAGGCTTATAGTGAAATCTCAAAAAATCCACAATAAGTATAGACCACTCTATCAATGCTCAATGTACCTTCAAAATCAAAACACTCATTGCCTAGCATATGAACTACCAACAAACTTTGCAAAACAGTATGAGTTACTACTAGAATCACCATTTTATCATAAAATGAGGAAAACTAATATCAATCTTAGACTATTTTCAAGATACTTGTGTTGGTAGCCTGGACCATTCAGAGCACAGATGACTACCCAGATTCTACAGATTCTTGTTGAATGTGTACAACAGGACACCAGAACTAATAATGCAGTCAAAATATGGCACAACCCCTACCAAGGCACTCTTGAAAAAAACACTCTACCTGAAACCAATTCCTAGAAATCTTAATAAAGGACATATGGGCAGATGTACGTAGCACTGGTTTCAAAACATTGGGCGCAATTTGCGACCAGTATTTTTGTGATCAGTGTGGTAATTTGTGGACTGATCTATCTACTAATAGGTAGGTTTGGAAATGATCGATTCATAGTGGGTCACAATTTGACCTTCCTCATAAATATTAATGAGGTAGTTGCAAAGAATGGTGACTGCCATGTCTATGATTGCTTTTAAATACACCATTTTTTTGTTTAAATGCAAACCATTTTTCTTAAAGGAAAATGGGATGAGTTTTTAAATAAAAAGTTTAAGAGACATTTTTAAGATTAGCTACTGGTCCATATGCTCCAAAAATATTTTTCTTCAAAATTTTCAAAGGGGAAGAGGTGTCTTGGGGACCCGATCTGTTGGTGAATAGCTTGCTACCTCCTTTTAGGAGCTGGTAAAAGATGAATGCTTTGCAACTAGAATTTGGTCGTAAAACATTAATACATACCAATGTGCATCGATATTTGCAAAGGACATCCCTTCCAAATACCGATTCGGACTGTGGTTGCAATTTGCGGTTTTTACACACATAAAGGGGCCGATTCCTATGTCGTCCGGAAGCACACCTAACACTATTCGTCCGGAAAAAAACCAAGCCGAACGCGTGTTTTCCGACCGATTTGAATACCCCACCGAACGAACAAGTACGATGCGCACAACAGCCCAGATTCCAAGCGAGCCGTACTTATCCAATCCAGCTCCTGTTCCCCGCCCGAGCCGGATCCGCAAACGCCGATTTGAGCCGCACGGAAGCAAATACACAGCACCTTCCGGCCGGACAAGTACGATGCGCGCTCCGTACGCGCCGAACCCGTCGCTACGTCCGGCACGTTTCAGCATCCGGGAGAGCCGCACATAAGCTCCGTTTCGCGCCACAAGAAGATCCACGGCTACGAGACGAACAAGCCAGTGACGAGTACGAGTCGAAGACACACGAAACCCGAACGAGACGACCCAACCATGAATCCCATCGCGCAGGTCCTACCTATACTCTACATCTATTACCGGGACCGGTTCGGACGCGTACGGCGCAGACGGTAAGTCAAACACCCACAACACAAATAAACGACACGTACCCGAAATATGTCACACACACATAGGGATGCACAAATGACGTACACTAGCAACAGCACAATCATAGGGGTGGGATGGGCATCACCAATGCCATACACACCCATAGGGGCCTGGATGCCTGCCACCACCACCACCCCTACTCATGGGGGCCTGGATGCCCATCACTACTACCATCCCCACTCATGGGGGCAGGATGCCTGCCACCACTACCATCCCCACTCATGGGGGCAGGATGCCTATCACTACTACCATCCCCACTCATGGGGGGCAGGATGCCTATCACTACTACCATCCCCACTCATGGGGTGCTGGATGCCTATCACTACTACCATCCCCACTCATGGGGGGCTGGATGCCTTACACTACTACCATCCCCACTCATGGGGGGCAGGATGCCTATCACTACTACCATCCCCACTCATGGGGGGCTGGATGCCTGCCACTACTACCAAGCCCACTCATGGGGTGCTGGATGCCTGCCACTACTACCATCCCCACCCTTGGTGTGATGGATGCCTGCCACCACCACTACCCCTACTCATGGGGGCCTGGATGCCCATCACTACTACCATCCCCACTCATGGGGGGCATGATGCCTGCCACCACTACCATCCCCACTCATGGGGGGCAGGATGCCTATCACTACTACCATCCCCACTCATGGGGGGCTGGATGCCTATCACTACTACCATCCCCACTCATGGGGGGCAGGATGCCTATCACTACTACCATCCCCACTCATGGGGGGCTGGATGCCTGCCACTACTACCATCCCCACTCATGGGGTGCTGGATGCCTGCCACTACTACCATCCCCACCCTTGGTGTGATGGATGCCTGCCACCACCACTACCCCTACTCATGGGGGCCTGGATGCCCATCACTACTACCATCCCCACTCATGGGGGGCAGGATGCCTGCCACCACTACCATCCCCACTCATGGGGGGCAGGATGCCTATCACTACTACCATCCCCACTCATGGGGGCTGGATGCCTATCACTACTACCATCCCCACTCATGGGGGCCTGGATGCCTATCACTACTACCATCCTCACTCATGGGGGGCTGGATGCCTATCACTACTACCATCCCCACTCATGGGGGGCTGGATGCCTATCACTACTACCATCCCCACTCATGGGGGCTGGATGCCTATCACTACTACCATCCCCACTCATGGGGGCCTGGATGCCTATCACTACTACCATCCTCACTCATGGGGGCTGGATGCCTATCACTACTACCATCCCCACTCATGGGGGGCTGGATGCCTATCACTACTACCATCCTCACTCATGGGGGGCTGGATGCCTATCACTACTACCATCCCCACTCATGGAGGGCTGGATGCCTATCACTACTACCATCCCCACTCATGGGGGCCTGGATGCCTATCACTACTACCATCCCCACTCATGGGGGCCTGGATGCCTATCACTACTACCATCCTCACTCATGGGGGGATGGATGCCTATCACTACTACCATCCCCACTCATGGGGGCTGGATGCCTGCCACTACTACCATCCCCACTCATGGGGTGCTGGATGCCTGCCACTACTACCATCCCCACCCTTGGTGTGATGGATGCCTGCCACCACCACTACCCCTACTCATGGGGGCCTGGATGCCCATCACTACTACCATCCCCACTCATGGGGGGCAGGATGCCTGCCACCACTACCATCCCCACTCATGGGGGGCAGGATGCCTATCACTACTACCATCCCCACTCAAGGGGGGCTGGATGCCTATCACTACTACCATCCCCACCCATGGGGGGCTGGATGCCTGCCACTACTACCATCCCCACTCATGGGGTGCTGGATGCCTATCACTACTACCATCCCCACTCATGGGGGCTGGATGCCTGCCACTACCACCACCCCTACTCATAGGACGGGTAATGCATGACACAACCAGCATACTCCCACATAAGGAATCACAGAAAATTACATCCACCCAAACATGACAAGCGTGTGTAGTCCATGTCAAATGCCAACAACACAAAACATGACAATGAACGTACAATGTGACCCACTATCACATGTGTGACACATAAAAGTGTGTGGCCTCCACAATACAAGCCGACCATGGCCACTGTGGCAATGGGGCCCAAAGCCCCATCACCACAGTCACCAAAAGGTAAGTGTGGGGTCCATGGCTGATGCACCTTTTGATCAGTGTGGCAATGGGGCCCAAAGCCCCATCACCACAGTCACCAAAAGGGAAGTGTGGGGTCCAAGGCTGATGCACCTTTTGATCATTGTGGCAATGGGGCCTAAAGCACCATCACCACAGTCACCAAAAGGGAAGTGTGGGGTCCAAGGCTGATGCACCTTTTGATCAGTGTGGCAATGGGGCCCAAAGCCCCATCACCACAGTCACCAAAAGGGAAGTGTGGGGTCCAAGGCTGATGCACCTTTTGATCAGTGTGGCAATGGGGCCTAAAGCACCATCACCACAGTCACCAAAAGGTAAGTGTGGGGTCCATGGCTGATGCACCTTTTGATCAGTGTGGCAATGGGGCCCAAAGCACCATCACCACGGTGATCATAAATGTAAGTGTAGGCATGGTAAAAGCTGCCAAAGACAAACTGTATGGATGAATCCTGGTCACACAACAACTAAAACATCTGTGGCATAGTAGTGCTTGTGTCCCATTGCAACATAGATTGGGCGAGGCTAACAGTGCAGTGACACAGAAACATCGTTTTGGCCATGTGCATACAAACATCACACATGGGGGACCACATTGCCAACAATCAGCC
The DNA here is from genome assembly GCA_963921515.1 of Calotriton arnoldi. Lineage (NCBI taxonomy): Eukaryota > Metazoa > Chordata > Amphibia > Caudata > Salamandridae > Calotriton > Calotriton arnoldi. The sequence continues at coordinate 63,382 of CAWUFW010009077.1, forward strand.
AATTACACAATGACAGAAGTGACCATCATGATGCTGACCCACATATCTGCACCTATGGACACACAAATGTATATAACCTGTGGAGACTGTCTATGTCAGGTGAACAAATACCATACCATGGCAGCAATGGGACATACAAACCATGATCATTGTGCTGACTGATGACCCAGGAGTCCCAGGGAGAGCAGGGGAAAATCACCAAACAACATACAGCCAATGGCACACTACAGAAATGCCAATGCAGTGATGCAAATGCACTAACACAAACAGGCAGACTCACACTGCATATCAAACACAACAGGTGATGGGGGTGTGTGCCAGTGTCCCCAGGCAACCACACAACACATGAGGAGGCCTGAATCCCAATTACACAGATGTGTATACAGTGCCACACACAAGTAACTCATGGATTGGATTCCCCTATGTGGGCAATCTGGCATTGTTAGATGAGAGGGAGCCCAAATTACACATGTCACACAAGCTTGTAGGAACAGCAACTAACACAGCAAGAGACACACCCACCACAGCACTACCCCCAGGGACCCCACATTGTGCAGACACTAGCTTGCATGACAATTCCACTGTGATGACAAAGGTAGATGTTGATCACACTGTGAACCACAGCCATGTGTCCTCAGCTACAAACTACCATCACACCTACACAAGCTCCAATCAATCAGCAGGGCCTGCCAGCCAAGGCCAATATGGAGGTAGTGGTCTAGCCGTGCAACAACTCACATTTGCACACTCAACACCACACACCCTGATCTCCACCAATGTGCAGCAGTGAAGCTCACATGGACTGGTGACATTGCACATGCACCCATGACAATCCCAGGGGTGGTGGGGGGAACTAAGGTGCAGAAACCCATCACACATGCCCACTCAACATGACTCGTCTATGTATGACACACAGCACAGTACCCCGTACATGCGCATGATGTGAAATCCACCGCAAACAATGGGATCCTGGCCATAGTCACACACCAACGAAGAAGCCAAGGTGAGACACAAAGAACACACGTACACAACTTCCAACATTGCAGCTCTGACCCTGAGGAGTGGCAGCAGTCACACACACAACGCGTCACAATCACTGAAAGCTACCACAAACTCAAAATCACTTTACTTGTGTAAACAACAAGTGCCAAGGTGAATCCTGAATGTGTCCCATCAGCGTTTGCCCACATCCCCAGCTCTGACAACAAAGACAACCTGGGATGACAACCTCATGAACATCAGTTTGCCATGCACCCACATCACGGAGAAACCAGGTCCAAGATGCTGGATGAACACATACCAACTCTGCAAGCATCACAAACAGGAACATCCCTAGGGACACAGCCTGTGTATGAAAAGGGAAGGGAACATGCACAGACATGCTCACACAACACACAACACGGGCACACGCAATGTCACCAGATTACACACAGCCATGAGGGCACTCCACTCCTGTGGAAGGTCCACTGTGCCAAACCTTGTCTGTGCACGACTCAAACATATCAGCAGGACACTCCGTCAGTGAGTCAACAACTACAACACACAGAAGCCTCTGCTCACATCAGCCTGGGTACGGGAGTGTCACGTCAGTCATCTGCATACACCCAAAACACGTGGCAATCCAGTTGTACTGTATACACAGATGAGTCCCCCAAAATTGATGTGCAAAACTGCATGTCCAGTGGGGACGGGCACACAGTCAGGGTACTAGGAACATTGGACAGTGGTAAGCCCAACAGATGTGCAACAGTGTAGGACAAAGATGGTAATCTACAAATGCTAAACGTACATCCCTGTGTCAAATTCTGAACATTACACCCTCAGCCTGCAGCAAGGGATGCTATAGATCCAGACTAGATTAGGACACATATCCCATGGATCACATGGAGCCCATCACAGCAAAACTTCATTTACCTGATCTGAACACAATTACAACAGCAAATGCATGATTCTACACATCTACATCATGTACCACCAAAGATTAACCACAAGTAAACAAAAGAGGCTTTATTCAGCAAGTGTGCAACTGAAATCAAAAGTCCAAAATTAACTACGGCCAATGTCCAGTCCAAATACACAGTCCCAACAGGGTGATGTGTGACAACTTGTCACCAATTGCTTGCCTGCACAGGTACCGACAGGGGACATCCCCCTTGGAGGGGCATACGAGGGGCAGGCCAGGCACCGCCGGGACAGGATCAGGGGATGCCAGAAGGAGGCAGGGAAGGTGAGGTGGGTGCAGGAGTGTCACCGGCAACTGCAGTGGAGGTGTCTGACTCAGGGGGGGCCGGCACCACCGCAGGGCTCAAGTCCGATGGTGTTGGTGCTGCAACCACTGCAGTGGGATGGTCAAATGGAGTGGACTGGGTCCCCAATGCAGTGCCCGAGTCAGACGGGGTTGTTGTGGACTCCACCGCAGTGCATGACTCCAAGGGAGTGGAAGGGGGGCAGAAGAGCTGGGCAGGACAGAGGGGGGACACGGTCTCCACACCAGTGGCACATACAGGCAGAGCATCTGGTTTGGGGGTGGAAGAGCAAGTGGCAGGGGGAGGGCCTGAGCAGTTTGGGGATGCGGTATCGGTGTGTGGGGGAACCTGGGGCAGGGTGTGGCGGTGGAACCTGTGGAGTGGTGGCCTGGGGGATGGAGGTGAGAGACTGGGTGGGTGACTTGCAGAGCGGTGGCGGGGTCTTGCTCTTCCGGGTCCGTGGGGACTTGCGGGTGGGGGCTCACTCTGCCTGCGCCTGGGGGAGGGTGTCCGGGGGCGAGGGCACTCCCTCTCTGTGTGTGGACTTCCTCTTCCCCCGGTATGCTGGATCAGCGAGATTGGAGGGGAAGAGGCCGAGGTCAGAGAGGAAGAGCTGCTGTGTATGTGGGGTTGCAGGTGAGGCAAGGGAAGGGGTCTTGGAGGGAGAGGATCTTGAGGATTGCAGAGTGACTGTGGTTGCCTGTGTGTGTGTCAGTTCCCCATCCCCTGTGTGTGTGGAATCAGTCCCCTGAGGATGCTTGTGTGCATGTCTTGCCTTGGTTTTGGGTGTGTGTGTGCTGCTCGTGTCTGTGTGTTTGGGTGATTGTGCAGGTGTGCATGTGCTTTGGACAGGTAGGGTGGTAGGAAGTGTGGATGGGGCAGAGGTGGGAGGGGTGAGGGACTGTTGGAGGAGGGACACTGCTGCCATCAGGGAGGAGTACATGGACCTATTGCTCCTCTGTAGGGCAGACATACCCGTTGAGATGCCCTCCATGAACGACACCAGCTGTGTCAACAGAGTGGTGTGTGCATGGAGGACAGTCAGCATTGCTGTCTGCCCTACATGGAGCTGCCGAAGGGGGTACACAGTCTCCTCACTCAGGGCAGCAGGGGACACAGGGGCAGGGGGTGCGGTGCCTGGCTTGAAGGAGACACGCTCCCGAGCACGGGAGCCTCCACGGACCTCAGGAATGGGAGCCAATGGGAGGACTGTGGTGGTGGTGGTGGTGGCGGGGTCAGACAGACTAGCTGGGGTGTTGTGGCTGCTGACACCCACATCCACAAGGGAGTCATCCTCCGAGCTGCTGTGGTCCTCAGCTGAGGTGGATGGTGCTGAGGACTCCTCGGTGTGGCTCCCCTCGCCCTCCGTGCCACTGGGTCCCTCTGACCACTCGTCGGACGCTGAACCAGTCTGGCTCCGCTGCTCCTCCTGGTCCATGCAGCTGTCCCCTCCTGTGGCTGTGGATGTATCTGCAAACAATTAGGGAAACAGACAAACATCAGTCACCTGCACTGACCGCACACACCACAGTAAGTACAGCACATCACAGAGCAAGCCCTGGCATCTCTAGTAGAACATTGCCAAAAGTCATCACACAGATTAGGAGAAGCCAATTGTCAGTCTGATGGTCAACCATGGAACAGACACCCCTCCTGCCCTTGCACCCATCTGTCTGGTGCCTGTCTGATGGTAAGACCCCAGTGTGGACACATGCACCACCTACACAGTAGTTGGACATTGCTGAGAACACGGTGAAGTATGTGAACATGCCCACGTCACATCTCTTGCCACTGAGTCAGTGCAGGTGTCTGTATAAATGGACGGCCAGAGTCTAAATAGAAATGCATGTGATGCATACCAGCACCAGACCCCATGAAGCACCCATGTCTGGATAGTCAATGCCACAATGGGGTGCATGTTGCACATGTCACTCCCCTGCAGGATCACTCTTAGGAAGTTTAATGCCATGACACAGGCATGCCTGCAAAGTCATACATCACTGTCTCCAGTCACATGGCCATGGCAGCCAGCCAACAACAGTCTGCACTGTGTCACAATCCTAGGACATGGGGAAGGCAAGTAATGTAACTGACAAGTGCACATGTCCATCCCCCAAAACCACATCATCTGAACTACTATTTGTCCACGTCATACCAATTGGACATATGGGGGACATGAAACACAACTATCTGAACATGAGCACCTCACAGTGTGCTGAGAATGAAAAACAGCTGCCTGAAAGTGACAGTGGCATACACCTGTCTGCACAGTCATGTGATCAAACACCTATAAGTCACAGAAGTCTTGTCTCACATGGTCCAATAGCAGATGGCATGCTGACCCTTAACCGATAAACATCACAGGAGTCCCGACAACGTAGTCACAGCACAACGACACAGAGGCAGACACCTGAGGGAACATTTCACTGAGCACGGCATGTCAGCTGATACACGGGAGTGGGAGTACAGAGTGTATTGTATGCCCTGGAGTAGGCATGACTGTCCGGCTCCACCTGCAAGATGGATGAGCCCTGGTCAGTAGGCAGGTGGCTAGGCATGTGTGACACACTTGACATACAAACTCCTGAGGCCCAAACATTTTACCCACCCGCAGCATGGGGGTGTGGCAAATACCCCAGGGACATGTGGTGATTCTGATCTGCAAGTGGATCACATATCAAAGTTACACCCAGACTACATTGCACGACTCAGGCATTGTGTGAGCAATTGACCCACCCATGAAGGCTAACACAATATCACGGGAACAAAAGCTGTCACCCACCTTGAGCAAAGCAAAATGCAAGGACCCTGTACCCGAGTGACACAATTATCCTGAGCGTAAGGAGCACACCGGCCTATCAGATGGGTAGTGGCCATGTCACAATAGAGGGACATGGGTACTGGACAACAAGACTGATGTACTGGGAAGTTTAACCACGCCACAGGAGGGCACATAGAATGTCAGACAGAGTTCACAGTGCAGTCTTTGACTCACCCCTCCTTGCTGCTGTCTGCCCTTCAGCTGCCCATCCAGCTCCGGGAAGACCACCGGCAGGATCTGGAGCATGTGGGGGTCAGGGTCCGGTGTCCGCCCCTCCTGCGAGGAGGCGACAGCTTCAGCTGGACCCTTGCAATCCTCCGGGTCCAGCCCCGAAGGTCCTGCCACCTCTTCTGGCAGTTGCGGATCCGGCGCTTGTAGACCCCCACGGATCTGACTGCCCGGACGATGGCCAGCCAGATATCCTGCTTCTGATGGGCATCAACCTGTGAGGATGACAAAGTGAAAAGGCCATTACTACACATGCAACATATCCGTGCATCACACAGTTGGAAATACATGTCTCAATCACAGGGGCATATGATGTACACAGGCAGTGCAACGAGGGCTATGGACAGTTGGCCAGCAGTTACTACATAGTATCATTGCATGGGAAGTGAACCTTGTTTGAATGCACTGTTACTCCACTGTACCTGTTCAGTGCATGTGACTACACACTTTGGGGGGTGAGTACTACTCAGTGAGCATGCTAGCCAGTGGTGTGCACACTGTAAATCCTGCTAGTCAGACAACATGCACAATTAGTAAGGCAGTGGACAGCACACTCACCTGCTCCCCTGGTGTCCCATACAGCTTGCTGTACTGTGGAAGGAGGTTGTCCAGCAGGGCCTGGTTCTCCTCATGGGTGAAGGCTGGGGCTCTCTCCACAGTACGTGCCATTGCAGTAGCCAGAGAATGCAGATACAGCAGCAGTGTAGTGGCAGATGTCATCCTGGAGCATGTAGTGCAGGCAAGTGAGCCCTCAGGGGAACAGCCAGCATTATATGTGTGCTGCAGAGGCAGATACTGTGCCATGTGTCCAAAGTGATAGGTCCAAGTCGTATGCATCTTATGAATCTGACCAATCCATGGAATTGCAGCACCAAGACACGCCCACAGCATCCTTCAAAAATTTCAACTTCATGACACCCATGAATTTGCAACATTGTTGTGGCTGGCCAACTGAATTCACTGCATCAGACTCGTTGAAGCTTCAAAACGCGTCCGTTGTCATGCCAGGCCCCAGCCAATGCGTGCGCACCGATCGGACCATTGCTGTACAACGCATACCCACGATACAACGCGTACCCGCTCACATTCAATGCAATGGTCCGTGCGGGCACACCGATCGGACCATTGCTGTACAACGCGTACCCGCTCACATTCAATGCAATGGTCCGTGCGGGCACACCGATCGGACCATTGCTGTACAACGCGTACCCACAATACAACGCGTACCCGCTCACATTCAATGCAATGGTCCGTGCGGGCACACTGATCGGACCATTGCTGTACAACGCGTACCAGGCATACAACGCGTACCCGCTCACATTCAATGCAATGGGCCGGCCGGGCACACCGATCAGTCCATTGCTGTGCAACGCGTACCAGGCATACAACGCGTACCTGCTCACATTCAATGCAATGGGCCGGCCGGGCACACCGATCGGTCCATTGCTGTACAACACGTACCCGCTCACATTCAATGCAATGGGCCGGCCGGGCACACCGATCGGACCATTGCTGTGCAACGCGTACCAGGCATACAACGCGTACCCGCTCACATTCAATGCAATGGTCCGTGCGGGCACACCGATCGGACCATTGCTCTACAACGCATACCAGGACAGGTCACACGCATATGTCACCATGCTGGTCACTGGTGAACCTATGCCAGCCACATTTACTTTCCAGGGACTCAGGGGCACACCTACAACACCACACCCAGTCCACACTGTCTATGAGGCATGTGTGGCAGCATAACCTTATCTGTGTATGGGGGTGAACATGTGGATTTTGGGGTGGCACTTGGGGGCAGACACACCCAGGCTGTGCACGTGTTAATGGGGACAGGGTCCTTTGTGTGTTGTGCACATGACCACTGTGGTGTGCAACTTTTCATTTCTGAGCATGTGTCATGGTCACATTTCCAGGTTGTGTATGTGTATGACATGTCACATACCCCCAGGCTCACATGTGGGAAGGCATGTACATCACAGGGTGGCCCATTCCAACAATAGTGATGTCCCTCCACAGTCTGTGTGCATGTTGTGTATCACATGTCTCTGACTCCATGTGCCAATGGGAGACAGTCTCCACATCCACGTGGTTTGTGCATGAACTTTGATGGTGTGTGTGTGTGTGTCACAGACGTCCATGTCTGTCCTGCAGAGGCTATAGGGGCCACCACCTGTGGGTGTCATGTTTTTTTTTCTGACGTGTACATGATACGCCATGTCATGCCAGTGTCCATGTGGCAAGACAGGCTCCTGGGAATCTACCTGTCAATGAGCTGTGATGCCTGTGGAGCATCTGTCCAGACATGTCACTGTGGTATGTGTGTGGAACGTGAGAGCAGTTAATGTGTACTGTGACACAGCCTAATGGTGTCCCATAGCACACCCTGGAACCAGTTGTCAACACTTGTTGAACAGAGAGATGTTAGATGATGTCCATGTAGGTGCCATATATGTCCAAACGGGACGACACACACATCAAGTACTTGTGTATGTTGATGATGTGTCATGTGAAATTCAGTATGGTGAACGGCACATTGGTGGGGTGTCTGACAATCTTGCTTTCTTCACCTATGCACTGCAGGGCTCCTGCTGTCCATCGACCATTCCCAGACCTGGCAACGATGGTGGAACGTGACAGCATCCGACGGTACCGCTTCACCAGGCAGCTGATTGAGGATTTGGCAGTGCGTTTGGCCCCACATTTGCAGCCTGGCCGGCCGTATCCTACAGCGCTGACCCCCAAGGTGAAGGTGATGGCAGCCCTACACTTCTTTGCCACCGGTACCTTTCAACACACTGTGGCAACTACTGGTGGTATGTCACAGACTATGTTCAGCCGTGTGCTACGCAATGTTTTGGGGGCAATGTTGAGATACCTCAACCAGTGCATCTATTTCCCAACACGTCAACGACTCACTGACGTCAAGAGTGACTTCTATGCCCTGGGGAGGATGCCACATGTAATTGGCTCCATTGATGGGACACATGTGTCTTTGATACCACCACAGGCACATGAGCAGGCATACCGCAACCGTAAACATTACCATTCGGTCAATGCTCTGGTGGTATGTCTTGCAGATATGACCATCTCACATGTGTGTGCCCGTTTCCCCAGTTCTGCCTACGTGATGAGGAGTAGTCGCCTCCCGAGGATGATGTCACAGATGCCGAACCAGCGTGCCTGGCTTGTTGGTGTGTACTGACTTTGTACCATTGTGTGTGTTCTGCTATGTTGTTTTCCGCACACATTTTCAAATCGGCTAATGTGCAATTGTCTGTCTGTAGGTGACTCGGGATACCCCAACATGCCGTGGTTGCTGACACCCCTCAGGAACCCTGTGACACCAGCCCAGATGCGCTACAATGAGGCACATGGTCGGACGAGGAGGGTGATTGAGTGGACCTTTGGTCTCCTGAAGAGCCGCTTCCGCTGCCTGGACAAGACAGGAGGGGCCCTCCCATATGCCCCAGCAAAGGTGTGCAAGATTGTCATCGTCTGCTGCATGCTACACAACCTGGCAGTGCGGAAGGAGTTGCCTCTCATCCTGGATGACGATGACCAACGTCCGCCACCTGTGGAAGATCCTAGCCTGGGTCACGATGCCAGTGAAGATGATGATGATGATGATGGTGATGTCCGCACACAGCTCATCACCAACTTCTTCAGCTGAATGTGAGTCTCCAGAGGGTTGTAATGTCAATGATTTGAGTTTGCATGATATGTGTGTGTGGTGCTCTGGTGCTGTTTGAGTGTGGCCATGTGCTACTTGACTGGATGCGTGCAGCGATGTGTCCTTGCAAGTGGTCTGTACTGCCCAACAGTGTTGACATGCTAACTTGGTTTTGTGTAGTTATCTCGTGACATGTATTAGACATGAGTATTGCCGTTCTGTGCTGTTCTTCAGTGGTTTTGACTGTGTGTCATGTCTGTCCTTCACAGGGTGCTGCTGGAGTTGTCTGATCAACTTGGATCCCCCGAATCCATGATTCAACTTCCAAGGTGGAAGCAGTCGTTTCCCTACAGGTGATGTGCCACACACCCCATGACTTTCTATCTTCTGCACTTTTTGACTTTGTGGCCACAGCCAGGTTGGATTAGCTTGCATTTGTAGTGGAAACTACATGTTGGAAATGTGTAATAAACCTGTGCTTGACTTTGGGATGTGCGTTGTCTGTAGTCACACATCTGACTGATATTTGCTTACTGCACCTGTTGTCTAGTTGACAGTGACTGTGAATAGGTGGCGTGTCTGTACATTCCACTGTACTTCGTTGCAACATCAGTATAGGTGATGAGTCTGATGGCCCTGGTGTGTATGTGTTTTGTGGCCCTAGTGGTGTGTCTCCCTCATATGTGTCACGTCGGCATGACTGACATGACAGTGTTGGACTTGCTGTAGCAGTTAGCATGCACAGTGTAATTTAGAAGATCAACATCTACATGACAAAAACCACGTTGGAATCACAACAGAGGCAGATATGGTGTATTGGTGAGTTTATTTACATATAGGTGTGAGGATGGTGCACAGGATGGTGGGTGCTGTACATAGACATTTGGATCCAAAGTTCCCATGTGAATTGGAAGTCTTGGTAGCTGAAAAGTCCAGAGAAAAGTCCACAGTCATCTGATACATTTGGTCAACTAGAGCTCCCCATGTCATGTGGGAGAGTTGGCTTGGCTTCAACAGGGCGTGCAGTATGCACACAGAGGAAAAGTTCCAGAACAGGTGTTGGCTTCCTGGGGGATGTAGATGGCCATCGGCCTCTCAGTTTGGCCTCCTCAGACGGCCCCTCTTCTTGGGGGGGGGGACCCTCAGGTGCAGGGTGCGGCGGTGCAGGGGACTCTCTGCCAGAGTCCTCCTCCCTCCCTGTGGCATTTGCAGTTGTTTCAGCAGCAGATGTTGTGGGCACACAGGGAGGTGAGGCCATGTTGGTGCTGATCTGGCGGAGGCATGTCAGTATGTCCCTATGCACCGCTGTCAGTTGTTCCAATGTGTCCCACTTGGACTTCATGCCACACATGTGTGTCTCGACACGTGACATGTGTGTCTCGACACGGGACATGTGGGAGTCCAAGCGGGCACGATGGGCAGCCTACTGCTGTTGTATGTCCTTGAGGATCCCCACTACCTGGCTGACCTCTCCGGTGCTAGTCTGGTACGCATCTGCGATGCGTGCCAGTTGTGGGTCATCATACAGTCCAGACCCCTCTGCAAGGAGAGACCTATGTCTCCCACCCCTCACACCACCCCTGGCGACACGTGCAGGACCTGCAGTGGACGCACAGGTGACCGTGGGCCCAATTGGGTGTTGTTCCTGGGCTCGTTGTCAGAAGCTCCAGTTTGGGCCTGGGTCCGTGCGCTGTTGTCATCTGTGGTCCTTGGTGTGTCCGTGTTGGCTGGGGTGGCCTGTGTGTTGGCAGTTGTTGGAGGGGTGGGTGCAGGGGGTGCAGATGTTGGTCCTGCTGGTGCTGCATGATGACTCACACTGGAGGGTCCAGCTGGTTCTTCGCCATCCGAGGAGTGCAGAGGCTGATCCACACCAGTGAGCTCAGTGTTCCCCGGAGCCTGGGACAGGGAGTCCTCCTGGTCTGCTGCTGTGTCCCCATCATCTCCTGTTTTGGGGAGAGACACAGATTGTATGTTATGTTTCTACTGGCATCAATTGTTCAAACACCTGACAGTTGTGACTGTACCTCTGGATGTGGGCTAGGACATTGCATTCTCCTAAATAGTGACAGTCAGTGAGTGATATTGGTGTAGCACATTGTCCTGCCAACCTGTGGCATGTCAATGTGAATGTTGAGGTGTGTGCATGACCAGCATTGGTGGTATTTGGTTACCATCCAGGCCTCCTTCTCCCCCAGCCCAGTTATCCCACCATGCAACGTGCTTGCATTGCAGGGAGTGCAAGTTTGCTTTCAGGATGTCAGGCAGTGGTGTCCTGCTGTTTGTTGTTGCACAGTTCCCAGCAGGGCCTTGTGCTCCCCACAGCAGTACCCAGTGTCAGCCATCTTGTGAGTCCTTATCCACTCCCTGTGATGTGAGCATGGTTGAGAGTGGTGTTGATGGGCCAATTGTGAGGGTGAGCAATATCTGTGCCTACAACTCCCATCATGCTATTGCCTCCACCCCCTTCCCAGCATGCCCATCCTTCCTTCCTTTTGACTCTGCTTCCCTGTGGGGTGGGGGCCTGTGCTGACAGGATGGCTGGGAGTGTTGTCCTGGCAGTTGTTTGGCTACAAGTCCCAAGAGTGTCCCTGTGCTTCACACAGCATAACCCAGGGTGGTGGTTCTTTGTGGGATCTTCAGTTAGGCTGTGAGGCATTGCATTCTCCCAGGTGGGTTATGTGGAGTTAGTGTTGAGGGGGTGTGTGAGGAGAGCTGCTTGTAACTATGGTCAGTGCTGTGAGTCCTCCTTCCCACCCAGCCAGATATCCCACCATGCAACGTGCTTGCATTGCAGGGAGTGCAAGTTGGCTTTCAGGATGTCAGGCAGTGGTGTTGTGCTGTTTGTTGGTGCACAGTTCCCAGCAGGGCCTTGTGCTCCCCACAGCAGTACCCAGTGTCAGCCATCTTGTGAGTCCTTATCCACTCTCTGTGATGTGAGCATGGTTGAGAGTGGTGTTGATGGGCCAATTGTGAGGGTGAGCAATATCTGTGCCTACAACTCCCATCATGCTATTGCCTCCACCCCCTTCCCAGCATGCCCATCCTTCCTTCCTTTTGACTCTGCTTCCCTGTGGGGTGGGGTGCCTGTGCTGACAGGATGGCTGGGAGTGTTGTCCTGGCAGTTGTTTGGCTACAAGTTCCAAGAGTGTCCCTGTGCTTCACACAGCATAACCCAGGGTGGTGGTTCTTTGTGGGATCTTCAGTTAGGCTGTGAGGCATTGCATTCTCCCAGGTGGGTTATGTGGAGTTAGTGTTGAGGGGGTGTCTGAGGAGAGCTGCTTGTAACTATGGTCAGTGCTGTGAGTCCTCCTTCCCACCCAGCCAGATATCCCACCATGCAACGTGCTTGCATTGCAGGGAGTGCAAGTTGGCTTTCAGGATGTCAGGCAGTGGTGTTGTGCTGTTTGTTGGTGCACAGTTCCCAGCAGGGCCTTGTGCTCCCCACAGCAGTACCCAGTGTCAGCCATCTTGTGAGTCCTTATCCACTCCCTGTGATGTGAGCATGGTTGAGAGTGGTGTTGATGGGCCAATTGTGAGGGTGAGCAATATCTGTGCCTACAACTCCCATCATGCTATTGCCTCCACCCCCCTTCCCAGCATGGCCATCCTTCCTTCCTTTTGACTCTGCTTCCCTGTGGGGTGGGGGCCTGTGCTGACAGGATGGCTGGGAGTGTTGTCCTGGCAGTTGTTTGGCTACAAGTCCCAAGAGTGTCCCTGTGCTTCACACAGCATAACCCAGGGTGGTGGTTCTTTGTGGGATCTTCAGTTAGGCTGTGAGGTATTGCATTCTCCCAGGTGGGTTATGTGGAGTTAGTGTTGAGGGGGTGTGTGAGGAGAGCTGCTTGTAACTATGGTCAATGCTGTGAGTCCTCCTTCCCACCCAGCCAGATATCCCACCATGCAACGTGCTTGCATTGCAGGGAGTGCAAATTGGCTTTCAGGATGTCAGGCAGTGGTGTTGTGCTGTTTGTTGGTGCACAGTTCCCAGCAGGGCCTTGTGCTCCCCACAGCAGTACCCAGTGTCAGCCATCTTGTGAGTCCTTATCCACTCTCTGTGATGTGAGCATGGTTGAGAGTGGTGTTGATGGGCCAATTGTGAGGGTGAGCAATATCTGTGCCTACAACTCCCATCATGCTATTGCCTCCACCCCCTTCCCAGCATGCCCATCCTTCCTTCCTTTTGACTCTGCTTCCCTGTGGGGTGGGGTGCCTGTGCTGACAGGATGGCTGGGAGTGTTGTCCTGGCAGTTGTTTGGCTACAAGTCCCAAGAGTGTCCCTGTGCTTCACACAGCATAACCCAGGGTGGTGGTTCTTTGTGGGATCTTCAGTTAGGCTGTGAGGCATTGCATTCTCCCAGGTGGGTTATGTGGAGTTAGTGTTGAGGGGGTGTGTGAGGAGAGCTGCTTGTAACTATGGTCAGTGCTGTGAGTCCTCCTTCCCACCCAGCCAGATATCCCACCATGCAACGTGCTTGCATTGCAGGGAGTGCAAGTTGGCTTTCAGGATGTCAGGCAGTGGTGTTGTGCTGTTTGTTGGTGCACAGTTCCCAGCAGGGCCTTGTGCTCCCCACAGCAGTACTCAGTGTCAGCCATCTTGTGAGTCCTTATCCACTCCCTGTGATGTGAGCATGGTTGAGAGTGGTGTTGATGGGCCAATTGTGAGGGTGAGCAATATCTGTGCCTACAACTCCCATCATGCTATTGCCTCCACCCCCCTTCCCAGCATGCCCATCCTTCCTTCCTTTTGACTCTGCTTCCCTGTGGGGTGGGGTGCCTGTGCTGACAGGATGACTGGGAGTGTTGTCCTGGCAGTTGTTTGGCTACAAGTTCCAAGAGTGTCCCTGTGCTTCACACAGCATAACCCAGGGTGGTGGTTCTTTGTGGGATCTTCAGTTAGGCTGTGAGGCATTGCATTCTCCCAGGTGGGTTATGTGGAGTTAGTGTTGAGGGGGTGTGTGAGGAGAGCTGCTTGTAACTATGGTCAGTGCTGTGAGTCCTCCTTCCCACCCAGCCAGATATCCCACCATGCAACGTGCTTGCATTGCAGGGAGTGCAAGTTGGCTTTCAGGATGTCAGGCAGTGGTGTTGTGCTGTTTGTTGGTGCACAGTTCCCAGCAGGGCCTTGTGCTCCCCACAGCAGTACCCAGTGTCAGCCATCTTGTGAGTCCTTATCCACTCCCTGTGATGTGAGCATGGTTGAGAGTGGTGTTGATGGGCCAATTGTGAGGGTGGGCAATATCTGTGCCTACAACTCCCATCATACTATTGCCTCCACCCCCCTTCCCAGCATGCCCATCCTTCCTTCCTTTTGACTCTGCTTCCCTGTTGGGTGGGGTGCCTGTGCTGACAGGATGGCTGGGAGTGTTGTCCTGGCAGTTGTTTGGCTACAAGTCCCAAGAGTGTCCCTGTGCTTCACACAGCATAACCCAGGGTGGTGGTTCTTTGCGGGATCTTCAGTTAGGCTGTGAGGCATTGTATTCTCCCAGGTGGGTTATGTGGAGTTAGTGTTGAGGGGGTGTGTGAGGAGAGCTGCTTGTAACTATGGTCAGTGCTGTGAGTCCTCCTTCCCACCCAGCCAGATATCCCACCATGCAACGTGCTTGCATTGCTGGGAGTGCAAGTTGGCTTTCAGGATGTCAGGCAGTGGTGTTGTGCTGTTTGTTGGTGCACAGTTCCCAGCAGGGCCTTGTGCTCCCCACAGCAGTACCCAGTGTCAGCCATCTTGTGAGTCCTTATCCACTCCCTGTGATGTGAGCATGGTTGAGAGTGGTGTTGATGGGCCAATTGTGGGTGTGACCAATATCTGTGACTACCACTCCCATCATGCTATTGGCTACACTGACTTGACCAGCATACACAGAATTCCTTCCTTTGAGTGAGCTTCCCTGTGAGGTGGTGTTCTAGTGGTGGGTAAATATCTGTGAGTGTTTGTTGGTTCCATTTGTGCCACTGCCTTGCTGTATTTGTTGTTAGGTTTGTAGATCTCATGACACAGTTACATATCACTATGAGATGGCAGGTATTGTGTTTGTCTGACTAGCATTCACATCTTGGGATGAATATCTTTTGGTTGCTGTGTATTTGCTAAGTGTGCATGGTTTGCCTATCCCCTTGACTGTGATGTGTGTGTGTTGTCACACCATATTGTATATATTAGTTGTGTACTCACCAGGCTCTGGGATGTCTGTTAGTCCGTATACGCTCACTGGTGGTAGGATGGCCCTCACCTTCTCCTCCCAGGGCCTGAGGTATACTGGTTTTGCAGGAGGGCCACTGCCGGTGTGCTGGCTGAGGAGGTAGTCCTTTTTAGTAGTTCCCGGACCCTCCTGCGCACATCATACCACCTGTTCTGGATGTCTTCCTTTGTGCGCAAACATGGTGATTGTGCGTTCACCCTGTCGACAATCCTCGCCCACATCTTGGTTTTCTGCGACATGGGGGTCTGTTGTACCAATGTACCAAACAACTGTGGCTCTACCCTGAGTATCTCGTCTACCAGGACTTCCAATTCACAATCTAGGAACTTATGGTTCTTCTTTGGGGGCATGGTGATGGGTGGTGGTGGTGATTGATGTGTGTGTGTGTGTGTGCAGGTGGGGGGGTGTGAGTGTAGGTTTAGCTGGGTGTGTGTGAGGGTGCTATTTGTAGGTGTGGTAATGGTGTGTGGTTTGTGTGATGTATGAGCTGTGAGTGTGTCTGTGGTTGCTGTGTGATGGTGTTGTGTGCTGGCAGGTCAGTGGAATTTGCAAAGGATCATGGTAGGGATTTGTGGCCTTTGTGTAGGTGGAGTTGGAGGTGTGTCCTTGTTCCATTTTTTTCCCTCCCTGTATTTATTGGCTTAGTGGTTGCTTGTTTGGCCCTTTTTTTCTAATTTTTCCTTGGTGTTTTTGGTGCATGTAGGAGTCATTCTTGTGTCCGAGTAGGACGCTGCAGTTGTCTGGTGCGATCTTGTCCGACTCGTTCCCGCTGTGTGTCAGCTAGGTTTCATATGCGGCGTACGAGTCGGTCGCGTAGTATTGGGTTGCTTCGGCTGGGTTTTGTATGCGTGTCGGTCGTACGGCTTGTGCTCCGGGCGAGTCGGTCGTATTTTGCACGCACAGCATCGTACTACGCGGGTCGGAGTTCGCGGGTACGTTTCGTTCGGGTTCAATCCAAGTGCGTGTCGGTCGGTTCGTTTCGCGTGATTTCCCGGCCGGATGGCTTGTTTCCATCCGGCTCGGTCGGTCGTTTTGTATTCCGTCCGAGTCTGTCGGATTTCACATTCATTTCATCGTACTACCCGGGTCGTGCGGCGCCGGTCCGAGTCGGTCGGACTAATTTCCCGTACCGAGTCGGTCGGTACGTTTTCCAGCCCGAATCGGAATCGGCCCCAAAGTCTTTTTGCTGTTGTGATTCGGATCTTTTGCAGCCCAAAAAAGTCTATGTATATCTGACCCATTGTTCTAAAGAACTACTCCAAACCCAAACCTAACACAGCAATGATGGCCTAACAGATCCAAAAAGACACCCCAGATGCATGGCACGCCAGCTGACATGGTCTTACTACTATAATGTAATCCACTATATACACATAATACCATCAAACTAACAAAACAAGCTATATCAATTCCTACTATGGTGAAGAAATTAAAATGAAAGAAAGACTAACTTTACATTGTAATGCATGTAATAAATTATTGAACAATTGTATATTATAAGAAAAATGCTTCATATTTACAAATATTGCTTATTAAATAAATGAAAACGTTTTAAGAATGTAATAAATTAAAATATAAACATTTTCACACATATTGCTCAACAAAAGATTAAATAAATGAATCACCACATTTCATAAATATAATAAAATATAAATGTTATTAAAACTATGATAATCTAATGTTTTGAAAATGTACAGAAATATTTGTTAAAATGTTAAATCAAGTATGCAAAACATCTAATTTTTTTCATTTATTTTAAAATGTGTATTAGAATTATTAAATGTTCCTGCAATATTTAAATACATAAATAGAGTATGTCACATTTATCGTTTGTGTATATGTACTTAAAGCATCTTTCTTAAAACATAGATTTAAATTAATTGGCAATAAAAAATGTATTTACTAAGGTTAAGCAAACTAAATATGTCTAAACCAAACCCACACCAATAAGCTATTTTTTAAAATTTCCATTCTGTACATACCCACCATAATGTCAAACAAATCACCATTAGAGAAAGTGTGTTTTATGGGGAATTCATATTTACTATTCAAACTCCAACCTACCTAACATTGGGAAACGCATTTCATTTTGGTGGGGGTCAGATTTACTCTAACTTCAACCCGCCTGCCATTATGGAAAGTGTTAAATTTTGGGAAGTGCAAATATACTATTTTAACCACTATTGGGAACAGTTTTTTATTTTGTATACTCCATATTTACTATCACCAAATAGCTATCTTCTGAGAAATAAATTTTGGACATTTCAGATTTACTATTCTAACTCTAACCTAACTACCATTGGGGAAAGTGTTTAATGTTAGGAGTATTTATTTAATATTCTCACTCCAGATCAGCCAATATTGTGAAAAAGTTTTAATTTTGGGGAGTGCATATTTCCTATTCTCACTCCAAACCAGCTACCATTGGGGAAAGCGGTTGGCTTTGGGGAGTTCATATTTACAATTCTAACCCCAACCCACCTGCCATTGGAATAAGTGTTTGATTTTTTGGGGTGTACAGATTTATTATTCTAACTCCAACCCAGCTACCATTGTGGAAAGTGTTTAGTTTCGGTGACTGAACATTTACTATTCTCATTACAATCTAACTACCATTGGAAATAGTATTTAATTTTCAGGACTCCATATTTATTATTCAAATGTTATCTAACTACGAATGGGGAAGTGATTATGGGGAGTTTGGATTTACTATTTTAACTTCATACTAAATACAATTGGGGAATACAGATTTACTATTATCACTCTGAACCAACCAATACTGGAGAAAATGTTTACTTTTGTGGAGTACATATATAATATTCTCAATCCTAACCATCTACCACTGTGGAAAGGATTTGGCTTTGGGGAGTTCAGATTTACTATTCTAACTTCAACCATACTATCTTTGAGGAAAGAGTTTGATTTTAGGGAGTTCAGATTTATTTATATGTTATTATCTAGAAAAGGTGTCCATATGGGGAAAGTATAGCCTTGGACTTCCACGGCAATAGTGACGTAAAGAAAATCTTCTGCAGGTTATTTCAGTTAAGCGATAAATACATTAATTTTGTTAATCATATTCATACAATGTAATGACGGTCCATAATCATATGGCACAGCATTTGTATTACTAATAATAATTGTCCGGCCCTGGTCCCTGGGTTACTGGGTTGCCCCTTTTTCTTTAATATCTTATTTAGATGTTGGCGGAAAGGAAACTCTGTTGCAGTGCCGCCAACACAGTGGTCTGCTCGCCAGATTTAGATGAGGGTTGACCTTAAGGCTCATTGGAGTAAGGACCATTGGAGAATTGGGTGCATGTCCATCTGCTGAATTAGGATTGGTGGACATATAGGGGCCGATTCCGATTCTGGCCGGAAATCTCTCCGACCGAGCCGGACTCGGAGAGATTTCCGACCGAATCGGACTCTGGCAGCCCGACCGAACGAGTACGATGCGCACGTATGCCATCGGACTCGAGTCGGTCAGACTCCCATTGAAGTCAATGGGAGCCGGTCGTACAATGCGTACGCGGGCTCCCATTGACTCAATGAGTGCGAGGCGGTCAAGGGCGCCCCCTACAGCGTGTACGCGGCGAAGCGACTCGCGCCGTACACGCACAGGTAGGGGGGACCCATGGGTCCCCCCTGTGTGCGACTCGCGCGGCTACGCGTACAGGGGGGTCCGACACAGACCCCCAAAGTACGTCTCCGACTGCTCTTTGGAGCCGGAGTGCGCGGCTCGGTCGGACTGCTTGCGGCGCGCATCGTACTCACCTGGCCGGGGAACGTCTCCATTGCGCGGTGCGAGTCGAGTCCGAGCGAGTCGGTCGGTGCGGTTCGACCTGGGAACGAGTCGGTCGGAGCGGTCGGGACGCCCGGACGAGTCGGTCGGCGATTTCGCATCGTACTCGCTCGGCCGGACGCGCGTACGACTCAGTCGGGAAATAGGGCTCCGAATCGGATCCGGTTAAGCCGAATCCGATTCGGAGCCCTACCGGCCGAGATCGGAATCGGCCCCATAGCCTTTTTTACTGTCTGTCACTGCCAGGCAAACCCTGGTGGTAAGGGACAGTAAAAAACAAATTATGCCTTTCTTGCCATGGGATATGACTTCCATGACGAGAGGGGGCATTATCTTTTTTTGTTTTCAAAAATAAAATCCTGCTGCAGGAGTTTCTTTTTGAAATTAAAAAAAATAGTTTGGTGCAGAGCTCCATCCTGTTGCCAGAACCCTGCACCAAACAGCGAAAAGCATTGACACGAACCGCTGTCACGGCGGTTTCTGCCAATACTTTATAAATTACTGCCTGCTTGGCGCCATTTAGAAATCAGATGGGCGGTACCTCCACCAGGCCACGGAGTAATTTGCTCCGTGGCCCTGGGGGGCCAACGGACCATCCACCAGGTTATAAATCAGGCCCATAGTACTCTAACTCCAAACCAACTAATGTTCAGGAAAGAGTTTGATAATAGAGAGTGCATATTTACTATTGTAATTACAAATCAACTAGTATTAGCAATAATGTTTACATTTGGGGAGTTAATATATACCGTTCTAACTTCAAATTAGCTACTATTCGAGAAAGTGTAACATTTTCAAAAGTTTGTATTTACTATTTGAAGTGAAACCATGTTGTACGGTTCCTACGAATTAAATAGGACTGTGTATCCGGACAACATAAATGTCAGAATATGGGCACAGAGTCCATCCATACAATCATAGTGTATTGCCTAGATTCCTGGCTACTTCACAGTGTCCCATAGAGACCCCTAACCATGACGGGGTTCTTGATGGTGTCTGCAACTTCACAACATTCCACTCTGATTCCCCAAGGAAACCGTGGAAACAGATCTGCCCTTTTATTTGTTACTTAGGCATGTCCAGAGGGCGACACATAAAATGTACGAATTGGCTTTTCAAACATTTATTGAGACAGTTGTATTCTTATATAAAAAAAAATGAGCTGCAATTATTAGCAGGAGGAAGCAAAACATTGTTACCAGCATTACAAGAATGGTGAAAAAGATAAACAGTCCAATACCCTTCCCACTTAGGCCTTCCATGAGAGACTTATGACTATCAAGAATGACTTCAAGGAACGAGGCTATAGTGAAGAATGTCTTAACACACAGAAGTAAAAGCTAAGAGATGGAATAGGAAAAATACTCTCTCCACTAATAGGAAGCATGAGAAAAAGACGACCTATACGAATAGTGAAGTTATTTTTTCAACACAGTACAACATGTAAAGTAAACACATTTACAATACATTACGTAAGAACTGGCACAGTCTTGATTCGATTGCAATGCCCAAGGGGATTGTTACATTGAAACCGAGAATTGTATATCGAAAGGGCACTACCATTAGAAAATCTCTCTGTCCCAGCTATGTGAAGGCTAATAAAACAGAATTGAATTCAGCAACTTGGTTACCATGTAAGCCAAAGGGCTTTTTCACATGTGGGAGTTGTTCTGTGTGCCACTTACGTTTAAGTACAACACATGAAAGAAACATGAAATACATTCATTCATAAACTGACAACTGAAAATACGCATACAGGAACATGTCAGGGCAATTAAACAGTGTGATAACAAGTATCCAATGGCGACTCATATACATCTCTGTCTCTGCAGCAGGGGCTGGTCCCTGCCAGTTGGAAGAAGGCGCTAGTACTCCCCCTTCTGAAAAAGCCTACTTTAGACCCGGAGATAGCCTCTAACTATAGACCTATTTCTCTCTTACCTTTTTTTTCCCAAAACTTTGGAAAGGTACGTCAACTCGGTCACCACCACTTTTGTTGAAACCAACCACATACTGCATCAGAGCCAATCTGGTTTCAGGCCTAACTTTAGTACAGAAACGGCGCTCCTGGAGATCTCAGAAACCATCAAAGACGTTCTCGACAGAGGCGGCAAAGCCGTTCTGATACTGCTGGACTTATCGGAAGCTTTCGATACCGTCCCCCACGACCGCCTCCTGTTGAGGCTCCAGGACTCTGGCTTCGGGGGGACGGTACTAAAGTGGTTTGCCTCCTTTCTGTCAGATCGCCAACAAACAGTTTGGGCTCTGCCTTTTTCGGCTCTTATTCCCCCCTTAAAGGTGGGAGTCCCACAGGGCTCCATTCTCAGCCCCACACTGTTTAATATTTACTTGTCCCCCTTAGCACACCTGGCCGAGACTCACGGAGCAAAAATAGTGTCATATGCAGATGACACGCAGTTGCTCTTTACCTGCGACAGGGACATGGATTTCAATGGTGAAATGATCAATTCATGTTTATCGGCGGTATTTACTTGGCTCCTGCGAAACCAATTGAATTGTGATTTCGAAAAATCGGAGATCATTTTCTTTGGTCTGCCCCCTAACAATATGTGGCGCAGCTGGTGGCCACAGGATATGCATCCCCCGCTAAACTCGGTCAGAGCAGTTAAAAACTTGGGGGTGAAAATGGATGACACCCTCAACATGAAATCTCAGATCCAAGCGGTAACGGGACAATGTTTCGGCCTCCTAAGAATGCTGAAGCAGTTTCTACCTCTTCTTTCGGTCCCCCACAGGAAAACAGTGGTTCAGGTCCTGATCGGATCCAGACTGGACTATGTAAACAATCTTTACTTAGGTCTGCCAGAGTACTTACTTACTCGTCTTCAGGTGGTCCAAAACGCCGCAGCCAGGGCGATACTTTTACTTGGCCCGAGAACGCGGATGTCTTTACACCTTAAATCTCTCCACTGGCTCCCGATCCGCAAGAGGATCTTTTTCAAAGCCCTTGTTCTGGCCTTCAAGGCACTTCACGTCTCTGGAGCGCCTTACTTAAGGAAGAGAGTCCAATTCTATCTTCCTCAGCGCTCCTTAAGATCCGCATCTCAGTCGTTGGTACTGACCCCTGTGTTCCGCCGATCTCGAATAGGCGGTCGATCCTACCAGGTTCAAGTCGCCAAATTGTGGAACTGTTTGCCGCTTAATCTAAGACAGATGCAAGAGCTCCTCCCTTTTAGGAGGACTTTGAAAACTTGGCTGTTCCAGCAGTAGCCTTTGCGCCATCGCTTTCAATTCAGCTGCCACACTAAACTAGCGCCGGGACACTCTGTCGAGTAGCTGTGCGCTCTATAAATACCCTCATAACATAACATAACATAACATATACATCGAGATCATCCGACAGAGAAATGTATCTGGTTCCATGCAGTAGAACAAGTCATGAGTAATAAAAGGGGAGGTGATAGGGCACTTCTCCTTAGACAGATTGAAGCAAAGTGTATATGCCGCCTTAGAACAGTACACATGGGCCTCAATTCCAATAGTGAGTTTCACTATTTTCTGTAGTGATTATGTGGGAACAATTGCCAGAAAAGAACCTAATTTATCCACATATACTATGCCAATTAAGATGTAGCAAACATGATTATTCACAATGGGGCCTCACATGTTACATACAGTTATAATGTTTTGCAACATTATGCAGTTGGTAATAGTACAATACTGTCCCAATAGGAACTTCAATGATAGTATGTGATTAGTATAGATTTGGCATCCCCAAAGTAACACTTGTAGCACAAATAGAAAATTCTGAAATTAGATTGAGCAATCCTGATAATTGAGGTTGAAGTTTTTGAATAGGATCCAATAGAAGACTGGCCTATTTAATGCCACAGGTCTATGGACCGGGTCGCAAAGAGCTCCTTGTGAAATAGACTTCTATGAAGCCATTGGATAAGCTTTAATCATGAATATAAGCTTAATGCAGGTATGTTTAATGTTACGTGACACAATTTATAAAACGCGACCACAGTGCGGTCACCTATGTGGTAAACCCTGGCTTTCAGTCTGTGAGTATGGAAGAACTCCAAAATGGCGTGACCAAAGTCCTGCTTGAAGTGATGAGAGACGACTGTTCCCAGCCACAATACATTTATATGTAGCTGGTGTGCTAGATGATACCAATTATGATCAAGATAACACCTGTATAGTTTTGCCTGCTAAATGCGGTGAAATGAGACTAGAAATAAATGTAAGTCATTTTGTAAGAACAATCTCGACCACTCATACAGTGATGTTGAACACATCCAAGATGGTGGGACCAAGGTACCGCAATTTGGGTGAGGAGATCCAAATTGGCGTGACCGAAGTCCCGTTTGATGTGATGAGAGACAACTGTTCCATGTCACAACACATTAATTTGTAGTTGGTGTGCTTGGTGGTGCCGATTATGACTAAGATAACATCTATATAATTTTGCCATGCTAAATGTTACATGCGCTAAAATATGCGGTGAAATATAACTAGAAATAAGTTTGTCAGCTTGTAAGAACAATCCCAACCATTCATACAATGACGCAGCATATATCCAAGATGCCAGGACCTAGGTGCCGCAACTTGGGTGGAGAGATCGTCGGGTGGAGTTGAAACACACCCACAGGTGATACAGGTTGAGTGGATACGTATAAATTAAGTGCGAAATTTGGAGTTTGCCGTTTGCCACTTGACTGCTTGGAAAACGTAGATGGGAACACGCCGAAAAATGGATAAGATATGTCAGAATTTTGCTATTGAACTGTTAGGGGACGATACTAGTCATAATGAACTTGCCCAAACTCCTATGCCTTAAATTCAGGGAGAATACCATGTGGAAGTAAATTGGTACCACTAAAGGTTTGCTCGGCACGCGATGAAACATGATCAGTGTTTGCCATTAACTTTAAAGAAAGAATACTTTTTACAGGTCTTCCATAAATACACAAGGTATTTTAAATGGTGGGATTAAAATTTTCAGAATGACAGTATTCAACCCTACAGGCTAGAATGTTAAGGGTGAGAGTTTTATTGTATAGCACGTTAAATCACATGTGGCATAAAATGAAACATCAACTTTCGGGCTGTGCTGCATGTGAAGGGATAGGCGGACTGAATCAAATTACTAGGGGGGGTTACGAGTCGGAATTACTTTGGCTAAAATCCTCTGCCTTAAAGTCAGGGAGAGTAGCAATGAGAAGCAAATTGGTATCGCCAAAGTTCCGCCCGGTACGCGGTGAAACATGTTTAGTTTTTGCCGTTGACTTAAAATAAAGAATAATTCTTACTGATTATTTATGAAAGCATAATGTACTTAAGATGGTGGGGCAGAAAATGAATTATTAACTCATGGGCGGTGCTGAATATGAAGGAGGAGCTGAATTGAACATAGTCATAAATATATAGGCGATGAGTGTTATGTAATTGGTCAATGATGACCTAAAATGAGAAATGTTGGAAAGAATTATTGTAGCGGGCACTATGGGTATTACACAGCTAAGGTCTCACCGGTTGGGAGATGTGCAGAAATGTACTGTGGGACATGTCGTGCAAACGAATTTGGGCTTGCTGCAGTAGGGACCACACATTTGAAGGCTTTGGACACATTGTAATTATCTTGGGTCCAGAAATGAAGGAAATGTGAAACATCATCGCCAATAAGAAATTAAATCAGCTGAAATGGGGATACAAATGTTGGATTAAACTATAACCTGTAGATTTGGAACTATGAGTGAACATATTAGCTAAACAAGTTATGTTCATGTTTTAGACAGGGATATTGAATCAGGAGGGAATTCGAATCCAGAAAACTTTGAAAGAACAGACTGGTTGATGAATGCTTCAATTGTTTCCAAGAAATTCAACTAATGAGGTACATATCATTAGTTCTGTTGAATGTAAAATTGGATTGAGAGAAAAGAAGAAACAAATTTTGACACTAACAGATCTACTAGGCACCTTGCTCTTACAGAGAATCACATCTTGGCGACAAAAGCAAAAGGAACAATTGATGGACAGAATGCTGAACAATGTACACATTCACCCCCAGTCACAAAGATCTGGGTTTAATCCATCGTTCTTTTGCTTACCGTACCACCCCAGTTTGGACCCAGCCAAATGCAAATAAGTCTTGACCCTGTTTCTTATGGGAACAGTCCAGCCCGAACTGCCAAGCCAGGTCCTCCGTGGACCAGAAACAAGCATCCTGGGACTGGTTTTGGGGCATCATCCCTCATCAGCCAGGCTAGCTTGAATCCAGTGGTGCAGTGAGCATAGGACCCACGTCTGGGCATACACTTCCCACTTAGGGAGACAAAAGCAAAAGGAACAATTGATGGATGGAATGCTGAACAATGCAAACATTCACCCCCAGTCACAAAGATCTGGGTTTAATCCATCGTTCTTTTGCTCACCACATCACCCCAGTTTGGACCCAGCCAAATGCAAACCAGTCTTGACCCTGTTCCTCATGGGAACAGTCCAGCCTGAACTGCCAAGTCAGGTGCTCCTTGGACCAGAAACAAGCATCCTGGGACCAGTTTCGGGGCATCACCCCTCATCAGCCAGGCTAGTTTAAATCCAGTGGCACTGTGAGCACGGTACCCACATCTGGGCATACCCTTCCCACTTAGTGCAACAGAAGCAAAAGGAACAATTGAAGGGCAGAATGCTGAAAATGCAAATATTCACCCCCAGTCACAAAGATCTAGGTTTAATCCATCATTCTTTTGCTCACCATTCCACCCCAGTTTGGACCCAGCCATATGCAAATCAGTCTTGCCCCTGTTCCTCATGGGAACAGTCCAGCCCGAACTGCCAAACCATGTCCTCCCTGGACCAGAAACAAGCATTGTGGGACTGGTTTCGGGGAATCACCCCTCATCAGCCAGGCTAGCTTAAATCCAGAGGCGTAGTGAGATTGGGACCCACATCTGGGCATACCTTTCCAACTTAGGGTGACAAAAGCAAAAGGAACAATTGATGGAAGGAATGCTGAACAATGCAAACATTCACCACCAGTCACAAAGATCTAGGTTTAATCCATCGTTCTTTTGCTCACCACGTCACCCCAGTTTGGATCCAGCCATATGCAAATCAGTCTTGAACCTGTTCCTCCTGGGAACAGTCCAGCCCGAACTGCCAAGTCAGGTTCTCCCGGGACCAGAAACAAGCATCCTGGGACCGGTTTTGGTGCATCACCCCTCATCAGCCAGGCTAGCTTGAATCCAGTGGCGCAGTGAGCATGGGACTCACGTCTGGGCATACCCATCCCACTTAGGGCGACAAAAGCAAAAGGAACAATTGATGGAATGCTGAACAATGCAAACATTCACCTCCAGTCACTAAGTGGGATGGGTATGCACAGACATGGGTCCCTTGCTCACTATGTTTAGTGCAGGGCTCCATCCTGTTGCCAGAGCTATACACCAAACAACGAAAAGTATTGACAGGAACCGCTGCCACAGAGGTTCCTGCCAATGCTTTATAAATAGGGCTCCCTGTTTTCCGTTTTTACTGATTTTTACAGATAAATACAGACAGAAAACATTTATTTTCTTATCTGTATTTATTTTAAAATGTGGATAAAAACGGAAAATAGGTTGCTTTCTCAGTAATTCTAAATACTGTCTGCCATGCCTGCCAGGCCAATAGCTGTATGGATTGGTAGGTAAGAGGGTTAAAAAAGAAAGGACTTTTAGTAATGAGGCTTTACCAGCAGAAGATATGCACAAGGTTGATACTGAAATGTGCATATTTTCAAATAAGTGCAATGGTTTATCTTCTGTGGGTGTTCACGGAATTGAAACTTTTCAGGCATTCAAGCATGAGTGCATATTTATTGGTTAAATAAATGTGGAAATATACTAATTTCCGCTTAATTTTTCCACAAAACCCCAAATAAATATGGATAAATACAGATAAAATCGGCAAAAAATAAATATGGATAAATACAGACGGAAATGTCAAAAAAATAAATACCATAAAACCGGGAGCCCTATTTATAAATGACTGCCTGCTTGGCGGCCATTTATAAATCTGATGGGCGGAACCTCCACTAGGCCACGGGGTAATTTAATTTGTGGCCCCGGGGGACCAACGGGTCATCCACCAGGTTATAAATCAGGCCCTTAGTACCCTAACTCTAAACCAACTAACGTTCGGGAAAGAGTTTGACCTTGGAGAGTGTATATTTACTATTCTAATTCCAAATCAACTACTATTAGTGAAAAAATTTAAATTCAGGGTGTTCATATATACTCTTGTAACTCCAAATTAACTACTATTCGCGAAAGTGAAACATTTTTGAAAGTTTATATGTACTATTTGTAGTCTGATTCCAGCACAAATGTATGTGTTGGGCAATCTGTATATGAAAATAGTTATTTGTGATGGGTATGCAGTTCATGTGTTACCACAGACAGGAGTGTGTAGACATTGGTGGGTGGGTCACACATACCCTTAGCTATTACTCATTGTCATTATTCAGGTCCAATTGATGAAGCAATGAAGGACATGATCGGTAGACTTACAGTAATTTCTCACAATGTAAATTTCAATGACATTGATGTGGCAGTATACAGTTATGTGAATTGCACATGTTGATTTGCAAAGGCTCATTCACTGACTGGTGACATGCATCAGGGACTGACATGCAGAAATGTAGGGACAATAAGCGAGTGACTACACTCACTAATACAATGGAATTTGTGTTTGTGGAACAAAAAGGTACTGTGATGTGCCTTCCCATTAGGACACAGGAAAAAACACCTCTTCATGTAATGGAGATTCCTTGAGCCTATACAACCTTAAACTGTCTATTGACATTTAGGAATACAATTTAAGAATGGTGTTCTCACCAGTACCAATCTGGACTGGGGATGTTCCTAGGCCTAGCTGATTCATTATTCTGTGGATATTTGTAGACAAATCTCCCAGACATTTGGGCCAAATGGTCTCAGTCTAATTTTCTGTGCTACATGTGATACATAGCGAAGCTACTTAAGTACGGTTTTCATGAGACTATTCTGACAGTGAACATATGAGGAAGTTTCAATTAACAAGTGTCAACAGTATGAAATGAACATTTCCATGTCACCTTCTTCCTGCTACTGTACATATTGGTGCAACATAGCTGTATTAGTTGACCTTCATTTCATCGTGATGTGGTATTAGTTATATGACCTATTGCTGATTGCAAGGTCTTGTGTGGAATCTGTAGGAATGAATTAGTCATTGCCATCCTATTTGATGACATCAGGTTTCTAAGGTATACTACAAGAGCCAACCCATACAAGTTGATCAAGTATCCTACTACATACATGAGGATGGATTTGAGACAACTTACCTCATGCAATTGGAGCAGTCTGTGGTTATGGCTTCACTGTGCTTACATCAGACACCCCCAAAAAATGCAAACACCCACACAACAACACCTGCAAAATACAAACAAGAAACATCAGACACCCAGACACCTGCACCAAAAACAGACCAACCCACACCTGACACTTCCACTCCCTCTACCTCCGAACCCCTACTCCCTCCCGAACATCCTGCCCATTTTCACCATGAAAGTATCTAATATGCTTTGCCCTTACCCCTTTCGAAAGGGACTTCAACTACACCCCAACCCATGCCTTCCACATCCCAATCCACTCCTGAGAAACCTGATCCCCCACCACTAAACCCAGCCGTACCTTTAAGAAAACCAAAATCCCTCCCAGAACCAAAGACACCCCTCCCAAAGTCAGGACCGCCCCCCCAAACCAAACCCAGCCCTTCCAAGCCCGACCCACCCCTCCCAAGTAAGATCTTTTAGGTATCTGCCATGCCCAATGGATGCCCCTTTGTGAGGAGGTTCCCTGGCAGTGTCATGAAGGGCAATTTTAGCAGCACAGCCTTGTGCTGGACCACGCAGTATGAAAATGGACTGGCCATTGGCCTTTGGTTTAGTGCATGTTAATGTGTTTTCAAAATTAACCATTTGCTTTGTTTAGAACACATTAGTTCTGCCATTAATTTTCTACCTATTTGATGTTATTGGATGCTTTGGGATGTGTGACTACAGTTGTGTTTGTTTCACCCTGAGTGCTGATCCATTTGAAGTGGTTATAATGGTCTGACCTTGGAACCAGTGCTGGAGTCACACAGGACAAGGGGAAATGTTCAATGGATGGATATGTGGGATGAAATCCAATTGGGGCTGACATTGCATTGGGTGCTATATCATATGGTAAGTATTTCTGCTTGGCATTGCCAATGTCAACATCATTTAGCTTGCACTTCTCCCTTTGATGTAGGTTGGATATTTGCTTGATGTCTGCAAGTTAGATATCTGTTTATACACACATGGAGGGTGTTAACTTGTCATACCTTTGTAGATATTTTCATGGACATGTGCCCATTTTTGTTTGTGTACCTTACACCTACTTTATGTAAATGTATGACAAATGTTGTTACTGCTGTGTTTGCATTCATGACTTGCACTAACACATTTTTCACATATGCATGGCACATGGTTATGCTATTGGTTGTCCCTGATATACTTCAATCCACAGGTCCTGTGCACATAGACGTTTTGAGGCATGTGCAAAGTGGACTGT
Organism: Calotriton arnoldi; assembly: GCA_963921515.1. Lineage (NCBI taxonomy): Eukaryota > Metazoa > Chordata > Amphibia > Caudata > Salamandridae > Calotriton > Calotriton arnoldi. Next base: position 92,949 of record CAWUFW010009077.1, read on the forward strand.
GGCCCAAGACCCCAGCCTTTCAGGGGTCCCCCAGGTAGAGGCCAACCTATTCTGCAGAGACTTTTTACATTGTGTCCTTTGAATGATTCACTGATTATTTGGAATACCATTTACCTGACATTAGCTTTCAATGTGGGTGATGTGTGAGAGTCCATTACAGAGATTTAGCAGAGAAGGTGTGTTTCAGTTTCATGACACATCCATACAGCTGTATCTTTGATATCACAACAGGACCTAGCATGTGAGCAATTAGAGGGTGTCACAAAGATCAATTGGTGTGATATTGATGAGGAGGGGCTGTTGTGTGACACAATTTAATGCACTCATCACTATCCCGGATTATGAGATGTTTTTGCATTTCAACTTTAGTAGAGTGTGCCTGTGCAGTGTCAGTGACCTGGCCAAAGAGGGCACAATTGAGCTGTAACTGGATCATATATTGAGAACAATTCTAAACAGGGGGCCACAAAATGTGTTTGGACCAGGGAACCCGATCCCCATACCAGGTCCATGGCGGGGCATCTATTTGCTGGGGAGTCGATGGAAACAGGTACGAGTGTGGCTTACCGTTGGTTGCGTCCATGACGTTGTTGGTTTTAGATGCCATCAAGCAGCAGCAGTACGTGTATGATCGGCTCCATGGCGGCACAGGATGTGTGAAGCTGAGTACAGGTGAAGTTCAGCCTTATATGCTTCCCATTTTGTCAGCTCATATGTGGTGGTTCGATCGCCACAGTCACATCGTCAGAAAGTCACATCTTAATTGGGCCGGTGGTAACACTGGCGGTCCGCCCTCCGACAAAGACATTGGCCTATCCCGCCACCGCCGCGGTTGAGAATTCAAGGTGGCGGAACCACAGTGGTCTTTAGTCTATGAAACCGCAAGCACCGCAATAGGGCTCTCAGACTGGCAACGGTGTGGCGGTGATTTAGATGCCGACGCAACAGCGGTCCCAAGACCGCCAAACTTGTAATCAGGCCCTTAGTTTTCATTATTTTTGATGTTCATCAAAAACTGATAACTCTTTATCAATTTACTCCCATACTTAGTTTTGTTGTGTCAGATAGAGCTTAAATCCTTTTCAATCATTATTTCAAATAAGTGTACTGTTTGGAGATATATCATTTGTATGTAATTTGATGTCATTGTAAATGATTTATTAGTACCGGCACCCAAGATTTCTTCTTCACCTTCTATATTTTAGCCAGAAGGGCAAAGTATACTTTCAATCAGACTTTTCAAATCAGTTTATAAAACAGCTTTCCCTTCTAGTGGTGTTGTGTACTACTCAGGGACAAAGGGCATACCTTTTTGCAATACTGATTGATTCTTGTAGTTCAGTTAATGGGTGATTCAAGATGTCTTATCTAAATAGTCTTTTCACTCCAGCTACCTTCCAGGTTTGTATGTTTTCTTTTGCCATATACTGAAAATGAGGCACCTTGTTCCACTTGTTGTTGAACCATCTTACTTATGTGTGTTTACTCTTGCAGATGTTGTTGGCTTCTCTTTTTCTCTAGATGTTATTTCAACTAACTGTTTTCCAGAGCTTCTGCTTTGTAATGTTGTACCTGCTTCTTGCCAATTTTCAGATTTTGCTCTATATATAGTTTTGCTCATACTTCATACCTGATCGTACTTATAGCTGATAGTTTATTGTAGTTTCTAAGTTTCCATTCTTCTAGCTATTTTATAAGCCTCCGATTTTTGATTAATGCCTTTTTCAATTTGTCCTTACTTAGTTGAACTCAAACTTGTTTTAGGCGCATCAGTTCCCATTGTAAGTTTGTTGTGTATGTTTGCCAGTCCATACACTGCTAATATGATCAGATCCAGGCACCACTTGTTCCATTTCTCTACTCTCCTTAAATAGTGAAGGTTTTACTGAGACTTTTAATCGACATAGAATCCTTTAGTGCTTGTAGTATTGCCACATGACCTCTCCTGAGTAGGCTAGTAATCTCTGTCTGCAATAACAACACTCAATAAATAATTGTCCACAGTGTGCTTTTTCTTTGAACACACACTACTAAATACTACACAATAATTTAAAAACATACACACAAGGCATACATAATTACCTTTGGTCACATTCTGAAAGCACTTTTGACTCCCTACTGGGTTATGACCCACCAAAATCACAGTACTCTCCACCTATAGCAAGTAGGCCATCACAATATGGGGGGTTTCATTTTAATAAATAAATCAGGCCATTGACCATATATAAGGCAAGCTGATTGGCTTTGTCAGGGGTCTATATGTCAATATGTAAGTCACTCTTATTGGCTTCGTCAAGGGGTCACCACATTATAAAACCAATAATCATATTAAAAATCATCATTATATCGCTGGAGTCAGTAGGCGTGCTTAAACACAATCATCGTCAACAAAAGCTTTGCAATGCTTAGCAAAATCACAATGAGCAATAAATACATTGCAATAAAGCATTCACGTGTGTGTTGAGTTTTTCTTTACACTCTTCTAGCCACCAAAAATATAGCCATAGAACTAACGACTAGAGGTACCTGTAAGGGTCGGGCCCTAGGCCACCATGCAACTAAATTGACCACGCAGACACAGTGCTATACTATCTGAACTGTCCCAGGACATGTGCGCCTGGACCCTTTTATTGGCAGGGTCACCTGACCGGTGACACCTGTGATGGATGGGTCTGGGGTTAGTGTTGAAACCAGCCCTCATGGAGTGGCTGGTGGAAAAACATATTTTACAAAGACTAGAACGTGACCAGCCGGTCACTACAATACCTGCACTCCCAAAAGCTCCAGCCTCGAATGTGTTTTCAAGCTATAGCAAAACTCTCCCCAGCTCATGTTTCCTATAACCTAGGAGGGGGCTGCTGGCTTCCTCCTTGCAGCCCCTACAGTGCTGATGTTGGTGGTGCCTCTGCTCTTCTTGGGGCTTCACAAAAAACAAGAAATATGGAAATTAGCCTCTTGGTAGGTATTTTGGGGTGCTCCTTCTGTGGAACTGTGTACAGTTAAATAGCATGCTCACTTGCTGTTGTTTTATAATGTGCACAGTCTCGCGCCATGCTTTCCTCGTAGCTGCCAAGGTTACAGATTGCTTATGTGTGACATTTTCATAATTTCACTGTAATTATGAGTGACATTCAACGACCATGAGTGACACTTTCTTGCAAGCTAAATCTAGCAATGAAGACATGGGAAACATATTAATATAAAAAATTACACCCATTTGAGCAAAAGGAAGCCCCTAAAATATCTTGAAACTGCTTCAAAACCCTTGAAATGGAAGGTTAAGATACTAATACAAAACTATTTTCTGCCTAGAAGATATAAAAGTAAATAAATCATCATAAAACTTCTCACACCCCCATGCCATTTCACTTTATTGCACCCCAACAAGTAAGCACTTGCTACAGAGATGAAATGAACAGAGGGTAGATATTTTGTTGTTCATGTGGGTACAAAAAACATCACCTGATGCTGGTAAATATATATTTTTTTATCTGTACATACTTCAAAGAACAAATATAAATAAAAAGCACTTTTAAATGTATTCTAGCGCTGATCCATGACTAATACTTAAAGTAAACAAGTACAGAAATGGCATGTTAACAAATGAATAAATACGATTTTGTTTTCAGTTGTATTTGGTATCACATCCAGGCATTTGCAGACTCTTGAAACAAGTAAACTTCTCTTGGAAAGGTGTCAACACTAGTCAGGGTGCTTGACTCACCTGACTTCTGCCATTGCAGCACCTGGGAGTGTCTCAAAGCTGAGCGCTTCGCCAGCGAGAGCTGCGGTGTGCAAATAAAGCTACGTGAAATTTAAGGTCTCTGTTGGTCTCTGCCAGGGTAGTGGGGTATAATAAAGGATTTTGTTGTCCATTATCAGATGTAAAATTTTACTTATTAGAAATAAAACGTGTTTGTCTTGAGCAGTAATTCGTGCTGGTTCATTGTATTTAATTTCTGGATTGCTTTCTGGGACCATCTGAAATTGTACAGAAACGTATAGCCCCATGTGTATCTTCAATGCATTTGAAGATGATGTGAAAAGTATTCATTTGCAGTCAGTGGTCGAAGTGGGGGAAAAAAAGTAGGGGAACTGTGGGCGGAGAATCGGAGGATGTGAATAACCTCAGGATTAGGTCAGTGGGCAGAGTCAGAGGGGTGGCCAGAAAGAGAAAGCATCCCATTTTTAAGTTTTAAGTATTTGTTTGGCATTTCACTGACCAGTTACAGCTTATTTAATTCAACCTATGGATATACATGTTTATTTACGATTTAATATGAGTTATTGACATTAAAATACATTCACAAATTGGGATATGTTTCCAATCACAGAATGTCCCAAATGCCCTTAAAAGTGGAATCACAAGCCATTTGTCTCTGAGCCTTGCAGTTTCTGTCATCAACACTTCTCCTCCCTTTTTTCACAAGAGCAGTTCAAATATGAATGGCAAAGTTTTTGCCTGAAAAGTTAAGGACATGACTAAAGGGCACGAAAGGGACCCGTTTCAATGTCCATTGCTAATATCCTTACAAAACTTGAGCAGTATGGTTTTCAAATGTTTTCCACATAATTATGGCTATGCCATATTTGCCACCTAATACATCATGTGCTGCATAATCTGACGATTTTAACAAAAACATTGTTTGTAGCTCAAATGGATCAAAAGTTACTAAAAAATGTGACTTGAGTTGCTCCGAAGTGGAGCGCCCTTTGCAAAGGTTGACTGGTCACCTTTATCACAGCTGCATTTGTATGGTACACTGGTACTAATGAGGCAAAATCTTTGCAGAGATTGTTAGTATGTGTAAAAATGTCAAAATAATAAAATATCAGAAAATGTACCGCATTACTCTGCAGCCTTTTTTGCTGCATAATTTAGTGAACACTGCGACATAATTTTGTCCTCCCTTGCTGCATAATTCTAGTGGTCCCAAAGCAGGCAGCACATGTTGAAGTGCTTGTGCATGAAGCAGAGAGACTGTGAAGTTTGCAAACTTAGTTTGGTGTGCATACAAATTCTACATTGCCAGTCCCTGGTGAGTTGCACTACTACTGCTAAAACAAGGCCAATGGAGGTACCAATGGGTGAGGCAGACTTGGCTAAAGGGTCCTGTGGCCTCAGTGACAGTCACTGTCGCTCTAGGGTGTGCTGTTTTGTAGGCCTGCCAGCAAGATTGGAGGTGAACTTCAGTATGGATTGTGGTGGACAGGCCTTCAAGATTAACCCACACTTGACACCGCTAGGGTCCACCTGCAGATGCTAAGACATTAGGGCTTCTAATGTGCTCCCTCAGGAGAGAGAGCAAACACTCATACGGAATGCAAGATTAAGTAAACCATGCGAAATATAAGCAGGAACAACGTGGTTACTTTAATGCTTCTACACTTATTATTCAGAAATCAATGAGTTTTTTTGTTTGAAAAGTGAAGGACATGACTTTAGGGCCCGGAAGGGACCCGTTTCAATGTCCATTGCTTATATCCTTACAAAATGTAGGCAGTATGGTTTAAAAAGACCACATCCCTGAACACAGAGCCCCAGTACACATTTTATAAACGGAAATAAAGAAAACAGCTGATACGGATCACATTAAACATTTTCCACTCCACCCATCAACCAGGTATTGCAGTACCTCCAGGAATGGTGCACTTCCCTACCCAGTGAAAAAAATGTTGTTCAAAGAAAGACACGAAAACGAAAGTAGCACTTCACTGGCAAACTCTGTAAAGTGGCACTAATGTTTTTGGGTGTTAATTAAAACCAATCTGGCCACTTTGCAACCACTCTGTCTTGCTTTATTTAGTTATTTCTTTTCGTACTTTGAACCTTTTTTACTCTCCGACTGCACTTTGAAATCGAAAAATGTCAGAAAAAGACGACATTTCCAGCATAAATGTTTCTTTCTTTTTTGGATCCATTTCACAGGGGAACGAATGAAGGAAAGGAGAGGAAAGAGCCGTTTCTTGAAGTCACAGTTTTCATTCAACAAGTCAGGAGAAGGGAGACAGAGACAGAAAAAGAGGGAATAAGAGGAAGAAAGAGATGGGGGGCGCAGCTGACAGTGGCAGAGCAGGAGAAGTGGTCACTGTCCTTGTCTTCTCTGGGCAAGAAGGAAAAGACAGAGTCCTCTTCCGACTCTGCCCACCCCACCTATTCCTGAACTACCGAGCCTTATCTATAGGCCTTGGCTATTTCTGCCATCCTGGGACACATTTTAACATAACAAAGTAGGGGAACGGATTCTATAAAATTTAAAAAGTATGGGCACGCCTGCCCTGCCGATCCCACCCACTTTGAGCACTGTTTGCAGTTAAGAGCACAACAAAGCTGAATCTAAGTGCAGATTCAATGTGGCACAATTTTTCCAGAGCTGTTCTGGTATTTACAGAAATGTGAGCCCCCATGAAAGCACCGCTGTTTTCTTTCTGTCACTGTTTTCTTCTTCTGTTCACTTTCGTATAATCGTTATGGATTGAAGCACATGCGCGCCTTTCAGAACAGATTTATAAAGATAATGTGCGTTGCATATTTGATAATAGTATTAAGCAGGTTGGTTTTGTGATACCCTCCTTTAGTGTCTGCAGACGCGCTGGACTGAGCAGCGCTCATGCAAATCACACACAAGGGATAACAAGCACTAGATGGAGAGATGAGATAAAGCTGGGAAGCAGCCCTGAAAGTGTAAAAATCCTGGAAAGTGCTGATAGGCTCCAGCCCCTTTAATGTCCTTGACCACAGGATCCATACCATTCCCTCACAAGTCCCGAGATCCTTATCACTACAAATCTCAACGTGATTCATGTCTGCACTGAGTGGGGGCCAGTGGCTGTTCCTTTGTATGGGCGTTGGGGCGTCGCCCCACTGATTATTTTGCCCCCAGGGGTCCACCAGCAGCAGCACTAAGTTCTTACTAAATTTCAGCCCACGGCTCACGGCAGCATTCAGCTCAGCTGTCTCTCTCACTCAGCCGCGGGCATGCCATTACCGTGATGTCACTCTCACTCAGAGGGGGGGGGAGCAACTTACTTGGCTTGCGGCATACCGGCATTCCCTGAGCCAGTGCAGAAAAAATGCACATGTCGGGTTGGCCGGTTGCCTTTCCCTAGCCAGCCTGACATGCGCAGTCTTACTGGTCTTGCCACTCTCGCTGTACAAAATTGAGGAGGGGGGGTGGGTCGAAGCCACAGCCCCACGGCCTCCTAAGGAGCGGTGAGGTCTCCTGCCCCAGGCCAATCCAAGCGCTGCTTAGGCTTAGCAGCGCCTGGATTGGCTGCTATAGTCACTGGGCAGAGTCGGAGCATGGGGGCATATTGACCAATCACTGCATGGCTTTATTGTAAGGCCGTGCAGTGATTGGTCAAGGTCATCAGCCCCGCTCTCTCTCTGCTCTGGGTGCTCCCCCTCCCCTCCGTTTGTGCGTACGTGCCATTTGCACACACAGAAGGGAGTGTGAGCGAGTGAGAGAGAGTCAGCCTGGAGCCACTCGAGCTTCGCCTGACCTCGTTGCCCTAGCTGGGAGGCCTCTACTTACCTCTTCAACTTCTGTCTTCTTCACAGTCAGCACTGCGATCATCAGATTCAGGCCAGTGCAAGCCCTGCTGCTGCTGAGCTGAGTGAGCAGTGCGTGGCGTGCCATCATCATCGCATCGAACCTGACCTGAGGCTGAGCGCAGTCTGACACACACCACCACCAGTACTGCGAGTCTGCGACGACACACACTCAACAGTGTAGTGTGAGTGAGTACGAGAGTCAGTCTAGTCTACACGAGCCCTGCGCAGCCAGCGCTGCATATTTATTATGCATATAAACATTGATTTGTTGTTGCATGTGATGTGACTGACTGACCAGCACTATTCTCAGTCACTGAATCTTGTGTGGCCCGTGGAATATTACGGCGTGCCATGATGACTGTGTGTGCTGCTGCTGCGTCATGCAGCAGCAGCACACACAGTCATCATGGCCCGCCGTAATAATGTAATGGCCAGGGTAGAACTGCGTCACGTTACTGGTAGGCCCTGGCTGGCCTCCTGGCCTGCAGGCTGCACACTGCAGGCATAGTTAGATAATTCGTCAACGGCGGGGCTGAGCCTGAGACCCGAGTCGATGCGGCTGAAAATTGAAACTGAAAGTCGGCGGCAGTCTGTTGTTATGCTCTGTGATGCAGCACAGTGACAGTCATGGACGGCCGTAACTAATAATGGACAGAGGCTCGCACAGCAAGGCACGCACTGTCTGGACTGGCAGGCAGGTTGTTGATTAGTAGTTAATCCATCGCCGATTGGAAGAAAATAATTATCTTGTCGCCGGCGGACATAGTGTGATCAGTTACTTGTTTGCTGCTGAGCAGGTCTGGTGGTTCGTTTGCTGCCGAAGCCGAAGGCCCGTAGGATCCATCTGAGTGAGTTGTCTTAATCTCGCCTCGGCTAAGGCTTCCCTACTGGTTGACATTCATTATAATTTATTTTCGACTTAAGTTTTCCATACGCCGCCTCCGGCCACTGTCTGAGGGAGGGCTGAGGCCAGGGGTGAAAGCAACACAGGCCGCAGGCGCCGCCAGGACGGACATTTGTTGAGGAGGAGTGATAACGACCAGAAAGTAGAGGACATGCCCAGAAGCCGTAAAATCCCAGTGTTTGCTAATTTGCTCCCAGTAACCATTGCTTTGCAAACACTTAGATGAGATCGGTTTACTAAGGTTTTTGCATTACTGTCCGCACTGCATTTTGCGCCGGCGGCAAGCGGCGCGCTGAGCATCGGATTCGGAGCGCACTGCGCACCGGCGGTAAGCGCTATAAGGAAGAGAAGAAGGCAGCCATTTGCTTTGTGCGACTGTTCTAATTGCCTCCTCTGACCGCCAGAGGCAATTGGATCAATTAAAGGACAGCCGCTGCCGCACAAAGCAAATGTGCGCCTTCGCTCGCTTCATAAAAAAAAAGCAGTTCTCCAATTGCCGAATCGGGTCGCGTTCCTTCCCACTCTATAAACACTAACACTCTTTGAAGTGCAGAGTGACTCACTCTGCACTTCAAAGAGTGTTAGTAGTGTTTAGAGCGAGAACATCAACGCAGAGACTGGTGCAGTCTGGCCCCAGGCAGTACTGTCTGGCCCTGGCCCAGTGCTGGCACGTGGCACCCAGTTGGTGGTGTGTTCATTTGTGCTGTGTATTTACGGGGCTACTTTCACTGCCCTCCCCACCACCCGTCGCACTGCCATAAATAAAATCGATTGGAATGTATGTTGTCACCTGAGTCTAACCTAACCACAGGTCACCTAATAACACAAGTTCTTTGCTGTACGTGCTTTGTTGGCACCTGTAGCGTGCTACGTGTCTCCGTGTCTGTGAATTATGTGCTAAGCGCTTTGCACGTTTGTTGTTTAGCCTTTGTACAAGTTCAGTTGCCCTAAGCTTCCTCCGAAAGTGAGTTGTAAATGTGTCCGCAGCAGCTTTGATTGACCGTTTTCACAGTTGTCTCCCAGTTCAGATGTCAACCCCTGCTTTATCTTGGAGCTGTGTGCCAAATTGTTTAAAGTCTTTCGAAAAAAGAAATAATCACCCCTCTTTTACAGGAACATAAGAAGGCTGTGTTTGGGGGGCTGGGTGCGGCACACTAATCCTGCCAAAGGAATGGTTGGTAGCTGATGGGTTTTTCCCGTGTGCGCGTTCAAAGTTCCTGTTAAACTTGTATACAAAGCTTCGTGAATTATAAAAAGTTAGATCTCACCACAACACCAGGTCAAAATTACATAATAAAAATCCAATAACTCGCGCAACCCTCCTCATCTTTCCTTGGCCCACAGAATACGGTCGTTCTGTGAACAAAAAATAATGCTGACTTTCCTTTGCCAATCAGAAGTAGTACAAGGGCAGTGTGTTGTTGTAACTTGTTGTAAGCTTCTCAGAGGTGCGTCATGCATGGCAGGGCCTGTAGCTTCTGCACGGTGCAAAAGCAAAGCTACAGGCCCTGCCACGCGTGACGCACCTCTGATCTGACTTTGAAAAAGGTCAGATATACGAAGTGAATTGAAAAAAACTGTTTCCATGTTTAGGGAAGGCCACAAGCAGTTGGGGGCTAATTAGCAGGTGCCAACTGTTCAGAGATAAAAATACCAGAAGTCAAGGGTCGAAAAACCAAAGGGCATTCTGAGTAAACATGTCAAAAATTCTGAAAGATGTGTTTACATTCCTAAGCTTTCTATGCTGCAATAGGCGTATTTTATCACATAATTCCTTAAAGAGACGTGGTCCCCATACACTCTCTCTCTCTCTCGCTCTCTCTCTTACACACACACACTCACGCACGCACACACACACACACACACACACACACACTGGGGCCGATTCCGATCTCGGCCGGTAGGGCACCGAATCGGATTCTGCTTAACCGGATCCGATTCGGAGCCCTCTTTCCCGACCGATTCGTACGTGCGTCCGGGCGAGCGAGTACGATGCGAGCGTGTGCGAATTTGCTGACCGACTCGTACGCCCGTCCCAACCGCACCGACCGACTCACACGGATGCGCCTTGCACCGCGCAATGGAGACGTTCCCCGGCCGGGCAAGTACGATGCGCGCCGCGAGCAGTCCGACTGACTTGCGCCGTCCGGCTCGAAGAAGCAGTCGGAGCCGTACTTCGGGGGTCCATGTCGGACCCCCCTGTACGCGTAGCCGCGTGAGTCGCACACAGGGGGGACCCATGGGTCCTCCCTACCTGTGCGTGTACGGCGCGAGTCGCTTCGCCGCGTACACGCTGTTGGGGGCGCCCTTGTTCGCCTCGCACCCATTCAGTCAATGGGAGCCCGCGTACGCGTTGTACGACCGGCTCCCATTGACTTCAATGGGAGTCCGACCAAATCGAGTCCGATAGCATGCGTACGCATCGTACTCGTTCGGTCGGGCTGCTAGGGTCCGATTCGGTCGGAAATCTCTCCGGGTCCGGCTCGGTCGGAGAGATTTCCGGCCCGAATCGGAATCGGCCCCACTGTCTTTTCTCTCTCCTAACAGTCTAACTCCTGTCTTTTAACTGCATAAATTCAAATGGCAGTAAGATTCTAAAATGGCTCTGACTGGCCATTCGATCAGATTACAGTCATGCAAGCTATGCGTCAGCAGGGCTTTGATCTCAGTGCTGTAAAGCTAACTGCTGTCTCTAAATTGCACACTGACACAGCATACAGACATCCATGTATAATTCAGCAATGAACCCCCCACATGCCTTGTAGATAGATATGTTTCTGACGCAAGGCCCTGACTTCATGCAACATCCTTAAAAAAGTTTCTTTTAGAGGAAAACAGTAGCTCAGGCTCACGGCCTCACACATAGGAGAAATGGGAGGGCGTCACAGACATTATTTGCATTAATATTAGTGAGCTGCTGTTGTGTTGCAATATTGAAAACACACGTCACTATCCATGAATATTTATAGATGTAAACACATTTAGAATTTTGGACGATTGGCTGTGCAGTACTGTCAGTGACCTGATCAAAGAGGGCAGTAAACATCTGAAACTGGATAATATATTCAAAGCTTACCATCAGCACTGACCCTAGGCCCACTTCCAGCATGGGAAAAAGTTTGTGCGCAGCCACTGGGTGAAGGTCTGTGTCTGCGTCTGCGATGTGGTCTGCCTGCCATGATTGAAGGCTGTAGTGCTGCTGGAACAATTTAAGAGAGGTGCCAATGTTGCATGACTGACTGAGTGAAATTCTTTATTGTTTAAGTTAATTAAAACCATAACAATTTCGATAAAATTAAACAATCCCTAGAGAAAAATATAATATACATATTAAAATCATTAATTGCCATTAATAAGGTTTACAGCTTTTGATAAAATCATATCAAGACGGTATTGTCACCAATGTTAAATACATGTTAGATTTGCTGATGGTCCGCCAGAGAACCAATTATAAGTAGATAAGACAATATTAAACAGTGCATCAAGAATGTTCCTCTCTTTGATAAAATGCCATCCTCTTTAGAATATTTTTTATTAAACATGGGCTCCACGACCATGGATTATGTATGGGATGCTTATAAAGCTAGCCTGAGAGGCATGTTGCATTGTCTAATTTGTTTTAAAAATCGGGTTAAGGCCCAGGAGCTACATTCCATTGGGGAAAGGATTGTGGAAATAGAAGCCGAGAGGAATTGCCTTAACCAGGAGAGTTTAGATAGACTGGTTCAAGTTCAGAAAGATCTGGAGGGGGCTAGGCAGGGGCTCAGGAGTATGTTGGACCAGAAGTGTAGGGCACAATGGCTTGCTAAAAATATGCAAAACTTTGAATATGGGGAAAAGGCTGGTGCTCTATTAGCATGGAAAGCCAGAGTGGATCGATCAAAAAACAACATCAATGAATTGGTAATCAATAACAATGGAGATAAATCTAGCAAGGCAGAGGATATGCAAATGTGTCTCCTTTCTCTTTTTACGGATCTGTATAAGGAGAACCTGGCCCCTCCCCAAGACAAAATACAATCTTGGTTACGGGGCACATCCCTGCCCATTTTAACTGAAGCCAGTCGGGCCTTTCTTGATGCCCCTATCACTGTAGAAGAGATTAGGAATCAAATAAAGAAGTCTAAAAATAATAAAGCTTCTGGACTGGATGCTCTTCCGAACGAGGTTTATAAACTTCTGTCGGACGAATTGACCCCGGTATTGGGCACTTTATTTAACTCAGTTTATAGACCAACAGGTGAGGTCCCCAGATCCTGGAAGGAAGCTACCATTGTTTTGATATTGAAGCCGGGGAAGGACCCACTAAAGGCCGACTCCTATCGCCCGATCTCCCTGCTGAATGCCGATTATAAGATCTTTATGGGCATTCTGGCGGGGAGATTGGCCAAATTGGTTCCTAGCCTGGTTAATATCGACCAGAAGGGCTTCATAGTAGGGAGGTACATCCAGGAACTGACACAATTGTTGATTGGGAACATTGATCTGGCCGTGGTAAGATCAGATCCTTTGGCAGTGGTGGCCTTGGATGCGGCCAAGGCATTCAATAGGGTTTGTTGGAGGTATCTCTGGGAGGTCCTTGAGGGAATGGGCTTCGGCCCTGTCTTTGTTCAAACCTTGAGGAAATGCTACCAGGGAGCCTCCGCAAAGATCCTGTTGAATGGCACGCTGACCCCTAGTTTTGACATCCAGAGGGGAACGAGACAGGGGTGCCCCTTATCCCCCCTGTTATTTGACATCTATATCGAGCCTTTGGCGCAAGCTATTAGATTAGATGACTTAATCTATCCTTTTAAATCGCAAACTTACCATTGTAAGTTAGCATTGTATGCTGACGATATTATCATATATACCAGCGACCCAGGGGCAGCTATTCCATGGCTCGAAGCCCTTTTGGAGGAATTTGGCTCTATTTCTGGTTATCTAGCTAATACTTCCAAAACGGAAGTGATGTGTTGGAACATCGACCATTGGGGAGGCTCTACCAGTAACGAGTTTATGTATTTGGGTATTAAAATTGTCAAAGATTTGGACAAAATTCCCCTGATTAACCTAGAGAAAATCATAAAGGAAATCGATCACCACTTCGCCAGATGGAGGAATCTTCCCCTGACAATTTATGGGAAGGTCAACCTGGTGAAGATGGTTATTCTCCCTAAGTTGACCTACTTGTTTAATGCAGTTCCCCTGGCCTTTCCTAGTAAGAGCATCAGTAAGATCCAGGGTAAAATCGGGAGTTTTATCTGGGGAGATAAAGGTGCAAGGATGTCTTGGAAAAAGCTGAGGAGGAGGCTCACAAAAGGTGGGTTGGCCCTCCCTGACATCAGATGGTACCTAATCGCCTTTCAATTTAAGGGTATTAGGATGCTGCTTTCGAATCTGGATGGGACATCGTGGGGTAGGCTCCTGGGTGAGATGGCCATGGTCAAAGGGGGGGGTGGAGGAGAAGGTTTTCTATATAAATTTGGGGCCCCAAGATACTTCAAACGTGTGCGTCTTAAGGTCCTTAAGGCCGCCCTGGAAACACGGTATAAAGTGAGACGCAGATGGGGTATTGGATATTTCTCTGATTTTGCTCCTATATGGGACTCCCCTGGGACACCACTCTGCCTTAGAGATAGTCTGGTGGTACCAATTAAGAGAGCGGGTGTGGCTATGTGGTCTGACTTGATGGATACAGAAGGAATTCTTCCATGGGAGGTATTAAGAGCAAAGATAGGCCCTGCTCTCTCTAAGTTTAAGTATTTACAACTTAAATCATGGTACGAGGCAGAAGATGGCGAAGTAAGGGGGGACTGGGAATTAGAGCGGTTATTGCAAAACGTTCAGCCAAAAAAGAAAGAGATATCCATGTGGTACACGAGGTTTCTCGATGCAGAAGATACGGACCTTCCACCCCAATCATCGGTCTGGAACCAATCTCCCCTTGAGCCCAACACTGAAGATCTTTTTGAGCCTTCTTTAAAATTACTCTACAAATACATCAAACCAGTCAGCTTAAAAAGAATCATTTTTTCGTTGTCAACCGATTATACTACACCCGGTCAGGATAGCCAAGTTTGCCCCGCTCCCCCTAAATGTCCTAGGTGTAGACTACCTAATGCCGACGATATCCATATCTTCTTTGAGTGCCCGGAGCTAAGATCCTACTGGGAAGATGTGGGAGATTCTCTATCGGGTATCTTTGAAGTTAACATTCAGGTTAACCTCCCGTTGGTATTCTTCGGGGGCAATGGCTCATCTAACTTGGCTTTATCACAGTCCCAAAGGGGGCTGTTGTTATACCTGATATTGCTTGCTCGGAGGGAGCTATGTATAAAATGGAAAGATCCCATTCCCCCGAACAGAGAAGACTGGCTTAAAGCCTCTTTTGCTATGGCACGATTACAGCAAGAGGGGAATCGGGAAACATCGACTAATATCTAGCAGCCTCTGCTGAGCTGGGGTCGGGATCTGCGATCAGTTTTTCTTTTTGGAGAGTAATTGAAAATGTGTTGGTCTTCCCCCCGGGTCCTATGATTACACCAAGCCCTTACTACCCGGGGCTGGTCAGGCTGACCTAGGCAAATGCAGTTAGCCGTGGGGAGCCCAGCTGGAAGGTTTGACGGCTTTTCAAATCTGCAGAAGCCTATTGGTGAGATGAGGACAAAAAAAAAATGATAAAATGCCATTTAAAATACCAATTCAAGTTAATTTCTCATATAAAAGTAAACATTTTACCAATTTGCAGTTAAGTTGCGGGTCATTTGGTTCAAGACACCTTAGTATGGCAGATCTACAAGTGCGTATTCCCCTGGCATTAAAAGGATTTTTTAGCAATAAAAGACGATTTAATTTTAAAACGGGACATATACAGATCAGATGAACAAAATCCTGCTTCGGAGCACCACATAGAGTACATGACGTCGGGCCACTATATTTCCAGAGTGGTTGATCAGCATTGGTCGGTAGTGACCCAAGACGTATTGCTAGCAATTTCCGTTTTAAATATATAGAGTATGTTATGTTCAAGTAAGCCGCCGGTTGTAAGATCGTATATGACTGTAGTACCATCCAGGCATGAGAGCGCTTGCTGAATTTATTTTTATCCTCCGTTAACGAGTGTCTTTTTGCTGCTTTATTTATTATTTGTCGAAATGTTGTGAATGGTAAGTTCAGATTCCATAAGTCCGACACCTTCGTTAACTTTATTGATAGCTGCAAATACTTATGATAAGCTGATCATGGATTATTCTTCTGTGCTTCCCAGATGGCACTATTTAGCGGGTTCTGGCAGTTTAACCGTATTTTGTACCATAGTTTGGTTGTCGCATACATTCTTGCTAGACGTTGCTGCAGTAAACCAAATTCTAGGCGAATCTGCGCTGGGGAGGAATTTCTCGGTAACCCAAAAACTCTTTTATATGTCTTAATTTGCATTCTTTCAAGGACTGCTGTTTCCTTGCCATATTGAACTTCAGTAGCATAAGCTAGAGTCGGCAAGAGCTTTGCTTTAACAACAGCCAATAGTGGTTTAAACGATGGACCACTTAAAGTCTTCGCTATTACGCAGAAAGCATGTATCAATCCATTTCCTTTCTTGATCAAACCATCATTATGTGCTCTAAAATTAAAACGGCTGTCGATGTTTAAACCAAGATATTTATATTTTGTGACTCCCTCCAGATTCACACTGCCTAGTTTAAATTGTTGTCGTACCTGCAAGCGGTGGCTAATTGTCATGACCTTTGTTTTCGCTATATTTATTTCTAATAAGTTGTCCTTCGCGAAATCGCTCAATTTGTTAATCCCTCTTTGGAGCCCTACTTTCGTTTGACTTAACAAAACTATATCGTCCGCATAGGATAAGTGTGTTAGTTGTAAGGGGCCTAGGCGTGGCGGGTGTAAATTCGCCTGGTCCAACTTAGGGGAAAGATCGGCCATCAACAAGTTAAACAGATGAGGGCTAGAACGCAACCTTGTTTCAGGCCGTTTTCTGTTTGTATTTTCCTCGTAAGTCTAGAACCATCTGCCACTTTGACTTGCATCCAGGTGTTTGTATATAGCTGCAATATCGCTCGGAGGATATGTGCTGGAAGCCCCCATTGCCTTAATTTGTTCCATAGAATACCTATGTCTACACGGTCAAATGCCGCTTTGAAATCTACAAAGCATACATATAGGCTTTTCCTCTGTTGTATGATCTTGTCTACCATTGAGCCTAAAGCTAGGATATTCATAATTGTGCCAGAACCCCTACGAAATCCAGACTGATTAATGGGAATTATGTTATTAATTTCCGACCAATGTACCAAGTCTCTGAGAACTAGGGAGGCGTAATATTTAGCTTCGGAGTCCATTAGCGAGATCAGTCTGTAATTTGCTGGTTCCTCTAAATTGCCTCCTTTATACACTGGATTGATTATGGTGCCTCTCCAGCTTTCAGGTAAAATACCAGAGCTGCTCACCTCGTTGTATAAATGAGACAAAGGAGTGGCCCAAAAATCCGCGTCCAATTTAAAAATTGCCTGTGGGATGCCATTTGGTCCTGGAGCACCATCCTTTCTGCCTGATCTTATTATTTTGTAAACATCATCTTTTGTATATTGTATTGACGGGTCTTCTGTTGTGCTGTTTACGGTTGCTTTTACATCCTGGAATTTTCCCGATGTCTTGCCAGTGCTATAAGGTGAATTATTCTGTCCAGTTTGGCTATATGAAATCGAATAGATGGCGTCCCTTATTACTAGTTCTGAAGTTACATTAATGAACAAAAGAGGAACCCCTTCAAACCAAAGGAATAGGGTACTATACAGTAGTGAAGAAACAGTATCCTTTGGGCAGTATTATGTCATAGAAACATCTTCTATTCTCTTAGTTTCTCATTCAACCCACACTACTCTCATACCATTCCACACAGTACATACACAAGAAGTTTTGACCATATATCGTCCACAGATAATCTCAACACCTGCAGTTCTTAGAAAAATATAAATCGATTTATTAATGTAAAAATATTTCATAAAACACAATATAAAAAAGGCAGTAGACATAGTCCAAAAACATTCTGTTAAAAATTGCACAAAGTTAAAAAAAGGGAATTAGTTAACAATTCAATTACAGAAAAGAGAGTACATAACCTAGACACACTTTGTCATTTAGCAGCATACACATCCGTGGTAGACCAGATTAATGAGCATAGAGCCTGGTACTTCTAAATTTGTTTGGTACTCGTTGGCTGCAGCCCTTGCACGAATTGTGTTGTTATCAAAACGTCGACGCATTTTGATGGCTATCTTATACCACCATCTTTCTCAAGACAGAGAATTTGACTCTCTTTCACATAAAATTTTAGCTCGAACAGTTAAAAACACCTATTATTGGCGAGGAAAGCCATTTCAGATATGCTCGACGGGTCAATATCAGGTATAAGGGGTTATTGCCTCCTATGTTCTATCCAGGCTATACTTGAGTTTATCTTCAAATCCCCCAACTTGACCGAACAGATAAGCTTGCACTGGGTAGGTAACCCGGGGGCATGTTACACTTAACCCGAGATGATGATTGAAATTTTCAATCTATACATGCTCCTGCGTGGTATCGTCTCAGCGTGTGTTGTCTGCGACGTGAATGTGGACGATATATGGTCAAAACTTCTTGTGTATGTACTGTGTGGAATGGTATGAGAGGAGTGTGGGTTGAATGAGAAACTAAGAGAATAGAAGATGTTTCTATGACATAATACTGAACTTCTGAAGTTACATTGTCATCCTTCACTGGCAAATATTTAATGATGTGTAAAACTTCATTTCTCTTGTTTTCCGCTTTCCCAAAGGTATTTATCAAGTGATGTACCCAATCTTGCTCTGAGAGACAGGGAGCGTTGATTATCTTTTTGGTCTCGTTAGGCAGTTGACCTGTTCCCAGAAAGCTTTGGCACATGACTGACTGAAATCATAGGGTTTGTGAAAATCACAAAGAATAAGCGTTTATAATTAATGTATTTTGTTACCACTACTACTACTAATTATGTTATATTCTTCTTTTCAGCATCTGGTTAAGGCTGACGCGCTCTATATAATTTTGGGGCAAAGAACAACAGGGTCCTGTACAGAACCCAACCTACTTTGCTGCTCTTGCACCCCCACAACACAACAACTCCAGTGTTTAAGGTAAGGAAACTGATGCTATATTTTTTTACATGGTAGTTAAAGGCTATATAAGTCGTCTACATGCTGGGTCGGGTGGGTGCACATCAGGATCAATTTGAGGCATGGAACTGTGTAATCAGTATTAAAAGATGGATTGGAATGTTACGAGTTCCATTGAAAACAATAAAGTGGTTCAGGGATTGTAATGGCAAGTTGGAGCTCCAACTTCCCATTGTTTGTTTGTGGGTGGACTGTAATATTAGCTTTAAAGCCCAGTTGCCTCGGGCTATACCAGTTGTTAAAGGCCCTCTCCCATGCCTTGTTATAGGCCCTCACCTGTCACACAAGATATGTCTGCTTCAGGGCCTTGAGCAACTAGTATGGCACACAGTTAGGAAATGGCCCAATAGTTTAGGAAATGGTTCTTCCCTTACACAGTTTCCCCCTTCTTCCAGAGACATCTCTGGAGATTATGAAGGGCCTTAAGTCCGGGTCTCCTGTTGATTCATGCCCCGCGAAAATATTGGCTTCCGTGGCTGAGATTATTAATATGAAGGCTAACACAGTACTTAACTCATCATTGAGTAATGGGCAGGTTCCTCGGATATGGAAATGCGCCAAAATACTCCCACTGCTGAAAAAGCCCTCCGCTGATCCTCTAATTCTTACCAACTACAGACCAATTTCTCTCCTTCCGTTTTTCGCAAAGACCTTAGAGAAATATGTAAACTCAGTGATTACCGAGTACGCGGAATCTAATAATCTTTTTCACCCGAGCCAGTCCGGGTTCCGCTCCAACTTCAGTACAGAAACTGCCTTACTTGAAATCTCTGAGGCTATAAAAGGAAACCTTGATAATGGAGGTAAAGCAGTGCTGATCCTTTTGGATTTATCTGCAGCGTTTGACACTGTGCCCCAGGTCCGCCTCCTGCAGAGACTGCAGGAGTGCGGCCTTGGGGACACAGTGCTGAAATGGTTCTCTTCATTTTTAGAGGACAGAAACCAGGAGGTCTGGTCCCCCCCCTTTTCTGCCACTATCCCACCTCTGAAAGTGGGTGTTCCACAGGGCTCTATTTTGAGCCCAACTCTGTTCAATCTGTATATGGCCCCTCTCGCCCCTTTGGTTGAAGCTTGTGAGGCAACTATCATTTCTTATGCTGATGATATGCAGCTGTTGTTCACATGCGAGAAGGGAGAAGATTTTGACGGAGAGCTGATTAAAAATTGCTTGAAAAAAGTTTTTACCTGGCTCAGACTGAATGAACTTAAATGTAACCCTGAGAAATCCGAAATTATTTTTTTCGGATCACCATCCCAGGATGTATGGAAACAATGATGGCCAGCTTATATGGCACCCCCTCAGTCTTCGGTCAGGACAGTCAAGAATTTGGGGGTGAAATTGGATGATTCCTTGTCCATGAAATCCCAGATCCAGTCTGTCGCAGGTTCTTCCTTCGGTCTTCTTAAAATGCTTAGAAAATTTCTGCCCATGTTATCATTCCCTCATCGAAAGATCGTGGTTCAGGCCCTCATTACCTCCAGGCTGGACTACGTAAATGTTCTATACTTAGGCCTTCCGGAGTTTCTGATAAACAAGCTTCAGGTTGTCCAAAATGCGGCAGCCAGGGCAGTTCTCAGGATTGGCCCCAGAACCCGGATTTCCCCCCACCTGATTGCTTTGCATTGGCTCCCTATTCGAAACAGAATCCTTTTCAAGGCATTAGTTCTGGCTTTTAAGGCCCTTCATGGTTTGGGGGCCCATTATATCAGGAAGAGAGTACTTCGTTATGCACCAGGGAGATCTTTAAGATCCTCTTATCAGTATCACCTAGCGGTCCCTAGATTCTCCCGTGTGTGCAGAGGGGGCCACTCTTTTCAAGTTCAGGTTGCCCGTAGCTGGAACAGTCTGCCTCAGCATCTCAGACAAGTTCCCGATCTGTTGACTTTCCGTAAACAACTTAAAACCTGGTTATTTCAGTAGAAACGTTAGCCTGGTATTAGCAGGGTATTGTAGGGCTCCGTCCAGCGCCGGGACACTCTTTTGAGTAGCTGAGCGCTTTATAAGTTCACTATAACATAACACAGAGGCAGCAGGCTATAAGGCTGTATTTTTAAAAATCATGTTGTGCAAAGGGGAGCTGTTGGAGATATATTATGATAATGCACAAGATATGTATTTATAGAGAAATATGATGTTTTTGCACCAAACTTTATACATTGTACTTTGATTATTGACAGGTAACTTTAATATTGGTAAGACACCATGAATACAGTAGAACAGATACTTGCAAAGCCATTCGTTCGACTGAGCCTTGAAGACAAACTAACTGTAAAACGATTAGGACCTGACTGGCCCGACCTACAACTACAACAAATTTCTCAAGACAGAGGGAAGACTTACAAACGTACATTCTCAAACACCTGGTACACAAAAGTTGATTGGCTTACAGGGTGTACTTACAAATTCTCTGTTCTGCTTCTCCTGCTTGCTGTTTGGTGGTGACATTCCTTGGACAAAAAAAGGAGTAATAGACTTGAAGCATTTGTCAGACAAAACAAAGAAGCATGCACACACAAGTATCCATATGGAAAACCTGACGAGAATGGGAATGTTGGGAGACACACCGATTGAAGCCCACATAAGCGACGCGTACCGCAAAACAATACAGAAGCACAATGAAGCAGTTGATAGGAATAGACACATACTGTCAAAAATAATTGATTGCATTAGTTTCTGTGGTGCTTTTGAACTGGCATTGCGAGGCCATGATGAATCTGAAAGTTCATCAAATCCTGGAATATTCAGAGGCCTTGTGGATTTAATAGCAAGCATAGACCATGAAATGGAAGCACATTTAGAAAGTGCTACAGTCTTTAAGGGCACCACTAAAACGAAACAAAATGAACTCCTTGAGGGTATGCTTGAAATTTTGAGAAGCCATATTGTCCAACAGATGAAAAACACAGACTTTGTGGCTATTCAGGCTGATGACACCACTGATGTGGCCACAAAAACACAGTCCGTATTAGTCTTTCGGTACCTTGACAACGACAGTAAAGTTGTGGAGAGGTTTTATGGTTTCACACATTTAAGAGACTCTAGTGCAGAAACCATTACTTCAGCTATACTCCGTGAACTGAACTTGATTTTTCCAGAGCAGCCTCAAAAACAAAAACTTATTGCACAAAGCTATGATGGTGCGTCAGTAATGAGTGGAAGCCTTGGAGGAGTACAGAAAAGAATTAGAGATGTGTATCCTAATGCCCATTATGTGCACTGTTACGCCCACCAACTTAATCTTATTATGCAACAGGCAGTATCAAAGATCTCTGAGGCACAAATTTTCTTTTTCGATGTAGGAGGCATGGCAGCATTCTTCTCACGTTCCCCCAAAAGAATGGAAGTACTTCAGGAAATTGTGGCCAAAAGGCTTCCAAGGGGACCCACATCTCGCTGGAACTTTCACATACGTACAATCAAGCTAATATTCCAATATAGGGAGGATCTGGAGAAATGTTTTGACGCCATAGAAGCCAATCCTGACTTTAAATACAAAAGTCGGAATGAAGCCCGTGGCTTTGCTAGAACACTACAAGACAGAGAGTTTCAGTTCTTTCTGTTATTATTTCATGAAATAATGCTTCATGTCGACATATTATACAAACAGTTACAAACACGAGCCATAGATACTGTCTCTGTGCAAAGAGATACCAGTATGTTTGTCAACATCGTGAGCAAAGTGAGAGATGGGGTTGACAATTTAGACAGCAGACTGCCAAAGGATTCTACTTTCTCAAACCGCAGGAAAAACATCAGCAGTCTGGACCGAACTGCAAAGGAGGTATGTGACATTATAATTGTGCATGCACGGGAACGTTTTGCTTTTACAAAACATTTGGTGAGTGCCTCATTACTGCAAAGTGATCAGTTTGCAAATTATGATCATTCCTTCCCTGAGCAAGCTCTGAAAGAGGCTGTGGAAGCTTATCCTATGCTCAACAAAGAGGATCTGAAAACTGAGTTGACTATACTGTACGGAATGCATGTATACCGGCAGGCCACTGGTGCCATTTCTTTGCTGGCTTTAATTCAGAAGCTTAATATGGAACAGTCACTTACAGAGACATTGATTTTACTAAAATATAGTCATTACCACTCCTATGACAACAGCAGAGTCGGAACGATGTTTTTCCACATTAAACAGAATTAAGACATTCCTGAGGAACACCATGCTTGATGAAAGACTGAATGCTTTGGAAATGCTCTCTATAGAGAGAGACCTCGTCAAAAGAATCCCAGACTTTAACGTTCAAGTTATTGAGAAGTTTGCTGCTATTAAAGACAGACGTGCTGATTTTGTCTACAGAAAGTGAACAATACGTTAATCATAACATTTCTTCTTGAATGCTGCTAGTTTGTGACCTGTTTAGTTGTTTGTTTAGTTGTTTGCAGTTTAAATTAAAAAAATCTGTGAGGTTCTCAGCATTGTATCTTGAAGTCTGTTATGAAGCTCTGTGGTTATACTGAATAAGCAGCTACCATGTTGTTGTTATATGACATCCCTTTATTAATGTAATAACTGCACTTTCACAATTGCTTTATCAACCTTCTTGCTTCTCAAATTTGCTTGAAAATGCACCATTTACCCACTCTTTTTCAAAATTTTCTCAGGGGAGAACCCCTCCAAACCCCCCTTTATTTGTTCGGGCTCACTGGCTGCGCTCGCTCGCCACGGTGCTCTCCCACAAAGTTTACGCCCCACCACTTTCAAATGTCACCAGCCACCACTGGTGGGGGCACGCCTTGCAAAGCATCTTTCTTGCAGTGCTGGGAGTATACCTGCCTGGCCGGAACATCATGCAGAAAACTAAAACTGCTGCCTTCCCCTTGGACGCCCCTCCCACCCATGCCCGACCCCAAGCCTGCTGAGCAGGGCGCACCGTGCCTGCCACTCCGGCTTTACCAAAGGGTATTATCAGGGCTTGAAGTGGGCCGGGTCCTGTCGGTGCTCAGCACCGGCAATTCTAAAAAGCAGGTGCTGAGATGGGTCCCTATCGGGCTCTCCATTTTTGCCCACACCCTCAGGATGGAAAAAAATAATCTTAACTCTGAAGCAGTACCAGCCTTCCCTACCTTCAATGTAACTTCAAAGAGACTGGTTATAGTTCTTTCAGTCTCATTTCAGAGCATAAGCATTTTCAATATTATATACAATGAAGCCATAGTTGTTGCTTGTTTATCTTTTGCAACTAACAACTATTGGCAAAGCCAATATTCCTGACATGTTGTAGGTGTAATACTGCTTGTTGTATTATATATCTGGATGTAATGACAGAAGCAGCAAATTACCAGTCAGGTGGCACACTACGCTAAACACAGATTTTTATCTTACGTGTTTTAAGCCTCGCCTTAATTACATTGGCCACACCCCTTTTCATTCCACTTAAAGCCCTGGGTATTATTAGCACTAATCAGCCAGCGCTCGCGCCGTCCGGCTCGAAGAAGCAGTCGGAGCCATACTTCGGGGGTCCGTGACGGACCCCCCTGTACGCGTAGCCGCGCGAGTCGCACACAGGGGGGACCCATGGGTCCCCCCTACCTGTGCGTGTACGGCGCGAGTCGCTTCGCCGCGTACACGCTGTTGGGGGCGCCCTTGTTCGCCTCGCACCCATTGAGTCAATGGGAGCCCGCGTACGCGTTGTACGACCGGCTCCCATTGACTTCAATGGGAGTCCGACCGAATCGAGTCCGATAGCATGCGTACGCATCGTACTCGTTCGGTCGGGCTGCTAGGGTCCGATTCGGTCGGAAATCTCTCCGGGTCCGGCTCGGTCGGAGAGATTTCCGGCCCGAATCGGAATCGGCCCCACTGTCTTTTTCTCTCTCCTAACAGTCTAACTCCTGTCTTTTAACTGCATAAATTCAAATGGCAGTAAGATTCTAAAATGGCTCTGACTGGCCATTCGATCAGATTACAGTCATGCAAGCTATGCGTCAGCAGGGCTTTGATCTCAGTGCTGTAAAGCTAACTGCTGTCTCTAAATTGCACACTGACACAGCATACAGACATCCATGTATAATTCAGCAATGAACCCCCCCACATGCCTTGTAGATAGATATGTTTCTGACGCAAGGCCCTGACTTCATGCAACATCCTTAAAAAAGTTTCTTTTAGAGGAAAACAGTAGCTCATGCTCACGGCCTCACACATAGGAGAAATGGGAGGGCGTCACAGACATTATTTGCATTAATATTAGTGAGCTGCTGTTGTGTTGCAATATTGAAAACACACGTCACTATCCATGAATATTTATAGATGTAAACACATTTAGAATTTTGGACGATTGGCTGTGCAGTACTGTCAGTGACCTGATCAAAGAGGGCATTAAACATCTGAAACTGGATAATATATTCAAAGCTTACCATCAGCACTGACCCTAGGCCCACTTCCAGCATGGGAAAAAGTTTGTGCGCAGCCACTGGGTGAAGGTCTGTGTCTGCGATGTGGTCTGCCTGCCATGATTGAAGGCTGTAGTGCTGCTGGAACAATTTTAAGAGAGGTGCCAATGTTGCATGACTGACTGAGTGAAATTCTTTATTGTTTAAGTTAATTAAAACCATAACAATTTCGATAAAATTAAACAATCCCTAGAGAAAAATATAATATACATATTAAAATCATTAATTGCCATTAATAAGGTTTACAGCTTTTGATAAAATCATATCAAGACGGTATTGTCACCAATGTTAAATACATGTTAGATTTGCTGATGGTCCGCCAGAGAACCAATTATAAGTAGATAAGACAATATTAAACAGTGCATCAAGAATGTTTCTCTCTTTGATAAAATGCCATCCTCTTTAGAATATTTTGTATTAAACATGGGCTCCACGACCATGGATTATGTATGGGATGCTTATAAAGCTAGCCTGAGAAGCATGTTGCATTGTCTAATTTGTTTTAAAAATCGGGTTAAGGCCCAGGAGCTACATTCCATTGGGGAAAGGATTGTGGAATCAGAAGCCGAGAGGAATTGCCTTAACCAGGGGAGTTTAGATAGACTGGTTCAAGTTCAGAAAGATCTGGAGGGGGCTAGGCAGGGGCTCAGGAGTATGTTGGACCAGAAGTGTAGGGCACAATGGCTTGCTAAAAATATGCAAAACTTTGAATATGGGGAAAAGGCTGGTGCTCTATTAGCATGGAAAGCCAGAGTGGATCGATCAAAAAACAACATCAATGAATTGGTAATCAATAACAATGGAGATAAATCTAGCAAGGCAGAGGATATGCAAATGTGTCTCCTTTCTCTTTTTACGGATCTGTATAAGGAGAACCTGGCCCCTCCCCAAGACAAAATACAATCTTGGTTACGGGGCACATTCCTGCCCATTTTAACTGAAGCCAGTCGGGCCTTTCTTGATGCCCCTATCACTGTAGAAGAGATTAGGAATCAAATAAAGAAGTCTAAAAATAATAAAGCTTCTGGACTGGATGCTCTTCCGAACGAGGTTTATAAACTTCTGTCGGACGAATTGACCCCGGTATTGGGCACTTTATTTAACTCAGTTTATAGACCAACAGGTGAGGTCCCCAGATCCTGGAAGGAAGCTACCATTGTTTTGATATTGAAGCCGGGGAAGGACCCACTAAAGGCCGACTCCTATCGCCCGATCTCCCTGCTGAATGCCGATTATAAGATCTTTATGGGCATTCTGGCGGGGAGATTGGCCAAATTGGTTCCTAGCCTGGTTAATATCGACCAGAAGGGCTTCATAGTAGGGAGGTACATCCAGGAACTGACACAATTGTTGATTGGGAAGATTGATCTGGCCGTGGTAAGATCAGATCCTTTGGCAGTGGTGGCCTTGGATGCGGCCAAGGCATTCGATAGGATTTGTTGGAGGTATCTCTGGGAGGTCCTTGAGGGAATGGGCTTCGGCCCTGTCTTTGTTCAAACCTTGAGGAAATGCTACCAGGGAGCCTCCGCAAAGATCCTGTTGAATGGCACGCTGACCCCTAGTTTTGACATCCAGAGGGGAACGAGACAGGGGTGCCCCTTATCCCCCTGTTATTTGACATCTATATCGAGCCTTTGGCGCAAGCTATTAGATTAGATGACTTAATCTATCCTTTTAAATCGCAAACTTACCATTGTAAGTTAGCATTGTATGCTGACGATATTATCATATATACCAGCGACCCAGGGGCAGCTATTCCATGGCTCGAAGCCCTTTTGGAGGAATTTGGCTCTATTTCTGGTTATCTAGCTAATACTTCCAAAACGGAAGTGATGTGTTGGAACATCGACCATTGGGGAGGCTCTACCAGTAACGAGTTTATGTATTTGGGTATTAAAATTGTCAAAGATTTGGACAAAATTCCCCTGATTAACCTAGAGAAAATCATAAAGGAAATCGATCACCACTTCGCCAGATGGAGGAATCTTCCCCTGACAATTTATGGGAAGGTCAACCTGGTGAAGATGGTTATTCTCCCTAAGTTGACCTACTTGTTTAATGCAGTTCCCCTGGCCTTTCCTAGTAAGAGCATCAGTAAGATCCAGGGTAAAATCGGGAGTTTTATCTGGGGAGATAAAGGTGCAAGGATGTCTTGGAAAAAGCTGAGGAGGAGGCTCACAAAAGGTGGGTTGGCCCTCCCTGACATCAGATGGTACCTAATCGCCTTTCAATTTAAGGGTATTAGGATGCTGCTTTCGAATCTGGATGGGACATCGTGGGGTAGGCTCCTGGGTGAGATGGCCATGGTCGAAGGGGGGGGTGGAGGAGAAGGTTTTCTATATAAGTTTGGGGCCCCAAGATACTTCAAACGTGTGCGTCTTAAGGTCCTTAAGGCTGCCCTGGAAACATGGTATAAAGTGAGACGCAGATGGGGTATTGGATATTTCTCTGATTTTGCTCCTATATGGGACTCCCCTGGGACACCACTCTGCCTTAGAGATAGTCTGGTGGTACCAATTAAGAGAGCGGGTGTGGCTATGTGGTCTGACTTGATGAATACAGAAGGAATTCTTCCATGGGAGGTATTAAGAGCAAAGATAGGCCCTGCTCTCTCTAAGTTTAAGTATTTACAACTTAAATCATGGTACGAGGCAGAAGATGGCGAAGTAAGGGGGGACTGGGAATTAGAGCGGTTATTGCAAAACGTTCAGCCAAAAAAGAAAGAGATATCCATGTGGTACATGAGGTTTCTCGATGCAGAAGATACGGACCTTCCACCCCAATCATCGGTCTGGAACCAATCTCCCCTTGAGCCCAACACTGAAGATCTTTTTGAGCCTTCTTTAAAATTACTCTACAAATACATCAAACCAGTCAGCTTAAAAAAGAATCATTTTTTCGTTGTCAACCAATTATACTACACCCCGGCCAGGATAGCCAAGTTTGCCCCGCTCCCCCCTAAATGTCCTAGGTGTAGACTACCTAATGCCGACGATATCCATATCTTCTTTGAGTGCCCGGAGCTAAGATCCTACTGGGAAGATGTGGGAGATTCTCTATCGGGTATCTTTGAAGTTAACATTCAGGTTAACCTCCCGTTGGTGTTCTTCGGCGGCAATGGCTCATCTAACTTGGCTTTATCACAGTCCCAAAGGGGGCTGTTGTTATACCTGATATTGCTTGCTCGGAGGGAGCTATGTATAAAATGGAAAGATCCCATTCCCCCGAACAGAGAAGACTGGCTTAAAGCCTCTTTTGCTAAGGCACGATTACAGCAAGAGGGGAATCGGGAAACATCGACTAATATCTGGCAGCCTCTGCTGAGCTGGGGTCGGGATCTGCGATCAGTTTTTCTTTTTTGAGAGTAATTGAAAATGTGTTGGTCTTCCCCCCGGGTCCTATGATTACAGCAAGCCCTTACTACCCGGGGCTGGTCGGGCTGACCTAGGCAAATGCAGTTAGCCGTGGGGAGCCCAGCTGGAAGGTTTGACGGCTTTTCAAATCTGCAGAAGCCTATTGGTGAGATGAGGACAAAAAAAAAAAGATAAAATGCCATTTAAAATACCAATTCAAGTAAATTTCTCATATAAAAGTAAACATTTTACCAATTTGCAGTTAAGTTGCGGGTCATTTGGATCAAGACACCTTAGTATGGCAGATCTACAAGTGCGTATTCCCCTGGCATTAAAAGGATATTTTAGCAATAAAAGACGATTTAATTTTAAAACGGGACATATACAGATCAGATGAACAAAATCCTGCTTCGGAGCACCACATAGAGTACATGACGTCGGGCCACTATATTTCCAGAGTGGTTGATCAGCATTGGTCGGTAGTGACCCAAGACGTATTGCTAGCAATTTCCGTTTTAAATATATAGAGTATGTTATGTTCAAGTAAGCCGCCGATTGTAAGATCGTATATGACTGTAGTACCATCCAGGCATGAGAGCGCTTGCTGAATTTATTTTTATCCTCCGTTAACGAGTGTCTTTTTGCTGCTTTATTTATTATTTGTCGAAATGTTGTGAATGGTAAGTTCAGATTCCATAAGTCCGACACCTTCGTTAACTTTATTGATAGCTGCAAATACTTATGATAAGCTTATCATAGATTATTCTTCTGTGCTTCCCAGATGGCACTATTTAGCGGGTTCTGGCAGTTTAACCGTATTTTGTACCATAGTTTGATTGTCGCATACATTCTTGCTAGACGTTGCTGCAGTAAACCAAATTCTAGGCGAATCTGCGCTGGGGAGGAATTTCTCGGTAACCCAAAAACTGTTTTATATGTCTTAATTTGCATTCTTTCAAGGACTGCTGTTTCCTTGCCATATTGAACTTCAGTAGCATAAGCTAGAGTCGGCAAGAGCTTTGCTTTAACAACAGCCAATAGTGGTTTAAACGATGGACCACTTAAAGTCTTCGCTATTACGCAGAAAGCATGTATCAATCCATTTCCTTTCTTGATCAAACCATCATTATGTGCTCTAAAATTAAAACGGCTGTCGATGTTTAAACCAAGATATTTATATTTTGTGACTCCCTCCAGATTCACACTGCCTAGTTTAAATTGTTGTCGTACCTGCAAGCGGTGGCTAATTGTCATGACCTTTGTTTTCGCTATATTTATTTCTAATAAGTTGTCCTTCGCGAAATCGCTCAATTTGTTAATCCCTCTTTGGAGCCCTACTTTCGTTTGACTTAACAAAACTATATCGTCCGCATAGGATAAGTGTGTTAGTTGTAAGGGGCCTAGGCGTGGCGGGTGTAAATTCGCCTGGTCCAACTTAGGGGAAAGATCGGCCATCAACAAGTTAAACAGATGAGGGCTAGAACGCAACCTTGTTTCAGGCCGTTTTCTGTTTGTATTTTCCTCGTAAGTCTAGAACCATCTGCCACTTTGACTTGCATCCAGGTGTTTGTATATAGCTGCAATATCGCTCGGAGGATATGTGCTGGAAGCCCCCATTGCCTTAATTTGTTCCATAGAATACCTATGTCTACACGGTCAAATGCCGCTTTGAAATCTACAAAGCATACATATAGGCTTTTCCTCTGTTGTATGATCTTGTCTACCATTGAGCCTAAAGCTAGGATATTCATAATTGTGCCAGAACCCCTACGAAATCCAGACTGATTAATGGGAATTATGTTATTAATTTCCGACCAATGTACCAAGTCTCTGAGAACTAGGGAGGCGTAATATTTAGCTTCGGAGTCCATTAGCGAGATCAGTCTGTAATTTGCTGGTTCCTCTAAATTGCCTCCTTTATACACTGGATTGATTATGGTGCCTCTCCAGCTTTCAGGTAAAATACCAGAGCTGCTCACCTCGTTGTATAAATGAGACAAAGGAGTGGCCCAAAAATCCGCGTCCAATTTAAAAATTGCCTGTGGGATGCCATTTGGTCCTGGAGCACCATCCTTTCTGCCTGATCTTATTATTTTGTAAACATCATCTTTTGTATATTGTATTGACGGGTCTTCTGTTGTGCTGTTTACGGTTGCTTTTACATCCTGGAATTTTCCCGATGTCTTGCCAGTGCTATAAGGTGAATTATTCTGTCCAGTTTGGCTATATGAAATCGAATAGATGGCGTCCCTTATTACTAGTTCTGAAGTTACATTAATGAACAAAAGAGGAACCCCTTCAAACCAAAGGAATAGGGTACTATACAGTAGTGAAGAAACAGTATCCTTTGGGCAGTATTATGTCATAGAAACATCTTCTATTCTCTTAGTTTCTCATTCAACCCACACTACTCTCATACCATTCCACACAGTACATACACAAGAAGTTTTGACCATATATCGTCCACAGATAATCTCAACACCTGCAGTTCTTAGAAAAATATAAATCGATTTATTAATGTAAAAATATTTCATAAAACACAATATAAAAAAGGCAGTAGACATAGTCCAAAAACATTCTGTTAAAAATTGCACAAAGTTAAAAAAGGGAATTAGTTAACAATTCAATTACAGAAAAGAGAGTACATAACCTAGACACACTTTGTCATTTAGCAGCATACACATCCGTGGTAGACCAGATTAATGAGCATAGAGCCTGGTACTTCTAAATTTGTTTGGTACTCGTTGGCTGCAGCCCTTGCACGAATTGTGTTGTTATCAAAACGTCGACGCATTTTGATGGCTATCTTATACCACCATCTTTCTCAAGACAGAGAATTTGACTCTCTATCACATAAAATTTTAGCTCGAACAGTTAAAAACACCTATCATTGGCGAGGAAAGCCATTGCAGATATGCTCGACGGGTCAATATCAGGTATAAGGGGTTATTGCCTCCTATGTTCTATCCAGGCTATACTTGAGTTTATCTTCAAATCCCCCATACTTGACCGAACAGATAAGCTTGCACTGGGTAGGTAACCCGGGGGCATGTTACACTTAACCCGAGATGATGATTGAAATTTTCAATCTATACATGCTCCTGCGTGGTATCGTCTCAGCGTGTGTTGTCTGCGACGTGAATGTGGATGATATATGGTCAAAACTTCTTGTGTATGTACTGTGTGGAATGGTATGAGAGGAGTGTGGGTTGAATGAGAAACTAAGAGAATAGAAGATGTTTCTATGACATAATACTGAACTTCTGAAGTTACATTGTCATCCTTCACTGGCAAATATTTAATGATGTGTAAAACTTCATTTCTCTTGTTTTCCGCTTTCCCAAAGGTATTTATCAAGTGATGTACCCAATCTTGCTCTGAGAGACAGGGAGCGTTGATTATCTTTTTTGGTCTCGTTAGGCAGTTGACCTGTTCCCAGAAAGCTTTGGCACATGACTGACTGAAATCATAGGGTTTGTGTAAATCACAAAGAATAAGCGTTTATAATTAATGTATTTTGTTACCACTACTACTACTAATTATGTTATATTCTTCTTTTCAGCATCTGGTTAAGGCTGACGCGCTCTATATAATTTTTGGGCAAAGAACAACAGGGTCCTGTACAGAACCCAACCTACTTTGCTGCTCTTGCACCCCCACAACACAACAACTCCAGTGTTTAAGGTAAGGAAACTGATGCTATATTTTTTTACATGGTAGTTAAAGGCTATATAAGTCGTCTACATGCTGGGTCGGGTGGGTGCACATCAGGATCAATTTGAGGCATGGAACTGTGTAATCAGTATTAAAAGATGGATTGAAATGTTACGAGTTCTATTGAAAACAATAAAGTGGTTCAGGGATTGTAATGGCAAGTTGGAGCTCCAACTTCCCATTGTTTGTTTGTGGGTGGACTGTAATATTAGCTTTAAAGCCCAGTTGCCTCGGGCTATACCAGTTGTTAAAGGCCCTCTCCCATGCCTTGTTATAGGCCCTCACCTGTCACACAAGATATGTCTGCTTCAGGGCCTTGAGCAACTAGTATGGCACACAGTTAGGAAATGGCCCAATAGTTTAGGAAATGGTTCTTCCCTTACACAGTTTCCCCCCCTTCTTCCAGAGACATCTCTGGAGATTATGAAGGGCCTTAAGTCCGGGTCTCCTGTTGATTCATGCCCCGCGAAAATATTGGCTTCCGTGGCTGAGATTATTAATATGAAGGCTAACACAGTACTTAACTCATCATTGAGTAATGGGCAGGTTCCTCGGATATGGAAATGCGCCAAAATACCCCCACTGCTGAAAAAGCCCTCCGCTGATCCTCTAATTCTTACCAACTACAGACCAATTTCTCTCCTTCCGTTTTTCGCAAAGACCTTAGAGAAATATGTAAACTCAGTGATTACCGAGTACGCGGAATCTAATAATCTTTTTCACCCGAGCCAGTCCGGGTTCCGCTCCAACTTCAGTACAGAAACTGCCTTACTTGAAATCTCTGAGGCTATAAAAGGAAAACTTGATAATGGAGGTAAAGCAGTGCTGATCCTTTTGGATTTATCTGCAGCGTTTGACACTGTGCCCCATGTCCGCCTCCTGCAGAGACTGCGGGAGTGCGGCCTTGGGGACACAGTGCTGAAATGGTTCTCTTCATTTTTAGAGGACAGAAACCAGGAGGTCTGGTCCCACCCCTTTTCTGCCACTATCCCACCTCTGAAAGTGGGTGTTCCACAGGGCTCTATTTTGTGCCCAACTCTGTTCAATCTGTATATGGCCCCTCTCGCCCCTTTGGTTGAAGCTTGTGAGGCAACTATCATTTCTTATGATGATGATACGCAGCTGTTGTTCACATGCGAGAAGGGAGAAGATTTTGACGGAGAGCTGATTAAAAATTGCTTGAAAAAAGTTTTTACCTGGCTCAGACTGAATGAACTTAAATGTAACCCTGAGAAATCCGAAATTATTTTTTTCGGATCACCATCCCAGGATGTATGGAAACAATGGTGGCCAGCTGATATGGTACCCCCTCAGTCTTCGGTCAGGACAGTCAAGAATTTGGGGGTGAAATTGGATGATTCCTTGTCCATGAAATCCCAGATCCAGTCTGTCGCAGGTTCTTGCTTCGGTCTTCTTAAAATGCTTAGAAAATTTCTGCCCATGTTATCTTTCCCTCATCGAAAGATCGTGGTTCAGGCCCTCATTACCTCCAGGCTGGACTACGTAAATGTTCTATACTTAGGCCTTCCGGAGTTTCTGATAAACAAGCTTCAGGTTGTCCAAAATGCGGCAGCCAGGGCAGTTCTCAGGATTGGCCCCAGAACCCGGATTTCCCCCCACCTGATTGCTTTGCATTGGCTCCCTATTCGAAACAGAATCCTTTTCAAGGCATTAGTTCTGGCTTTTAAGGCCCTTCATGGTTTGGGGGCCCATTATATCAGGAAGAGAGTACTTCGTTATGCACCAGGGAGATCTTTAAGATCCTCTTATCAGTATCACCTAGCGGTCCCTAGATTCTCCCGTGTGTGCAGAGGGGGCCGCTCTTTTCAAGTTCAGGTTGCCCGTAGCTGGAACAGTCTGCCTCAGCATCTCAGACAAGTTCCCGATCTGTTGACTTTCCGTAAACAACTTAAAACCTGGTTATTTCAGTAGAAACGTTAGCCTGGTATTAGCAGGGTATTGTAGGGCTCCGACCAGCGCCGGGACACTCTTTTGAGTAGCTGAGCGCTTTATAAATTCACTATAACATAACATAACACAGAGGAAGCATGCACACACAAGTATCCATATGGAAACCCTGACGAGACTGGGAATGTTGGGAGACACACCGATTGAAGCCCACATAAGCGACGCGTACCGCAAAACAATACAGAAGCACAATGAAGCAGTTGATAGGAATAGACACATACTGTCAAAAATAATTGATTGCATTAGTTTCTGTGGTGCTTTTGAACTGGCATTGCGAGGCCATGATGAATCTGAAAGTTCATCAAATCCTGGAATATTCAGAGGCCTTGTGGATTTAATAGCAAGCATAGACCATGAAATGGAAGCACATTTAGAAAGTGCTACAGTCTTTAAGGGCACCTCTAAAACGAAACAAAATGAACTCCTTGAGGGTATGCTTGAAATTTTGAGAAGTCATATTGTCCAACAGATGAAAAACACAGACTTTGTGGCTATTCAGGCTGATGACACCACTGATGTGGCCACAAAAACACAGTCCGTATTAGTCTTTCGGTACCTTGACAACGACAGTAAAGTTGTGGAGAGGTTTTATGGTTTCACACATTTAAGAGACTCTAGTGCAGAAACCATTACTTCAGCTATACTCCGTGAACTGAACTTGATTTTTCCAGAGCAGCCTCAAAAACAAAAACTTATTGCACAAAGCTATGATGGTGCGTCAGTAATGAGTGGAAGCCTTGGAGGAGTACAGAAAAGAATTAGAGATGTGTATCCTAATGCCCATTATGTGCACTGTTACGCCCACCAACTTAATCTTATTATGCAACAGGCAGTATCAAAGATCTCTGAGGCACAAATTTTCTTTTTCGATGTAGGAGGCATGGCAGCATTCTTCTCACGTTCCCCCAAAAGAATGGAAGTACTTCAGGAAATTGTGGCCAAAAGGCTTCCAAGGGGACCCACAACTCGCTGGAACTTTCACATACGTACAATCAAGCTAATATTCCAATATAGGGAGGATCTGGAGAAATGTTTTGACGCCATAGAAGCCAATCCTGACTTTAAATACAAAAGTCGGAATAAAGCCCGTGGCTTTGCTAGAACACTACAAGACAGAGAGTTTCAGTTCTTTCTGTTATTATTTCATGAAATAATGCTTCATGTCGACATATTATACAACCAGTTACAAACACGAGCCATGGATACTGTCTCTGTGCAAAGAGATACCAGTATGTTTGTCAACAGCGTGAGCAAAGTGAGAGATGGGGTTGACAATTTAGACAGCAGACTGCCAAAGGATTCTACTTTCTCAAACCGCAGGAAAAACATCAGCAGTCTGGACCGAACTGCAAAGGAGGTATGTGACATTATAATTGTGCATGCACGGGAACGTTTTGCTTTTACAAAACATTTGGTGAGTGCCTCATTACTGCAAAGTGATCAGTTTGCAAATTATGATCATTCCTTCCCTGAGCAAGCTCTGAAAGAGGCTGTGGAAGCTTATCCTATGCTCAACAAAGAGGATCTGAAAACTGAGTTGACTATACTGTACAGAATGCATGTATACCGGCAGGCCACTGGTGCCATTTCTTTGCTGGCTTTAATTCAGAAGCTTAATATGGAACAGTCACTTACAGAGACATTGATTTTACTAAAAAATAGTCATTACCACTCCTATGACAACAGCAGAGTCGGAACGATGTTTTTCCACATTAAACAGAATTAAGACATTCCTGAGGAACACCATGCTTGATGAAAGACTGAATGCTTTGGAAATGCTCTCTATAGAGAGAGACCTCGTCAAAAGAATCCCAGACTTTAACGTTCAAGTTATTGAGAAGTTTGCTGCTATTAAAGACAGACGTGCTGATTTTGTCTACAGAAAGTGAACAATACGTTAATCATAACATTTCTTCTTGAATGCTGCTAGTTTGTGACCTGTTTAGTTGTTTGTTTAGTTGTTTGCAGTTTAAATTAAAAAAATCTGTGAGGTTCTCAGCATTGTATCTTGAAGTCTGTTATGAAGCTCTGTGGTTATACTGAATAAGCAGCTACCATGTTGTTGTTATATGACATCCCTTTATTAATGTAATAACTGCACTTTCACAATTGCTTTATCAACCTTCTTGCTTCTCAAATTTGCTTGAAAATGCACCATTTACCCACTCTTTTTTCAAAATTTTCTCAGGGGGAGAACCCCTCCAAACCCCCCTTTATTTGTTCGGGC
Organism: Calotriton arnoldi; assembly: GCA_963921515.1. Lineage (NCBI taxonomy): Eukaryota > Metazoa > Chordata > Amphibia > Caudata > Salamandridae > Calotriton > Calotriton arnoldi. The sequence goes on from CAWUFW010009077.1 coordinate 129,260, forward strand.
TCACTGGCTGCGCTCGCTCGCCACGGTGCTCTCCCACAAAGTTTACGCCCCACCACTTTCAAATGTCACCAGCCACCACTGGTGGGGGCACGCCTTGCAAAGCATCTTTCTTGCAGTGCTGGGAGTATACCTGCCCGGCCGGAACATCATGCAGAAAACTAAAACTGCTGCCTTCCCCTTGGACGCCCCTCCCACCCATGCCCGACCCCAAGCCTGCTGAGCAGGGCGCACCGTGCCTGCCACTCCGGCTTTACCAAAGGGTATTATCAGGGCTTGAAGTGGGCCGGGTCATGTCGGTGCTCAGCACCGGCAATTCTAAAAAGCAGGTGCTGAGATGGGTCCCTATCGGGCTCTCCATTTTTGCCCACACCCTCAGGATGGAAAAAAATAATCTTAACTCTGAAGCAGTACCAGCCTTCCCTACCTTCAATGTAACTTCAAAGAGACTGGTTATAGTTCTTTCAGTCTCATTTCAGAGCATAAGCATTTTCAATATTATATACAATGAAGCCATAGTTGTTGCTTGTTTATCTTTTGCAACTAACAACTATTGGCAAAGCCAATATTCCTGACATGTTGTAGGTGTAATACTGCTTGTTGTATTATATATCTGGATGTAATGACAGAAGCAGCAAATTACCAGTCAGGTGGCACACTACGCTAAACACAGATTTATATCTTACGTGTTTTAAGCCTCGCCTTAATTACATTGGCCACACCCCTTTTCATTCCACTTAAAGCCCTGGGTATTATTAGCACTAATCAGCCAGCGCTCTCCGGGGCCGCTTGGCAGCTGAGCTGAAGCGCTATATATGCGTGACAATACATTTCAGTGCGGTGACCACCACACTAACAAGCGTTAGTCTAACACCTGATGCTGGTACTTGGCAGGGCTGTTTCCTTTTGTTTATGAGGTGCTCCCAGAATCTCTATCCTCAAGAGGAGACAGGGTAGAGAGCCCACCACTGGCTGCTTGAGGTAGCTCCCCAACCATCCAACATAGTCCCATGCCGACGGGGGAACCAGCATGTCCATTTACCAGCCTGTGTCCTCGCGGGTATTATGCCTGCCAGATCATGGCCATTAGTATGCATAACTTAAGCCCTGTTATGGGCGAAATCGCTGTAGGGCACAAGTCCTAAAAAAGAAGTGGGGGGACTAACCTAGTTAGGCAGTATGCAAGTGGCATCACGGCGCATGACTTCAGGCCGCGTGACATCACGGGCCTTGACATCAAACATGGCATCACAGGAATTGACATCATAGGAAGTGGCATCACACACCACGACTTTACAGGAAGTGGCATCACATTAAGTGACATCAGATCTTAATCCCTCACATATATGTTTAACAGGTCTATCATGAGTACATTTGAGCGCAATTCAAGTTCACATGCAAACCCTCCTGATTTAGGCAGAAGATTCACACTTTTGTAAGCTACACATAAAACAATGTTGCCTTTTGTCAGTGTAAAGCTTCCTTTCCCCAAGGATTGAACAAACTAACTCTACCAACAGCCTACTCAACCAGGCATAATATTCCATATACAGCATATTTCCATGTAGATGTGACAGCTTTAGCTGCCTGCGCTCTCCGGAGGCGAGACCACTCTCCTATGCAAAGTATTCTTACTCAGCCTTACCCACCTACACTCATTTTAGGAGATTGGGGCTCATTTTTCACCAACAGTCCATGACCCAAAGCAAGAGAGAAAGGCAGAAAGGGAAGATAGGAGAGAGAAAAGAAAACAATGTTGAAGGCATAAAAGTGGCTGAAAAAACAACCTGCAAGAATAAGCAATTTTAGGATAGTGAAAGAAAAAGGTTATTGCAACCTTGGCATTCAGCAATAGGACCCTAAGAAAAAGTTTGGGGCTCTGCATTTATGTTTGTACACATTTCACACTGCCCCCAGAATGTCACCTCCACATTTAGTAGCAGATATATCTCATGTTCTTATTGTTGACATGACTATATCTAAAAGACCCTCACATCCACCAGCACCACCTGACAGCTCACCCTGGAATCAGTACCATCAGAATGCACACACAAAGAATGGACCATACATTTCAAAGTAAGAGGCATCAGCTCCACATCATAATAAGTGTAAGCTGCACAGTACTCAAGGAAGAAAAGGAAGTGGTGATAAAGGTAACTCACAAGAAAAAGGCACATGTAATTCCAGTCCCACTTAGCACTTTCAAGAAAAAATTGGCCTTCCAAATTAAATTTTACTAGTTTGCATAGAAAAACTACCCAAGTGGGGAGATGGAGGAACAGCGAGAGACACCACAAACTATCGCCGGTAATCAGAATGTACACTAGATTACGCTCGCTATTAAGACCTCTGCATATTCGAGACATGTTATACTGCCAACATGGTGCACCATAGACGGCCTATTTTTTACAGTAACACTGACCTGTGGGCTCACCTATTCACTGTAACCTCATCCTGAAGGAGCCAGTCCTAGGTAAGCACACATGATCTTTCATTTCCTAGACAGCATAACTCTGAATTACATCAGTCTCCCAAACCTAAGAGCATCATAACAACAAAGCTAACCTGTGCTATTGTGTTTTAATACAGTACATTGCAAACTTTACAACATTGCTGCAGTAGGTAGGTGTGAGAAAGGCAAAAAAACAACACCACCCTAACCTCGGCAGGGTAACAAAGTGGCAAAATTTAACACAGCCATATCCAGTGCTCTCGAATTTCCAGAGTTACAAAAATGCAACTTGTCTTCCTTTCAAGGAAAACAGCTCTTTAACATTTAGTGGCTGGAACTGGTAAATAAAGCACACAATTTCAAATGTTTGGAAATTATTTTTTGTTGTGGTGTGACAGATTTAGATACTTCTGCACAAAACTGAAATATCTGGATCATGGAGGAGCAAGCAGGATTATGCAAGGCAGTCCTTATTTGAAGTGAAAAGTGCACAGTTGCGGCATCTGCCCGCCACCCAAGCTTCAACCTAATTTGCCAAGAATTAAAGACAAAACATTAACATTTGATGTAAAACAGGAGAAATTAAGATATGTCCATCTAATGGCTGAAATAAACAAGGTGAAAGCAGAAAACCTGGGATCAATCCTGGCTTCCTAGCTTGACCAAATTCTGTGATCCTAGATAAATCTCTCTCTTGTGTTTGATTTAATAGGATGGAATGTTGCATCATGTATTATACGAATCTAGGATGGGGGAAAGGAGGAAACAAATAGGTTCACAGCCGGGAAGAGATGTTTGATGAACGTTTGACTACAAGGTCCACCTGCCTCCTTACCCTCATGGAGCTCTAAATAGGACGCTCCTAAAGAAATGAGAACATAGCAACCAAATGGGTCAGTATGTATGGCATGTATGAATATGGTGAATGAAAGTTTCACAATTGAATGCAAGCAAATAGGATGTTAACGGGATCCTTGTGAGGTCCTGATGAAAGGCAACTAGCCCGGTGAGGCATTAGTGTGATGGCTGAAACATATTGACTCAGGGTTACAGAGGATACTAATTTCCTTAGTGCATCCCCGCCTACTTTTAACTCCGTCAGGGTGCCTTTGAAAATAAATTAACCCTCAGGACACCCTAAAATATTTTAAATTTAGGATCCCACCCAATAACCAAAGAGCTTCCTTGGCTACCAAGGTTGAGCCCACCAAGATACACTAGCTATCTGGATGAGGACTCTATGAAGAAGCATGCCACTTTGGAATTCCTGTGGGTGAGAGCCATTTTAATACCATAGGGTGATCCCCTTAGGCTGGTATAGAGAGATAGGCTAAGCATGGTAGAGGTTTGTTCTAGTTGTCCTGTTGTTTTTCGATGGTTAAGTGTTTGGGAAGGTGAGCAAATCCTGTATCACTTCTCAGTCACTCCTTCTTGGAATATAGTGATAAGAATCTAAGCCACATATATAATGCATTTGACACTTGACTTTCATGTGGCTTCTACCTGCCAGCCACACTCTAACCTCATGCACGTCGAATCAAAGACGAAAAACATTGACCTTTCATGTGAAATAGGAGAAATAAAGAGATGTCCTTTTAGTGGCTGAATTGCACAAAGTGACTTCAGAAAACCTGTGTGCTGTTCATGACCTCCGTATGCCAGGTGGGGTCTGCAGTGATGATTGAGGGCTGTTGTCCTGGTGCATTGCTCTATCGAGAGGAGGGCAGTTGCACTGTCCAATGCTGTGACCTGAAGGGGCCATTTTCCTGTGTGCGCTGTCACAAACCCCGTATGCCAGGACGGGGGCCGTTGTGAAGTGAGAGGGCTGTCGCCCTAGAGCAAAGTGCAGCTTTGAAGCAGAAGCAAGCCATTACTCTCAGAGGAAGAGCAACGATTCAACTACCCAACAATCCAAGAGGACCCAAGACCTGCCGCTGGATTCAGGGAGGCTTACTACATAGGCGGAGGAGGGTGTGGACGCCTATCGCCTTGACCATAGCATCCAGTCTTCAGCTCGACACTGGGCCGCAGATGCGAGACCGGGCAATCTGGCCCTCCACTCCAGTGAAAGCGGGTAAGACTGAATACTGTACCTCCAATACTGGGCTTGCTGTGACTGACACGCTACAGTGCGGAGGCACTTTGACTTTCTCAAAGCCATCCTGGAACTTCTAAGACTTGATCTCACTAGCTGAAATGCCACCTCACATAAATAGGGAATAACCTTAATTCTTTTACAGGGAAGTGGAACTCGAGAGCTGATCCAAGGAAAGCTAGTGTGCCTGTCTTTAGAAATCTGTGTACATTATTTGCACACAAAATACATGGGTGGATGTACGGGAACGCCAATGCACCACTTATGTAAACCTACCTGACACACAGAAACGCAAGGCAGAGTAATGGGATGCCTTGCATATTTTATTTCTCCCAAAGCCACGCAAAAACTATCCTATGAGGCTATTTCCTCTTTGTATGGTGCTGCAGATTGCAGCATACATGCAAAGAGGAATTAACAATGAGAAATGGATATATTTCTTCTTGCTACGCCAGCCTCAGGTAGACTCAACAGTTTGGTGCAAACCTATATTAACAAGTCTTTGTAAATATGGGTTTGCATCAAAATACATTGATGGATGCACAGGGACACCCTAGCACCACCCATATAATGCCTACCTGACGTAAGGTAATGCAAGGCAGGGCAATGTGTGGTACTGTAAATCCCAAAACAGATTTGTTTGTGTCAGGGTTGTGCCAGAAAAGATGCAAACTCTGGGCCTCAACTTATACATTTATTTTTATTTACACTCTGCCACAAAGAAAGTGGCAACACAAAGAAAACTGACAGTAAATCTGTTCTGGTTAATTGGTTGCAAAGACTGTATTTTAAAATATCTTATGGGGTTAAGGCACCTGCTGCAGAGATTTGTGTGTTCCCAGTAAATCTGACTAAATAATAATTGTAAGATAACTCTGGAGGTTAATGCACTTGCTGAAAAGATCTGTGTTTTGTCTAGCCTCAGTAAGAACTCAAAGTAGCATAGAGTGTTAATGCAAAGCACATCATTTAACATGAAAATGACAGATTTTATGTAGATAGGTAAGTGTGTTACTGCTTTGAACACAGAGATCCTTATGTTACTTGCAGTTGCATTGTAAACCTTCTAATATAGCACAGTGAGCTATGAAAGATGATATGTGACCTCTACACCTTGTAATCCCCCACTGTTTTTTTTGTCAACATTTTTTATTGGAGATTAAAGATAGACAAATTCACAGAATACAAAATACAAAACAATATAGTAAATCATAAATCAATATGTGACAAATAATATACGTCTGTAATATAATATAGAATAGGGAAAAAGGAGGAAAAAGAAAAGGGAAAAAGGAAAAAGGGAAAAGGAAAAGGGAAAAACTATGGGGCATATTAGCAAGAAGAGGCGATAATCATCGCTAACCCTGCTTAGCGTGATTTTTTTTAACGCCGGCTATCGCTGGAATATATCGCCGCGCTAACGCTGTATTAGCAATGATTAGCGCTATGGCGATGAATATTCCAGCGATAGCGAGAAATGGGCCAACATCGCTGAAAAACCAGCGATGTTGCATGGAGAAGGGAGAACACCTTGCTGATACGACCCTGTGGTCGTATCAGCATAATCCACCCCCATGTTAGGTATGGCTAACACCTGCTAATTGCAGGTGTTAAATAAATGGCGATGACCCCGGTTAGCGCGACTTTTCACGTCGCTAACTGGGGCCATGGCCACCTTGCTAATAGGCGATAGGCCTGTTAGCGAGTGTTTCCCAGGTTTGTTCGTCGGGAACGCCCACTTTGCATGTCATTAGCGATAAATATCGCTGACATGCAAAGCGGTAAAAAACGGGCGCTAATGCCCGCAAACTGTCGCTAACTGCTGTTAGAGACAGTTTGCTGATAGGGCGATATAAATATCGCCGCTTTAGCGGCAAAAAGTGCCGCTAAAGCGGCGATAGTGCCCTTGCTAATATGCCCCATTATATCTGAAGGGAAAGAAAAGAAAAGGGAATTAAAATTTCCGGAATCTCGAAGAAAGGGGGTCCACACCTGCTGGAATATTTGTTCTTGGTCTTGCATCTTATATATTACCTGTTCATATGATGCTGTCTGTATCATCGCAACCATCCAATCCTCTTTGGAGGGAGGGTTAGGTGATTGCCATAATCTTAAAACACATAGTTTAGCAGTAGAAAGTGCAGTGTGTAAGAGTCGACTCTGTGGTCGTGAAATAGTAGGAAAACTTCTAAGGTCATGTAGCACAATAGTGGCAGGTGTAAGAGGGAGTGTAAGAGGAATAGTTTCTAGTAGTGTAGCTCCTATTTGTAACCAAAATTGTTTTATAAAGGGACATTCACAAATTATATGTAGAAGGTCACAATTAGCTCCAGAACATCTCCAACACCTAGAATGCGATGATAATCCAGCTCTTTGCAACTTTGAGGGAGTCCAATGCCAATCATGTAAAGTTTTAAAAAGACAGAACTTCATTCGTGCTTCACGAGTGCCCTTATCCAGGGCTTCCAATATGTCTGGCCAGGTATCTTTGTCTATGGTGATATGAAGCCGTTCCTGCCATTTATCACGGAGAGTAGTAAGAAGTGGCTGTGAGCATAAATGGTTAATCAGAGTTCTATATAAACCCGACATGAAACCTTTATGTCGACCCCAAGTGCAAAGAGAAGTCAGAATCGGCGAAGTTTGTAATGTCCAAGGGGGAAGGCCAAGACATCTCTTCAAAGAATGTTGAAGTTGGAAATATCTGGAAGCCTGATGTAAAGGAAGATCAAATTCTTCACAGAGAAGCTCAAAAGATTTCAGTTCACCACCTACTATAAGCTGATCTAAGATTAAGATTCCTCTTGAGCTCCATTCAGGCCAGGAAAGTGCTTGTCCATTAATACGAATGCTTTCATTCTTCCAAATTGGAGCTTTAGAATGTAAACGATGGGCAGTTCGCAGTAGATGATGTGCACGTTGCCATGTTTGATATGTGGCATAGAGCACAGGATGTGAAGGAGTAGTCCTAGGTTTACGAACATTGTATAAAAAATTAAGACCATCCTCACATTCAAGTATTGAGCGTTCTATTGTAACCCATTGAGGAGAGTCAGTTGCACCTGGGAGCAAGTAAGACAGATGTGAAAGGTGTGAAGCTAGGGAGTAGTGCTCTATCGATGGTAGACTTAGACCACCATGGGAGCTGCATGCTATTAGTTTAGCAGCAGACAAGCGAGGTCGCATATTTCCCCAAACAAAGGATCGAATGCGAGAGTCTATGCGACGAAATGTGGCTAGGGGTATAATAATTGGAAGCATTCCCAAGACATAAGTAAATCGGGGAAAAGTAACCATTCTCACCGCCTGTATTCTTCCCCCCATGGAAAAACTCAAAAGAGACCATTTGGCAAAATCAACTTCCATTTGTGCTATGAGAGGAGAGATGTTATCTGAAACCATTCTCTCCAATCCACGATTGATCAGGATTCCAAGATATTTTAATTGAGACGGTTTCCAGCAAAAAGGATATCCATCAATAGAAGCTTTTGTGGTACAAGGAGAGAGTGGCAGAGCTTCACTTTTGTCCCAGTTCACTTTATAACCAGAAATCACTGAGAACTGCCTAATAATTTCAAGCAAATTTGGTAAGGAACGGGGAAGATCTTTAATCGTAAGAAGGATATCATCAGCGTATAAGTATAATTTGGATATTCCTCCCGGTATAGGTATACCCTGAATCTGGGACGAGTGACGAATAAGTGAGGCAAGAGGTTCCATTGCTAATAAGAATAAGAGGGGAGACAATGGGCAACCTTGACGGGTACCTCTTTGAATTGAAAAAGGATCAGAAAGAAAACCTCCACAATTAACCTGAGCTGTGGGATTGTCATATAGCAAGCGAACCATAGAGATGCATTTTTCACCTAAACCAAAATGCCTCATAGTGGCAAACAAATAAACCCAGTCAATGCGGTCGAACACTTTCTCCGCATCTAGAGAAAGAGCGACCGCATCTTCCGTCAAATCTCTAGCAGACCATAAGGTATGGGCTAATGTTCTAAGATGATTTCTGGATGACCGACCTGGGACAAAACCAACCTGCGAATGATGTATTAGAGAGGGGATGACTTTTCTAAGCCTCGCTGCTAAAATACTTGCCAGTATTTTGACATCCCCATTTATTAAGGAGATAGGCCGATAGCTACCGCAAACTAGTGGATCCTTGCCTGGTTTAGGAATAAACGCAATTAATGCCTTATTCGAAATAGGTCCAAGAGAAGAGGACTGGATAGCTTCATGGAAAGCAGAATGAAGAATGTCAATTGTTTCCTCACCAGACCACTTGTAGTATTCCGCAGGGAAACCGTCTTCACCTGGAGATTTATGATAAGGCAACTTGGAAATGACTGCAGCAATCTCTTCTCTAGTGATATCACCGCAAAGTAACTGCCTATCTTTATCTGGAAGACACGGAAGATCAATATTCTTAAGATAAGTGGATATATGGTCTTCAGTTACTGAATTTTCGGGAGTATAAAGTTTCTTATAGAAGGATGCAAAAGTGTTGACTATTTCCTGCGGTTTAGTGAAGATTTCACCCGATTCAGTACGTATTGCCGGGATGGCCATGGAGGCCTCACGTTGGTTAAGCTGTGCCGCAATCATTCGGCCAGCTTTTTCGCCTTGTTCGTAATGTCTCCCTTTTAAACGTTGAAGGGCATATTCTGCTTTGGAAGTATATAAGTTATTGAGTTCCATTTTAGCTAATTCCAAAGTTTTGCGATTACTTATGGTGGATTGGGAGGTATATAGATGGGTTAAAGAGATGATTTGAGCCTCAAGTTCAGTACGGCGTAAAGATGCTGCTTTGTTGGCCAAAGCTGCGTCTCTCATCAATTGACCGCGGATAGTTGCATTTGCAGCTGCCCAAACAATTCTTGAAGAAGAAACTGATGATTTATTGTTATTTAGATATTCCGTTAAATGGGAGCGTAACTGAGATTTGCCCTGAGGTGAACGGTACTTTTGAATATTCATGCGCCATGGTTTTTGACCTGTGAATCCCCCACTGTTTTATGTAACACATCCTGTACAATGATTTACAAATGCATATGATTTATTGTATATGTAATATGCACGTGTGATGTAAAGCACTCTGACACCCTGCATTGGGATGAGTAGCGCTATACAAGAAAAAATAGTGGTTCTTAAATTATTTCAATGCTTCCTCAGGGGTAATAAGTGCTATACAAATTAAATTTATTTTGTGTAAATACTGGGAAAGACCAACACATCTGACATTCTTACAGTGCACTCACAGGGCTTGGTCGCCCCACTCACTGCTGCCGCTCCTGCCTGCCTTGCCGCCTCCTGCCTGGAGATTCCTTCGCTCGCTGCCCGCTGCTCCTGGGACTTTCCCGCTGCTCCTGGGACTTTCCCGCTGCCCGCTGCTCCTGGGACTTTCCGCTGCTCCTGGGACTTTCCCGCTGCCCGCTGCTCCTGGGACTTCCCGCCACTGCCTCCCTGCGGCCCCGCCCCCGTGATTCCATTCGCCGCCCCGCTCCCGCCACCCAGCTGCTCCTCCCTCCAGGCTCCTTACTTATGACGCCCCCTGAGCGACCGCGCAGCGGCCGCGCGCAGCGGGAGCACCGACGGAGCGCCGAAGGTGCGCCAAAGGTAAGCCCGTCTGCGCCCGTCCGCGCCTGGCCCGCGCCCAGCGCCAGGACCCCTGGATCCCACCGATGCAACACTACTCGACGGACCTACGACGCCGCCACCCTCACCGCACTCAATGCCGGCCGGAACCCTGCCTGCTACCGAGGCTCACCGAGACGCACCCACGGACCCTTCACCTGCCAAGCCTGCCGATTCACCTGCCCCCGGACGTGCACCACCTCCGCCAAGTCGAGCACCAGCAGCAACCATCTGAAATGCATCCTGTTGAACACCCGCTCCGTCCACAGGCACGCCGTGGAACTCTGGGACCTGCTCGACGCAACAGCACCGGACGTCGCCTTCCTCACCGAAACCTGGATGAACGCCTCCTCAGCGCCCGACATCGCCATAGCCATCCCAGGACGGATACAAGATCACCCGGAAGGACCGCGTCAACCAGACGGGAGGAGGCATCGCCATCGTACACAAGAACACCATCCGCATCTCGACTAACTCCGACGAGACCTTCACCGCCGCCGAACACCTACACTTCCAGATACACACTGACCCCAAGACCACCCTCCGAGGCACCCTCATCTACAGACCCCCGGGACCACGCACACTATTCAGCGAAGACATCGCAGACTTCATCAGCCCGCACGCCATGCCCTCCGCCGACTACATCCTCCTAGGGGACCTCAACTTCCACCTGGAGAACAACAACGACAGAAACACCACCGCCCTGCTGGACAACCTCGCCAACCTCGGACTCAAGCAACTGGTGAACACGCCCACCCACTACGCCGGCCACACGCTTGACCCCGTCTTCTCTTCCAGCAAGCACATCTCCTTCAGCCACGCCACCGGACTCCACTGGACCGACCACAGCTGCGTCCACTTCAGCTTCAGAAAGACTGCGACCCACCACCACCCGCAACAGGCTCCCCGCCGGAGCTGGAGCAAGATCACCGCCCGAGCAGCTCACCGCCTCCCTCAGCCAGAACACACCCACCAACACAACGGACCCAAACGAAGCAGCCAGCAACCTCGCCAAGTGGCTGACCGCCTGCGCCGACGACCTCGCACCACTAAAAAACCCTCCCAGCAGACCCGGAAGCAAGAAAACCCTTGGTTCACCAACGAACTCAAGGAATCCAAGAAGAACTGCCGCACTCTCGAGAAAGCCTGGCGACTCGACCAGACCACAGACAACAGGACCGCCCTCAAGCACACCACCCGCAAACACCACCAGCTGATCCGTGCCACCAAGAAGTCGGCACTCAAAGAACGACTGGACAACAACGCCCACGACAGCAAGGAACTTTTCAGCATCGTCAAAGAGTTCTCCAACCCCAGCGCCGGAAACAACGACATCACCCCCTCGCAAGACCTCTGCAACTCACTCGCCGCGTTCTTCCACCGCAAGATCACCGACATACATAACAGCTTCGACGCACAGACCACGCACCCTACCGCCGAACCAACGCCCGCCACCACCACCCTCTGCAACTGGACCCCGATCAACACCGAAGACACCACCCGCACGATGAACTCCATCCACTCCGGATCACCAACCGACCCCTGCCCACACCACGTCTTCAACAAAGCCGACGCCACCATCGCACCCCATCTCCGGGACATCATCAACTCCTCCTTCCACACCGCCACCTTCCCGGAGAGCTGGAAGCACGCCGAGCTTACCGCCCTCCTGAAGAAACCAACGGCGGACCCCACCGACCTCAAGAACTACCGTCCCATCTCGCTCCTTCCGTTTCCGGCCAAAGTCATCGAGAAGACCGTCAACAGACAGCTTGCCGCCTTCCTCGAGACGAATGGATCCCTCGACCCCTCGCAGTCCGGGTTTCGGGCCAACCACAGCACCGAGACCGCCCTTATCGCAGCCACCGACGACATCAGAACCCTAACCGACAACGGGGAAACAGCAGCCCTCATCCTCTTGGACCTCTCCGCGGCGTTCGACACCGTCTGCCACCGCACCCTAGTGAAGCGCCTCAGCAACATCGGAATCCGAGAGAAAGCACTGGAATGGATCATCTCGTTCCTCGCCGGAAGAACCCAGAGAGTCCGCCTCCCCCGTTCAGATCCGAGGCCACCGAAGTCATCTGCGGCGTTCCACAAGGATCTTCACTCAGTCCAACCCTCTTCAACGTCTACATGAGCCCCCTCGCAGCCATCGCACGCCAACACAACCTCAACATCATCTCCTACGCCGACGACACCCAGCTGATCCTCTCCCTCACCAACGACCCCACCACCGCCAGAGCCAACCTACACGACGGGATGAGAGACGTCGCCGACTGGATGAGGAACAGCCGCCTTAAACTGAACTCAGACAAGACGGAAGTCCTCATCCTGGGCTCATCACCCTCCGCCTGGGACGACTCTTGGTGGCCCCCGGCCCTGGGCACCGCGCCCAAGCCAACGGACCACGCACGCAACCTGGGCTTCATCCTGGACTCCTCCCTGTCGATGACCAGACAAGTCAACGCCGTCTCATCTTCGTGCTTCAACACCCTGCGCATGCTCCGCAAGATCTTCAGATGGATCCCCACTGAAACCAGGAAGACCGTCACCCAGGCACTCGTCACCAGCCGACTGGACTATGGGAACACCCTCTACGCCGGAACCACAGCCAAACTTCAAAAAGACTCCAGCGCATCCAGAACGCCTCCGCACGACTCATCCTGGACATCCCCCGACACAGCCACATCACCGGACACCTGAAAGACCTGCACTGGCTCCCCGTCAGCAAGAGAATCACGTTCAGACTCCTCACCCACGCACACAAGGCCCTCCACGACCTGGGCCCCAAGTACCTCAACGACCGCATGACCTTCTACACGCCCACCCGCCAGCTACGATCAACCAGCCACGCCCTCGCCACCGTACCACGCATCCGCAGAGCCACCGCCGGAGGAAGATCCTTCTCCTACCTGGCAGCCAAGACCTGGAACTCCCTCTCCACTCACCTTCGGCGAACCCAGGACCATCTCTCCTTCAGGAAGCAGCTCAAGACCTGGCTGTTCGAGCAGTAACTTACCCCCTCCCCCAGCGCCTTGAGACCCTCCCGGGTGAGTAGCGCGCTCTATAAATGCCGTGATTGATTGATTGATTGATATCTCCTAAACAGGGTCTGGACAAAGTGAAAAGCTGCCTCTCTTAAGTATGTGTGAAGTGCTAACAAGGTGTGAGCCTTTTTTTCTCCTCTGCTGCATTTGCTTCTAGGTGTGAGGCTCCTGACTGCTCCTGACTGCCAGGAGACCCAAACAAAAGGAGGCCTGTGACCCCTCAAATTCGTCCTTTCTTATGGGCCCAGCTGGAGTCTGAAATAAGAGAGCCCCCTCCCACCTGCACGTTGTTGTTGATCAAAAGCAGACAACGTGCAGATGCTGTTGAATGTGTCCCGGTGTTATAATATTACACCGGGATGAGCTCAGCACATTATTAAGTTGGGCCCAGCTTTTTGGCAGGGTGGAGGCATTCACCCTGTGAAAATAGTGGGTGGACGCCGTCCACCTGCGTGTACCCCGACTTGTGCCCTGGATCGCTGGCCCTTTTTATGTCAAAGTGCATTGCGCGCATATATGGGACTCCGATGATCTAAGGGGAACCGATGTCTCGCTCAGACTTGTGAGATCTGACGACCATCTAGAATGTGGGTGACTATTTAGCTGCATCCAAGGCCAGAAGTGACGCTTGTCATTGTAGTCTTCCTATGGACCTCAGCCTCTACGATCTGACTCACCTGCTCCGTCAGGTTCCTCTGCGTCTTTGGTTGTGGTCTCTCGGGCTTTGACCATGTCTTTCCCGCTGCAGCATCCCTAGATTAAGAAACCTGGGGGAACAAGAAACATCGCAAATCAGAACATTAATGCGGTAACAGCACTCGTGCGCCTCCTAGTTACTTAACTGGGCAGGGCAGGTTGTTTCCTGCTTCCTGTGCTCTGACTGTTGTCGAGTTCTTTACATAGGCAAGCTCTGCGACTCGCATCCTGCAACAAAAACAAGGGCTCATTGAAATTGGGCAGTAGACTTTTGATCAGTTATTATCTGAAAACTACTCTGACATTGATTGTATACATATACATGACTATGACATGCACAAAATAATATCTGGCAATGTAGGTTACAGGCAGGCAAATGTTACATTAAATGCTCATGAATTGCAGACTATGTACAAGGTCACTGGTGAGTGGTGTTAACTTACCAAGTTGCCTGCAGAATTGTTCTAAGAAGGTTACGGCTAATGAAAGCATTTTGTGCCATGATTTAATCGCACAGTTAGCTTTTATTTTGATAACTTTACTTTGTTTCTTACAAGACATTGGTTATTAGGTGCAAGGCTCTTCCTGCTATGCTTTGTGGTATGTACACAGTTCTATAAATTATGTAATTAATGCATGTTACATATATATCCTCTAAATTGAGTGGCAACTCTTATATTGTGCAGGTGTATTCAGGCTGGCCAGCTCAAGAGATTCCTGTCACTCCACCTCTTTCCCAACAACACACTATTGAGGGCAACAAGTGTAGGTGGGGAAAGGGATGAGCTGGTCTAACATTTATCAATGGGATTTAGTATTATTACTCAAATATCTAACCAGGATTTAGTCCTACAGGCAGGCACCTCCATTTGGCAGCCTTCTGAGAGGGATCATGAGGATCCAAGGATCCGGAGCCGTGTCTCTCTCCCATTCCCCTTTCCCATTATGGGTTACAGTTGCCTTGTTAAAGGGTGACTTGTGCCTGGTGGTGGAGTTGGGAACTGGCAACACGCACCCAGCTCACTCCTGCAGGAACATCCGGTGAGTGCTTGACAGCAGACGGGGTGCAGCTGGTGCAGGCCTCCTGCTTCCCTCAGTCATGGGGAGCAGGAGGCCGAAATGATGCCTGGGTGAATCGTGGTGGTGCTTCCCCCCCTTCTCCTCATCCCGAGCCCCAGAGATTGGGTCTCGGCCCCTCTGGACTGTGAGATGGCCTGGAGAGCGGGGTCCCCATGCCTGCTCCCTGAGCAAGGTAAATAATTAAGCTTGCACCGACCCCTGGGCACTGGCCCATGCCGGGTGTAATTATTTAGAAGTGCGGGGGAGTCCCATGTGCGCCATTATCTTTGCAAAAGGTCACAAACTTTGACAGTAGATATCTCATTTCAATGATCTTGGGCTCATTTTACTCCTGGTAGTGGGTTCTAGCAACTGGATGTGGTTTCAGCAGGCCTCCCAGCCTCAAAAAGGGCACACTCAGTGGGGAGCTAGCTTCACTGGCTCCCTGAGCCAGCATTCTCCTTTGCCTTGCTCCTGGTGTTCCCCTTCTCCTGCTGGGCTACAGAGGTTCCGATCTTCTCCCAACTGGTCCTCAGGGGGTGTGAAGGCACCAGTGTCACTGGCCCTGGAGAGACCCATCTATTCATGGAAGTCAGCTGCAGACAGAGTCCTTAGTCCATCAGGGGCATCAGCTGGTTTTACCTTCCAGCTGTCTTTGTTGGTGTTGCCGCCCAGGTCCAGAGTCTTGCCCTCCTTTCAGATTCTGGGGATGCCACTTTTATATCCACTACCAATCTGTGATGGGGGATTCTCCTTTTTCTAACCCCAAATGGGTTATGGTGGGTTCCTTCCTTTTCCCTGGGTTTGGCTCCAGCATGGATAGTAAAACAAATGTTTGGGCAGGGCTGGTGTCAAGATCCCTTATGTGTGCTCGAGGGTGGTTCCTTTGATATGCAATCAAGGTAGGGCACGATTCCTCCTCAGCCATTTTGTCAGGAATACCCATACCCCTCTACACCTGAGCCTCTTTGTCTCCTGTCTGGGCCCAATATACATTTTTCAGTGAGAGAGCCATCACCAGCCCAGACAGATGGCCACTCACAGAAAGGGCCCAGAAACCTTAGGCAGGGAAATGTCAACTTTCTAAAAGTAGAATTTCCAAAATAATAATTTAAAATTTGGCTTTACCATTAAAGAGGATTTTAAATTACAATTTAAATGAGTGGAAGAAGCATTTCTCTAGCTGCTACCAATCTGAATTTAGCATTTAATAAATGTAACAATGTAGCCCAATGATTCCCTATTGCAGCAGCCAGCAGTGCTACACTTTAAAAAGTTTCCTAAGATATTTCAGTGTAAGGACATGTTCAATATTAATTTCTACATGTCTTACTTTTATACATCAAACACTCTGCATTTATAGGGATTAAGACCTACAAAGCGGTGACTCATTAATATCTTAAGGAAGGTTTGAGCGCATCATAAGGGGTTAATTTTACAGCCCGAATTGTCAGTTTAAAACAGCCAAAGGCAGGTTATCCATGGTCAGCTACCAGGCGGCACACAACTGTAGTCACTCGTGCGCAGCCTGCACCCATGCACACACACGTGTCTGCATGGGTTCACGTGTAACCAGCCCAGTGCCCCTTACCATAGCTGAGTTGCAGCACCCATATCTTAAAAGAGGTACATTGGTGGTAAACGTGTGCATTCCAATTACCATGAAATTACGATGAGTTATGTCGTGTAGTTCCTATAAATCTATGTAGGATCTGCGCATTTCGACAACATAAATTAAGGGATTGGTGCCCAGACTGAATCCAGATACCCCCAAAGGATATGTTAGTCTTTAGACCAGCTAGCTCACAGTGCCACTATAAGCCTCCTAACTTTACCAAGGAGCGAATAGTTTCTGGCAACTATGGAACATGACAACCCTTGAACTTGCAGGGATCGTGGAAACAGTGCAGTACGTTTCACTTGTGCTCACTTTGTCTCAGAGAAATATACAGAATAAACGATAGGGACGTTTTCAATAAGTATTTATTAAACCAGCGTCATTCTAGTATAAAATATTTGTGTGCTGCGACAACCATTAGACAGAAACAGATATATACGATTACAAGTACCGACAGAGTCAATAAAAGGTAGACTTCTACCATGGTTCTAAAACAGTGAATATATGCAGGCATATAGATACATGACAGTAATCAAGAGTACTCCTAAGATGCTAACCCTTTCTAGGTGTATCTAAGTGTACCTAGCATGTATGTGGGTGTAAGTCAAGAATCCCCTAGGAAAGAGCCAACCACATTACCTGATGGGAGTGAACGAAGGACCCCGTCTTGGTCTCGAGTTGGACACCCTGCAAGGGATGTCAGACCACTGCGAGCTGGAGTTTCTGTGTGCAGGAATCTCAGCATCTTGTGTCAGCCTGGAAGTTTCTCCTCCGGTTGCCCAGTGAAGATGTGTTTCTTTTATACCCAAAAAGTACCCTCAGGGGTTCTACCTAGGTGTGTAATAGTACCGTGGGCAGATCGTCCAAGGATGACGAAAGCGGTGACTTTTGTACAGAGTTATTATACAGAAGATGGTAACCCTGCTGTGTATGTCCTAGGCAGCGGATTAAGATATGATACAAAGAATCCTCATGCACAATTAATGAGGCTAGTTTTCAGAGAAAACTACACAACATTTATCTGGCACGTAACTCGGCAAAACGTCAGTGCCAAAGCCGTTATATAGAGCTAGGTAGGACAAATGTAGGTAAAAGGTTGTGCAGCTACCTAGGCCTATATTGCGGTACATTGGACTCATAACACCCACTTCTCATCCAAAGGACGATTACATTAACTAGCGGTAATATATGCCTGTCGTAAAAAGCATAAAAACATTGTTATATAAAATGAGTGTAAAAACATCTAAAAACATGGTATATGTAAAAAATGATGCAAAAGTTAAAAAAGCTCTGTAAGTCCTCTAAATAGTCAATTATACTGTTAGACCAACTGAGAACATGGAAAGCCATGGTGCCCAGTGAGAGAAAAATAAAACAAAAATGATATTTTTGAATTCCAACTTGGCTTGTTTTGGAAAAAAGGCTGAATTGTTCCCATCACACGGAGAGCCAAATGTTTATGTGTCCTGTGTGGGAGATGCAACATCACTGTCGCTTGCATTCGCAGATGACGGTCCCTGTAACACCTCTTGTATCAGGTCAATGGAGCAAAGGTGATCATCTTCAGTTCCCGCAGCGGCCGCAGAGGAAACACTTGAAACCTGTGTGCTGGTTGTAGAGCCGGTGTCCGTTCCGACAGGAGCTGAAGCATCCTGTGGAGGCTCTAAGAATGCCTTAATCAGCATTGGAATACGCTGAGGACACGGTAATACGTGGGCCTTTAAGATGTCCAGTAGTACTTCAACGTCTGGTGGCACAAGCGATGGAAGGGTCAGACATATGTCCAACACGCATTTGTATCCGCAGAATAGGCAGCGGAGCACAGTCAAGATGCAGTCGATCCAGACTGATCTGAACAAAAGGAACCAATGCTCACTTAGTTCCCGAAGCAGACGTGCACCCAGATGGAGTACCATGCGTTCACGGCAACGTCGCACCAGGAGTGCTTTTTCTATCTCTTTGGAAACTGGGCCGCCCATTGCGTAGCAGAAAAATTAAAACAAGGATACCCACTACAAGTAGTAGGACCAGCGGAAGCCCTCCAAACTCTTCCCAATACGGAGTGTATGATTGATGGAATCACTCTGAAGATCGTCTAAAAGGTGCTCAATAGTCTGGAACCTATGCCCTTAAATAGGTGTACTATCCCACTCGTATCAGACATGTTAAAGATACGATTTACCATTTCTCTGAAATGGAGTGGCAAGTTTGTTCGGACTAGTCCCTGTATCTCAGCCAAAGACCTTGCAACCTGGAGATCAAAAGTCTCTCGGGCTGAGGCTAAGGCCACATCCTTCTATAGAAGCATGGCTTTCAGTTTCCTCAGAGAATCAAACCGTATAAGGGAAACATCCAACGAAGGCCATACCATTGCCTCCCTAACTGTGTGGGTTGGTGGAAACAACACTTGCATACACCAAGTAACCCTGGAACCTACTGTGAACAGACATGCGATGCCTGGTACCAGCCCACAACAACCTTGATCATTCAACATCAAATGACTCCCATTCGAGAGTAGTTTGAACACTGGATGAATCATGGCAGCTGGGGATCATTACAAGTGACACGATAAGTTTGCAACTGAAGCATTACACACCCCATTAAGCAAGATATCCTGCCAAATTAGAGACCCACTTAAAGAACTCTCACAGTCTGAACCGCTGAGAAAAACTTCAGTGTCCCCATTCCTGCATCTAAATCTGTATGGTAATTCCCAAGATTCATGTATGTATCCCTTACCCAATACTTCATATCTGCCTACCTGGTGATACTGGAGACAGAATTGAAATTTGAATGTCGTGACTGGCAGTGTAACATGGTCATGGATTAACCATTCTGTGGAAGATGTCTCAGCCACGGTAAAATGAAATTGGTCCAATTTTTCAATGTGCAGCATTGTGTACTTTACATCTCTTTGTGCCATAGTTGTCTGTCTCTCTGTTAGATTGTATGCTGAAAACAGAGAAGTAGTGTTGATATATCGCCAGGGCACATGACCAGAGCGCAATGAGTGTAGCGTCCAGTTCAATAATCGAATGGAGCGCAATTGCGATCGTTCATGTTGAAGACTAGACAAATCCTGTTCTATTATATCTATTGCAGAGGACAAAATGTTGCCCAATGAATAAATCCTGAATGTCAGTGTGGTCATGCCATTGTCGACCACTGCCAAAGCCTTTTCTAGGTTAACCCTGTCAATCTCACGCAATCTCTCTGCAGCTTCCCATTGAGAGATTTTCCATACCTCTTTGTAAATGGCATACAAGAAGCGCTTTTGATGTGGCTTCTGGTAACCTAACAAAAAATCCCTAGGATACATGTCATCTGAGAGTAAGGACAAGTGTTGTTTCACCTGGGACAGTGTTGAGGTTTCTAGCCCCTCTAGGCATAAATTCCCAACACTGTAAGCTGTCACCACCCGAGTGTTCTTTTTGTACGTAGCGTTAGTTAGGCCTATGGATACTAAAGCCTTCGGTGGTACCCCTGAATCTTGACTGACACCTATTTGTGTCGATAGGCCAAACCAACCATCCCTTCCAATTGGGATCTGATGTATTGTACGAACCATCATGCAGAATGTCATCTAGTGTATCCTCACTATGTTGTGTGTAATTTTGCCAACTCTCAAACTGTGTAAGTGAGGGATTCCAAGGTGTGTTCAAGTCCTTGATCTTGGCTAACCCAAGACAAGAAGTCTGTTGCACAGTGTTGGTCAGGAAGATAATTTGCTCTGGGATGAGGTATGCTCTAAATAAGGCCTCAGTTCCCTGAACTTACAAATCTTTAGTCCCCCAGACAGATTTTGTGTCTATTGTGTCCCTCCAAAAGTCGAAACCCTGTAAAGACAGCTGGAAAATAAAGGAAGCAGAGTATATCTGTTTCGTGTTAGTGAGCATATTTTTCTTTGCTGGTGTAGGTGCAGGTTATAGTAATAAGATCTCGGGTCTGAAGTGTTAATCCCAGAAAAATAAGCAAACTTTTGTGCAAATGTTGTTGAACTACCTTTTGGCGGTTTTGGGCAATGTTCCCATTGATAGTAAGAGAAAATATTTGTGGGATACTTCTTTTGTGCAAAAAATTAAGTCTGTGCGGTAAACTCCGCTCCGCTCGTGGAGTTTTTCGCACTCCGCGTTACGCGGAGCTCGCGGAGTTCCAAAAAACTCCCCTCGACATAGCGGAGTGGAGTTTTTTTCCTCGCTCGCGTCCGTCATTGTCAAGTTGGTGAGCGCGAACGAGGAAAATCCTCCTCCCGGCGAGATTTTTCCGCGTTCAGGATCGTCAACATCAAGTTGGATCCACCTCCCGGCGAGATTTCTCAATGCGAGCAGTCAGATTTCTCATTGCGAGTGGTCGCGTATGCTCGCGACTCCTCTCATTGAGAAATGGTCCGTTCATATTGAGAAAGCTACTACAGTAGCAGAAAGGAAGCAGCGCCCGCTTGCGCTGTGCATAGTGCCGTTCGCGATGATTGCACAGTGCGGACAAGCACCTGGCACTGAAAATCACTGCGAACGCCATTTATCTAACGCACTCCGCTGCTTGTTTTTTTTGCACTTTGCGGAGTTTCACGTAGCGGAACTCTGCACACTCCACACAGGCTTACAAAAAATTATGACCATAGTATTGGTAACAGTACATGGTATCGAACTCAGATGTATCATCATGCAATTAATTACTGGAGAATGCAGCAGATTGTTCTAAATCAGACAGCATAGTATTTACAGTTTCAAAGTCCCAAACATCAGAGAAGGTACTGGAGGTGATAATATTACTTCAAGAAATTTCAAACATGTGTGGTATTTTTACGAGTTCAGTTGGACCATATGCATCATATGAAACCCTGTCACATACTATTCCTTCTGGAACCGGAAATGCTGTACTGGTCACTGAGGACAGGTCTCTCTGTTCACAGTGTGATGATGTATGGGGTTTCAGGACCAACATCACATGTTGTACTGCGGAGCATTCTGGGAGATAGTGTCCATTCAGAAGCAGGAAAAAGACAGTCACTACACCTATCCAAAACTAGGAAAAGTAGACAAATTACAATACAGAGCTGTAATCAGGGAGAAACACAATAAGTCTTTTTCAGCCTAAGGTAGAAATCACATAGTTTTTGTTTGTGAGAAACAATAGCTGGTGGTGACTTGGGTTCACTGGGATCCAGAGAGAAGGTATCAAAATCGATGAAGTAGCCAGACGCAGTTCTGTCGATCAGCAGGTTTTGTAGAACTGGCAAATGACTCATTTTGAGACATGTTCACATAGATGTCAGTATTGGGCCGAATTGAGATCTGTGTTTCATTTGTATTTTGTTGTTGTTCAATTTCAACAGGCACAAGTTCCATTCCATTGTTGGTAACTCCTTCACTTCGCAGAGTAGACTCGTCAAAGGTTATTAATCTTTCTGTCTGAACTTCCTGTATGGTAGTGAGAGGAGATCAACGGCTATGCAGGAGCCCACGCGGCCTACTATTCAGTATCGACCACATAGTGTGGTTTGATCAGATCAATGGAGACGAATCTCTTTTCTTTCTTGCCGGCAAGAGGTGGTAGAAGTACTAAATATTTCAGTCTCTTCATCAGGAGTATAATTATGGGATTGTATGAAGTGCTCGACAGGACGAATGCCCTCAGGAAAACACATAGGTATATTGGTTGCATATTTTCACAAGAAAGGCTCTGTACGATGCTTACTATGATTAATAGTGGTGTGTTCTCACTGAGTCATATCCGAATGAAAGATTTGAGTGGGAGATTAAAGCATGGCTCAAAAATGTTATAATACCAGCCCAAATTGCATCAAGAAAGCCAGGATCACAAACTCGTGTTGTGGGGCTGTCTTCACACGATACAATTTGTAAAAAGAGGCTGCATGATAACTATTACAGGATAACTTCAAAGATGTGCTTGCTATGAAGCCGTCAGGTTTACATGCTGTTCTTTAGATAAACCCAGGATATGTTGCACAATTTCAGGGTCAAGTACATTATCCAGGCGAATTTCTCCACTGCATAAATTTGCATTGATTTGATCTTGTATTTATAAAGAAATCATGTGTGCCACTCCCTCAGGATGCCTTCAGAGCAGAAGATTCCTCAGTCAATCCAGCCTGGAAGTAGCCCCATGGCCCCCACACCACAAGGGTTTTTCCCAGTGTTCAGGGTTAATATTCCAACACGTACCATGCTGCCTAGTGACAGGTGGTAATTAATCAACTCTATTATCAAGGATTGGAGGGCAAATTAAATAACTGTGATTGAGTGGTTGGCATGTGTGTGCATGTTCATGAGGCACAGAAGCTTGAGCAGATGTAACCCAGCTTCTTTAATCATGCTGTCTT
Source organism: Calotriton arnoldi (assembly GCA_963921515.1). Lineage (NCBI taxonomy): Eukaryota > Metazoa > Chordata > Amphibia > Caudata > Salamandridae > Calotriton > Calotriton arnoldi. Next base: position 152,207 of record CAWUFW010009077.1, read on the forward strand.
TGGAAACTCTAGCCTCAGTAGCTTACCCTCTGCCTTTTGCTAATATCAAATTGGAAATGGAAAGTTGCATTAAGTACTTTTCGGCTCGTTCACTGGAGAAATTGATGCTATGAATCAACGCTGACTAGCCACATAACTCAGCTGGTTGTGGTTCAAAAAAAGTACGAACTCAGTGCAACACTCAGATCTGTCCTGGGCCTTCAATCCAATCTACTTCTTCTCTGCCATGCCTGTGCCTCCCCACTTGTTGCACCCTCTTCTATTGCAGTTACAGCAGAACTGAAGGATGCTTGTGTCTGGTCAGAATCCCGGTGTGACACATTGCGACAGCGGATGTCGGTGTCCTGACCATTGTGTGTTATAAGCAGCCTGGATCTACCGAGACCTTGGGAGAGCAATGTTGGAGTTGGAGCCCTGTGAGGGGCTGTCTTATGGGGGACTGACCATGGCAGTTATGACCAGAAGGGTCTCCTCAGACCTCTGCTCCTGTACATGGCGCTTCTGTTGTTCATCGTCTCCTACCATGCTGTGTTTCATCCCCACCCCTGTGCTGATCTGAGTAACTGAATTATATTATTATTTCTCAATGCACAACGTGACAGACTTTCCTGAGTACGTCACTGTCAGACCCTCATATCAGGCCTTATGCCTCTGTTCATTTTAACTAGTACACGGGATGCTTGAGTTGCCTTAACTAGCTCTTTAATTCCTACCACTCAGTAATGAGTGACTGCCCAGGCCCTGTTTTGAATGTGCTTTGCCCTCAGACTTGTGTTTGAGAGCTGTCCGAATTGAGTGGGTGAGCGCGCACAGGGCAAGCAGTAGAGGAGGGGCCTGACCCTACTCTCCCTCACATAAGAAGACGCCATCAACCATGTTATTAACCTACGTAACTTAAAAAAAGAAACAAGAATTGGCACAACCAATAGGTCTCACCTTTGGGTCCTTATAAGTGTTTAGCTAGAGTTATTGGTTTCGCCAACGTGCTTAAGCTATGTTGTAGAGCAGTGTGGCTGCTGGCAATTATGTCAGCCTGTTTTGAAACGAGAGAGAAAGAGTAAGAAATTGTGTGTGTGTGTGTGTTGTTGATAGCAAGATGGAAGTTGAGGTCACTGAAGTAAGCAACAGCAAGAATTAGTCAAATTGAAAAAGGGGGAATAGATAGTGTGTGTTATATTGAGAGTGAATGTAGGAGATATTAATTGAAATAGAGGATCAGTGTGTGGGTAAATGTGAGAGCTAGAGAGAAGGTAGAAGAGTAGAGACAGAGAAAAAAGAGTAGTATACCGGAAAAGCAAAAGAGTAGGTGGGAATGCTGAGAGGATTATTGGAAAGAGGCAGTGGAGGAAGAGAAAGGGCAATAGAGGAAGTGCGAAAGAGATAGGAATGAATATTACGGATATTGTGAATTGTAGGAAAGTATACGAAAATTAGGGAGAAAAGAAAAGTAGTGTGAAAAGTTGTTGTGAAAAAATTGTGAACGTATTGTTTCAAAAGAAATAAAGAGAATGTTTGAGAACTAAAAGTGTAGGTAATGTCAAAAATAAAAAGCTGAAATACAAGAGAAGAAAGATGGTAGTTATGAAAGAGTGAAAGTTAAGTGGGGTGAATATAGGAGCTTAGCGGATGTGCACAAATAAAAATTTCTTTGCATAAGCTTGCTTTGGCCATTAAGGAAAACCCCTCACACGATGTAAGGGGAATCAAAAAATTACTATAGATATAACCAGATTAAATCACACACCTGTCATTAAAAAACAAAGCTTGCTCTCTAAAACAAAAAGCCATTAGACTTGGGTGTTTCTGGAAGTTTTATATAATGTGAACTCAAGCCAAAGGAATCAGCACACTTCACATGAGCACCAGTTACATTACAAACGGACACATTCATTCTTAGGCATGGGGATAGTATGTGATTTGCCGAAAAGCAGAAGATGTGTAATCTCCTTCCAATCGTTAAACCCGGTTACCCATCGTAAATTCTATCAGCTCTAGGCGTAATGCCACGTGAATGCGTAGAAAATACAGGAAGGGCTGGGACAGTGTCAGTGGCATGGTAAGTTTTGATTAATGTGCATATGACTGCCACTGTAAAAAAATCCATCAAATAAATGATATGTAAGCACATTATTAATAATGATTGTTTTGTCAGAAAGTGATTGATATTTTGATTAGTTGCCAGAAGGCATTGGGCCAGGTGTTAAGTATGTGCAGATTTGCTTCAGTGTTATGCAACCTCCACTGCATGGAAGGCACTGTCATATCCATGCATCACTAATTACTCGTCTGTTGGACTTCCAAGCATTGGAAGAACATCTATAGCACACAGAAACAGACTGTGCAGCGTTTTGCAGCGTACGTGAGCAAGCACATTCCATGACTTTTGCAGCCGAGCGATGGGAGGAATTAATTTGAAAATGGGCAGAGTTGGTTGTCCTTTCTATGTACGGGTGCCTACTACTTTTTCTTTTAAAAGAAACTTGTCTTTATAATGCGCATTTGCTTGGCTTTGTGGTGCTGTGAATTAGAGAGGTATTAGTGAAGTGAGGTAACTTGTGAGTGCCACGAGAGAAAGGAGTCTGTGTGCTGTATTGTGGACAGATAATAGAGGTGTGATCACGGAGTGTTCAGCCACCTGCTGTGGAAAGTGCCCTTTTCTAATGCATAGAACAATTGCATGTAATGAATTGTGTTGCGACACCTGTGCTTTGATCGTGGTGTATTGCTGACATCTGAATGCCTTGTATGTGGTGCCATTTTGTATGTGTGTTTCAGGTACATGTGTTTAACACTACCAGGTGCTCAGACGTAGACAATGATATTTAAAGAAACTACAGTGTCCAGCATGCACAAGTTAGGGTGATCACAAGAATGGAGCACTTATGCTCGTAATGCCATTCAATTGGCATTCACAGTATGAGTGAAAGTAATTACCTTGGGAGTAAATTCAATGCCTTCACGAACCACCAAAGGGAGTGCAGGTGCCTGAACGCCGAAACCACATTAGGTTTTAAAGTAGCACATTCACGTGATCGAACACAGTAGGTGTAATAGAAGTGTTAAACAGACCCAAACACCAAAAAGACAAAAGACATGGAGTTAAAAAGCACTGCAACTGCACAAAGAAGATCGTCTGTTTGAAAGGGTCTGGGCAGTAATTGAGGACAGAGGAAACTAGGCATGAAGCCTGTCTAGGCACCTAATGCCACAACCAATAAAGAACAGAGCTGCCGACTTTGGGACTGAGGAACGGGGTTCGAATCTCGGCATCCGCTTTCCCAGGGTCTACAAAAAAAAAATGCTGCTAGCGCTGCTGCTCCTACCGCTTGGGCTGCACTGGTTGGGCAGTGATAATGGAGGTGGGCGGGGTTTCACACTTTCGTGTATTAGAAAAACAAGTCCTAAACAAGGCAGGCCAACAAAACAACAACAAGAAGCACTTACAAGCCCCATGCAGCTGGGAGCAGCGAGGTGGGAGGGAACCAAGCTGTGTAAAGGCTGCAATACCCATACAGGATGAGGGAGGAGGGGGCCATGACACGCTGTATAGTGTGATGACCAAACAGAGTGTTCTCTGAGTGAAATCGCCGGAAAGAGAGCGAAGCACACAAAGGAGGGACATTTACAGAAATGCACCAATAAGAAGCCAGCATTTCTGAATGCCACAGATACTAACCAATGGCAATCAGTGGGTTTGTCAAACCCCATAGAAGAGATATAACAGGTTGATCGAAGCGCGACCTAAAAGGGGATGGATGGAATAGTTGAACTAATCTCAGTCACTAGTAATTACTGGGGGCACATTCCAGTCCACCATTGCATTGCTCACTATGCTACTCCAGACAAAGACTATCTGAATGCAAATAAGACTTGGGGCCAGATGTACAACGGTTTTGGCATGCGCAAACGGGTTTGCAAACCCGTTTGCACATGCAAAAACTAATAGGGGTATGCACCATTCCATATTTTGGAATTGCGAGTCGCTATTAGGAAGGGGCGTTCCCTTCCTAATAGCGAGCGCAACCCCATGTACAAATGTTTTGCAACCGCAATTTGCGGTCGCAAAACACTCGCAAATTACCACCCTCTTCAAGAGGGTGGTAATGAAGTCATAAAGGAAGGGGTCCCCAGGGGACCCCTTCCCCTTTGCAAATGCAGGGGAAAATATTTTTTAAGGGCAGGCAGTGGCCCCAGGGACCACTACCTGCCCTTAAAAAATTAAACGAAAACGTTTCATTTTGTTCTTTTTTAAATGCATCCCGTAGTCTTTTAAGGAAAACGGGCTGCACTAAAAAAACTGCTTTATTTAGTCCCAGATGGGAAACAGCCTTTACAACGCGGCTGTTACATCGCGTTACCTTTACAACGCGATGCCTTTACCATGCAAGTCATTAGATCGACTTGCTCTAGATGGCGCTCCAACCTAACGAATAGTATAATTTACTATTCCAACACCTTCCCTACTGTTGCGCCGGGTGGAGTTGGAATAGTAAATTATACTATTCCTAAGGTTGGAGCGCCATCTAGAGCAAGTCTATCTAATGACTGGCGTGGAAAAAGGTATCGTGTTCTAACAACGCGGTCGTTGTAATGACCGCGTTGTAATGGAACGCGATATAAAAGCATGCTTTGTAGCATGCTATATTCGTCCCAGACATGGCGGTCTGCTGAGCCCAGCAGGCCACCATACCTGCGAGGGCCTGCCATTCCCAATGGGGTCGCAAATTGCGAGAGGCTCATTAATATTCATGAGCCTCTCAATTTGCGACCCCATTGGGAATCACAAACAGTGTGATACACACTGTTGTACATCCAAAATAGCGCCTTGCGAATTGCGAGTCGCAAAAAACTCGCAATTTGCGAGACGCTATTTTGCGCGTCGTACATCTGGCCCTTGGTCTTGCTTCAATAGGTACAGCCCTGCCCAAACAGTGAGGCCAGATCCTATGCAGATGCAGGCAATCCCAGACTATTTAAGGCCTATTTGGGACTCATCATTGAGGTGCAGTTTGAGTCCAATGAGTCAGTGAGTTTGGGGCATAACTTCCCCCACATAACTTGACATACCACAGGCAAACTGCACTTGAGCTCATTACCTAAATGTTGTGCTAGAGTACGTCACTTGTTACTGTCGTACATAAATGATGAAACTTGAAGGCTTCTTCAGGTAAGACAAGTTGGTTTATTAGAGGCAACAGCAGAGCGAACACTTCACCAGCTGACCGGATGAGCAACTGACAGATAAAGAATGTCATTACCAACATGCTAGAATACACACAGGTATTCTAGAAGGAAAGGGAGAAAATGGAACACAAAGAAAGGCTTTGTATCAACAGAGTTCCATATTGAGAAGAGTGATAATGTACAACACATCTTCCTCCTTTACATAAACAAAAATAAAGAAAAAAAAAGGAACTACAAAAAACATTTTCAACAACAGTAATCATTTAAATAGGCAGGAGGTCTGCGACATCTCAAGCTTCTGGTCTCTAGAGACTTAGGTGCGTTTTGAGAATCGTTACCTAAGTCGCAGGCATCACCACCACCCACTTCCCTTCGACTGTCAACCAAAGGATCAGGAACAACATCCTCCATTTCAGACAACATGTAACCACTATTTCTTTGTGAATTGTCAACACTGGAGTCGAGAATATCAAGAGAATGCGAGGCTCTGTTTCTTTGATATAAAGCCACGCGGTGAAGATTCCATTTTTCGCCATTAGTCAAAACAACATAATGTGGAAAAACATCCTTGACTGTAAAGGGCCTCTGAATTTAGTAAGACCTTTAGACAACCTACCCAGTTTGACCTTGACCAAATCGCCTCTGGAAATGTGATCTCCTCTTGTATGTGAAACAGCAACAGATGTAGAACCTAAATGACCACATTTGGCAACCCACTCTTTAATCCAAGAAGGAGTAAGCTTTGTACCAGGAAGTCTACCACGCATGAGTTCAAAAGGGGACTTATCACCCTGACTGTGTTTAGTGGTGCGATAAGCCCAAACCATTTCCATTACCATAGCCTGTGCAAACCTTCCACTAGCACAAGCCATTTGAATAATGCCCTTAACTACTCAGTTAGTCCTTTCACATAAACCATTACCCTGCGGGTTGTACAAAGCGGTACGATGATGCACCACACCTCACTCAGCAAGAAAAGTGCACGTTATGAGAAACAAGCCATTGTCGGTAATTAACACAGAGGGATAACCTTCCTCCTGAAATAAATCCTTCAAGAAAGAAATAGTGCTCTCAGTGGTAATGTTTTTAACAAAGCTCACACTTAGCCACTTTGAAAAAACATCAATAACAACAATAGCAAAACGTTGACTAAGTGGTAGTTCGTCCATAGGCCCTATGAAATCCAGTCAAACACTATGCCAAGGACAACCTGGATTTGCAATCTGACCCATGACTGATTTAACACCAACCTTAAGTCTTTTCTCTCCCTTCTTGCACACAGAGCATTTCTCAATCCAAGAAGACACCTGCTCGTCCATGCCTGGCCACCAGAAATCAGTTTTTAGTCTACGTTGAGTCAACGTTTGACCCAAATGCCCCTCATGAGCCAACTTGAGAAGTTTGGGCCTTAAACCAGAAGGGAGAATGAATCTGTCTCCTCTCATGAGGACATTTGTACCACAAATAGACAATTCGTCCAAGATCTTAAGGTAAGGACGCACTGAAACAAGAATGCAACTCTCACGTCTGGAGCCTAACTTGACTAGGTCCATCACTGCTTTAAGGACATAGTCAACGGCCATCGCTTTGCACCATTCATCATAAGAAAAAGTACTCTCACCAACGACAACCACATCATGAACGGAGGCAACAGCTCCCTCTTCATTGGCTACTGCAAAAGACGAACTATCCAGATCTTCCCATTTAATTGAAAGATCTTAATCCACACAGAACCTAATTTTGCCATCAGCTTTTTTGGTGATTACAACTGGAGACACCCAACTAGACGCCTCAACAGGTTCAATCACCCCACCTTGTAACATTTCATCTATAAGGGACTTGACTTCATCCGTAACCACTAAAGGAACTCTTCTAGGTTTATGTTGAACAGGTAATGCGTATTTTTTTAACAGGATTTTGTGAACATAGCCTTTAAGTTCACCTAACTCATTCCTAAATACTGTACTAGCTTCCTGAAGTATATCATCAAGAGTCACATTATGAACGACCATAACCTGTGAAGGAGCTCTGGGGTTTACAATAATATGGAGATCATATTGATGGATCCAACCTAAAATGGGAGGTCCAGCAACAGCAACATAAATTTTCCCTTTGGTAGATCTGTTTGCGAAAACAATTTGCACTTCAAAAAAACCTAATAGGTCTATAGACTCTCCTTGGTATCCTGCAGGAGAAATGTCACTGTGCTGTAAGGCTTTTTCACCCCACTCCTTATCTAACATTGTTTTAGGAATTATAGTATACCTAGACCCCGTGTCAACCATAAGAGAAACTTGCTGTCCATCAATTAAGAATAACGCTTTGGGTCTATTCTCTCGCTTTTGGTTTTCAATATCAACATTGCCATCAACAACTACCAAGAGTCTCTCTTTCTCCATCTTGGTATCTGTTGTAGTTTCTTGAATTACTGCTTCTTTGGAGCGAGTTTTAGTTTTACACATTTTTGAGAAATGGCCAAGACGGCCACACTTTAAACACTCTTTGTTGGAAGCAAAACAAAATTTTGACCCAGATGTGTTCCCATTGCTGCCACATCTTGAACAAAATCAGTTCGGTCCCCTTGTAAAATTAGTTTTTCTGTTAAAAGGCCTACTTTTATTCCTAAGTAAAGCTACAGAATCATCCTCGCACTAGTCACTCACTTCACACATATTTTGTTTCTGAAACTTCAGGTACTTCTTGGTGAACTCTGCATTTCAGTAGCTCTTTAATGCAACTCTCAGACTGTTCTATTACTTTTGCTAAGTCAATGGCTACTTTCAATGTGGGGTTCTTTGCTGCCCACAGCCTCTCTTGAATTTTCCTCTTGTTACACTGAACGATTAACTGGTCTCTTATTAATTCGTCCGTCATCGCTCCAAATTTACATTTAACAGAGAGTTCTCTCAGTCTCGCAACAAACTCATCAATAGACTCTTCACTACGTTGTCGGTGAGTATAAAATTTATAGCGATTCATCACCAAATTCTCTTCCTTTGCATATCTCACTTCTAGTCTACATATTGCTTCCTTATATTCGTAGGGCATTGGTTGACCATTTGCTTGTAAAGCTTGTGGTAGAAACCTGAACGCACGTTGGCCTTCTTTCCCCAATGAGCTGAGTAACAATGCTTTTTTTCATTTTTCAGAAAATTCTTGTCCATCTAAAGCATCCAGATAGTTATCAAAAATCACTAGCCAATCTTCTCAAGGAATAGCAGGGGTGCCAGGTTCATTTAAGAATTGAGGAGGTAAAGCAATAGCAATGTGCTGTGTAGACATGACTAAATGATTTAGATAAAGCTAAAATAAATGAATAAATAATACTGAGTGAAATAAATGAGCTACATCACTGATATTTTAACTTGAAGGTGTGCAGGTCACCGTGGAACATGCACTTGAAGAGAAGATTAAAGTACCTGTATTGTACGTGACCTTTCGCGTTGGCTGTTATTAAATTATGTCAGCTGTTGATGCACTGAAGCAGTGGCTACGTCGGAGTAGAGTATAAATTACACACAGATGGATGGACACGCTGAAGGTGTGCGTGTCACTGGAGTGCGTTAGCGGTGTGCTCGTCACCGAAGTGCTAACGAGGTGGTAGCTTGGCATGTAGTGAACAAATTGGCATCAAATGCACTTTCTCGAAGACTGCACCGAGGACTTAAAAAAAAAAAAAAACGTCGAACTCGCAACTGCAACGCTAACTTGGTGATGAAATCTTGGTGCTTTAAAATGGCCGACAGACGTGACGCGATGACGTGATGTCTCGCTACTGCAATGCTGAATTGCGCATAAAGTTTTCTTACAATGGTTGCTGTGCGTGTCGTAATGACGTAGGATATGAGCACTACATATGTTGCGATTATTATATTTTCTATGCTGCCTGTGGTGAGATTTTAAGAGATTCCAGGGTGCAGGCTGCTTTCAGATTTTGAAGATGGTAAAAGCTAATGGGTAAAATGTCAGCTGGTAAATGCTAATAGTTTCTGTGGCCCTCAACTCAAATGCAAGTTTTAAATTAATGTGAATTCTGATTGGGCAATTTCCTATGATCCTTCATAGAGGCCTGGAAACCGACTCCTTGTTTAAGAGAACTCTAACTCACATTCCGTCCTAGTACATTCTGAAGGCTGCTGCACTTTGTCCTGGGGTCAAGTAATATCTAGCAAGAAATAACTAGGTGACCAATGTGCTCCCCTCGACAGTATAGAGGTAAACAGAATATTTTATTCATTGGAGATGCATTGATTGAACAGGGCATGGGCTCCTATGAAAAATGCCTAGTCAAGCAGGGGAGCAGATGCCTCACAAAGTGACCCATTTGATGAAGTGGGCAGACTCTGCAGCAACTCTTGGAACAGGACAACTCTTGGATGGGGGTAGGCACAGGAGAAACCATTTCTGTTGGATAGGGTGGTACATACCACTGAAAGGGTGTGAATACCAGTCAAAATGTCTGTGACATCATTTGATGCAAGTATGACTTTCCTCTCCTGAAAATTTCGGGTGAAATAATCCAAACTTAAACGTTAAGGCGATGCTATACATCTTGCGCAAAATCTTTTTCTTCAATAATTCTGCGCCTCATAATAAACCTCTTTCATGTCTAATTCTGCTTGAGCCCATCCATTGTCTGGCTTAAGGGCCATTTTTGTTTGATGGCAAAAGTCATCTACAAAAACATGAAAAGACATACATTTAGAAATGAGAATTTCCATTCATACTAAAGGACATTTGGCCATAAATTTACTTCACCCAAAGTAGACCACCACGACGTTGTTCTTTTATTTTTATGACGTTTACAATGAAAACCAAATACACCAATAAACAATTAAGAATAATACAGCTTTTAGGTGCATTGCAGGCTTTTTTGATATATTAGAAATGTAAAAAAGATTGTACTTTATATATTTTTTTAAGTTTAAGTTTGAGTTTATTAAAGGATAACAGAAAAAGAAGAAACAGCAATATAATAATACAACAAAGCCTTATGGAACAAAAGGATAAAAAGAGAAAATAGAAATAAGTAATAATATTCTTGTCATACTATAAGGAAAAACGAAAAAGCATCATATAAGGCAATAAAGAGAAGGAAAAAAGAAGGGGGGAAAGGTAAGGTAGCAAAAGATAATATATAGAAAAAACATTTGAAAATAACAAGCAGATTAAGTAAAAACAATTAGCATAACAATAAATGGAGGTGGAAAACAGAATGACGGAACAATCAGTGATAAATGACTAATTAACGAACTAGGAATAAGAAGGCAAAGGGAGAAATTAAGGTGGTTTTCGTACATCATCCGATCCAGTTTTAGAAGAAACATGTAAAGAAGCAGTTAAGGATAAATAAGTTGTCAAGGGGAGCCATAAAAGGTCCCTTTTGATGGCCAGGGATATGGGGGAGACATGGTTAGTATCTAGCCGATGGTGAAAACAGACAGCATTCCACCAGCAGCAGAAAGTAACTTTATCAGCTTGTTTCCAATTAGAGGTGATTAAGTGAAATGCGATAGCTAACAGTAAATCCAAAAGTCTGAAACTCAGTGGAGATTGAGGCCAATGGGAGGAGAGGGTACCCAGGAAGATGTGAGTGAAGGAAAAGGGGATGCGAACATGAAAATTTTTCTGAATTTGGGGCCAAACAAGTTTCCAAAATTGAAGAATTGGAGGGCATTCAAACAACATATGTTTGAGATCAGCAGTATGGCAAGGGCAGGACCAGCAGGTAGAGGGTGTGCTTAAAGAAAAAGATGCCAAAAGCATTGGGGAAAATAATATTCGATGATAAATAAAAAAAAAGGGTTTGTGTGGTGTTAGCAGCCCTGGAGGTTTTATGAATTTTAGACCATAATTTATCCCAGGTAGAAATTGGCCATTCCTGTGAAAAATCTTTTTCCCACGCCAATTCAACCTTAGTTTTGAATCTGTCCAAGGAAAATAGGAAAGATTTATACAAAGTGGAGGCTGAAGGAGAATTGTCTAATAGTGAGGATAGATTTTTGTACAAAGGAGGGAAGTCATTAGTAGTAGGTAACATTTTAAGATATTGGATGAGAGAAGGATAAAGAAGAATAAATTAAGATCGAGAGGACGAAGGTAAGGAAAATTGGAATTGGAGATCAGAAAAAGTAAGGGGTTGGTTATCTGAAAGGAGTTGGGAGATCCAACTTAGACCTCTAGAATGCCATGATTTCCAGTATATAGAGCGGTTACGAATCCGTAAAGATTTATTATGCCAAATGGATTGTTGATGAGTGGAGCTAATAGAGGGATAGGAAGAAGACAGTATAGGAGTCAAAAGTTTACGAGAGTGGGATATGATAGGAGAGCGAGGAGAAGCTATACTAGAAGTGAAGGTCAAAATTTCTCTAAAATCGAAGGGAGCAATAGAAATATTTTCTATTTTTAACCAAAGGGGGGGGGGGGGTATAAAGGAAGATTCATAGATATCCAGCGAGCAGCTTGTTTTAATGAAAAAGCAAGATGATAAGTTTTGAAATCAGGAAACCGGAGACCCCCATGAGGTTTGTCTTTCTTTAAAGAGGATAAGGCTATGCGAGAACGTTTACCTTTCCATAAGAATTTTAGGAGGATAGAGTCAATCTTCTTAAAATAATACGCAGGAATATGAATTGGAATCATGGAGATAATGTATAATATAAGAGGTGAAAGCATCATCTTAATGCAGTCTAAGCGACCCCACCATGATAGGAAAAGGGGATGCCAGCGCGTAATGGTATCATTCAATTTCTTAATAATATAATCAAAGTTGAACTTTAAAGTGTCTGATAGTAAAGGAGCGAACCATAAGCCCAAGTATTTGATTTTAAGTGGTTGCCAAGAGAACCGGGAGTGATCAAAAAGGTGTTTTTGACATAAAGCATTTAAAGGCAAAATTTTGCACTTATCAACATTAAGTCGATAACCAGAGATTTTAGAGAAGGAGGACACTTGTTGAAGGAAAGGAGGAACGGAGGATTGAGGATCAGAACAATATAAAAGAATGTTGTCGGCATAAACTGACAGTTTAACCTGATGAGGGCCGAAATGAAAACCAGTGATGCGATCATCCTGTCTAATCTTAGTTAAAAAGGGTTCCAAAGCTATGACAAATAATAGAGGGGATAAGGGGCAACCCTGTCTTACTCCCCTGTGCAATGAAAAATAATCAGAAGTCATACCATTAACAAATATAGACACTTGGGGGCCTAAGTATAATAGAGAAATGAAAGCCAGGAATGTAGGAGGAAAACCAGCCCATTTTAAAGCATGAAACATAAAATCCCAACCAATTCTATCAAATGCTTTCTCAGCATCTAAGGAAATACCGGCCAGAGGATGATCTAAGGAGGAGGCTTTACTTAAAACATTAAAAAATACTCGCGAGTTATCAGAAGCAGTCGTTCCTTAACAAAACCTGATTGTTCCGGGCCAATAAGGTCGGGGAAGATGGGGTCCATACGAAGGGCCAAAATCTTGGCGAAGATCTTGTACTCTGTATTGACCAAAGAAATAGGTCAATAATTCTTACAAAGAGAAAGGTCCTTATCCTCTTTAGGAATTAAGCAAATCAATGCTTCCTGAAACGTACCTCGTGAAGAGCCATTGTTAAGAAAAGATTGAAATAAAAGTAAGAGGTTTGGTAAAAGGAGTTTCGCAAAATGATTATAAAATTCAATGGTAAAACCATCTGGATCAGGAGCTTTTCCACGTCGTAAGATCGAGACAGCATGAGTAATTTCTGCTAACGAAATATCAGCTTCCAAGGGTCCGAAATCAATATGACTGGAAGGAGGGGAAGGGATGGATTGAAAGTAAGAAAGAAGATCAGGTGGGTCAGGGAGAGTTTCAGGAGTGTATAGATCTTTATAAAAGGAAACAAATTCGTGCAAAATATCTTTATCTTTGAAAAGAGGAATACCGGCGGGGCCTTGTAGAGATTCAATCTTTGTACGTTCCTTTCTCACTTTTAAATAATTAGCCAGTAATTTTCCCATTTTGTTTTGACCCCCATAATAACGAGAACTACTTTTCAATAAATAATTAGAGGCTGCATCAGTGGATAATCTGTTAAAAGTAAATTTAGCGTCAATGAGATCTTTCAAGGAGGACTCAGTGTTGGAATGGTAGTATGCGTGTTCAAGTTGTTTAATTTTATTAAGTAGTTGAGTAGATTGGGCTTCTAAGGATTTTTTCTTCTGTGAGACAAAATTTATAATAAAACCTCTAGCAGCAGCCTTAAAGGAATCCCACACCATAACAAAGGGAGAATCCGGGATATTGTTGATAGCAAAAAATTCAGTGGCAAAAGAGTTGAATTTTTTTTTTTTTTTTAAACAAATTTTATTTGTCAAAATGCACATGTATTGCAGGGCTCTGCACACCAGAGACATCTGCACCATCAAACCATACACAAATAATGACTTTGACTTTTTCCAATTAAATATAGAAACACATGGATAACAATATAAAAAGTGCCCCACCTCCCTCCCACCCCCGTCCCTCTCCCCCTGATCGCACAAGGTCCGCATAATCCTGACCACAGCTTGTGAATATAGCATGGAGGGTCTACCCCTCCGGGCCCCCCCACACAGCACCTCCGCATTCCGAATATGTACATATAAGTTATCCCAAAGGGTGAGCCTCTGTTGCTGATGTAGATTCCAACAGCAGGCCCCGGTAGTCCGCCCATCGTTTCCAAATCTTGTGGTGTTTGTGCGGGCACCCCCTAGCGACAAAGATAAGTTGTTCCAGCCCCATACAAAAGTCCAGCCCATTCTTCCAGTGGGCCACTGAGGGGGCCCTCGGCACCTTCCATGCCTTGGCGATGTCCCTTTTCGCTAAAGTAAAACCCAATTGCATGAGGTGCCGCTTGTAGACATTGCCTCCTATTCCCTCCATAACATGGAGCAGGGCCAGCTGCGGTATACGGGGGAGGTCCCATCCCAGGACCTCCGAGAGACAGGTAAACACTCCCCTCCAGAAGCGGTCTAGGGAAAGACAATGCCAGACTGTGTGAATGAATGTACCCTCCTCTCGGCTGCATCGAAGACACATAGGAGAAGTGATCAGCCCTGCCCTCCACAGGCGCACTCGTGTAAAATAAGCCCTGTGTAGATACTTGAACTGGACAAGGCTGAGTCGCATTGCTATGGCCGTCCCCCGTGGAGCTGCTAGGGCCTCGGTCCAGTCCTCCTCCTCCATTGGGCCCACATCACCTTCCCAGTCCCCCCCGGAGCTTCTGTAGTGTGGGGGAGCAATGAGTAACCAGGGATTGATAAATCTGGGAATTTTTTCGGTCTTTTAGGTCCCCCATAAAAACTTTTGCCTCCAGTGGGCTAAATTCCGGCAAAGACTCCAAACCCTCTAAGCTAGGAGACAGGGCGTGTCTAAATTGAAGGTAGCGATAGAACTGGGACTGTGGCATAAGGAATTCTTTCTGAAGGTCTTGGAAGGATTTGAGCGTCCGGCCCCTCATGACGTCACCCAGGACTGAGATGCCTATGTTATCCCATCCCCGGAAGCCCTGCAGAGCCGCCAGCTGAGGTAGGCACCCATTATTCCAGAGGGGAGTTTCCCGAGTCAGCGTGTTCCACCACCCCATTCGTCGCAGCGCCTGCCTCCAGATCTGGAACACCACCCGTGTAACCGACGGCAGTGAACCCCGCAGAGGCGCTGAATAAATAATTGTATGTAGCGAGTGGTGTCCCATAAGTTGCCGCTCAACCGCGTATGCTGGGTCTTCCCTATTGCCGTACCACCACTCATTAAAGACCAGCAGGTGCAAGGCTTGATAGTACGAGTGAATGTCAGAGGATGCTAGCCCCCCGCAATAGGTGGACAAGAAGCATGTTCGCAGAGCTACGCGCACCTGTCCCCCCTCCCACAGAAACTGCCCAAGCGCTGCATTCACCTGTCGGAACCATCGGGGCGGGATCTGATATAGGTGATTTTGTAGCTGACAGAGGAGCCGGGGAAGCGCCACCATCTTAAATATAGCCGATATGCCATATAAGGACAGAGGCATACGGGACCAGGACTTGAGATCTTCACGTATCCGTTCCCACACCGGAACCAGGTTACGCTCCCAGGAGACTGCAGGTACATCTGACAGAACACGCCTAGGTATTTCAGTCCCCCTACCGCCAGCGAAACCAAGGAAATCCACGCGCCCACTCCCGTCCGATCCCCCAGAATCCATAACGTGGACTTACGGGGATTCATATATAGTCCAGAGGTCTCCCCAAAAATCTGCATGATACGCAGTAGTTGCGGCCCCGTCCTGTCCACGGCTGTGAGAAAGAAAAGAACGTTGTCCGCATATAATGCGATCCTATCTGACAGACCCGGAGCCCATTCAAATCCCCGTACCTGCGCATCAATGCGCACCCATGCAGCCAATGGCTCCATAGCTAGAGCGAATAAATAAGGGGACAGGGGACAGCCCTGCCACGTGCCCCGCCTGATAGAAAAAGTGGATGAGATCGCACCAGCCACCCGCACCGACGCTGTCAGGTGTGTGTATAAGAGCGTTAAATAGGAGAGGAAGCGCGGTCCAAGTTGAGTCTTCGCAGCAATGCGAATAAATACATCCAACTCAGGGAGTCAAACGCCCTGTCCATATCGGCCAATAAGAGCGCCGCCGGTTCCCCCAACTGCCGGATAGCCGCCATCGCCACGTGCGCCCACCGGATGTTATGTCTGGTCGCCCTCTGGGGCATGAACCCAGCCTGGTCAGGATGGACCAGGGTGGAGATGTGAGGCAAAAGGCGATTGGCCAAGGCTTTGGCCAGAATTTTTGCCTCCACATTCAAGAGGGAGATGGGACGATACGAAGCATGCTGCTCCGGTGGCCTGCCCGGCTTATGGAACACCACCACCTACGCATGTCTCCAGTCGATGGGGAGTGAGCCCCGCTCCCGAGCCTCCTCCACTACAGTTCGATAATGAGGGGCCAACTGCACAAAATAATGTCTAAAGAATTCGCTAGGGAACCCGTTGGGTCCCAGCGCCTTCCCGGGATTAAGTTCCCCCAAGGCCGTGCCTAGCTCTTCATCTGTCAGTGGTGGCTCCAACTGATCCCTTACCTCATCCGATACGGTTTTGGGCGGTAAATCGGTTATGAATTTATCTATGGTGGCGGCAGGTAGGCATTCCTTTGGGGCGTACAGTTCCGCGTAGTATGTGGCGAAGCTTTCCGCAATGGCCAGGGGATCCGTAATCGGCTCTCCCGCCAGGCCCAAGACGCCCGGTAGGGCCTGGGAATGGAAAGTCCCCTGACAGAGTCGATGTAGCATCTTGCTGGATTTGTCTCCCCATTGATATACCCTGCTACGCGTCGCTAGCCAGGCTTGGCGGACCTCATCCATCAGAAGGGCGGCATAGTTCTGTTGAGCCATCAGTAATTGTCTCCTAACCTGGCCTCCTCCTGCCTCCCGACTCCTGCGTTCGAGTGCTTCTATTCCTGCCTCCACTTGCAGCAGCTCTTCTTTACGCTCCCTACGCGCTGCCGTGCACCAGGAAATATCTGCCCCCCTCAGTGTAGGTTTCAGTGCCTCCCATAATATCCCAGCGCTAGAAACGGACCCCACATTAGCCGTCAGATAGTGATCAATGGCTTTGCTCATGTGTTCCTCATAATCATCGTTTTGCAGATGCCATACTGAGAGGCGCCACCTGAACGGTTGTTTCCTCCGAGCGTGAGTGCTACCGGGGAATGATCTGACACACCCCGTGATAGAATTTCCGCCGACACCACCCTGCCAACCGCCACCCGGGGAACAAAGAGATAGTCAATTCTGGAGTATGAATCGTGGACCGCGGAGAGGTAGGTGAATTCCCGGCTATCTCTGTGAAGGCGCCACCATACATCAACCCAATCAAGCCCTGTCACTAAGGAGTACAATCTCGTGGGGCGACCACCCTCCGGACCACCCCCAGCCCTCCATCGATCCCTGGCCAGATCCATGACATCATTCCTGTCCCCGCCAACCACAGATAGCGCATCGGGCATGTCTGCCCAAAGAGTCATAAACCGCTCCACCAGATTCCATTGCAATGGGGGGGGAGCATAGACACTACCCAACACTAGAGGGTCCTCCCCGATCTTGCCCTGGAGAAATAAATAGCGCCCCTGTGTGTCTGTCCACTGTTTAATATGAGTATAGGGGACCCTGCGGTGAATCAGGATCGCCACCCCCCGTGAACCCCTCGTAAAGCCGGACTGGAAGACCTGTTGAAACCCATAGCGCTGAAAGCAGAGGGCCTTCGTACCCATGAGGTGCGTTTCCTGGAGCATAAGGATATCAGCCCCAGCCCGTTTGGCCTGCTGGAGAATGGCCCCACGTTTAATTTTGTCCAGGGCACCACGCACGTTCCAACTAATGATGCGGGGAGTACCTGTGGTCACCTGCCCCCTAGTGGGTATGCTGGCCATCTGGGATTGTATCTACAACTGTTACAAGAATGGGGAATGTGTGAAAAGTAACGGACCCTCAATGAAGGTGCGATCTGCGAACATAAACAACCCCCATCCAACAAACCCCCCACCGTTTACCTCAAAAACACTGAAGAATCTGTCGCGGCGGGACTGATCCTCGACCCCCAACGGGGGGACGAGAGCCACCCCGACCAATGGATCCCCAACTTACAGCCCATGTCTTCTGGGCATGTCCCCCGCCAGCAAGAGCCTGGCAGAGGCACCAGCCCATGTCAGAGTCTCTCCGATTAGCATTTAGTAGTCTAGAACTCTACAGTTCCTCGCGGACCCATTAATCAGTCTGCCAATGTCTGCCGCCCAGAGGTGGAACCCCTCTGGGAGGAAGCGCCACAGGACTGAGAGTGGCGCCGGGATCGTGACCGTCTGGTACCCTTGTGCTGCCACCGGGGACCTTTCCGGGCCACCTCGCTCGATGAGGAGTCGGATTCTCTTCCAGGTGGCGTGTGCGCTCTCACCCATACTGTTTCATCAGTCCATTTGAAGACCTCTTCCGGAGTGTCGAAAAAGTGTGTGCGGGAGCGAAACACAACCCGTAGGCGGGCAGGAAATAGGAGAGCATATGGAAGCTTGAGGTCTCTCAGGCGGGCCTTCGCTGCCATGAACGATTGCCGCTGTTGCTGCACCAGTCGCGTGTAATCAGGGAAAATGAGGATGCGGACATTGTCGTAGAGCAGGGGCTCTTTGATCCGGGCCTGTTTCAATATCACGTCACGATCAAGGTAGTTCAATAGCTTTGCTATAACTGGCCGTGGGCGAGCCCCCGGTGGGGGCTTCTGCATGAGTGCCCTGTGGGCCCGCTCCACCACAAAGCAATGGGACAATGCCTCTGGAGGGAGCCAGCTCTCCAGCCACTGCGTGAGGAAGCATTCCATATTGCCCCCCTCGCAGCCCTCCGGAAACCCAACAAAGCGAAGATTATTACGTCGGGCCCGTCCCTCTGCATCTTCCACTCGCAACGCGAGCCCCTTCTTAGCCGTCTCCATGGCAGCCACCTTTTTCTTCAGCGTGGTAACATCATCCTCCACTCCAGCGATACGGGTCTCAGCCTCCATGATGCGTGACACCGCGTTGCGCAAATCCTGCCGCAGAAGCATAACATCTGAGCCAACCGCTCCGATTTTAGCATCCAACATGTCTCTGGATTGAGTGATGGCCGCCATGAGCGCCGCATTATCTGGCATAGTCCCCTGCTGTCCTCTGGACGCCCCAGCTGCTGCTCCTGGACCAGTAAATTTGTTGATGGGGCTGTGCTTGGGCGGGCCACTACCACCCTTGTCTCTCGTCATGGCCGCCCTCGGAGCTCCCCTCGCAAGCCCAGAGAGAACAGGGGAGGGGGCGAGAATGAGGATCACCCAACAGCTGACTCCCGCGGCTCGACCCGACTGCCGAATGGGAACCTGTAGGGAGCTGCCCCAGGACCAAGGCCAACGAGTAGTCCAGAGGTCCACACAGCATCAGATCCGACCAGGGGCCCCCAGCGGCGCTCGCACGGCCTGACCGACCGCCGAAGCAAGGGCGCCTTGGATCTAGGATAGGGGGCACTCAATCGCCTACGTCTACTCAAGCCCCTCGTGGCCCCGCAGACTCCCCAGGCCACGCACCTCCAGGCCGCACACCCCCACTGGTGTGTACCGGTCCCCGCCAGCCACGGAGTCCCATATGGCACCCACACGGTCTGACTGACCGCCGATATGAGCGCCCCTAATGGCCCAGGGGGGGCGGGGAGGAAGAAGGCCTGCACCCACTGGGGGCCCCCAGGCAGGCCCAGGGACTTGCCGCTGAACACTTCAGCCCTCCACTGCCTACCCGTCCACCTCTCTCGCGGCTCGATAATGCCGCCGAACTCCCTCTGCAATGCGGGTCGGGGGGGGGAGTTCCGGGAGAGCAGTCTGGGCTACACCAAGCCCGCAGGCCGATAACACTTCAGGCCTCCACCGCTGCTGAGGGGGTCCCCGTAGTAGTCCCCCGTAGTAGTCAAATGGGGGCGCGCCCACCCTAGGGGCCAGGGGACCGCCGGCCTGCGCACAGTGCAGAGACCCCCACTCCCAGGCACAGTACCTCACCTCCGCGGCCCGATCCAGCCGCCGAGCCGCCCAGCCGTTCTCCGCCTCGATCCGTGCCGCGGAGCGGTGGCCGACTCCCCACCTGCTGCTTCCATCCGCCAGCCGATCTCAGGGCGCGCCTCTCCTCACCTTCGCAGAAGTGCTGCACCTAGGCGGCCGCCCTCTCCCCGTCTGCGGATTCCGGCAACCTTGAGCGCTATGCCCCGGTATCGCGTCGGGCCGCCAGGCCGCGCCCTCAGAAGGCCCCGTCACGGCCGAGGCTCCACTTCGCCACCACGAGCTCCCACAGGTGCCCCAAAACTGCTCGGGACGATGTCACGGATGTCGCGGGACTGCAGGTTCTCCGTGATTATCAATTAGGCATCGGAGAGTCAGGATAAATGAAGGATTTGTTGCGGGCTGGACGGAGCTCGCTCAGCACACGTCCGCCATGTTGGCTTGCCAACAAAAAAAAGAGTTGAATTTTTGACAAAAAATGGGATCAAGGAGTAAGGAATTATTAAATCGCCATCTTCCTGGGTGCGGGGAAAAAGGGATAAGATCAGTATCTACAAGTACAGGGGCATGGTCTAAAATTAGAATAGAGCCAATTTCAGAGTGAATGGTGTGTTGGGCCAGGGATTTACTTAGAAAAAGATAATCAATACGGGATTGGGAGTGATGGGAGGCCGAATAGAAACTATGGGGCTCATTACAATGGCGGGTGGATCGCCACCGCCGGCCCGGCGCTGGCGATCCGCCTGCCATCGTCATGAGATTTACCCCCGCCACATTATGATGGCGGTGGGTACCGCGGCGGACGGAAAGCCCGACCGCCGCTTTTCCGCCGGTAGCAATCGTCATGATTGCCTGGCGGAGCGGTCAGCATGCTCACAATGGCGGCGAAGACCAGCAGGCTCCGCCGGCACAATTATGATGCCCGCGGAAGACAGACTTTCCGTGGCGGTTGAACCGCCATTGAAAGGCTGGCGGAGAATGCCTTCAGGGGCCCATTGTGGGCTCCCCTTGTGTTGGGGGGAGGTGTGGGTGCACTGGGGGTACCCATGGTACCCCCCTACATTTCACTGCACCAAGTGGCAGGCACAGTGTAGTGCCTGCCACGTAGTGCAACGAAATGCACAACATGCTCCTTTCAACATCGCGGCGGTGCTGCTGTCAGCAGCCACCGCCGCAGTGTTAAAGGTGCGGAATCCGACCGCAGCGGTCCCATCATAATTGTGTAGGCGGGACCGCCGCACGCATGGCGGTCGGACCCAATCACCCCTACGGTGGCGGGCGGACAAAATCCGCCCGCCATCGTAATGAGCCCCTAAATTCTCTAAGGTCAGGGTGACATAATCTCCAAATGTCTACCAAAGCTTTGCCACGGATAGTGGAAGTGAACTGTGAATGCATTTTGGAAGGGAGAAACTTAACTTTAGAATGTCTATCTAAAATGGGATTGAAGACTTGATTGCAATCACCACCAAGAATAATATAGTCATCATCATAAGAAAGTAGCTTTTCAGAAACAGTAGACCAAAAAACCTTATCAACCCCTGTGGGGGCATAAACATTAAAAATAACTAAAGGAATCTTATCAACAAGAAGTTTAACAATAACCCAACGACCTTCAGCATCACGTTCTTGGTGAACAATGGAAACGTAGTTTTTTTACATACAATCAAAACTCCGTTTTTCTTACCCATAGCAGGAGAGTTAAACACATGCCCCACCCAGCATCTCTTCAGTTTGGAAGCTTCATCTTCAGGAGTATGAGATTCCTGGAGTAAGGCAATATCAGTTTTTAACTTAGCTAGGTGAGATAGCACCCGTTGCCTTTTGATAGGATTGTTTAACCCTTTAACGTTCCAGGTAGTAAACCGAAATGTGACTTAGTGAAAAAAGAGTATGAACAGGTATCATGCTTACAAGAAACAGTAATTAAAATTGGTTAAAACAAATAGAGGAGAAGAAGGTAAAAGGGATAGAGAAATCGAGTTAGAAAGGAGAATAAGGGAAAGGAAAGAGAGTAAGAGAGAAAACAAAGAGAAGAAAGAAAGAGTAAAAAAGGAATAAAATAAGAAGAGACAAAAAGAGAAACATTAAGATGAAAAACAAAGAGACAGTACATGTCATACAGAAGATGACTGAAAAACATACCTACAAACACAAAATGAATGGGGAGTGACTACACCAGAAGTTGACGACGACAGCAACGGAGCGCCACCGAACACCCGATGAAGGAGAGTCAAGACTGCAACGTAACAGGACGGTGAACAAGGAGTGTATTGTAGAAAAAGACACCATGAGGTGAATAGATCAATTAAGAAGGTTTGGAAGTGTCCATAACCACAGCTCCATGGTGACGAAGAAATTCTTGCAGCGCCGCTGGATCTTCAAATGTTGTAGTCTTGTCCTGATATGTAACCTTGAAGAGACAGGGGTGAAGAAGTCCAAATCTGGCATTAATAGCACGCAGTTGAGGACGTAAATCAAAAAACTTCTTTCAGCGGTCCACTGTGACTTTAGCTACATCTTGTGAAAGAAATAAACGGTGGCCTTCCCAGAAAATTTGTTTTTTAGCCTTGACAGCAGATAGGACTTGCAGAAGATCCGTGTATTGTAGAAAAAGCATGATGACACCACAGGGTTTTACAGAAATTTTAGGACCAAGTCTGTGAGCCCTTTGAATGTTAAGAGAGGTAGTGGCAGGTAAGTCCAAGAGTTTGGGCAAAAAAGACTGAATAAAGGCAGTCGGGTTGGGACCTTCAATATTTTCAGGGAGACCATAAAGTCAAAGGTTATTCTTGCGATTTCGATTTTCCAGGTCCTCTGTCTGTTTCTTAAGTAGAGATATATCTGATTGCAATGAAGAAATTTGAGAGCAAGAAGCTTGGAGAGATTCAGTTGTTGGTTCCACAATGAGCACTCATGAATCCAATGAAGACCATTTATCATGCAGAAACTGTAAAGTTCTGGTGGTTTCCTCCATGAAAGGTTTCAAGGCACGGATTTCTTCGAGGATGAGATCCATGAAGGCGGAGGAAGAATTCACTGGAGATGGAGGGTCTTTTTTTGGACGTTTGGAAGAGAGTGCTGGTAGTTTGCTTAATGGCGGTGTTTTGGGAGTGAAGCCTGAGGGGTGATCAGATTTCTGAGAGGGTAGGTCTTCCATGTCGTTGAAGTTAGAGTTAGAGTCAGAGTCTGAACACACAGCAAATTTGGTGGAAGCAGCAAGCTTAAGATTCCTGATTTTCCCCATAAAAATGCGATGAAGTTTAGTAGCGAGGAAATCAAACTGGAAAAAGGCTGAGTTGAAAAATCTCTAAAGCATTGAGGTAGTCAAATTGCATGTAACTGCCGTGGTTTGCAAAAACTAGACAGGCTCACTCAAGGAAATGTGGAGCAGTTCCTCAGATAAAGCGTCGAATGAAGAACAAAATGGTGGCTGCTGACTGAGAAGGCAGAGTGTAATTAGCAGGAAAAAACAATAGCAGCAAAGTGACAATAAATAAATTGTGTCATTTACTGTGGACAAAAAAGGAAATGAGAATAAAGGCTCAACAAGAGAGCGTGGTGCAGTTCCTCAGAAAGAGCATCTAATGAAGCATAAAATGGTGGCAGCTCACTGAAGAGGCAGAGCGCATTTAGCACATGGTAGTAGATTTAACAATATCAGCATCGCTGCAGCCAGTAAATAAAGTCATTTGTTGAAGTCAGAAAATGAGATATCAAAAAAGTGGTAAAAAAGCGAAAACTGAAGTAAAAAAAAAAGAACATCCTGAGGCACGTTGGGCGCGATGAATAAGGCTGACAAATTGGCGGCCGTTAAGAAAGACGAGCTGAAGTGCGCCGTCAAAACAAATTGCTAAAAGCGATAAAGGTGGCAAATGGAGGGATGTATATGCTCACCACATCGAGTAAGGAAGGTATCCGACGTTCAGCAGAGGAAACAAAGGGTAATTCTGTCCCAAAAAGACCTGCATCGGGAGACGGTGTCCGGAGCTCCGGAGCTACGCGGCCATCTTCTTTGGCGCGTAAGCCACACCCCTGTACTTTATATTTTGCGGCCAAAATTGTCAGTTAGTGTTCACTGGGGAAGTGGGTCTATTTACCTACCTGGCTATTAGTGCGGCACATACTTTCACTCTTAATGAATGTCTTTAGCATCGTGGACATTTTAAAAGGGGGAAGCCTGAAGAGACAGATTCATTTACAATGCAACCAGTGGTTAAAATGGAAAAATAGAAGTACAGGTTACCTATACCAGAGTACCTCCTTGCTTCTGAGAAGTGCTGGTACGCTCCAATTAAAAGTATTGCACCTCTGGGGGGGGTGGCTAACGCCCGACGGGGATAGTCACATAGAAATGGAGCTCTGGATCTGAGTGGCTATTAACCTCCAAAAACACTCTTTCAAGGAACGCTCTCTCCCACAACTATGCAGTCTCGCTACTGTGTATGTGCTGGCGATACGGTGGGGCAGAAATAAAAGCCCTTCTTCAATACTTGAGCATTTTATGGATTGAAGAAACAAGCGCGGTGAGAGAACCATCAGAGCACCCAAGATGGCGCCTGGACGCACTGTAAGTGACTTATCTCCTCAAGTAAGTGGCCTCTGACTAAACATACCTGCCGATTAGACCAGAGGTAGGAAAGCATGGTGGTTTAGCACTAGATCAACGTTAAGACCCTACTGCTTCAAAATGCGTTTTATGCCCTTTTACCTTAATAATGATTTTCCTCTCAGTATTTAAAATGGCGCCTATCTTTTCAGACCCTGTGACAGATGGCCTGCCTTATTTTCACAGCACCTATGGGTGGCTTATGCTGGAACCATTCGAGGCTAAATTAGCATTTTCTTAAAGACTTTCATTCACTCACTGTACCGCTACCACTTGCCACAGAATTCTTTTTGATTTTTACTGTATGGAGGCTGGAGGCCTTCTCTCTCTCCATTTTGCCTCAGTTCTGGTAGCCAGGCCTCATCACGTTGACAACGCGTGGGTTTTATAATCATACATTTTATGCTCTTCCTCAGATTACTTGGATTTGTGCAGAAAGTGGTAAGAAGAAGTCCCTACATAATTTCTCCTCAACATTGCGGATGGCGCCCTTTTACATTCATTTTTGCCTCATTTCATTCAAGTGTGGAAGGGCCTTTCCCTCTAATTAATCCATTCTGCCTTCCGCTAATTTCCGGAGAGGGCTCTATTTGCAGGAGGACTGTGTCTTGGAGACAAAGTTAAAAGAGGTTGCTGATTAATTGAATGAGCCAATATTACTAAGAGCAAACAGTATACTTTTTTCATGTGAAGTTCTGATGATCTGGTGATGTTATTTGGATTAAAACCACAGTTGTACTCATAAAGCAAGAAAACAGTGCACAGCGACAATCTATAAACTACCTTAAAATACAAACTGTTCTTCAACATGGCAGAAATGAAAAAGAAGTAGATCATGGGGGAACATGGAGGTTCTAAAGACCAAAGAGAACGGAAACCTGATCAAAAGCACACCAAATCAGACCTTCCTTCATGGGATTCTCCAACTAAGGGAAAACAAGATCTCTCTAATAACATGGAAACCATTCTCTTGAAATGTAATTCATTATATGAGTGAAACAATCTACCAAAGTAAATACAGAAAATCTACAGGTTAAAATGATTGGCCTAATGCAAGACTTTAAAGCTTTAGCCAATCACATAGAGGAGGCTGAATCCAGAATTAGCCAAAATTCACGGATGAGAGACTCAGACTTAATGGCACGAAAAGTGGTGTTGCTAGAAAAAGATCTTTGCGACTTGGAAAACAGAAACAGAAGAGGGCATTTGAGAATTTTTGGTTTGCTGGAAAACACTGAAAATATTGAAAAATCTTGTGTGGCGTTGAGTCATGGCTTCTGCAAGTCCTCGAAATATCATTTGAACGAAGCTTTGAAATAGAAAGAGCTCATAGAATTCCGACACGTATGAATTCTGTCTCATCTACTCGGCCAAGTGCACTTATTTTCAGGCCATTGAGATGTCAACACACATAAATAATTCTGTATTGCATGCAACATATTAAAGTCATTGATCAGATGGGTTAAGAAGTGGGCATTACGAAGGACTATGCCAAGCCTGTGGTGGAAGAAATTCCTTGCAGTGCTTACTGAGCTTAGATCTTAAACATTTCTTTTTCTTTTTTAGGTCCGGCAAGGCAGAGGGTAACTCACGAGGGTCACTCATGCATTTTTGATGAACCTAGGAATCTTGAGGCATATATGAAAAATATGTTGGACTCCAGTATGTCTCACTCAGTCTCTCTTCCTTTGACCGAGCTCCTGTTTCAGAGGTCTACATGGCCCCCTTTCATGTTTTGGGGGCAGAAGAGTGGGTTCGTGGGACGGTTTGAGAGTTGGAAGGGAGTGGTCTCGGGTATGTGTTGAGAGTTTAGAGATGTTTTTGAAATACTGTGTAATGATAATATGTAACACAGTGTCATTTGTCCCCTCCTTATCTTTTGTTTTCCTTTTTCTTCATCTCTTGCTTTTCTCTCTAATCTTCCTTTGCTTTTGACCTCTCTGGAGGTTTTTCCTCAGCACATACCATGATATTTTGAACTGCTTTATTGCCTGATGGTTTCCGCATCACTTAAAATTATTTCTCTTCACACAAAAGGACTTAATCACCCAATCAAACGGAAGAAGGTTTTAGATTATTGTTGGAAATTGAAGAGTGATATCATCCTTCTTCAAGAGACCAGAGTTGAGCAGTTAGAGGCTCGTAGTATGCAACACACTTGGATTTCTGATAGTACCTGCTCCACGGCCTCCAGTAAGAAGAATGGAGTGTTCACTCAGATCTCTAAACAAGCCAGATGCTCAGTTGAGAATTTTGCATATGACGATCAGGATAGGTAGCTCCTTTCCAAGTTCAAAAAGGATGGTTTTTCCTTTTTTATTGCAAAAACATATGCTCTGAAGTTGGAAGATCCATCTTTCTGGTCTGCCTTAAATCTACACAAACTCTTCCAGGATAATAGAATTATTCTGGTGTGTGATTTTAATCTTCTGTATGATACTACTCTAGACAGAATCTCAGCATGTCCTTACCGATCTAATCACTCCCATACACACCTCCATACACTAAGTGAGGCTACTGCCCTAGTTGACATCTGGAGATTAAAAACCCGATGGGTGTCGATTTTCACATTTTATCCACACACTCACAATACCCTGTCTAGAATCGACTACTTTTCTATCAGCAGAAACTTAGTCCACTCAGCCATTGACCCCACTATTGAACCGATTCTCATATCGGATTAAGCATTTATCTTGAATTTATCTTTACAATAGCCTAAATCCTGTTCATGGAGAATGAATAATAACATACTCTCAGACCAAGCCTCTAAAGACCAAATTGCCCAATCTCTAGCCCACTTCTTTAAGGGGAATGCCACTGTGGATATGGATATTGAAGTGATATGGGACGCCATGAAAGCGACTATCATGGGGGAGATGATTGACATTATGTCAATCAAGAATAAACAATTAAATACAAAGCTGAATCTTTTAGAGAAACAAATTGCCTCCTTGGAAAAAGATCGGATTTTAAACTTAGGCCCTTTATTTACATCCAAAATTAGACAGCTTATACATGAATATAACAAAACCTTAAGTGAAAGGGCCCAAATGTGGTCCTCTAAAAATAAAGCAAAAAATCTTGTGGCACGCAATAAAGCCAGTCAACTTCTAGCACTAACTCTTAAAGATGCAAAAAAATCTATTAATATATCGGCTATTAAAGATGGTAAAGTGAGACTACAAACACATAAAGCTAAAATAGTAGAAGCCTTTCAGAACATTTATACTGGATTATGCACAATCTCCCTCAGAATGGGAATAAATCAAATCTAGCAGTATGTAGAGCTTTCCTGGAACCCGTTCAGCTTCCTACACTTGATAAAAAGATGTAGAATCTCTTAATAAAGCAATCTCTCAAGACAAAATCACTAAAGCTATCAATTCTCTTAAAACTAAAAAGGCTACGGGTCGGGTTGATTCTCCACCTCTTTTTATCGGAGCTTTCAACATGTATTATTATCCCATTTGTCTGTTCGTTTCAGCACTTTCGAATGGTGTGGTGAACTTTCAGGCTCTTCATCAGAGGCTCATACAGTGGTGATACCAAGGAGGGTAAACCACCTTCGCACCCTGGCCCACACCCTCTGGATGGCCAAAGATCTTTCGATTGACGAGATGGCCCTCTCCCTGGATGCTGAAAAGGTGTTCGACCGCATCGAATGGAGTACCTCTTTGCCACAATGAAACATTTTGGCCTGGGAGTCCAATTTATTGCTAAGGTGCGGCTGCTGTTTGACTGTCCAACAGCCCAGATTAATTCTGGGGGATTCCTCTTTGACCCTTTTCTGATCTGGAAGGGCACCCACCAGGAATGTCCTCTCTCCCCCCTCTTGTTTCTCCTGGCCATGGAACCCTTGGCCTCTACCATTCGTAATTCACCCAGTATAGTGGGCGTCCCACTCATGATCAGCCGCTCCAAAATCTATCTCCATGCGGACGATGTCCTGCTTACTCTAACGGATCTCAACCGCTCCCTCCCGGCCTTGCTGGATATCATCGCTGACTTTGCGGTCCTATCTGGCTATAAGGTGAACTGGGACAAGAGCGAGGCCCTCGCAATCTCGGCCAGTACCATGAAGGCGGCAATCCACGGATACCGTTTTCGCTGGCAGCCCTCACGTCTCAAATACCTAGGGATACTGGTTAATATGGGCTTGGAGGGGATGGTACCAGACAACCTGGACCCACTACTGGCCCAGATGAAACGGGACTTCGAGAAGTGGTCCCATCTGGGGTTCTCCATGTGGGGTAGGGTGCAAGCAGTAAGGATGGTCACGCTGCTGTGCTTTACAGATATGCTCGGGATGCTCCCCATACAGGTACCTTTGTCTACACCGCGCCTCATCGACTCCCAGATCCGCTCCACTGTGTGGGGGACCTCGAGACCCCAAGTGGCTGCATCCAAACTAATGGCACGCCGTTCCTGCTGAGGCTTGGGCCTCCCGTCTATAGAGCACTACACCTTGGCCCTTCAGCTCTCCCAACTGGCATACCTGAGCCCTGGTATCCCAGACCCACCGCAATGGGTTCATATTGAACGATCGCTACTCCCTGGAAGCAAGGGACTTGCCCTTCTTTATGGGGACTGTGCCTGCCAGTTGCACCTCTCGCATCCCGTGCTATGTTCCACATACAAGGCCTGGGTGCATGCCCACAACCTGCTCGAGGTAGACCCACAACTACATGACAGGGCACCTTTGTGGGGCAATGATAGTATACGCATTGGCAGCCTGACCCTATGCCGAACCCATTGGAGAGAAGCGGACATACACACCTTGGACCAAATCCTGCTTACTGGTGACCTAAAACCGTTTGCCCAGCTGAGAGAGGAATTCAGCCTCCACCTGAGGCAAACCTGGTGCTACATGCAAATGCAGCACTGTCTGAGGCGCTGCTTGGGTCCTCGCTGCTGGTCTTTTCAGTCCTCTGGTGACCTATCTGAATGTGTGGGGACGCTAAAAGGGAATGATGTCAGGACTGTACAGCAAGCTCTCAAGCCACCTTTTTTCACAACTTCTTTTACACATTCTCCATGCCAAATGGCAAACCCACTTACAGGCCTCGTACGAGTACGATGACTGGGCTGATATCCTGGAAGCCCTGGATAAGGGCACAAGAGAGGCCCGCCTGAAGTTCTACCTTTTCAAAATGCTCCACGACTGGCATTGGTCACTGACAAAACTGAACAGAGCAGAACTGCTGGTGCTGCGCAAACACCCACTGTGACATAGCCCACATCATCTGCGAGTACCCTTTGATCCAACCCTTCTGGTCTCATATTGGAATGGTCCTGGGTGCTTCCATGCCGCTATACCTCCCTCTCACCCCCTCAGTCATCCTCCTCCACGACGTGGGGGACTCTCTGGATCTCTCCCGCACGCAGCGGTGCCTCCTTCACACGGACATGGCTATGTATTCTTCACCAGTGGAGGTCGCCTGTACCCACATCCCAGGAACATTGGTTGATGGCAATGATCCAAACTGCCTCGCACGAATGTGTCATTTACAACTTACAGAACTAGGCTGAGCTATTTATGCAGACGTGGGCGCCTTTCCTCCATGATGAGGCCACTGACAGGTACCCTGCCCGGAGCCCTCCATCCCCTTGAATCGCACAACCGACTGTCATTGCATTTCCAGACGGCCTCTACCTCCCCCTTTCCTTTCATCACCAGCTCAATGATGATGCCCCCTGCCCCCGCTCTGCCCCACTTCGCTTTTCCTCCCTCCCTGGGTCCCTCCCCCCTCTACCTTACTCTCCCCTTCCCTCCCTCCCTCCCTCCGTTCTTTCTTTCTCCCTCACTAGCCTCTCCTACGGCCATTCCTCCCACTTTCCCATCCCTCCTCCTCTCCCTCATTCTCGTCCTCCCCCTCCTTCCTCACCCATCCCTTTCCCTCCCTTCTTCCAGACACGCAGGCTCACAGGGCAGCAGGACACCCTCCCTCTTCAAGGGTAACCGACACTACCCCTGTTCGGTCCGGTCTGGTCCACCTTTCGCCAAGAACCTACCCATCGTCCTAGCAATGGACATGGGAACCACTCGACCAACAGTGGAAGGCTCTCTTCCCCCTTGCAGTGCTCCCTGCTTCCCTCCAGCCATGCTGTCTGCAACACCCAGCCCCTGGAGACGCAGCCCTCCGCCCCACCACTCCTCTTCTCAGGTACCACCCTCAAGTACCCATCCCCGTGCATTCCCCCACTCGAGGGCCCCTGGCCCACTGGCCCCTAACTACATATGACTCCTGATGGACAGGCCGGTATTGGGGGGGTGAGTCATTATGGGGGTTATTACTGAATATCAACTTCTCTTTGATTTTGCCTATCTCCATATATCCATACCTCTCTCCCTCCCCTTCTCAGTAAACTGTATCGCATCACACTGTCTAGCATAGTTCAGAACTTTTCCGCTTAGCTATCATAAGGTGTTCATGTTGTGTGCCTTTCCTTTACTCAATAAAAAATTGCAGCTCAAAAAACAAAACAAAAAAAAGATCCATTAGAAATGAAACATTTCTGTCCTATTTCTTTACTTAATACTGACTATAAAATTTACACTAAGCTTCTGGCTCTTAGGTTAGAAAAGGTTCCTCCATCTCTTATTGACCCTTCACAGACTTGCTTTTTTAAACTGTGACTGGCGGCTGATAATATCAAAACTTTTTGTCACGTAAATAAGAAAGTTAAACAGATTCCTTCTCCCAATATGACCATGGCCTTAGATCCGAAGAAGGCCTTTGATAAGGTCTTTTGAACCTTTCTCAGATCAACACTAGATAAATTCAATTTGGACACTCGCTTCATACAAATGTCCATGGTGGTTTATCAGAAACCTTCTGTTCAAAAAAAGCTTAATGCTCAATTATCCAATACATTTTGTCTATCACAGGGTACCAGAGAAGGTTGCCCTTTGTCCCCCCTACATGTTCTGCTTTCAATTGAATCGTTTTTGCTCTCCATAAGGATTAATGATACAATCAAAGGTATTCCTTTTAATAGTGATGCCTACAAATTGGTGGCTTATGCTGATGACGTGTTAATATTTTCTATGGAAGCAGATACAGCTGTTCCGAAACTTCTTAAGATTATTGCAGCTTTTTAGGATGTTTCTGGATATTCTTTAAATAAAGAAAAGACAGAAAGTTGCCCTTTGAATATGCTTTGTCTCCCTTATATAGCTACCAATTTCAACCTAAATTGGCAACCGCTTAGATTAAAATATCTTGGTTTTGAATATGCAAACTCAGTTGAAGCTAACAGGATCCATTTAGAAGAATCTCTACTTGCTAAAATTAAAAAGTTAAGAGATGCTCAGTCACCAAAAGTTATTACATGGTGGGGCAGGGATGAAATGGTTCAAATGATGCTTGTGCCACAAATTATTTTTTTCCTAAGCATGTTTCCAGCCAACCTCTCTGTTTCTTTTCATAATTCAGTCAATACACTAATATCATCTTTTACATGGAAGTAAAAGAGCGAGGATATCACACCGACAATTATAGACAAATAAAGGCCAGAGTGGCTTAAACCTCCCTAATTTTAAAAATGATCAAATAGCATTTCTGGCCCCACAAACCATTTGGTGGCTTCATCCTAAAGCTATTAATCGTCCGGCTTGGGTTAATATTGAATCAGATTTGGTTCACCCTCTGTCACTCATTAACACTTTGACAATCAAACAACTTAAAGTCTCCCATTCCTTCCAGATTATTAAAGAATTTGTTTTAGCTATAAAACATCTGGATAGATGTTTTCTTCACATAATAAATTAAGGGCTCAAAACTCACCTCCTTGTGGTTTAATGCTGTCATAAAATTAGATCCTCTCTTATGCTTCTGGAATGTTTGGGCATCCTTGCGTATTCTCTATGTTAGAGATATTGTTCAACCTCACAACTCTATATTCCGTTAAGTTCATACTTTATTAATGTTTAGACACTGTCTTTAAAACATACATTTTAAAACCGAATAGCATTTTATATTTATATACAACCAGATAAATACCAATTCACCATTATTCAAGCTTAAAATCTCCATACCCCTACCACATATTTTAAATAATTTTGCCAGTGCACATGCCACATCAAAAGATTCAATTTTTAACAAAAGTGCAAGTGCATCATTGCAACAGTTTATGTTATATCTTTGAAAAAGCGGTTTTAAAATCAAGCAACGAAGCCTATAAAAATGACGACAATCAATTAAGACATGGACATTAAAATTTTGAAAGGGCAATTCACATGTGCAGTTATCCTCTTGGTCTAAAAAAGCTTCAAATTTTTCAGCTCTTACATAACGCACATTTAATGCTACCCGAAATGTTAAAAGTGCTAAACATAGTGGGGTGTCTGGAAGTGCAGCTAAATACAGAAATGCATTCCTATTTTCCCATGAATCTACCATATACTTTGCTGAGTGTCTATTTCTTACATACTTCATATCTGCCAACCTGGATTCTTTTTTTTACAGGCTATTTTTAATTCTACTTTAGAAAGTTGTGAGGCCTCGGCTATTTTTAATTCTAATTTTAGTGTTCTTGTGATGGCTTCTAATCTTTTCTTTACCTTCTTTGCCCACTGTAATTCACTCTTTTCTATTTGAACGGCACATAAGGCTGATATCTTCTGTGTATTAGAGACCGAAAGTTTGTCCCAAAATCACAAAGTTATTTTATAGGCTAATACCCTATATGTTTTGCTTTGTTATCTCAAACATTCAGCCTTCAACCAATGGATTTTTTTTATTTTTTAAAGTTAAAAGACATTAGACAACCATGTATGGCAGACTGTTTACATTTTCTTGAAAAACTCCTGTCCAAAAACCATACTGCATCAATAATCTACAAAACCTTACAGAAAATCTCCAAGTCACAGACGACTCTGATTAAGGTGAGCATGGGAAAATTCTTGTTTCTAATAAAATATTGAGACCATTTTATCCACTTCCATTAGATGATATATTGGATTCTCTCTTGCGTCATACATTTTCCCCCCTTCTACTACAATGTAAATTCTGGACTGCTTACAGATCTTATTGGACCCCTGAACGATTACACAAACAAGGGCTTTTGCCATCAGCTGCTTGTTGGTACTGTGACCACCCAATAGGTGACTTGGAACATTTATTGTTCTATTGTAAACATATTGTAAACATATACATAAACATATACAACCTTTCTGGAATGACATCAAGACCAGGCTATCTAACATTTTTAATATTAAAGTGTCTCTGTCTCACTTGTCGGTATCATTAGGTATTGACGCATGCTCCGATAGATCTTTAGTAGATTCATTGTCTACCTGGGATGGCTTTCTTATTGACATTTTGTTATCTATATGTGCAAAAACGATGCTTTACAATTGGAAGAACTATAACAATATTTCCTTTCCAACATGGTGGGCATAGGGTTGCTTTATTAGGAGTGCGGATAATACAATACACAATGCTACTTTCAAAAACAAATCCTCTTGACTTTTATGGTTGAAACTGGACCTATTTTTACAAAAGATTAACCTTCCATGAGTGTTTATGACGCTACTTACATTAATTTACATTATTTTGCATCCTCCTCTTGTGTAGTTTCTATAAACCTATATAGGATCTGCGCGTTTAGACAACATAGACTGTGGGATTGGTGTCCAGACTGATTCCAGATACCCCCACCGGGTATATTCACCTGTATACCAGCTAGCTCACAGTGCCACTGTAAACTCCTCTTACCAAGGAGCGAATAGTTCTTGGCAACTATCGAACATGACAACTCTGTCCCATCAGGGATCGTGGAAACAGTATAGTACTTTTCGCTCAGTCACTTGTGCTCACTTTGTCTCAGAGTTATACACAGAATAAACGGTGTGGACGTTTTCAATAAGCATTTATTGAACCAGCGTCATTCTTGTGTAAAATAGGTGTGCTGAAACAACCATAAGACAGAAACGGATATAAATGATTACAAGCACCAATAGAGTAAAAGGATGGTAGATTCCTACCATAGTGCTAAAACAATGAATACAGGCAGGTATAAAAAAAACATGACAGTAATAATGCATACTCCTACGATGCGACCCAAACTAGATGTACCTAAGTGTACCTAGCATGTATGTAGGTGTATAGCCAAGAATTCCTCTAGGATAAAGTCAACCCCATTATCTGAAGTGAGAGACTGTGGGACCCCGTCTTGGACTCGAGATGGACACCCCGCGAGGGATGTCAGACCACTACGAGCTGGAGTGTCTGTGCGCGGGAGAGGTGTGGGCAGCGGCCAGGGCGGCTGACTTCGGAGCACAGGGTTCACGGTTCGCTCCCCGGCTCCGGCGGCAGCTCAGCACCATGTGACTCTGGGCAATAGCTCACTTAATTTCCATGACGGCCCCCAGCGCCTTGAGACCCGTAAGGGTGAGTAGTTTGCGCTTTACAAATACGGATTTAGATTTTTTTTTAGATTTAGAACCTCAGCGTCTTGCATCAGTGTGTCAGCATGGAAGTCCTTTTTCTCCTCTCCCTGCCTCAGCAAAGATATGGTATTTGTATACCCAAAGTGGTACCCTCAGGGGATCTACCTTGCTGTGTCATATCGGACTTAGGATGGCGGAAGGAATGACCCTTATACATAGTTGTTATGAGGAGATGGTAGTCCTGCTGAGATTCCAAGAATCCTCATGTATAATGAATGAGGCTAGTTTTCGGAGAAAACCCCACGTCTTGTAAGCAGTACCATACCTAGGTAAAAGGTCAGTCCCAAGAACTGTTATATAGTGCAATGGCAGGGAAGGTATAGGTGAAAGGTCTGGTTACTACCTGAGCCTATATTGTGGTACCTATATGAAACATAACACTCTCTTCTATTCTTCTCTTTTTCCCACTTTCTCTTTTTTGCATTCCATCCTATTTCTCAAAAGTTCAGTATTTAGTGTTTTAATAAATAAATATTTTAACACATGATTTAACCAGTGATTTGTTTTACGTAATTTATTATTTGAACCATTATCATTGTACTGTATTATAATGAACTTTTTCTATAATAAAAATCTTTGAAACTGAAAAGTATTGCACCTCTGCTGACAAGTGCAGATACTCTCCCTCACAAAAGCTCAAGAAGTGCAGTTACTCAGTACCTGATAGTACAGACTCATTTGAAGCACTGAATACAATACAATGGTCTTAACATTTAACAATGTTGGAGACTGATTTGTCTAAACTAATATGATGGCCAAGGGTTATAGCTTGAGAGATATCCGTAACAGATTTTGATGCCATTTTCGAAATGGCTCTGCAACCTTCTGATATAAAATGAGAATTGACATGATGAAGAAAGCAGAGAATAACCTAGGTGAAAAACCTGCATTAAAGGTAATTAATTACTGACTCTTTAATTGGCAACGTTCATACAGGGGCGTAGCTTCACAGGGGGAGGTGTTTGGGGTGTTACACCCCTGATAAATATATTTTCTTATAGATAGTTGGGGACAAGTGCTTTCAGTCGGGTATGACAATTACCAGTTGGGTTTCACAAGAGATTTTTACATATACAAAAACACACACCCACTCTCCCTCTCTCTTTTTGAAATTCTGAAAAAATGGTGGTTATTTTTTACAAAATGTTGTCTTTTCTCTTACTTACTAACCCTACCCACCTGCAATCCTCTCCCTTTCCACTGCCCCGTAACCCTCTCCTGCACCTTGACATTGGAGACTTATTTACAAGCCAATTGCACCATCTGTACCCTTTTTTCCATGTTAAAAGTGTGAATATCTGAAGCTCCATAACAATCTCACCGACCAAGCTACGCCCCTGCGTTCATACTTTTGCGATTTATATAGTTGAAAAAGGTTGAAAATTATTAATATGATAGATGACTGTTTTATATTTAGAATACAATTGTGCGTATCCTTTAACAATAGAACTAATTAAAACTACGTATACAAGTTAAATGCGTAATCCCTGTTAATGTGCCGCGTAACACCAGTCTCTTTCTTCCCTGGCTAATCCACACGTAAGTGATTTTACGGACAACAAACAACATTTTAAATTGTAATACCCAAAATAGACCACACGATGTCAGAAATGCTCCATCTCCCGTGGAAAGCAAGCCAACCATTAACACTCGCACTTGGAGTCTCTTCACTTTCTATTTACTAAACAGATAAGATAGACTTCTTGCGAAACCTTTAATGTCTTTAATGCACAGTCGTTATCCAAAATGAGTTTCCCGTACAGTTTGCGTGCAAACAAAACTTCAAAGGTCAAATGTCAATTCAAGTATCTGGAGCAATTTCACGATAATCCGTTTAAGGAAGAGTTATTCTCCAGTTGCTTAAACGGAGCTACTCAGTGACCAAGAAGCTTGTTAAGGTAACCTCGAGCATTTTCCAATTCACTACTAACATCTCACACTTTTTCATAGCTCGTCATACTGCACCTCTGTGATGTATAAACTCTTTTAAATAACAGGTTTTAATTTGACGTTCACAATGCATACCATGATGTTGTCACATTGGGTTTCACTCACGATTTATCAGTCTAAAAGTTAATGAAATAACCAAGGGTTGCTCCATCACAAATGTATCCTGCGGCACGTGTAATAGGGTTGACAGAATATCCGCCATAATTGTGTAGAAATACCCACCCGCCAACCTCTACATCAGACCCTATGAACGATTTATTTAGAGCTTCATACCCCTGATGAGTCGCTGAAGTGTTTCGCTGGAAGGGTAGCATTCTATTCCATCGGTTTTGGACCACACAGGTAGGAATATCGGGGCATATTAGCAAGGGCACTATCGCCGCTTTAGCGGCACTTTTTGCCGCTAAAGCGGCGATATTCATATCGCCCTATCAGCAAACTGTCTCTAACAGTAGTTAGCGACAGTTTGCGGGCATTAGCGCCCGTTTTTTTTACCGCTTTGCATGTCAGCGATATTTATTGCTAATGACATGCAAAGTGGGCGTTCCCGACGAACAAACCTGGGAAACACCCGCTAACAGGCCTATCGCCTATTAGCAAGGTGGCCATGGCCCCAGTTAGCGACGTGAAAAGTCGCGCTAACCGGGGTCATCGCCATTTATTTAACACCTGCAATTAGCAGGTGTTAGCCATACCTAACATGGGGGGTGGATTATGCTGATACGACCACAGGGTCGTATCAGCAAGGTGTTCTCCCTTCTCCATGCAACATCGCTGGTTTTTCAGCGATGTTGGCCCATTTCTCCGCTATCGCTGGAATATTCATCGCCATAGCGCTAATCGTTGCTAATACAGCGTTAGCGTGGCGATATATTCCAGCGATAGCCGGCGATAAAAAAAATGACGCTAAGCAGGGTTAGCGATGATTATCGCCTCTTCTTGCTAATATGCCCCATGGTTTTTGATTCTCTGTCCCAATTGGAGCAAAACGGTATATAAGCACTTCCTGGCCCAGTGGCATTGTATGTTTTGGTTTTCAAACTTCTGACCACAGACCACAGCAGGTGCCAGTTGGAAGTGTTTAGCTCACTGAGCCACGCAGGATCAAAGAGCTCTGTTATCATTGATTTCTGAAGAACTAACTCCTGAAGTGAAGAAGTTTTACAATAAAGAGAGACGTGAGGAGATGCAACTGAAAACCATTTCTAGCTTGTTATTTTCATTTGTAAAAATACAGGCCCCCTCAGTTTTGACTGACATGTTGAACAGAGAGATGTTGTTATTTACAGTCCTGGGAGGAGGTGTGTCTGATTTCAGTGACGTCTGCTGGCCGGTGTGATTGTAGATGTGTGTCTCGCATGAGTGACAGGTGTGTGCAGGTCCGGTGAGGATAACTGTGGTCCACCCGGCCACTTCATGATGTTGGGTTCTGCGCACCTATATGCCATGGGTCTGGCTTGTGAGTTTTTGAGCAGGTACGTGACAGGTTGTGTGACAGACGCCATTTCCTGCCAAGATCCTCTGGACTGCCCAATGATATGCTTCAGTCTCACACCCTACAGGAAACATTTGCTGGTTGATAGAGACATCATAACCTTCTTCTGTAACCACAGGGACAGTACATGGTGTCTGCAGGCAAGACGTGTGACCCTCCACTTCGTTGAATTATCGTTCAATCTTACAACTCCATTTTCTCTCCAAACTATTTGAATTTGCTGTTTTCAATCAACTCCAAAAATCTAATGAGGCGAATGAAATCCTGCACCCAAAGGAGTGGGCTTTCCATCCAGATGCAGCATGGGAATTGTGTTCCTCTGACATAGTCCAGCCAGCTGCTCTCCGGTTGCTAGACCTGTCAGTGGTGTTTGACATTGTCATTCACCGTATTCTGATGGAACCGCTGGAAGTGGTTGGACTTTGCAGCACTGGATTGTACTGGCTTCATGACTTTCTAGTAAATCGCCATCAAAATGTTGTGCTTGCTCTGTTGTGA
This sequence comes from Calotriton arnoldi, assembly GCA_963921515.1. NCBI lineage: Eukaryota > Metazoa > Chordata > Amphibia > Caudata > Salamandridae > Calotriton > Calotriton arnoldi. Next base: position 190,958 of record CAWUFW010009077.1, read on the forward strand.
TCATCTAAATTGAGGCTCACTTGTGGAGTCCCATTGTCTCCATTACCTTCTAATCTCGCTATACTTCCTTCAGCCTTCTTACTGCAGTCTTTCAGCCTTACCTTTTCTATGAATGCAGATGACACCCAACTGATTCTGCAAATCACCAGTGGCCTAAATACCAAGGCATCCAATCTCTGCTAAGTCTGTCTAAAGCTGCAGACTGGAGGAGCCTGAATCCCCCGAAACTTAATGGAAGCAAAACTGAGATTCTGCTCCTTTTGGTCTCACTCCCCTTTTTCCAACTTCCATTTTGGCGACAAAATGTGGTGAAAGCTCTTCCCCTATGGAGCGTTTGAAGACATTTGGGGGCATATTAGCTAGAACGGCGTTAAAATTATCGCCGCTTTAGCGGCAGGAAACTGCCGCTAAAGCGGCGATAATGGGCTTGATAATATGTCCTTGAGAATTCCAATAGAAGCCCATGTTTGCACCAGAACATGGGCTTCTATTGGAATTCTCAAGGGCATATTATCAAGCCCATTATCGCTGCTTTAGTGGCAGTTTCCTGCCGCTAAAGCAGCGATAATTTTAACGCCGTTCTTGCTAATATGCCCCTGAGTACTCTGTTGTCTCTGATTCTCCAAGTCAAAGCTGTTGTCGGCTTGTGCGTTTACCATCTCTGGGGCATATTATCTAGGGTTGGCGATAACGCGCTTAGCGTGCTTTTCTTTATCGCCGGCTATCGCTGGAATATCTCGCCAAGCTAGCGCTGTATTACCAACGCTGAGCGCTATGGCGATAAATATTCCAGCGATAGCGGGCAAATGGCCAAACATCGCCTAAAAAACAGCGATGTCCCTCCCAAAACGGCGATGATCATGGTGATAAGGCCCTGTGGCCTTAACCCCATAATCCACCTCCCATGTTAGGTATGCCTAACACAGGAATTTAGCAGACGTTAAATTCCTGCGTTAGGCCAGAGGTAGCGCGATTATTATCATCGCTACCCCTCCTTGCTAATATCGCAAAGCTGCCTTCGCAATATTTTCCCATGTTGTTTCTGTCAGCCACGCCTACTTTGCATCTCATTATCGATGCATAGCGAGTGGTGACAGAAACGGGAGTTAAATCAAGGATACACGCGCTAGCGTGTCCTTGTTAATAACGCGTTAGAATTATCGCTGCTTTTCGGCCGAAAACGGCCGCTAAAGCGGCGATAATTCTCTTGATAATATGCCCCTCTGAGTTTTTAAAAGGATTTTGCATCTTTTGCCTTTCCCCATAAACTTCAAATAACAAATGCCTCCACTTCTATGCTGCTGGATTCCTGCAATGCCCTGTATGCAGGCCTTTAAAATTGCAATCTTCATTTATTGCAACTGGTCCAACATTCAGCTGCTAGAACGATGCTAGGATTGGCCAGAAGAGACTGTGTGCCCTATGCCTTATCTTTCCTCCAGTGGCTCGTCATTAACAGAGGGTGATTTTTAAATTCATTTGCTTGGTACATAAAACTCTGCATGTTAAGTTTCACACCATCTCACTTCATGTCTCAACTGGTACCAACCATCTCAAAGGATCAGGTCTCAACATCACTGCCTTCTTCAGGCCACAAAGTTAAAGAAAGTCACGTTGGGTGGACGGGCTTTTTCAATAATATCGGCCAGCCACTTGAACCAACCCTGACTAACCTTGCGTAAATAGTCCTGTTTGCTGAGGTTTCTGGAAGCATTAAATACTGCTTCACCCCCCCCCAAAGAGTTGTCTCATCTGAACTCTTTGATTTTTTCCCTCTCAGCACCACGATGCCTTCGGGTGATAGTGCGCTGTAGAAATACTAAACACAAATACAAGTGTGTGCATGTGCACTTGCATGTTCATGTGGTGTGCTATCCAGGTTGTTGTGTGCCATGGAACCTGGTGTACGGAGATTGCCCTGCCAAGTAGTTTATAGCAGCTTTTTGTGTCTAGTGATTTGAATGTCATGTGTTGTGTGCTTGGAGTCTGGGCAAGCCAGCAAGTTAATAAGGAGACCCAAGTCAGAGCGGAGCCAGGAGCTCTCTCATGACTCTAACATCAATATATTTGGTATGTAAACGCCCAAAAATACAATAAATATTTTAAGATTGAAAAAAAGTGTGTTTCTTTAACATTTTGAAGTGTTTTAATTCAGTACATTACATTTCATCTCTGCATTGAGTGGTACGTATTAGAAACATTGAGGCCGATGGTATTGGCTATATTGTTATTAAAGATGAAGCAACATTATAAGATCTTAAACCATATACAAGAGAGGTTTTGGAACAGCATGCTCCCCAAGCATATGTATTTCAGGGATCACTCAAATGTGATGATCAAGGAAAAGCAGGCACAGTAACTGCCTATGAACACAATGTGGTCAAGAGGAGAAGCCAGGCTTGATCCCAGGTCTCCTGGCTACACTTTGAACAACAGAGCCACCGTATTATACCAAAGGTCAATGCTTGTATTGAATTATTTTATGAGCTAAATCAGTATACTGTATTTAATAAATGCACATATGACATGATAAATCAATCTGACACAATACGTTTTTCTAGATCATAGAACAAAGCAAAGGAAGGCAGGACACAATTTTTATGTTGATATCAGTGGCTTTGCCTTATTTAACAAAGGGAATGATTTCAAGAGAGGCTCAGAAAGCAGTTACAAGTACTAGCAAAAAATAAGAGGTCTCCGAGATTCCCCAGAGTGGCAGGTATTCATTGAGACACAAGTGAAGTGCAGCGCCTGGAAGTAGACTGTCACACAGAGCTCACACTGTCATACATGTGACTACAAGCTTGTCCCATGTTTGAACACCTCCTGGGCATGCCTCGGTTCATATCCGATCACAACACTGCTTGAAAAACCTCAAACATGACAACCCAGTCTTAGCACTATCGTAGCATTCCTCTGCATCTTCACCATTAACCCATCTGATTCTACGCCCCCCCCATCTTTCCCCCCCCCCAGCAGGTAAAATGGCAAAAATACAGGAGTGGAGCGCTGCCTACTACCTCCGAATGCTGAGGGTAGGTGGGATGGGGAATGTTTTTGTTTGTAGATTAAGGTGAGAGCGCCAGACAAAGCCGCATAATATTTCATCTTGGTTGTGGCTTAAGAGTTCAAGAGGACCTTTGGTATGAGCCACTCCAGGTATCTGACTCCAGCCAGGCTGGACCATTCAGTGGCTTATCCACCTCTAGTAAGCAATAGATAAAGCAATTTCTACTTAGTGTGTGTATAGGGTGAAAGATGTTTGTGTGTGGTTGTCAGGGCTGACTGACTGTTACTTGTGTGGGTGACATTACTGTTACTTTTGTGGCTGTAGCCTGTAAGTGTGAGTAGGAGATATCGTTTTTGTATTTGTGTGGCGTGCCAACCGTGTAGTGTTGTGTGTGGAATATAGGTGGCGTGATGTTGTAGAAGGAGGGATGACTAACAAAGTAACTGCATGGTCCAAATTTTTTGTGGCATGTTGAGCTATGCATTAAGCACTTCCATGAAGGCCACGAAGTCTTGTGGTGCACATGACCGGTTTCCTGGACTAGGAGCAATTTTTCTTCCTTTTGCTTTTTGATCAAATCTAGGATCATGTTGTCTGTTGTCAAGATTGATGTGCCCTGGAAACGAAATATCAAATCAGCTTTTTTCAGGTGCAGTAGGGCTCCAAGGTTTCTGCTGTAAAATGCCTCCTGTTTTATGTATAGAGATTTAGGGGTATATTCACAAGGACTTATCGCCGAGTTATCGGCACTTCAGCGCATCAAAAGTGGAGATAGATTTATCGCCCCATTCACAAGCGGGTGCAAACTGCAGACATCGCCAGTATCCCCGCGATAACTGCCGCAAAATTTATCTGCACGGGTGACACCACCAACTAACCCTAATGAGATGCAGAGTAGGCGTTCCCGTGCAAAAACCCACGAAAACACCACTACACCACTTTCACAATGAACTGCCAGATCTGCGATGCGAACCAAAAACAGGCGATAAGCCGCGGTAGCAGCAGGGATTTAACACCTGCCTTCTGCTGGTGTTAAGCAGGACGACTACCTGCAGTATGAAAGGGAGCCCAGCCCAGAGCCACATCTGAAGACCCACAGATGCCATGGAGACAATGATCATGCAGCCCGGAGACCCAAGAGGGCCCCAACACCCACCGCCACTACACCCAGGCCGCCCCCCCCGGACCACTCCCCCCAGACAAACACATACCGTGCACGACACAAGAGCCACAAAAAGCGCATGATGTCGCACAATGACAACAAGAAACACACCTGTGTGGTCAGAAGAACGAGAAACAGTCACACATCATTGAAGTAACAACCAAAAACTTTATTGAAAACAACACAAAACACCAATGCGGAAGACTCCTGTCGGGTCTGTCCGGGACAATCTTGATGTCATGATGTCACAGCCCGGAAAATAAAGCACAAAATAAGAACATGTGTCATGCACACATCAAAGGAGCGAGACACAGAGAAAGAGAGGAGGAAAGAAAGGCAGAGAGAGAAAGAGAGAGAGAAAGAAAGAAAGGGAGAGGGAGAAGGAGAGACAGAAAGGAAGACAGGGCGAGAGAGAGAGAGAAGGAAAGGAAGGCAGAGAGAGAGAGAGAGAGAAGGAAAGGAAGGGAGAGAGAGAGAGAAGGAAAGGAAGGGAGAGAGAGAGAGAGAGAGAGAGAGAGAGGGAGGGACACTGCCGCCCCCATGCACCCAGGCACCACTGCTCACCTGCTGCCACCGGTGTGTCTCCAACCACGTGCCGGCATACACCGCAAGCCACCAGGTCTGCAATCTGTAATCGAGGCCAGAATCAATGATGGCAGAGTCCATCTCACTGCACACGGCAACAACGCCTGTCCGCCCCAGCGCACACATGCAGCCGCACCCTACCCCCTCCCGCTGGCCAGCGCTGGCTGTCCGCCCTTGCGCACCCAGGCCCCACTGCTCACCTGCCGCCAACGGTGTGTCCACCAGTGGGCACACCACGTGCCCGTGCAAGCTCCAGGCCCCGGTCCAGCGACCATGGCATGCTCCACATCATGCGGACCCGCACCGCGGCCCAGCAGGTCCCACACATGACGCTGAGTCCTGAGGCATCAATGGCAGAGACCACATCAGTGCACACGTCATCATCGCAGGCTGCACACCCGCTCAGCAATTTCAGGGCCACTAACCCTGTGCAACCCCAGTCAGTGCCATGTGGTGGTAGGCCCGTGACGGCCGCATGGCTTCGGGTGCCACTAACCCTGTGCAACCCCAGTCAGCGCCACGTGGTGATAGGCCCGTGACGGCCGCATGGCTTCGGGTGCCACTAACCCTGTGCAACCACAGTCAGCGCCACGTGGTGGTAGGCCTGTGACGGCCGCATGGCTTCGGGTGCCACCAACCCTGTGCGCAACAACTCATGGGCCCTTTATGATTGAGAATCGTGGAACATCCGTCATCCAGTCACCTCTGACAGTGGGGAATGTGACGTGGTCGGCCCCTTATATTCGCGGGGTCACATGGCCTGTGACGCCTGTGCTGGATGGGTGTGGTGTGTGTGCAAACCTGCCCTCAGGGAGTGGCCGTGACATGCTGACACTAGACCAGCGACCTGCAGACCACTAGCATGTAAACCTGCGACATGTGGCTATGTGGCCCCCCCCCCCGGAGCGTAAGCGGAGTGGTCTGGCCTGGCATGCGCCGGACCAGCGCAGGGCTTGCAACAATGACTCGGGGGCTCTGGGCGTGGTTCAGTCCATGTCCGGACAAGGAAGTGACTAATGCGTGTGTCAGTGTTGTAGTGTCTACGGCACCCGGAACGCAATCGGCAATGTAGCACACTGTGACTGGAATCCCACCAGATGAGCATCATTGACGTTAGGGGGAATCACTGACCCTACATTCATCCACACATCCATACATGAATGATGAAAGACATGACACAGCAGTGCATTTCTGAATGTTTAATGCACATCCAGTGGAGTTTTGCAGCTGGAGCAGTACAGGGCCATGCCAACGCCACTTCACAAATGGGCCCGTGGAGGGCCAGCCAGAATCCATCGGGGAATGACAAGTACAGCGGAAGAGGAAGAGTACAGTCCGCAGTCTGGTCGCCATGTCATTGGTCACCAAACAGGATATGGCAGTCCATGTCGCGGTCCAAGGTGAGTGCAGCAGAGTGTATCGGGGGTCAGTGGAAGGTCATGGGGCCATGTGCGGCACCAAGCAGCAACAGGCCAGGTGGCGGAGATGAATGCTAGTGTCTCATTCTGATCTCAATCCCATCCACGTCCTCGTCCTCGGATGTGTGCTCTGCCTCACCTGTGGGTGCTGCAGTTCCGGCTGCATCACTGTGTGCCACTGACACATCAGGTGCCGGAGTGGAAATGTCTCCCGCACTGTGAGGCACTGACACACTGGGGGCGCGAGATGTGGATGGTGTAGGAGCAGCAGCATTCATCTGCGCCACGCCTTGTGGCAGCAATGCCATGATGAAGATCTGCAGGGCATGGTAGATCCCAGCTACATTTTGCTGATGTGCAGCGGTGGCTGCCATCCTTTCCGCCTCCATCCGCACCATGTCCTCCATGAGCCTCCGCATGTGTGCCAGCTCACGGCTGAGACCGCTGGAGCCACTCTGAGCGGACAGGTGTTCTTGTCTCCGAGTCATGACTCCAGCGATGTCAGCCAGGGCTCGTTGGAGACCATGGAGCGGCCTGTGGGTGTCCGTTAGGGACTGGAGGTGGTCCCTGATGGGACTCAGACACCCATGGATGGCGTCAAGTTTGGTAGCCATGAGGTCAAACCCCACCCGCACCTGCTCAGCCATCTCCCTCTGGCCCTCCAACACACGGCGTTGGAAGGCCATGTGTTGTTCGTGGGGGTCCTGGGAGACAGCCGGGGTTGTGGGTGCCTCCTGCTCTGTGGTTTGTGGAGTGGGTGGGGTCTCCTCGATGCAGCTGGGCTGCCCTGATCCTGGAGGTGAGTTGCGGATGAGTTCAATGATGTCTTGGAGGGCCTCGGTGTCGATGCTGGGGGTGTCCTCCTCGTCATCAGTGAAGAGTGGCTGGGACTGCTCAGCAGGAGGTGTTGACGGTGCCTCTGCAATGTGAAGGGGAGATGCTGTATTACAATGTGTCCACATGTATGTAGCCGCATGGTACATGTTCACATTCAGACAGCATGACAATGTACATTGTGACAGTCGGTAGATCAGGGCCATGATCCAGAGTCATTGTGGGTGTGCACTGTGCTCTGCTTGATTGTGCATGTGTGCCATTGTGGCCATCTCCCCCCGTCCCCCCAGTGCCTGTTGGTTACTCACCCTGTTGCTGTTGTGTTGTGTCATGTCGAGCAGAGTCCGCTCCCCAAACTCCTGCCACGGTCTCCACACTGATGACTGTCGACACTAGCTCCTCCATGTCATCCAGCTCCAGCTGTGGTGCTGGACTCCCACCTCCAGTCTGCATTGCTGCCTTCTGGTTGCCTGCGAGTTTCTCCTTGGTTTTGCGCTTGATGTCAATCCATCGCCTCTTGACCTCGTCCATTGACCTCTTGTGCTCTCCGACGGTATTCACCTTGTCCACGATGGACCGCCATATTCCATTTTTGGTGCCCAATGACACGTTGGAGGTGACGAACAGTTCTTGATGGTGTTCCATCACCTCCGTGACCAGGATCCTATTCTGCTGCGGACCGAACCGCCTCTTCCTCTTCTTCTTGTCCTTGCCCTTCCCTGTCCCCGAGGTCCCAGGCTGGTCGTCCGGGGTGCTTGTGGGGTTCCGCTCTTCCTCTGCGCCTGCTCCGGCTCCCTCCATGGTGCTTCGGTGTTGGTTATTTTGTGTTTGTGGGTTTTTTCTACTTTTGTAGTGATTTTCCCGCCTGCAGTGTGTGTATTGCAGGCCTGGCGCTGCTTATCGCTGATTTCCTCATCGCGGTTTGGGCCATCGCATGTTTTTACGCATTGGGGTTTGTGTTTTTATCGCCGTCGCGGTGGTTGTATCGCGGACATTGGCTGCGTTTTTGGGAAACTATCGCATGGTACCGCCGTGTTGTGAATTCCACGTTAAGACGGGGTTATTTTCCCGCGATAGACTGCGATGTGTAAAGTTGCGTTAACCTTTTTTGGCGATGTTTAGCGCACGTTCTTGTGAATATACCCCACAGACAGTACGCTGCACATATAGCTGTATTCTGTGGAATTCAAGAAGCCTGTGGAGTGTTTGTAAGGCTGCAGAGGTTATTTATCTGGGATGAAGGTGCAGAAATGAACGTTTTACACTCATTGTAATTTGCAGATTAGGTATACCAGCAGTCAGAGATATACTATATTTCATCAATATATGTGTGAATTAAACAGTGACAACATGGTTAGATGCCTGGTAAGATTATTTTTAGATGTAAGGGACATGTTACATTTTTTTCCATTTTCTTTTCCACCAGATTACTGGTGTTTTGTCCTTCTTGATTGTATTAATTACACAAAAGGTGATGGGAGAAATGCTTGCAAAAAGTGTAAGCACTGACATTTGCCTGCGGTAGCATTGCAACCCACTATTGTTCGCCACTGTTCCACCCTAGACAAAACCCCCTTTTCCAAATCAGTACTGACCATGCTCATAATAAGCACAGTCCACCCCGAACTGCCAGATCAGTCCCCTCCTGCTCAGACTGGGTGCCTGCTCCAGTGGCATAACAAAACTTGAGGGTGCCCCCCTGCAAAGTACATGGAGACCCTCCCCCTCCGGCCCTCCGGCCCACCACCTATGACTTTGGTCCTAGACCCAGTGTACTGTGCTGAGAGGCCCCCCTGGAGCTCGGGGCTCCCCAACACCACAGGGACTGTGGGGCGAATGTTACGCCACTGCCTTGCTCACTCTGCCACTGGAACCAAGTTTCAGCTGACTGAAGGACCCATTCAGGCTGAAACTGGTCTTGGGTTGCTTGCTTTCTGGTTCAGAGAGGACTTGGCTTCGTAGTTGGGGCTGGTCTATTCCTACTGTAGCAGAACCAAGTGTGATTTGCATATAGCTGCTCTTTGTCTAGAGTGCACAGATGGAGTGGAATGCAACTCAAAATATTTATCGGTGGCTGAAGTTAATTTAAGATTTCTAACCATCGACTTTTTGTTTTCTTCATTGCCATTCCTAAGGTTTCACGGGTATGCCCTCGTGCTTACTCTGCCATAGGAATAAAGCTACACCTACTGAGAGGCCTAAACAGGCTAAAACTAACCTGGGGGTGCTTGTGGTCCAATCTGGAGGTGTTCAATTTGACAGTTCGGGCTAGACTGTTCTGATTGGAGAAGGACCATGAATGATTTTCACATGCCTGGTCTTTCTATAGAGTGGCATAGTGGACTGAAAACGATGGATTTATTTTTACTGCCATGGCATACATGTGTGTGATATATATATTCACTGAAAAAAACAAAGGTTAAGTGTTTTTTGAGATGAATACACTTTTTTTACTTTTAGCTATACTTTACCATAGGGAAACTCCACTGTCTGGGTTGAGATCTACCTGTGGTGAAGCACAGGGAAAATTAAAAAAGTTTATTAACTTTATAACTAATAAGTCAAAATATTTTTATGTTAAATAAGATTGTATATTCATTTAATACATTTATTTTAAATGTAGAAAAAGAAAAAAATGCTACAGCACAATTAATGTCATTTTGAAATACATTCATAGTCAATTTAAATGTATTAAATTAAATGAAAAATATTTTTCTGGTTTACATTAAAAAATAAATTCTCAGATAAAGTAAAAAATTACACTTTTATTATGCATTAATAATTAATAAAGATGATGTATAGAATTAATTAAAAGTAGTTTAATTATATTTTCATAAAAAATGGTGCATTAATTTATACATTCAAAAAAAGCTTGTCTCCAATATTTCCTCTGGTAGGGTGTTGCAATAGTGGTTGGCCATGTGTGGTGGTGAACTTACTACTGTTTCTTTTTGGCAGTAGTAACTTACACTCATAAATTTGACTCTTGTTTTGAGGAACTTCACAGTCGGGTTTTGTAAATATACAAAAGTAGTAAAGTTACTCAAAAGTGTAAGCGTGAATTACACATGTAAATTAATCACAAGTGTAATTAGCTTTGTGAAAAGCCAGGAAAGCAAAGGAATTCCTACAATGCAGTTAAATGTAGACTACATGAAGAGAACCTAAAATACATGGTGCTCTTCCCTGCGAAATTGCGGGTGATCAAGGATTGCAAATCCCACTTCTTCTGCTCTCCAGTAGTGGCCTGGGATTGGCCGTAGGGCTGGAAAATGCAACAGTGAAAAGAACTAACAGTCAATCTAAAATGGCTATGAGAATCATGCATCTCCTTCCATTTCTGAAAATCTCACCCACACAACATCACAGAAGGAAGCTGTGTCGACCTCGCCAGGCAGAACACTGGTGAATTCAGATGGAATCCATTCTGGTTATGGATGATACCGGCAGAGGCCATGGCCTTGTACCTAAGCATATTCTTGAAATGATGTGTTGAAGCCTGTGGCTGTGTTTTATACATCATAATTATAGGGTTAAAGACTAGTTGATGTAGAGGTGGTTGCCTCCACTTTCCCACCTGGTCTCTAGTACCACTGAAACCATGCTGAGCACTGCAGTGGATCCTCTGATGCCTGCTCAAGGTGTGGCAAGGTGTCAAGGGACCGGGATTCAGGAACTCTGCAATTGCTCTTTGTTTCTTGGTTTGTTGATGTTTATTTTAGATTTTGGTTGGGTAATGGGTGGGCTGGGGGAAGGGACAGCTATGCCCACCTAGAGTGACTATTTGTGGGTGTGGTGGAATGTACAATTTGTATGCTGCCTTTTGCTGAACATATTGATCGACATCCTTATGGGGTTGTTGAGCTAACAGAGTTAAGGCTGATGTTCATGATGTTTGAATGGAAGTAGGATGAGCAGAGAGAAGTGCTACTGAAGTGTCAGTAGTCTGAGTTTGTTCTGAATGTGTCAAGGTTAGCCCTGTTCCAATCGGTGTTGCAAGAAGTTTTCAGATTTTTATCATGGCAAGTTGTCTACAGAAGGTTTAGTGTAAGTTTCTAGGCCTGCATCATTATACTAAGCACCACAAAATATTATTGTTTAGAGAAGACCAGGCCTTAGAACTGCTTTGTTATAAGAAATTCATTTAACTGACACAGAACAAAAACACATAGTCAAGCTGTGGAGGGGGCACACTTCTTATTGTCCTACTCTACCTTTTTAAGAGTGGTTGCTGTTTATCTTGATAAGTCCCCTTTGTAGCTCTGCTTATACAACAAGACTTGGAGGGGAAATATATAATAGTGGGAAATTGAAAGGACAGGACTTTTACTTCCTATATGTATATTCCTCTAATATTTTTGACTTGTAATTCTTCCCCAGGTTATTGGACCTTGTAATACTCTGTACAGGTAATAACTATGATGGACAGCCCCCACACTAAGGTGGACCCAAAGCACAAAACACAATTCTTAGACACTGTATAGCAACTGAATCTGATTGATGTGTGGAATGAAAGACATGCTCCAGGCCTGGTTTACATGTCTATTCCACACTGCATGGACCGTACAGTAGAGTGGACTATTTCTTGCTCAGCATTGAGCTCTTTGACACCTGGGTAGGAACTGTTTGCATAGCTATGGTGTTGATGGATAACACTTCTTTGATACTGACCTACATTAAAATCGGATCCCTACTTGCCACCTAAGAACAGAGGTTCATTTTTCAAGATGACATGATGGAGACAAAGTCCAAGGATGCACTTACAGAAAACTTTGACTTAATCTGGGCCTTGACGTTAATTTGGGGCACAGAGTAAGGGTACAATAACCATGCTGTCTCAATATTTGCTGATGACACCCTGATATTTGTGAGGGGCCCAGAAAGTGCTGTACCAGATGTGCTTAGCCTATTGAAAGATTTTGGAGAATTTTTCATTTTCAAACTAACTGCTCAAAGTCACGACAAAACATTTTGAAATAGTTGAAAGTCAGATTTACCTACAATACAGTGAAAAATTAAGTCTTGGACAATATAAGCCAGAGAATTCCATTTTGGAACAACCTCCCTCTTTCATTCATGGACCATGAAGGTTTAGTGAAGATGGTGCTTGTACATTTTTCAGGAGGTGGCACAGGTGTTCCCTAAGTCGATGTTTTAAAAGGTAGATGTGATATTGACTAACTTTTTGTGGCCAGTGACTTAAACACTGCTAAAACTGAGGTGGCACGGTCTGCAAAAGAACAATGGGTTGGAATGCTGTCCTGAGCCATTGTCATTGGTTAGACAAATTGCACGCATTCTGCCTCACCTTTTGTGCATTTGATGTAACTCCCTAAATGGCATGTGGGTGCCCAGACTTGGGTTCCCTGCTCACTGTCCCTCTAGAACCAAGTTACACCCAAGAGTACCAATCAGGGTGAAACCAGTCTTGGGTTGCTTGTGTTCTGGTTTAGGGAGGACCGGGTCTGGCAGTTTGGGCTGGACTGTTCCTATTGGTGTGGGGTCAAGACTGAGGTGGTACGGTGGGCCACAGAATAATGGGTTGGAATTCTACCCCAAGCAAGTGCCGGTGGTTAGGCAAATTGAAGGCATTCTTCCCACCATCTTTTGTGTATTTGACAGTCTTAAAACTTCACCAGAGGGGCATTGGTTTCCCTGGATTTCGTTGATTATTATTTGGCTTCATAAGTTTGGCATTTGACTGACTAGATGTCATGCATCTAATCCCCTTGTTTATGAATTCGAGGAAGATAGGGCCAGGGGTTCCATATTCGATCTCCCTGTTGGTTGATATCTAGAACTCAATGGGTTGGAGTCTTGAGGCGTGTCATACTTCTGGTGGGTCTGGGCATCTGACTTTAACTGAATTTTTTCAAAGTAAGGTGGGAAGCTGAATAAGCAGAATAGTTTGAGGGGGACTGCTGTACACAATTGATATTTTTTTGAATTTTGAGGAAGCAAAGAATAGATATTGTATCAGGACGGGCAAGTTCCCTTTTCAGGCTAGAATTAGGAAAGCTGTATGAGTGTTAAGGGGGAACTCTAATATGTAGCAATAGTAGTGTAGAATGTTGTGAATTCCTGAGTTTTATTTGGGATTCTCTACATCTTAGATGATCCTGTTCAAGGTCATTTTTGCCAACAGACTCCATTTACTCTCTGGTCTACCATTGTCATAGTGGCTTAAAGTCACAGGTAAGCCTACTGGTGTAAAATTCATTAAATACTTTGTTGCATATTGAGGGCCAGATTTACTAAGATTTTGCATTTGGATCGCAACACTGTTTTGAAGCAGTCCCAATGCAAAATCTCTTTTGGTATTTACTAAGGGCCTGATTACGAGTACGTTGCTCCACAGGCCTGCCGTACTTGTGGTGGCGGTCTGACCACCACCACACTGCAGGCCCACCCTCAGTGTTATGAGCGTGGCAGTCAGACTGCCATGAGACCGCCAGCTCCGCCGGGATCAAGGATCCCGCTGCGCCTGCGGTCTGGAAATGGGCAGTAAAATATGCTGGCGGTGACACTGTGGTACTGCTGAGCATATTACGAGTTGCCTTTTCACCGCCCTTTTCATGGCGCTGAGCCTGCCATGAAAAGAGTGGCGGAGAGGCAACTAAGGGGGCCCTAACAGGGCCCCCTGCCGGATCTGGTCCTGGGGGTGCATGTGGGGGGCACATGTTGTGCCCCCCTATAATTGCACCCCCATTCATGCATGGTGTAGCATGCATGCCTCACCATGCAGGAATATGCAGTCGTTTCTCTCACGGCGACGGTCTGCATGTTAGGCTCTCCTATGAGCCTAACATACCACAGCTTTGAGACCGCCGCTTCACCACCCACCCAACCTGGATTCAACTCTGAATCCGGCGAGAGGGCCACCCACAGCCTTGGCAGTCTTTCTGCAGGTCGAGCAGTGGCGGTGCCGCAGGAGGACCGCCAAAGTCATAATAAGGCCCTAACGGGCACATGCATCAATGTAGGCTTTGCGATTCCTTAATTGCGATTATTAAGGAATCGCAATTAAGGAATTGCATAAGCCTATGCATGAAGGAATTGCTATAAAATTAGCGATTCCCAAACATTCCTTCAGGCCCATAAGAATGAATGGGAGGTTGCATGCGCAATTTGCGAGTACCAATAGGTACTCGCAAATTGCGCATGCAATTTCAAGGGTGCAAGGGTGTCAAAAGGACACCCTGTTGCACCCATGAAATTGCTCAGTGCACACATGTTGCGCACACACATGCCCCAAGGGCATGTGTGTGTGTAATCTACAACTTTGAAAAATGCACTTTAGTGCATTTTTCAAAGTTTTAGCAAATTACCATCAAGTCCAACTTGATGGTAATTTGCGCCCCTAGTAGCGAAATCCCTATTCTGAAGTGGTTCTTGCATTGCATTTAAGGAATCGCAAATTGCGATTCCTTATAATCGTCAATTTGAGAAATCGCAATTAATTGCGAATTCTCAAATTGCGAGTGCCTTGAACCTTGATGCATCGCAAATGCCCTTTTTGCGGGCGCAAACGGCCGATTTTTGCAAATCGCACCGTTTGCGCTCGCAAAAATGGTTGATGCATGTGCCTGTAAGTCATGCAAAGCCCAATGTGTGTGGCTTTGTATGGCTTTGTAAAACAAAAGTAATGCAAGGCAGCGTGTAGCACTGCCTTGCGTTACCTTGTGTCAGGCAGGTGTCATGTGGGTAGAGCATGAGCATTCCCATGCATCCACCCATCTATTTTGATGCTAGCTCATATTTATTAAAAACTTGTAAACATGGACTTGTGCCAGAAATAGTGCCCCTTCCTGAGGCTGGCTTAACAAGCAGAAATACTTTTATCTCTCCTTCTTATTTCCTCTTTGCATGTGCTTCTTAATTCTGCCACACATGCAAAGAGTCATAATCTTAAAACTATAGTTTTTGTGCAGCAAGATATCCTTTCTTGGACAAAATCTATCCTGACCTTAACGCAGTCTGATGCCTGATGGAAAGACGCAATCCAATCTTAGGCGTCTGACTGGTGGCACTTGTGCATATCGCCCAAGCAATACTCACAGGACAAAAGGTCTACCCAAATGCCAGAGTGAAGAGGTGCTTCTTCAATGATTTCCTGAATTTGAAGTAGTCATTTTCAAGTCTCAGGTGGGCAGAGAGTTCCATAGTGAAAAGACCTGGTGACGAACTGATCAGCCTCTGAGTCTTTTTTACTTAAATCAGTTTGGGACAACAGACCTTAATAAGCTGACCTAAGAGTTCTGGTGATAGCCCTATTTTATAAACAACGTAATAAAAGAAGATGTAATATCACCATACCTCTTACTGCAAGATACTAATTGCCCTCTTATTTTTACCCTCTGTTCATCTATACACCACAAGGTTGCAAGCTATATTTGATAACTCTTCCAGACACGTTGTGACAGACATAAACCTTGACCACTAGCTATTCCCAATACTAAGGGCCTCCTTACGATGCCGGTCAGACCTGCCTCCGCGGTCTTGTCGGAGATGGTTAAACCACCAAGTCTCTCGTTGGAAGCGGTCGCACCGGCCGACGTATTACGATGCACGCAAATAAACTGAAATCCGACCACAGCGGTCCTTCTGACTCCGACAGCAAATCAGGTCCACAGGGGCATTGGAAAGGCCCATTGGAGCCAATCTGAGAGAAGAACATGCAGTTAATACGCCCGCCCAATTGTGATGCGTGTTTCCGATGAGGCGCCTTTGGAGGCCCAACCACCTTGTCAGAGCTTGTGGAAAGGGAGGGAGAAAAGGCCGAAAAGCACCTCCACACAGCTACGCACATCCTGTGATGATATGGATCCTGCATTACACATCCTGCTGCTGCTGTACCTGCTCGATGATGAAGATAATTGGCAACATTGTGGACTTAACCGCCGGTAAGTGACACACCGATCCCTCCACTGTGATCCCATAGAAAATCAATGGGCCTCCATCAAAAAGCATGGGCTTACCTTTGTCTGCATGTTTGTGGGTGTGTGAGCAATATGTGTCCCAGTCATCATGCTGGGACAACTTGCCAATACACATGTGTAGTGAAGATGGACATGAGTGGGCCACAGGCCTTTCAGTGGGCTGGGTCCTGCCGTTGCCCAGCACCGGCTGTACAAAAAAGCATGTGGTGAGATGGTTACCCATTGGGCCCTCCGCTGTAGCCATCACCCTCAGGATCCACAAATCCACAACTGGCGTCAGAAGCACTAGCACTCTTCATTCCCTGTGATGTCATTTCAAAGAGACTCATCATAGTTCACTGACAGTCTTATCATGTCAGAACATAAACATTTCCAAAATACACAACAAAGCCATAGTTGTTGCCTACTGATCCTATGCAACTCACAACCTATCACAAAGTCAATAGTCCTGGAATGGCCTAGGTGTGAGGTCACTTGTATGATATATCTGTTAGCAATGGCAGAAGTAGCAAAATACTTGCCAAGTAACACACTAGAATAAGCACCGATGCACAGTAAACGTGTCATAAGACACAGCCACAATTACCTAAGGCACTCCACTCTTAGAGACCCCCCAGTTAGTAAGAACCCACTGAAAGTCCTGGGTGAGCTGACGGGACCTTCAAAAGCATGAGTAGTGTGAGTTGTGTAGCAGGCTTTGAAGTGTTCTGGGGTATGTCCGTCGTCAGTCCCGGCAGGTTGCCAAAGCTGATGCTCATAAGGCACCCAATGCACATTCCATATTTGCACACACCCTCAGGGTGCAACACATTTCATGATCAGCAGCAGTACCACCTTCCACTGCCACAGATGGAACAGCAAACACACTCATAACAGTCCATACCCACTGTTGCCAGGTCAGAACAGAAGCATCATCATAATTTCATGGAAGTAAGTCAGAGTCAGCTCTCCAATAACTAATGCTACTAACAACCGTGGGCAAAAGGAACTGTCCTTGTCACCTGTAGATGCAATTAAGTTGCAGTACCAGATCCCAAGATGTAGTGCCATGTTACAAGGAGGAAGCTATGTCATTGTGCAGTACAATATGCCAATCACAGATGTATAGGTGACATGTATGGAAGTCAGGCCTTCATGTACATCAGCCATGCTCCTGTGAGAGCCCACCCCCCTACATAAAGTCCACTCAAAGGCCTCTTGTGGAAAGCAAGAGGAACAGATTGAAGAATAAAACTACACAACACTGTACACGTTCACCACAACATAGAAGACAGGCAGTGTGTGCATGTGTCAGTGTGGGTAGCTCAAACATCCCTGCTGAACATCTACAGACCCTGTGCATCAACTGACATCAAGCACTCATTACCAACTCTGTCAGACAGAAAACATCAATAAAGGTGGGAGACACTACATACCCTCCCCCCCAAGCCACAACACAGTGGACAAGGTTAGGCTTGTTGTATCCCTGGCCTAACCATATCTTGTGTGTCTCTGTCTGTACGCAACATCATATAAAGGTTTACTCCCATCACATCTGATTGGTTCCTTCTATGTCCAGATCAGTGACTATGTACAGGCACACATGTACACATCCTACATGTGTGGACATCTCAGAAGCTGGTGTAATGCTGTGTGCAATAAACAGTTCCAAAATACTGCACACCCTCATGAATACCATAGCATAGCAAACATCTCCTGTGACAGCCTCAAATGCTTCATGAGCTACGTCATGGTGTAACCTAGAACAAACATCAGTATGGATGTCTGTGTGAAAATTAAATTCCTCCACTGCTGATGCACTGTACTGGGCTTGCACACAGCACCCACATTAAAAAGGAAAGGCAGATAAATGGGTTATCCTCAAACCATAGTCTCGGACATATGACGGCCACATTGTCACTACTCCCAGCTGATTTAGGTCAGCCTTAACTGGTGGACACCTGGAAAGCAATTGGCTAAGGCCACACTGCACATAGCACCTGCATCAATGTCTCCATGTGCATAGGACCTGTGGCATGGTGTTCAATAGGGACAACAAATGTTCTTACCAAATGGCATGCACATGTGGCTAATGTGTAAGTACAAGCCCCTAAAAACATCACAGCAGCAACAGTTGTTGTGATATCGATGAAACATGGTTGAAAAAACACACATGGGAATGCTGACATGTGCCTCCAAAGTAACACATTGCTATGACAAGACCACACCTCCCATGTGTACTGTAACAAAAACCTATTGTGCACACATCAAACACCCTTCGACCCTACTTCTTGCGTAGTACTGTAAGATAGCAGACGTGGACATTGGTGAAGCCAAGATGCCATACTTATCATAGCAGAGACCAACCAAAGCAACAGCAACTTATCCCAGATATGCACACATTTCACATTGAGCTACGGACTCTGTAACTCCATTGCCTGTCCCAAGGGCTGAGCATACTTACCAGTGCAAAAGGCTCATCTATCATGGTGAAACAAACACAACTAAACTCTCACAGACCTACATATCCACTACCAGCAGTTAGCATCATTCGCAAGAGCAGGACAATAAATTAGTTTTTTATTTGTCACAACACATGAGTGTTAAAACACAAAGGCCAATGGCCAGTCCAAAATATGATGTGTGGCCCAGCACACTGCTGTGCCAGGAACGTGCCAGCTAGATCACTGCCTGGGAATACTCCCCAGATAGGGGCATCTAATGGACAGTCCAGGCACCTCTGAGGAGTAAAATGGATGGGCTGGGGTTTGGGTTGGGGGGTGGGGTGGGGTGGGATATTCTTTGGGAGGGCTGGGCTCGGGATTGGGAGGGTTGGCTTGGGCTGTTGAAGGGCTGGCCTCGGGATTGAGAGGTTTGGGTTGATCTGTGGGAGGGTTGGGTTCGGAATGGGGAGGGCTGAGCTAGGCCAGAGCATATGTGGAATTTTGTATCCTTTAAGGGTAGCGAAGGGTATAGAGAGGGGGGAACAGTTTTAGACCTTTTGGTCTTCTGCTTCCAAGACTTGGGGTGGGGTGGCGGTGAGCAGACCTTTTGGTTTTGTGAGGGGTGTGTTAGTATCAGGGCAGGTGGCTCTCTTTCTCTTGCTCCCTTGTGGGATAGGGGCTCGTGTAGTGGGAGGTGCAGGTTTTTTAGGGGTGGACATGGAAGTGGAAGGGTTGGGTAGCAGTGGGAACCCAGCCCTTTTGCCTTTGGGAAGGAGAGGGCAGCTGTGGCAGGGAAGAGGTCAAGGGCAAACATGGTAAGTGATTAGGGAGATTTGAGAGGAGATGAGGTGAGGGGTTGGGTGTTGGAGGTAGAGGGATGTGAGTTCTGTTTCATGGATGTGTGTACTGGTGTGCATGTCTCTGTATGTTTGATGTCTGTTTGGGTGTAGAGTGTTTCAGGTGCTTTGTCTTGTGCGATGTGTCTTTGGCTGGTGATGTGGGTGTGGTGTCTGGGTGTGTGATGTCAGTTGTGGTTGAGGACGGTGATGTGTATGTTGTGTCTGGCTGTGTGATATCACTAGTCTGTGTCGGTATTGTTGTGGCTGTAGTGTGTCGGTGTGTGACCTTGGGAGTGGGTGTGGCAGGGTCTGGTGGTGTAGTGTCTGTCTATATGTCAGTGTATGTTGTAGTGAGGGTGGTGATTGGCTGTTCTGTGGGTGTGCTGTGTTTGTGTCCCTTATCTTTGTGTTGGAGTGTACTGCGTGTGGAAGGTGAGGTGGGTGATGCTGAGGTGTGTGTTTACATTGGACAGGTTTGGGGAGACAGATGGTGGATGGAGAAGGGGCAGGAGGGGTGGTGGACTGTTGGAAGATTTGGAAGGCTGCCATGAGTGTGGAAGCCAGAGCCTAATTAGATCTCTGTAGGCCTCACATGTCAGAGTGAATGACCTCTAGGTAGGCAACCGCCTGGGTCAGCTAGTTGCTAGCACTGCAGTTTGACCCACAGAGATCTGCCTCAGGATAATTATAACCTCCACACTCAAGGCAGCATGGGAGACAGGGGCAGGGGCTGAGGTGCCTGGAGGGAAAGAGACTTTCCTCTGCTTAGCGGAGGGGGCCCGGACAGCAGTTTGGAGAGCAGCACGGAGGATGGAGATGGAAGGGATGGTGGAAGACATAGATGTAGTGGATGGTGTTCCAGGTTGGTCTGCCACAACCAGGGAATGGTCACCGGAGCATGATGAAGAAGAAGATGTTGTCTTCTTGCTCCTCCCGGGCACTCCCCATATCCTCTGGGCCACTGGTCACCTCTGTGTCACTTTGGTGTAGGCAACCACTGTGGCCAGCTGCTGCCCCTACGGTCTCGGGCCTGTCTCCTTCGCTGCCCTCGGTTGATGCTGTAATAGTAGTAGAAATAGGCTCAATGCAATTGACTAAAAGCATCATGCAAGCATATCCTGACATTACACATTACACATTACACATTAGCACTGATAACTACTTGTACAAGGATTAGTACATTAGCTCAAACATTGGCATGAGAAAATTCATTAATGCCACATCACCTCAGCACAGTCAATCATCAGGAAGCCAGAACCACTGCCAGCTCCAATTGTATGTGTGAGCATGTCCTTATTTCACCCTTATGTGTGTAGCAAGAGATAACATCACCCTCTCAACCTAGGCCCTTGTACCATAACATTGTTACTTAAATTTAGCAAATGGAATATCCACATGAATACATCACTACCTATCCACACAGGGCCCTGCAAAAATCAAAAGGTCAGGTGTCCCATACCTACTACATGTAGTACTGTAGGGCAATTACTAGGGATACTTTCATCAAATTCGGAAGTCACAAGTGACATGTAAGTGCATATTCTACACTGCTAACATTACCAAGTTACATTCTCACTTCTGTCCACTGCCAGATGATGCTGTTAACAGATGTACATGAGTAGCCTAGCTACGTGTTACATGTACAGAAGAGTAGTATGGAGACAAATAGGCACCAAGTGGTGTGAGATATCACCGCAAATAAACATTGTACATCCTCAGTAAAGATTGGTTCATGTGAGCAGACATTTTACACATTCCAATTGTCAATGCCACGAAGACACTGAAAGTACCTGAGGCATTGTAATGAGTCCGTACATGAAGATGTCATATTGGCCTCCACAAGGGCAAGTTATTCACAGTACATTCCATGTATCTGTGACACATTTACCTATGTAGTACCGACTGCTGAAACACACATGTCACACCAACATGGCAGCATATCACTCCCTGATGCATGTCACCATCCACAGACTGACAGTTCACTGATGCACATGCCCATCCCAACATACTGCATACATCCTTATTATTGGCATGCTAATAAGCATTGGCTGAAACAACTGAAACATCACAAACATGTGTGTCATTGTATAAACATTTTTACCTCTCAGATGCCATCCATCAATGTCATTGGGTATGTGTGGCTCATCCACCCAATCCTAATATACCTCTGTTTTGTCTTACCCCAAATCTGTCTGCCCATCACTCATTCATATAGTCATGTACACATTGGCCAACATAAACATCTGATGCATACGAATGGTAAATCGTCTATACCCTCAGATCATGTATGCTACAGGGGTACTTGTGAGAGTACAACACAGAAAGGTATGTATGGCTGCACGTAGACATCCAAAAAGATTTGATCAGTGGTGTCAGCCAACTCATACTACTGTACACTCCCAAAATACCAAGGGGATGCTGTGCATAGTCACTGCAACCAGAGTGCATTGTATGCCATGCCACAAGTATGGGGTACACCATCACATGAGACACCGTAGTGAGGCAGCTACACTGCAGACACAAGGATGACAAGTGGCCTGTGTAGGACCACTTACACACATGACATATTCAGACAATGTAGGTAAGTAGATACATAACGCTGCAATGTGGATCTGCAACAGTAAAAATACATGTTTTAGTGGACCCTGCTCAGTTCCTGGCAACATGATTTATAGTTAGTGATGAACACCATGCACCTACTACCATACCTACACATGCAAATGAATGTACTATTGCATGGAACATGAGTCCGATCCAAGCATGCGTGGAAGAATGCAGCCTGTAACAAAAGTTAATTGGTCATGCACAATGTTACACTCAGACCAGTACTCACCCTCAACTTGCTGCTTTTGGGCTTTCAACTGCCCATGAAGGTCTGAGTGGGCCATTGCCAGTATGTGGGCGTTCAGGGGGTTCAAGGTCCCGTGCGCGCCCCTTCTGCTCTTGGGGGCCAGCCCCAGCTGGATCACCATGATCTTGCGAGCCCAGCGCCAGAGGTCATCTCACCTCTTACGGCAGTGGGCACTACGCCGGTTGGAGACCCCCGGAGTCCGCACCTTCCGGGCGATGGCTTTCCAAATGACCTTCTTTTGATGGGCGTTGATCTGTATGAAGGCAAGAGATGCAGAGACAATTTGTAGAAGGAAATCTGAGGACCTCTGTATGGTAGGTACAAAATAGATTGCCATCTAGCACACACATAAATCTATCTACAACACTGTACATGTGTCCAAGTCACATGCTAAGCACAACTAAAGCATGGAAAGGGCCTCTTCTGCTCATTTGATGATTAACCTTAAATCTAGTTATGACATACACAGACACAGACTGAGGCATCCCCCTAACATCATGTTGACCAGGGAAATCCTAGATGGAATGTGATGTGAGGGACCATGACGTACAGTACACCATTTGGAAATGCTGAAGGGTAGACTACCTGTGCACGACTGTCCAGACACCTTAACTGGCAGGCCAACTGCATTGATGCACATGGTACATAGTGGAAAGTAGCATAGTTTACACAACATACAAGGACTAAGGTCAAAAGGTAAGGGCTGATATGCGTGACACTCAGAGCTACATCTCTTTGAAGGTGTGTGGAAATGTGGACTACTCAAATGAAATACCTTGTGAGTAGGAAAAAAGCTCCTCAAATTTGTACTGCCGCACCAGCCATGACACTAACTTTACATGTGTATGTGGTTTGTGAGTGGGGATTATCTAGCCAAACATGTAATCCACACCTCGATCTCTCGCCAATAGCAACCCTTAATCTTCACTGTACATGTCTCAGATGTGCAATCGGGAAGTATACTGGAAGCTATTCAATTAATAAACTGTCAACAGACCTGTGTGAGTTGGGGACAGTCATTAGTGACAGACACACATTGACACTGTGGGTCAATGTAAATAATCTCGCTCTTCTTGCTGCCTTGCCGCCACTGGTCCCAGGAGGACCGCACCTACCAGCCTGCCTTGTTCTCCACGGCGCCCGGCACCCCTCCAACAGCATCATCATCTAGCGCCTGGAGGCTCTACAAAATCGGCCGCGGGCTCCCGCGGGGCGGGTCTCGCTCTTCTTGCTGCCTTGCCGCCACTGGTCCCGGGAGGACCGCACCTACCAGCCTACCCTGTACTCCACGGCGCCCGGCGCCCCTCCAACAGCGTCATCATCTAGCGCCTGGAGACGCTACAAAATTGGCTGCGGGCTCCCGCGGCGCGGGACACACGCGGGCGTGCCAGGTCTGTGCGCGGGCCAAGCCCAGGCCAAGGGCAGGCCCGTCTGCGCCCGTCCGAGACCGGACGAGGCTGGGCGGGCACTGTCTCTTGGAATTTTGTATTGAACTTTCCTATGTGCCCGTGTTCTGCCCAATCCACATAGAAGAACAGGAAACCTCCCAGGGTGGCCTACCCCTAGCCACAGTGAGGTTGCTACCGGGACTACTTGTAAGTGCAACCTGAATTTTACCTCTAGCTGTTTTTGTGTTTTTATATTGTGTCTGACCTCTTCCCCTGTAACCCCAGTATAAAAATCTAGTGGGTTACATTTTCGTCCAGCTGGGCGGTAACTCGAGTGATCCTAGGTGTCCCTGACACATGTCTAGAAATCCACTAGAAATGGGGAAGCGCACTACAAATGCAACATGCCATGCATCACCATGGCTTATACCCCCTCCCCTTCCGCAGACATCCATTGACAGGATGCTTCAAAGGGCCATAGGAGTGGTGGCCACTGAGATAGAACTTACAGAACCTAGACTGTCATTGACCCCGGACCTTCAACAAGCCTGTCCTGTCATGGTTTCGCCCACAATTCATAGCGAAATGGAACGTTCGCTTGAACTGTCGCCACAGATTCAGACACCAGAGGTGGGCACTGGAACAATTCCCAAAGTAGTCACAAGAAGGAGGGGTGTCACCAAGGGTGCAGCTAAGTCCAGTAATACCAAACAGCCCATAAAGCCCACCAAGGTAGGGGTCAAGCAAAAGAAGTCTAATGATGGAACACCGGAGTACATCGGAGGTGTGTCAGACCAGATTGCGCCTGAGGGGCCAAATCAGCATGTGGATAAGTCACCACCAGCTTGGGCGGCTCCCCTGCTGGAAACTTTACGAGGCCAAATCAGAGACATCTTGAGAGAGGAACTCGCCCACGTACATGCACGTTTGGATAAACTCTCTAACCTATGTTCCAGCTATGCAGGAAAAATGCCCACTCCTCCAACACCGGCCAGAGAGAGTAGAACTGTGTCTGTGGGCACCACAGCACCTGGAACCGTTGAGATCGGAGAAAGGACAAATGTATCCTGTAGGGCTCCAACTGTTACCCCAGTGGTGGCTAGTACTAGTTCAGCTATGGGCCACAAGCCTGGGGTCAGGGCATCAGAAACTGAGGGCACATCGAAAAAAAGCACTGGCAGTGCTGGGCCCATGAGACCGAGAGGCGGGGCAGGGTCAGACCTACCTACAATTAATCTTCCCCCAGCCTCAACCCCTTACGTAATTGTTCTAACTGGAGTCCCAGATTTAAAAGATGGCCAGAATGAAACCCAATTTGAGATAAAAAACAAATGCTTGCACTTGCTTGTTAGACATTGTCAATTTGGCTATGCTAATGCCATAGAAATACTTATGACACGCAGGGTAGGCTGGGTGGGTAACAGGCCCAAAGATGTTCGTGGGGACCGTGTTATAAATAAATTTAGGAACCCACACATTGTACAACATCTATTGCATCTGAGCCAATCCCTCCCAACCACAGGTTCCGCCATTAAACTTTTTCCGCTCACCAACTTTTACACCCTTGAATCCATTTTTAACACTAGGGCCGACACCAGACATAGACAAAATGACTGGCTCCAGAATCAGCCAACGGTGGGACAGGGTGCTCTACAACTGAGACCATACACTTTCAATTTGCCTCTGGCAAATAGATTTGGGGTTTTGGAAGAAGTTGATTGACTTATGGCCAAGTGGGCACCCTGGACGGCATGTGTGAGTGAACCCTTAGTGGAAAGGGCCCTGGATTTTAAGAACAAGGCATCCAGTTCCTCCGATAAGGACTCCATTTCGAACACTGTAACTGCCCATCCCGGTACTGTTGTCCACCCCAAATCGCCCAAAGTTCTATTAGTAACCTCTAGTCCTAAACCCACCACAACCATACAGGACACATATTCTTTCTCCCCTACACATTCCCATGCTCCATCTTGTTCCCATGGCATTCCAGAAATCTCTGGAAATCCAGACAGGGGGACAAACCCAGTGGTAATCAAAGATTCTCTGAGCAAGTACCACACAGCCTTATTGGAACCAGAAGTTCTATCAGTGAATGTGGCTCAGGGAGGCACTTTAGCCAACCCTAGCGCATCGAACAAACTCAAGGTTGTATCTTGGAATGTGGCAGGTCTTAAAAGCAAACTAGATTGCCCTGACTGGGGGGGGTTTGTGGATACCTGTGACATTTGCATGTTTCAGGAATCCTGGGAAACTGAGGAACCAACTCGCTTGGGTTTTGCTTCATTTTACATACCTGCTGTAACCAGGGGACGGGGTAGACCCTCAGGTGGGCTTTGTACGTGGGTTGGGTGTCATTTAGGATGCACGATCACTCCAGTGGTGCATCACTCCCAGATATACTGTGCCTCATATTGACCTTCACCCCAGAATTTAAAATAGCCTTAATCAACATTTATTCGAGGCCGGTGAGGACCGGTCAAGAATCACCAACCCTAGACCAACTCGACGGTCTGCTATCTGGTTTCTCGAATAACGCTCTAGTAGTGCTGGGTGACGACCTTAATTGCCAATTTGAACCAATGAAAGATCTAATTGGTACACCTGCTACAGAGGAGGATGAGATGTGGGCTATTCCTGAGACCAATATCTCTCCGATTAGGGCTTGGACACCTTTGGCTATGCAAATTAAAGCACTCACCTTAAAGCATTCCCTGTGAGCCTGCAATGGTCGTTTCAGCTCTGACTCCCCCGGGAGTTATACCTATAATAGAGTTGGCCACCCCTCTATCCTGGGTTACATTTTAGTAGAAACCAGGCTGTGGGGCCAGGTTAAGGACTTCATTGTCCGGCCGCGCCATGATAGTGACCATAATGCTTTAATACTCGAACTCACTTTGCCAACGACTAGGGACCAACAAGCAGAAACATCTGCTATAGATCACAGACTGACACTAACCAACAACAGGCGGAAAGTCAAGTGGGCATGGCTAGAAAAATCACACGAAAAAATGGCTCTCCTATTTGAAGCCATCACACCCAACCTTGAGGCCATGTCAGAGCTTGTAAAGTCAGGAGAAATCGCTGCTTCCCTTGCAGAGGTTGCAAAGATCAACGAGTCCACCACCTCAAAGCTGGAGGAGGTGTTTTGGACAGCGTGTGCAAGGGGACGCGGGAGGAAGCCGAAGCAGTCATGGTTCAATGGTAGTTGTCGGGTGGCAAAAAAGGCATTGATAGAGGCCATAAAATCCAAGTGTAATACTGCAGTAAAATCAGCAAGGTCCCTCTATAAAACCACCATTGCATCTGCTAAAACTGCATGGGAAATGGATCAATGGTATAGTCTGAAACTGGCCCTGGAGACAAAAGATATGAAAACATTCTGGAGCATTATATCTACAGGTAGCAACAAAGGACAGGCGGCCTTCGAGCCAAACATAGCGGCCGATAGTTGGAAAAAGCATTTTTTGGCTCTTTATGCCTCATTTGCTGTTGAGGCCAGTAGCCTGACTCCAGCAAATCCGACTCCCTTGGTGTCTGAAATAGCTATCCCCGAGATCGCTCTGGCAGAAGTCACAAAAGCCCTAAGCAGAATAGTTCCTGAGAAGGCTGCAGGCCTGGACAAGATACCAGGTGATCTTTATCGGGCAGAACCCAAGATTTGGGGTCCTTATTTTTGGGTGGTCTTTAATGCCATTTTACAGGGAATGGCCCCTCCTGCAACCTGGCTAGGTGCTGAGATCCTTCTGGTATACAAAAAGGGATCACCTCTATTACCTATAAATCACAGACCGATCAGCTTGATCAATCATGACCCCTTTGCAGGCCGGCTTTAGAGAAAAAACATCAACAATAGACCAAATTTTCAGGCTCCAACTTCTCTATTGGAAAACAGTATATCTTGAAGGGGGTAGCCTGTATCTGGTCTTTGTGGATCTCAAGAGTGCATTTGACCTGGTACCCAGAGATGCTTTGTGGAGGGTTCTGAGTGAATTAGGACTACCCTTCTATCTTTTAGATATATTGAGAAGGTTACACAATGGTAACTATGCCCAAATCAGGTATGGGAAAAATGGGGAACTCACGCCGCCCATCCCCGTCAACAGGAGAGTAAGACAGGGATGTGTGCTTGCCCCTACCCAGTCTGCATCTACATCAACAGACTGGTAAGTGCGCTGAGAGAACTTAAGGACATAGACGCCCCCAAACTAGCGCACAAGCCAATTCCGGCTATGATGTTTCCAGACAATACCCTACTCCTCTTCAAGTCTCCCATGGGTATCCAGAGAATTTTAGACAGGTTTTGTGAGTTTTGTAGGTCTAGGGGGTTGGAGATCAACATTCAAAAAACAAAATTTATGGTCTTCAACCCCAATAGATCGACCCGCCCTAACCCATGCATGAATGGTACTCCCCTATATTTGACTACCTGGGCCTTACACTTACTGAAAACATGGCCTGGGGGCCCCAAATAGATAAGTCAAATCTTAAACTGGCTCAGACCGCAGGTGGCATGGCCAAGTTCTATAGAAAGTCGTTCCACAAGCCGGTAAGTCCAGTCATGGAGATCTACAAAACCCAGCTTAGGAGTGCTGCCCTATATGGGGCTGAACTCTGGGGGCACTCTCATTTTAGGCTTATTGTTAAAACAGAGAACAACTTTCTTAGGCAATTATTCGGATTACCGGTGAGTTCCCCTCTGATTCCACTGCGTATGGATCTAGGGGTAAGACCCATCGCAGAGGAAATTGGCTGCAGACCTCTACTCTTTTGGCGGCGCCTCTGGGTGACACCGGAACTGGCCGAGTACAGATCTGAGCTCTTAGAAATTTTGAGACTCCCCGGCATAGGAAAGCTGTCATGGTTTGCATATATTAGGGAAGGTCTTCATGCAATTGGCAGAGACGACCTATGGGATAATCCAGATACAGCCTGTTTGAGAATCTCGCGTAAACAATTAGTTACCAGTTATTGGGGTGGCAAACTTGATAAACTCCATGAAGATTCTACCACTGGCTTTCTTACATCAAACTTTCTGTATGTGAAGGATATGTATAATATTGAGCCATGCCTTGATGAAATCCGGCCGGCATTAGCCAGGAAACTGTATGTGCAGTTTCGGCATGGCTGCCTTCCCTTGCGTTCCTTCACCAACAAATGGTCCAGTGGCACTTCATTGGGGTGTCCAGCATGTAGCTTGGGTGAGGAGTCTGAACTCCATGTTTTTTTCTTTTGCCAGGGATACCATACTATTAGACACAGATGGTTGATCCAGTTGTGTAGGAACCTTGGCACAACACATTGCAAAGAAGCATTCAGGCTCCTAAAATATAACACTGAACTCCACATTGTCTATGCGGTATCACGTTTTCTAAGCTCAATGTGGTGGGCACGGATGAATTTTCTTAAAGTTTAACCAAGGACTGGGCTATGTGATTGACCTTCTCATTGTTTTAATCTCAAGTACCATTTTAACCTATAATTGTTTTTGCCATGCTTTTTAGCCTTTTTAACCGTTTTAGCAATGTTTGTACCTATTTGTGTCTGCTCTTTTATGGTGTATAAACCGAAATAAGGAAATATATGATGATGATGAAATAACTATCAGGTAAGGGCATTCACCTCAGTCACCATCCCTCATATTAACAGCTATAAATGTAGTTAGGGTTAATGAATACTGCGTCTGGGAACATCAAAGGAGCAGCTGGGTTACAAGAACAGGACCATTTGCATCACTTCTCCTCCCACAGTCAGACCTTGTTCGCTGCAGGCTGAGGCTAATTACCCAAAATGTACATCCCAAATCCACCACTCCTAACCGATTATTTATCCTCTACCCATTCCATATGTGAACATACGGTTGAGTGGCATTCAGAAGGTGTCTGTGAGTTGTATTAATCTCACAGTCGACTGATGTGAAAAGTCTGATGTGAGCTGAATGGACAGCGAAACAATACAATTGGATGACATTATACTCTTTTGCTTATTACAGTAAGCAGACATGGCTCTTGGTGAGATACCTAGACAGACCAATGTACATATACCATGATGCGTCGATCCATGTCAATGTAGCTACCATAAACTAGAGTGATACATATAGATATGCATGTAACACAAGTGAAAATCACCTGCTTCACTCATTCAAATGTTGGCCTCCTCTTCACAAACTCCTGGGGCCCATAGGCCTTTACATATGTGCCCCATGTAAGGGTCATGCAATGTATGCAATTAACATAATGCTCACGCTCTGAAGCACATTGTAGCCAATGGGATCAGAAGGTAAAGTCAAATAGGGTGCAATGAGTTGTTTAGAAGCTTGCCAGTACCTCTGGTGACCCATAGAGCCTGCCATAGAGGGGAAGGACCTCATCAACCAGACCTTCCAGCACCTCTGGAGTGAAGGGACGGGCCCTCTCTCCTTTAGTGCGCGACATGAGTACTCCCAGAGGTGACAAACAGCTGCAGGTGATGGGAAGGTGTAGTCATCAGCAGTGTCTGGAGACAAGTGATATGTTGTTAAAAACGCAAGGTATAAGTAGGCCACATAGGTGGCCTTCGGAATAGACGGCCACGGACATTGGATGGCAGCGGCCCCATTTTTCAACATTAGCCTATGGCTGTCACCGCCGTGGCTTAACACGCCTACCGCGCGGTTCAAGTCAGCCAGCAGTCACAGAATAATCCTGTCCCATTGGTGATGTCTGTTATCCACAAAGGCATTCTCTACTGTCGTTCGACACAGCTTTTGAACTGCACCGGTCACAATAACATTCTTCAGTCTAAGGCTGTGACCAACGTGGCTGAACATGCCTACTGCGCAGTTCAAATCAGCGGGCAGTCGCAGAATAAGCAGGTCCCATTGGTGATGTCTGGCATCCGCATAGACGGTCTCCACTGTCATCGGACACATTCCTTGAACGGCACCGGTCACAATAACATTCTTCAGCCTATGGCTGTGACCGACGTGGCTGAACACGCCTACCCCGTGGTTCAAATCAGCCAGCAGTCGCAGAATAAGCCGGTCCCATTGGTGATGTCTGGTATCCACATAGGTGGTCTCCACTCTCGTCAGACACAATAACATTCTTCAGCCTGTAGCTGTAACCAACGTGGCTAAACAAGCCTACTGCACAGTTTGAAAGCGGCATCGGTCGGGGATCCTGAACGTCACAATGTGGAGGTGAAGCCTCCACTATGTCAGTCCTCATTACTACATTGTATGGTGATTCGGAAGTGTGTCTTCCAAAAAACATTTAAATATGTACATGGCACTGTTGTATTCCACTTTAGGTACCCGTATATAGGTTTTCCTGAATCATGTCCTTATATAGGCACAATTCGCCATGCCCTTATATAGGCATAGAATCCCAGTCCTTATTTAGGCATTAACCGTGCACTCCAAATACATGCATGGTCACCGACATCCGTCCACCCTAACGTCACAACGAGTTCTTAGAAACCAGACCCTTAAGCCTTGGGAGTTTCCCTAGCACAGGACTATTGATTTCTCCAAGAACTCATCTATTATGTATGAACCGTTATACCTTAAGGGTTCATTCCTGACGTCTTCCCCTGTCCGACCTAACGTCAATGCTAACATTCCTCGACACCTACCAGGTATAAATATACCTTCCCTTGCCAAAGCAAGTTAGATGAGACCTCGACTTCAGAGGAGCCTGTATCCCGGCCTGACGCACTGAGAAGACGCTGTCATCCCTGCACGCAGAGAATCCAGCTATCCAGCTTCCAGTGTTCTGATTCCCCTTGCGGGGTGTTAGAGTTCCAAGATCCGGCAGGAGATTCCCACCTCTCTCATTCTCAAGGTATGGAGCTGACTAGAACCTAGAGGGACTCTTGGCATACTAGACTTAACATACTCTTAGTCTACCATACTAGAGAATACTCCACCTACTTCTACCTTTCCCTACACCTAGACTAGGTTAGGTACATTGGGGTAGAACTAGCTTAGAGACGCATCGTATGAGTACTCGCATTGTTAGCTCATGTTATTTATGTACGTGAATATATGCTAAAAGATAATGCTAGCGCAGTATTATTTATTTCTACTGCTCACGCTGTACATTATTTATCTTGCATACTGTCTTGTGATCGTAACAGCACATATCTCTTACACGAGAAACAAGACTGTTCAATAAAACCCTTTTATTGAAATGCCCGTCTTTCCTTTCTGTGTAACTCTGCAGAAACTAAGCATGCACGATTGAGTGAGTGAAACTGTTATCTATTGTTTCCACGATTCTGAGACATGTTCCGCTTCTAAAGGGAAACAAAGTAGTCATGTTTTTCAGTTGCCAGAAACTACTCCCTTCTTGTTCTCAAGGAGTTTATAGTGACCTCTGAGCTAGCTGGCACAGGTAATTAAGTTTAATATAATCGATAGGGACATACCGACCTTAGTCCTATGTCAAACCTATAGGTTATATTATTCCAATGCGCAGAGCCTATTAGGGAAATAGGAACTACACTACATGGCGCCCAACGGTTTGGTAAGGCAGTAATTTAACGCTAGATACTGAGTAACTCATTCGTGCTTTTCTCAGAGACCCCTACTCACATACTCCTTAAGACGTCTGGAGTGGGTAGGGTTAAAATATCCGCCATAACTAAATAGGGAAGCACCCTATATATTAGTTGTTTGGTTTGTTCAACGTTGAAGGATACAGTGTTCCAAAATATTGTGCACCTTATCTTTTGTTTCCTTGAAACTTGTTCTACATTTTTCAAAACAAATGCCATAAATGAGCTGATGCCACCGACAATGGTGGACGCTGCGGTCAACCAGCTGTAACAGCTTATAACATCACAGGTTTTATTGAAACCGAGGAAGGTGTCATAGACATCAATCCAAACTTAAGAAGAGCCATCACTCTAAAACTTATAAAACATGGCCTACCACCAAGAGGCGGTAGAGCAGTTTTCGTGATAGAGGCACACGAATCCTTTCAGACAGAGGTATTCTATTCATGGGTAATATTTCCTGAATCAAATTCAGTAACAAAACTGTTTCACTTCTACAAAGAAGATGATCCACCAGAGGAATATATTCCATTCAAGGATATTGAAATTCCACTAACATACCAGGAGCATCAGCTCTGGTTTAACCCGTTGCGTGCTTCTGTCGGCCAAACGGCCGTCGCGAGCACTACCTCTGTAGTGCTGCGCACGTCCGTTGGCCGACGCGGCCCCGCCCACTCCGCTAAACCGCCACACCGCGGCGGAATAGCCGCCGCGGTTAAGGGGTTAAAGGCGCCCTAAAACATCACAAAAACATTACCAGGCTCGGTCCACTAGGTAGACCAGGAGCAACATGGCCGATTCTATCCGGCTACACTCCTCATCCTGACCTCGATATAATGTCAGACGAGGAAATACTTACTCAAATTACATTTAATAAAAATCTACAGACAATTGGTTCAATATGTCATGCGGACTTTCACAGTCCAACCACCATTAACACTTCCAAATCAAACCCCTCACCAGGGGAATGCACTAAAAATTACACCACAGACTCTATACGCAGTCATGGGAAAAATGCCCACAAAACGTGAGCAAATTCCGTTTTGGATAGCTCAAAAAATTACTCAAATCGAAGCAGTATTTCCAAATACTAGCCCGTATGAGAAACACAGAATCCTAACCATCTGTTTACCGATGGGGATCACACCACAACTGGAAGACTGCACCACTTGGGGCTCAGTCTTTGCTGCCATCTATACTAAAACACATGGTATTCCGTCAATTGCGGTAATACCAGATGTCCTAAAACAAATTCAAAACGAATACGGGGCAGAGCCTGCTCTGAATTTAGGTATGAAATTACTGAAAAATTTCGACCAGGTCTCAACAATAATATTATCTAATATTAAAGGGGAGGCAGCAGCAGTGGCGATCCGCCCAAAATTAAGGGAATTTGATGTTACAGAACATCAAACAGAGCTACCCAGAATAATAGAACAATCTTATGCAGAATTAGGCAGAGATAGTTTGGGTGGAAGACCATTGAAGCCGAAACTATCTGAAAGTCCTGAGAAGGACTCTATTAAACAAACTCCTACATCTTCTAAAAAGAAGTGGGAGAAACGTTCTCAATCCCGAGGTAGGTCTCCTCAACAGGAGCCCTCTGAAAGGAGGTATAACCTCAGGAATAGGGATAATTTGAAAAAACCTGACAGGTATCAAGATACTGATACACATTCCTCTCGTACCTTTCAGATCTCATCACAGACATCAGAAAGAAGAGGACGGTCAGAACATAGAGAAGAACGCGTGGAATCGAAAGATGACAAACACGTTCCGAAAAATAAATCTAAACCTCAATTCTCAAAGAAGAAGGTAGCAGGTCTGAAGATCAGACATGCCGAGGATACTGAGAACACAACTCAAGAACGGAGAATGGGCTTAGACAATGCTGGACAGTGCAGCAGAAGTCACAATAGCTCGCCAGAACCTGAAGGAACTTCTGGAGATAGTGGACCTGAATGAGTACATTACAGTTGAGACTGTGGACACCAGGGTTAGTACTCCACAAAAGTTATATGAAATAACACTCCGGATGGAGGGAGACATACCTAGACAGGTGAAAGCACTCTTTTGGGAAAAACTATCAAGGGGCTATGACATACTTCTAGCAGAAAAAGACTGGCCACCACAATTTGTCAGAGACTGCCCACACAGCGAGGACATTATTATGCCTGCCTTCTCCAACCATATTCCAATTCATTTAAAATATACTTATGCCAGGAAATGGGCAGTTGCCCAGGCCCCAGCATTATACAAAAATCATGTAGGATGGGATGAGGACTCATCTCATCATAAAATACATCTGAAAAATGAACCTACTGCACAAAGGCAGTACCCAATAAAGCAAGAAGCTAAAAAACAGGTCAGGGAGATCTTAGATCAACTTGAATACCAAGGGGTGATTGAAACATGCACCTCCTCAATGAACAATCCTTTGTTTCCTGTCTCCAAACCAGACAATTCATATTGTCTAGTTTTGGACTACAGACACTTGAACACATGTTCTAAAACTTTTGCAGTACAAAATGCACATAGTACAGCATTAATGAATAACATTGTGCGTAAAAAATATAAAACCACATTAGATATCTCGAATGGTTTCTTTTGTCAAAACATAGCACCTGAAAGTAGGTACTTAACAGCTTTCTCAATAATGGGGACCCAGCGTCAATTTTGTCGACTCCCACAAGGGTTCAAGAACAGCCCGGGGTTATTCTCAGCGAGGGTAACGGAGTTACTACAAATTTATGATAATGAGGCATTGTCATATGTTGATGACATCAATCTGACAGACGATGACCTGGAAAAACACTTGAACAGGGTGAGCACCATTATATTGGGCTTCGCCTCTGAGGGCTACAAATTCAACTTTAAAAAGTCCAGAATTGCCCATCTCAATGTCCTGTTTCTAGGATATGAGCTTTCAAGTGAAGGCAAGAGCTTGGCAGCTAACTTTTTAGAAAGGTGTGCGCTGCTCCAACCTCCTAAAACGCTGAAAAATGTACAATCTATCCTGGGTTTCCTCAATTTTGGAAGAACATACATTCTGAACTACGCAGAAAGGGTTAAACCTCTCTACGCACTAATAAAACCTGATTTTTCAATCAAAAATTGGACACAGGAACACACGGACATCCTGCGTTCACTCCAAGCTAACATGTTAGCAACAAATCACTTACAAACACGCGTAAGTCAACGCAACTTAGTGTTCCGAATAATTTCGGGTCAATACGGTTTCACCTACTTAACATTTAATGAGGGTGAAAAAGTACCAATTGCATACAAATCACACTTGTATACACAAGCAGAAATGCGCTTCACTTCAACAGAAAAAATACTGACAGCAGTTCAAACTGCAATAGCAAAAGAAAGAGCTCTAGCCCAAGGGAAACGCATTATTGTCGTAACTCCCGTACCGGCCTTAGAGGCGGTTACAAAAGCGAGCATTCCAAATGCTAAAGCTTTACATCCAAGATGGATACAGTGGGTTAATTCTCTTGCTGCAACAGATGTTGAATATGTTTTTGACCCAGATCTAAAAACACAAGCGTTCCTGCAATATGAACATGAATGTCCTCTGCCTACTGAGATTCTGCCTCTCGATCAGTACGAATTTATAATTTACACTGACACACAACCCGCAACAGGGAGTAAGCAAGCTTACAGTGCAGCATGTGCAATCGTTAAAGGTCGCATGCGCGATGGCAAATTCAGACCTATGGTCACTAAAACTCAATCTCTAGGAGATTGCACAGCTCAGCGAGCTGAACTACAAGCATTCAAACTGGCACTTGAAAGTACAGATCGAGAATTCCCCACACTCATAGTGTGCGATTCCTTCTACTGTGTACAGTCGTATAATGAATATATACAAACTTGGCTTGAAAATGGGTTCAAAGATGCAAAAGGTGGCACAATAAAGCATAAAACGCTTTGGGAACAAGTAGTTCAGTTAAAAAGCGAACTACCAAAGGCTCACGTGATACACACACTGAGTCATCAGCGTGATGGCGTTCACGTTGCAGGGAATTCATTGGCTGACGAAGCCGCAAAGGGGGCTGTTCAGACGGCTTCCGTAGCTGCGATCACTCGTTCAAAAACGAAAATAGACGGTGAGATAATGTTGGCTGTCAATGCTTCAAGCAAGGGCAGTAGTGCAGCGTTACCAAAAAAGTTTCCACTCAAGTACTCTTATGTAATTGATGCGAACAACGTTCCTTTTGCTCGAATCCCTGGAGTGGGGGATAGGGTAATTCCAAACAAGGAACACAGATTAGGACTAATCCTAGCAGCACACGAAGGGATAGCTTCTGCCCATGCAGGCATTTCTGCAACAGTATCTTTACTTAAACAAAGGTATTGGTGGCCTGGCATTAGGAAACAGACCAAGAACTATGTTCTGGAATGTGAAATATGCCAACAGATGAAAGTCTCCACAGTGAAACGTCCTGCGCAGACACCCCTGTTAATTTCAGACAAACCATTAGCTTGTGTTTACCTGGACCACTGCGGTCCCCTGCAAAGGGACGGTAACTATAAATATATCATGGTCGCAGTGGATTCTTGCTCTAGGTTCCTATAGATATGGCCTCAGCGCTCGGCTGACGCTCGAACTGTTATAAAAGATTTGCGAGTCTTTATCGGCACATACGCAATAGGCACGCTACATTCTGACCAGGGTCCTGCGTTTAGCTCTCGGGCTTACAAAGACGCCATGGCCAGTCTGGGCGTTGCATTGCGGTACTCCTCTCCATTTCATCCTGAGGGAAATTCTGTTGTGGAAAGGAAAAACCGAGACATAAAGCAGTCTATAACAGCTAGGCTATTAGGTTCGGGTGATTGGTGGGTCAGACATCTTTATGGGGTCCAACGCTCATTAAACAACTTGCCAAGAAGTTCTCTAGGGGGTCACTCCATATGAGGTTCTATTTGGGACAAGAATGTGGGTGCCCGATCTGGAATGCAGTGGCACAGTGGTGGAAAATAAACCCTTTGATATCAAAGATCGTTTGGCTGTTTTACAGGACTTAAATGAATTAAGAACAAAACAAAGCAACGTGTTCCTGAAGCCAACCACCACTGGGGAAAAACCGGCTGTCCCAGCAAAACCTGTCTGGATTCCAAAAGTTGGGGATCTAGTCAGAGAGAAAATTGCGGACAAGAAGGAATTTGGACCTTCTTACAGACAACCAGTACCTGTCCTAGCCATACATGGAACAAGAACAGTACTTCTGCCGCCCCTTGCTGGAAAAAAAGGAGAAAAGATTTGTGTCCATCGACCTCATCAAACCACAGTATGTGGCCGATACTAAGTAGTAGGCCTCGTGGACTCCGACCTAGTAGCAGACACACTCCTCTCGCTACTATCCAAGAGGTTCAAACTGAAAGACTGATAACAATTGGGAATTCAGCAGTAACAGATGAAGGACTAAGCAACAATGCTATGGAACTCATCCCTCTTGAAAATCAAGTATCAGTTTGTCCAAATACACCTGTCTACACCAACGTAGCACGTGATCAACTGGTTCCATCAATTTCAACGAATCCTGATGCAATTCCAACAATTGACAGGACTGCTTCTGGCTACTTCATTAACTTTGATACGTTCTCTGAGGATCCGAGTGAGCCCGAGACGTTGCCTGCAACAACAACTATTAAGCAGCAAGTTCAAGACTTTTTGCATTTTTTGAAAAAGACTTATCTAGTTTCACCATGGATTGAACTTTGGGTTATTTCTGGAATATTTTTCTTCCTGCTTTGGCTAGCTTTGGTTATGACTATGAGCGTGCTTATAAATGGCAGATACATCCATTTGGACATTGAAAGAAAAGAAGTGAACTTACTTTTGAAACCTCACAAATCATCCCATCGTGAAACAAGAGACTTGTCTGCAGTGAACATCACAGCCGTTCCTATACAGGATGGTATAGTGTGGGACAAAACAGATTTCGATATCTTTGGCCCGACGGAACATTTGAACATTCCACATTTATTTAAGATCTCACTAAGTGATTTTGTTTCATCTAGTACCTATTCTGATGATTGGGACTTTGAAACTGTAAATGACATAATGTTTGACCTAGAAAAGACTGCTGCATTTTCTAATAATGAATATTTAGAGGGTTCATCAGACTATGAACAGCTGTATTGCTATAACCACTATGGTCATCATTTTTTGCATAAATCTGCAATGCCTAGGAATGTGTTTATGTTTAACCAATGGGAGCATTGTCCTACACCACCAAAAGGTAGTTCAAAAACATTTGCTAAAAAGTTTCCATATTTTTCAGAATATAATACATCTGATCCAGAAACATTTTTCTATAGAAATGTAAACAAAACAGGACTGAAAACTATGTTAACAAATACAAAACAGATTTACTCTGCAGCATTTATTGCCCAACTCTCTAGACAGGGTTTCGACTTATGGAAAGACGCAATAGACACCAAATCTGTCTGGGGTACTAAAGATTGGCAAGTGCAGGGGATAGAAGCTTTGTTTAGAGCCTGTATTGTCCCTCAACAAATAATGTTTTTGAATGACACGGTCCAACAAACGTCTTGCCTTGGGTTAGCCAAGATCAAAGACATGAAAAATCCTTCTGTACCAACACCTGCAAGTGATAACAATACACAGGCAGCGGTTACAGTTGACACCATACTACAACTCAACAGAACAAATCCTGATTGGAGAAAATGGTTGATCTGGCCCACAGACACAAACAACTGTCAAGATAGATTCCTGAATAAAACACGGGGGTTTACTATTCATAGGCCAGACCCAAGATACGTCCAAAGACAACATCCGGGGGTAGTAACAACATACAGTGTAGGAAAATTATGCCTCGATTGGCTGCAAAAATCTACACTTAAGGATGTGAAACAACACTTATCTTTACTTCAAGAAGACGCAGACCTTAGGGAATTCTTGCTTGGACCAAGAAAACCACGTCAAAAACGTTTCATATATGCCGGCATCTATGCTGTTTATAATGAAGCATGGAAGGTGTCACAGATGGAGGCCGCAGAACGAATACGTGAACTTGATCGTATTAGCTTAGAGAAAGCTCTCTCTGTGGTCGACAATGGGTTAACAACTTTGTCTTCCAGAATTTATTCATTGGACAGTATTGTATCCTCTGCTATCGACATACTGGAACAAGATTTAGCCATATTACAACAAGGCCAGTCTCAGTTACGTTCTATTATGTTATTAAGCTGGACGCTGCAATCTTTGCGCGCGGGCTATGTGCCCTGGCGTTTTATCAACACGACAGCTCTGTTTGCAGAATACAATCTAACTGATAAACAGATCGAATTGGCACAAAGAGGAGCAAAGTATACGGTACTGAGCATTGAAAAACTTGAAAAATTACCATTCACAGTGGCAGAAAAACCAGCTACAGAATGGCTCATTCATGGCAAAATTAGTCTACCTGTGACTACTTTTCAATTTCAGTATTGCCTTCAACAGATGCAAGCAGGCAAATATGAAAGGTTGGGTAAAGAATACATTAAGACATCCTGGAATTTACCTTACACACATAGATGTTGGAGTGGGGATCGTGAAGTGTTTCTAAGCGGTACACACTGTGAAAGTGCACTAAGCGGTTCACTGATTTGTCAGGACATTTCTTTACACGGGGCTTGTAATGGTTCTGTGGCAAACTTGTCCTGCCACCAGCAAGGTACACCAGCTGCTGTGATTAATCCAACGTTTGGACAACTTTCTAACGGGAGTTACCTCATGTTGAATGATCAGAGTTGCTGTGGCATGTTGCCAGGCATCCCATATCTAGTAACAGTCAACTCCAGGGTCACTTGCTGTATGCAAGTATTGTTTCCCCCAATAGACACAGTCAGGGAGTCGCCTCTATGGCCTTCGTTGAATGTCTCTTTTATACGATTTGATACTTTAAGCAGAATGAAAGCCATACTTATACAACAATCAGTGCCTTTGACCTCGGCCAAAGAAACCTATGATCTACAAGTTGCAAGGACTTCGGCTGAGATACAAGCTTTAATTCGTACAAACTGCCCTATACATTTCGTAGAAATGATAGGACATATCTTTAACATGTCAGATACAAGCGGAATTGTACATGTATTTAAGACCATCTGTTCCGGACTATTAGCACCTTTCCAGGCTGTCCTCGGAATCATCCCAAACTTCGCACATTCGGTGTTTGGTGGTGTGCCGCTGATTCTAGCACTTGTTGCAGGAATTCTGTTTCTATTCCTCCTACTACGCTATGGCAAGCCTCTTCACCAACATCACTCCGAGCGATGTGGAGAGAGCCCTCCTTGAACGGAAATGCTGTGAGCGAATAGTACAGCTTTTTGGCATGCCTCGTCTACGGGAACTTAATACAACATGGTTCCTGTCATTCAGACCAATCTGGCAAGATTGCATCTTACCTGTTCTACGCTGCCTTTTTTGCGGTGAAGAATGCGTGCTAGACATCTGTCTGACACTCCCATCAGTCCTGCCAACGGATATCGATACTCTGCTGTACCCGATAACGGCCCATGCTGTGTGTTGTCCCCAAAAGCTTCCAATCCTGATGGCGGCATTCATTGAGATCTCACAGACGCTTCCGGCTGCTGCTGAGGTATGAGATGGATCAACGGGCACACAGGTAACAACGGACGCGGACATTGCTGTGGCATTCAATGTTGACATTGATGCTTCCCATCTTTTTGCAATTAATCTTCTACACGAAGTGTTCCAACTGTCACCAACTTCGGTGGATGATGTTTTGGCTACTGACATAGATGATCTAATGTTTACGCCAGACCCGTACACTGACTTTGATTCGGCTCACAGTGTACCAGGACATCAATGAAAATTTGGCCTTCATATTTTTCAAACTTGGAACTTTTCCCAGAATTGAACCTTTTTTATTTTTTTTTATTTTGAACTGTCATGGCAAAAGAACAGTCTGCTTACAGTAGAACTAGTCTTATAAAACGGACTTCTTTGAATACTTCCAGGGACACAATGTCACCTTACTTGTCTAGAACATATTTCATTGAATTCCATGATATGCAATGGTTTTGATTTTGAGAACTTATCGACCATTTCATCATATGTATATCTTACTGTTTCATTCACGTTGCATTTTACTTCCGTTATATGCTTAGAATGACAACTATGCTTTAAAATGTACAGTACCTATTGCATTTCAACAATTTTGAGCTTCTTTTTAAATGCTTTTAGAAATGTTTTTAGCAATATGTGGTACTCAATTTTATGTTTAGCATTTACAATGTTTAGCATTTAGTATTATCGTTCATTCGAAGATGGAGTGGGTGTTGTATTCCGCTTTAGGTACCCGTATATAGGTTTTCCTGAATCATGTTCTTATATAGGCACAATTCGCCATGCCCTTATATAGGCATAGAATCCCAGTCCTTATTTAGGCATTAACCGTGCACTCCAAATACATGCATGGTCACCGACATCCGTCCACCCTAACGTCACAACGAGTTCTTAGAAACCAGACCCTTAAGCCTTGGGAGTTTCCCCTAGCACAGGACTATTGATTTCTCCAAGAACTCATCTATTATGTATGAACCGTTATACCTTAAGGGTTCATTCCTGACGTCTTCCCCTGTCCGACCTAACGTCAATGCTAACATTCCTCGACACCTACCAGGTATAAATATACCTTCCCTTGCCAAAGCAAGTTAGAGGAGACCTCGACTTCAGAGGAGCCCGTATCCCGGCCTGACGCACTGAGAAGATGCTGTCATCCCTGCACGCAGAGAATCCAGCTATCCAGCTTCCAGTGTTCTGATTCCCCCTGCGGGGT
Source organism: Calotriton arnoldi (assembly GCA_963921515.1). Classification (NCBI taxonomy): domain Eukaryota; kingdom Metazoa; phylum Chordata; class Amphibia; order Caudata; family Salamandridae; genus Calotriton; species Calotriton arnoldi. Next base: position 232,760 of record CAWUFW010009077.1, read on the forward strand.
GTTAGAGTTCCAAGATCTAGCAGGAGATTCCCACCTCTCTCATTCTCAAGGTATGGAGCTGACTAGAACCTAGAGGGACTCTTGGCATACTAGACTTAACATACTCTTAGTCTACCATACTAGAGAATACTCCACCTACTTCTACCTTTCTCTACACCTAGACTAGGTTAGGTACATTGGGGTAGAACTAGCTTAGAGACGCATCGTATGAGTACTCGCATTTTTAGATCATGTTATTTATGTACGTGAATATATGCTAAAAGATAATGCTAGCGCAGTATTATTTATTTCTACTGCTCACGCTGTACATTATTTATCTTGCAAACTGTCTTGTGATCGTAACAGCACATATCTCTTACACGAGAAACAAGACTGTTCAATAAAAAACTTTTATTGAAACACCCGTCTTTCCTTTCTGTGTAACTCTGCAGAAACTAAGCATGCACGATTGAATGAGTGAAACTGTTATCTATTGTTTCCACGATTCTGAGACATGTTCTGCTTCTAAAGGGAAACAAAGTAGTCATGTTTTTCGGTTATCAGAAACTACTCCCTTCTTGTTCTCAAGGAGTTTCTAGTGGCCTCTGAGCTAGCTGGCATAGGTAATTAAGTTTAATATAATCGATAGGGACATACCGACCTTAGTCCTATGTCAAACCTATAGGTTATATTATTCCAATGCGCAGAGCCTATTAGGGAAATAGGAACTACACTACAGCACCTGATGTATGACACCTTTCCTCTGCCCATACCATTGATCACACGTCAGTGTTGTACAGGAGTGTGCATGAACACACAATTACCACTGGGCCCGGTACCCCGACTGTGACAGTGGCAATGTGTTCAATGCAGACTCCACAATATGACGATGCCCTCCAAATTAGATGATTATGTATGATGTTCACAGTGCTGTTACAGACTCATGTGTAGTCCAGATTGGGGCAGATAGGTGGATTTTGTGATGATGGCAGTGTATCCTATCCATCTGGATCACTCCCGTATGTATCTGGTATATGTATGTAATGCCTTATGCTATGTGCCAGCTGTGATGGGCTCTCACACAGCAGTGCTCCATGTTATAATGTTTTCATCTGCTCATTTGTCATACAGCTCTTCCACTTTCTTCATACTAGAACTTAGTATGTATGTGTGTCTACTGTCATACATACATGATGTGTAATTCTGTACACTGCTCACAAATGCACTACTGTTAAATCACATGACTGTTGGCTGCATCCTGGAATGAGTTAGTGTGGACTGTGTGACCACCATCAATAAGTGTTTCCATTCCACACATAGGAATCCTGGCAGAGGGAGAAGTATTCCGGCCTTTTCCAGACTTAAAGACTATGCAAAAAAAAGACATCATCAGAAGTTTCGTCTCAATAGGCAGACAATACAGGATCTATGTGACCAGTTGGAGCCTCAATTATGTACTCATTGGACCTACCCCACAGCTCTGACACCAACAGTTACAGTGATGGACACACTGCACTTCTTGGTCACTGGTTCATTTCAGTACACGTTGCCCATATCAGGAGGAATGTCCCAACCAATGTTTAGTATGGTGCTATGTGATGTGCTATCTGCACTGATGAGACACATGGATAGCTACATTCAGTTCCCCAAACATCAAGATTTGGCCACTGTGAAGGGAGACTTTTATGCCATAGGTCTCATCCCACATGTAAGTGAAGCTATTGATGGCACGCATATTGCCCTAGTACCTTCGCAAACCGGTGAACAGGTGTATAGGAAGAGGAAGAACTTTCATTCCATCAATATGTAAGTGGCATGTCTAACGGATTTCTACATCTCACACATCTGTGCAAAATTCCCAGAATATGCCCATGCCTCCTATGTAATGCGGAACAGCACTATACCTCAGTTGATGTCACGACTAAAACCAGAGAGAGCCTGGCTTGTTGGTGAGTGAGATGTGTCAAACTTTTGTGTGCGTGATGTTTGGTGACATCTTCTGCAGATGTCTGAATCATAAATGCACATCTGTGTGTCTCCCACCTAGGTGACTCAGTGTACACCAAACAGACATGGTTGTTGGCCCCACTGAGGAATCCAACAATGTCAGGGAAAGTCCGATTCAATGAGGCCCATGGTAGAACACGGTGGCCAGTGGAGTGGGCTTTTGGGCTCCTGAAGGCCAGATTCCGAGCTCTGGACAAGTCTGGAGGAGCCCTCCTCTACTAACCCAGGAAGGTGTGTCAGATCACCCTCTCCTGTTGCATGCTCCACAACGTCACATTGCACAGGAACATCCCTCTGATCGAGACCAGCAGGACCCCCCAGATGAGGAACCTGAAATGAGCAGTGATGATGATAGTAGCGAAGAGGGATGAGTTGATATGCATCAACAGCTTATCAACAACTTCTTTCTTTGAGTGTAAGTATGCTGTGAGATGTCATGACTGTGACTGTTACAGTTACTGTGGTTGTGCAGCTGTGAGTAGATCATTGATGGTTGACAGTTTGGTGTGTACAGATGTGGGTGACTCTGTGAAGGTCTGTTAGTGGAGGAGCTCTTGACACATGCACATGTTGTTGATGTTGCTTTGTGTATTGTTCCGTTGTATGTACCTTCATCCTGCCATCTTCAACTGGACATATCAGAGTAGTGACATCAGCAGGTGTAAAGATGTTATTCTGCAGTGCAAATTGGACATGGTATGTTCCTGGGAATGCCTGGCACAGACTTGTGGTGTACAACTCCGGTACCAAGGCAGCTTGCACAGTGAGCGGATGGAAGTTGCTGATACAACATTGGTTTTCTTCCCTGTCGTGATCCTTAGGCAACATGTGTGCCATCATGATCAACTACACAATGTAGTAGTTTGGCCAAACCCTGCTTGTCTCTCTTCACATTGGGTTAGTCCTCAATGTGTATGAGCTGGATGTAGGGGTTCATGTGTCTCATCATTGTATGCCATTGAGCTTGTGGGACTCCCTGGCAAATGTATGTGACGTTCCACCAAATGCTGCTATACTTGTTTGGACTTTACCTGTGCTCGGTTACTGTAGTGATCCCCTGCTGTGCTCACCAGTAATATATGATGTGGGATTCCTATTGTGGGGTAGTCGATATGGCGCCAGCTGATTCCCTGACACATTTGCAACATTACTACTGATTTTGGCATTGTCAAATGTATCCTCTCCAAACATATTCTTGAGGTCTGAACATGGCATTTGTGGTCACTGACACTGATCATTTCACTGATGTGTCATTTCACTCTGTGGACAATATTATGACCACCATTATTACTGTAATAAAGATGTGTTGAGACTGTACACTTCTATGTCTGTGTTGGGTGATGTTTGGTATACTCATGTGCACGTTTTCGAAATTTAACAAGTCCATGCATACACAAGTTGGCTCTACTTAGATTTGGGGGTACACAAGGTTTTGACTTCATTTTTTCCTAGATGTGAATAATGCAACATGAACTACAGGATGCATGAAAAGTGTATTTATTGCAGTGCATTTTGTGACTAATTTACAGTACATTTACAGTGCATTGGTGAAATCACAGGGGTGTAGTTGTCCGTGGTGGTGGATGAAAGCGTTAGAGTTATAGCCACATTGTCTGGAGTCCAAAGTCCTGCCATCAGAAATAAAATGAGTACAGGGATGGTTAACAAAGTCAATGTGCCATACACAAAGGATGATATCAGGGGTGGCTCTTATTCCTGGGGGTGGGTGGATGTGTTGCCACCCGAATCTCCTGCATTTTTCTTTGGATGTCCGCACATACATTTGCAGGGGGATCTGCTGCTGCAGGCTCAGAGGTGTCTGAAGAGTCCTGCCCTGCCCGGGCTTCCATTCCTATGGCAGCCACGGATGTAGACAGCACAGATGTAGGTTGACCATAGGAATGGGTAGATGGCAGGGGCAAAGCTCTGCAGAGGGTTGTGTGGATGTCCCTCAGCACCCCAATGAGCTGGCCCATATTATCATTGTTTGTTTCCAAACGGTGCTCTATGAACCACTGCAGCTGCTTTATTTCCAGGAATTCCTCTAGTACCCGGCCCACCTGTCCTTGGTTGTCCTCATATGCACCTATTACTCTGGAAATGCTGGCCTGATCTTCAGTGGTACCTGTGGCCTCACTTTGCTGGCCCACAGACACCCTCCTGCCAACCCTGCCCCCACGGACCTGTGTCCTTGCCGCAGGGTGCACCCTCCCACTGGCCCTTGCATCCTCAGTGAGAGTGGTGTCAGTGCTCACCTCCAGAGCTGGGACTGTGGGTGATGTTGCTTCTGGAGCAAGGTCCACATGTTGGGGCATTGGTCAGCTGAGGTGTTTCCACTGGGATGGGAAGTGTGGTCATCGTCACTGTGAGACTCACTGGTTCTGTCTGTCTAGGCTGTCCAGAAGGGACAGGTAGGTCATCCACATCTGTATGTGCATTTACATCACTGTTGGTTTGATCTTGGGGTGGAGCTGGACTGCTCAGTATCTTGGGTCTCACCAGACGTAGTGCGGGATCCACCAGTTGAGACAGAGTAGAGTGTCATTGTAGTAGGTATGGTATGTACATTCCACATCCTTTGGTACACAGTGAGTAGAGGCATGGAAGGGTCAAAAGGGGTGGAGGTAGATATTGTGAACTATAGCCCTTGTGTTTGCCAGTTTAGCAAGATTTTGTGCGACATCCATTAAATGAAGTGTTATTGGCATGAGCATTAGGTGAACTTCTCCACTTCCTGTTGAAAATAGGGATGAACAAGGCATCTCCTAATGACTTGATGCAAGACCAGTGTAGGTGTTACCTGGGTATTGGTAACATCAATCTCCTAGTTGTGTCCAATATAGGACTATTGACAAATGTTTTGCAAAATTTGCTCTGGTTATCAGGTGTGCATGTGCAATTCCAATGGCACACCAGCAATACAGTGTAGGTTGTGTTACTTTCACACATTATTGAGATTTCTGTTACACACTTCATTGGGTGTCTGTCATGTTGTCTTTCTTTTCATTTATGGAGAACTGGTGGATTTCTGGCTTAGTAGGTGGGCATGTGCCTGAGCGGAGCTTTGTGTGCAAAGTGTACAGTCCATTACACATGGGGATCAGTGTTGACATAGCTGCCAAGTGGCTATGGGGAAAAGGGAGTAATACATGTTGTGAGGTGCGGAGGCAACAGGGCCTCATAGTATTTGCAGTCCTGTCACCCTCTCCCAGTCCACACTTGAGCAATGACTGCCTACCTCTGAAGTGAACCTGAGTAGTGACATGGCTGCCAAGTGGCTGGGGGGAAAGGGCACTGGTACATCTGGTAAAGTGCTCAGGTAACAAGGCCCGATGGTAGTTGCAGTCCCGTCATCTCTCTCAGCCACACTTGAGCAATGGCTACCTACCTCTGAAGTGAACCTGAGTAGTGACATGGCTGCCAAGTGACTACGGGTAAATGGCACTGGTACATCTGGTCAAGCGCTCAGGCAACAGGGCCCGATGGTAGTTGCAGTCCTGCCATCCTCTCTCAGCCGCACTTGAGCAATGGCTACCTACCTGTGAAGTGAACCTGAGTACTGGCATGGCTCTCAAGTGGCTATGGGTATATGGCACCGGTACATCTGGTCAAGCGCTCAGGCAACAGGGCCCGATGGTAGTTCCAGTCCTGTCATCCTCTCCCGGCTCACACTTGAGCAATGGCTTCCTACCTGTAAAGTGAACCTGAGTACTGACATGGCTGCAAAGTGGCTACTGGGAAATGGCACTGGTACATCTGATCAAATGCTCAGGCAACAGGGCCCAATGGTAGTTGCAGTCCTGTCATTCTCTCCCAGCCCACACTTGAGCAATGGCTACCTACCTATGAAGTGAACCTGAGTAGTGTCATGGCTGCCAAGTGACTATGGGGAAGTGGCTTTGGTACATCTGGTCAAGTGCTCAGGCAACAGGGCTGATGGTAGTTGCAATCCTGTCATCCTCTCCCAGCCCACACTTGAGCAATGGCTGCCTACCTGTGAAGTGAATCTGAGTAGTGACATGGCTGCAAAGTGGCTACAGGGAAATGGCACTGGTACATATGGGCAAGAGATCAGGCAACAGGGCCTGATGGTAGTTTCAGTCATGTCATCCTCTCCCAGCCCACACTTGAGCAATGGCTACCTACCTGTGAAGTGAACCTGAGTAGTGACATGGATGCCAAGTGACTATGGGGAAATGGCACTGGTACATCTAGTCAAGTGCTGAGACAACAGGGTCTGATGGTAGTTGCAGTTCCGTCATCCTCTCCCAGCCCACACTTCAGCAATGGCTACCTACTTGTGAAGTGAACCTGAGTAGTGACATGGCTGCAAAGTGGCTACAGGGAAATGGCACTAGTGCATCTGGTCAAGTGCTCAGGTAACAGGGCCTGGTGGTAGTTGCAGTCCTGTCATTCTCTCCCAACCAAATGGCTATGGGGAACAGTGAGTAGTACATGATGGAGGGGGCTCAGGCAACCTGGCCTGATGGGAGTTGTAGTCTCGAAGGTTACAATTTTGCAAGACTAGCAAAACTGCCTTGTGTAACATACCTGTTTGCAAGATGCTGTTGTGGTGGCACATACTGTTCTACATTGGCACAATACATGGTTACTGTGATGATGATTTGATGGGAAAACACTTGCAAACAACATTCCCACAGGTGAGATGTACATTAGGAATCATGTGCAGGACTACTCATTGTAACTGCCAATGACACATCTCTGTTACTTTAGTTACTGCATAGGGGAAAAATGGATGTGATGGACAATAGCAAGAGGAGAGATGTGTGCAAACAGTTCATTGATATATTGTGCTAGTTGGTGAGGTTTTACCAGTCTCCAGTCCCCCTGGTATTCCTGTCAAGCCCTCAGTGTGCAGGAAGGCAAGCACGTTCTCCTCCCAGTCTTCTGACCCACCAGGTGGTGCCTGTTGACGAGGCGCTTGACCCTGATCTTCACGTCATGCCTCCTTTTACTGATGTACTCCTGTGTGCAAAGGATGGTACTGACACTATTGACCTTGTTGACGACCCTGTCCCACATTTCGTTCTTTGTAGCAACAGAGGTTTGTTGGACTCGGGCTCCAAACAAATGTGGCTCTACTCTAATGATTTCATCCACCAACACTGACAACTCGGTGTCAAAAAAACGTGGATTTGTTGCAGGTGACATGTTAATAAAATAAATGTGAAATGTGAGTGTGCTAGTGAAGGTGATGCAAAATGGGTGTTAAGTAGGAGTGACAAGGAACAGTGTGTGAACAAACATGGGTGGGGGTGTGTGTGTGATGGTGTTGTGTAGTGATGGCTGCCTTCTCTCTCTCTCTACAATGAAGCGGTGTGTGGAGCTGCAGTGTGGTGGCAAAGGATCATGGTCTGGGATGGGGTATGTTTTATACTTTGAAATGTAGCTGTGTCCTTTATTTTCTACTTCCAATGGACACAGTTGTTGTATTTCACGGTATCAGTAGCGCAGTGGTCGATCGCCGTGGTGTGACTGCAGAATCCGGACTGCAAGTACAGCGGTTTCATCGTAATCTGCTCGGGGGTTGTTCCGCAGTGCTGTTGGCGTCAGAATCCCTATCAGCAAGCTTTCCAACTGCTGCGGCCCATTCGTAGAGCTCTTCAACCGCATCAGTAAGAGGTTTACCCTCATGCACCATAATAGGGTGGAGATTAGTTCGCTGCATTGGTGGTTGGAACTGGCCCGCGGACACAGCTGTTGGATGGCCGGTCCTACTGGCATCGTAATGAGCCCCTACCTGTTTTGACTATTTGGTTCACAAAACCCATCGGACCTAGCACACCATTACTTGCAAAAGAACCTAACAGATCTAAACCACAAGCAAATATTATGGCACCTTTCACAACTAACAGACCATAGATTTAATAGCAGCTTTTGATTGAAGGATTTACCTGAGAGTATCTGTTTTTAACAGTTGCTGGAAAACTGTGAACACGAAGATATTTCCCCTCTTTTCATAGAACTGGCCAATGTGGACCTGAACAACTTTTTGTTATCATGTGACATACTGTAAAAATGTCAAAAGAAAGGCTGTTCTCTCTTTAGACCCATGAATGACCATCTGCCAATGAGACAAAAAGAAACATGTTATGTGATATCCTCAAAAACTTTCTGTTCTGTAGGCTTGAATAAACGTAGTGCTCCTCATACAGCCACAAATGCAAGGTGGTCTAACATCAACAGCTTAGGCATTAGAAGGCCTTCATATACAAAGCAAAAACTGTCACCAATCTAGCAGAGTGCAATTGACTAAATGCCAACAGAAAGAGTTCATCATGCTCAATGAGGTGGTATCCAACCCCCTGGCATGTTCCAGCTGCACCCAAACATCAGAAACATTCAGTGCAATTTGTCATTCTTTATAGACAACATATTAAGCATACACTTACATATAGCGAATAAACTGAAAAGCATTACCCTAGACCAGCAAAAGAACACCTGCTCATAAGCAGAAACACCATCAAATGAACCCATGCACAGCCAAATTATCGGAGGAATTCCTAACTTTACTAACATCAGCATAAATTGTTCCTTTTCTTCAATATATCTCTGGTTAAGGATGCACCCACTGAAAGAAGTATGTACGCATGTATATGGTAGGATGATCAGATGTCCCGGGTTTGCCTGGGCAGCCCAAGTATTTCAAGGACAATCCTGGCATCCGAACACTTTAAAAAAAAAATGCATGTCCCGGTTTTGAGAGAGGGTTGGGCGAGCATAAATATTTACCACTGTGCTATGAAGACTGGCATTTACACTGCCCTCTCATCACACCTGGTACAGAGTTTACTTGATCAAAGAGTCTCCTGCTGTGCTGCGTGGACTAAGCCATGCAGCACAGCAGAATTTAATGAGGAGTAAATCAATCTCAATGGATCCCATCACCCAAGCCTTAATGAGGGGTGGATCAGTCTCCATGGAACCCATCGCTATATATATATATAGTGGCAAAGAGATTAACATTGACAAAGCATTGAATTGCAAATCGGATCATGTAGTTTATGTGCTGGAGTGCCCTTGTAACTTGAAATATATAGGAAGCACAATACTGCAGGGTCATAAAAGGGTGCTCCAGCACATAAGAGCTATTAAAAACAATGATCCATCATATCCAGTGGCCCGCCATTTTAACTAAACACATGGGGGCAATCCCAGGGATTTAAAATACTTCCTCATTGATTCCATTCCCATAAACAAAAGGGGTGGTGATCAGGAGAAAGCACTTCGCAAACTCGAAACGTGATATATCCTAAATCCCGACACCAAATACCCGAAGGGATTGAACGCCACAGAGGAGTTACATAAAAGCTTAATCAGTTAGACAACAGGGCACCCTGAAATCACAGAATAAATCAGTGACCGATTCCTTCCCGAATCAAATGAAACCTTGTATTAATGAATAACAAATAGCTGCAATTTTACCGCCATACCTATTCCCTAATTTTTATACTTAGTTAGAGAAGTTTTGCACCTAGGGTTTTTAAATTAGCACTAATCACTTTTTAACACATTATTTGCACATAGGAACATTTTATTATAAACAGGGACTTGTGTTAAAAACAATTGTATAAAAAATTGTTAATATCATAAAAAGGTATTTGTACCGATATTAAATACAAATGGACGGAATAGCCTAACAGTGGATAATAACTAGGCTTTCCGAGGGATACACCAAGGCAAAATCATTTTTTAATCAGACAAATCAAATGAAAAATGGCAAAATACAAATTTCATGGTTTTTTAATGGCATTGAAAATAGGGGGCATTCAATGCGGGATCAGGTATTAATACCGTAATTTTACAGAAATGTTAGATCTTGATCTATAGGCGAAAGTCTGTTTATCAAATATGTATTTTTTAATATTTATTTATTTATATATATAACAAATAATGGTTATTTATGTATTTATCTAATTTTGAAATAATATACATATCGCAATTGAAGCTGTCGCAAATAGGCGTGTGCATGGAATATATGCCATATACATGAAAAATGTTACAAATGATGCCATTTTTATGTCTATGATTAGCCCTGTGAGCACAATGCACTGTCACTTTAAACATTCATGCGGCAAAAAGTGGAGAAAAAAAAATTGTATTTAAATGACTGATCCAACTAACAGCGCGTCATGTGATCAAGTCCCCTGGGAGGGATGAAACGCGTCATGGCTACTGCAGTCTGGAGGGAGCAGTAATAAAACAATAACGGAACGTAATTTGGTGGTCCGTGCTCTTTCTTTCGGGCAAAGAAGTCGAAAGTGGAAGGAGTATTTATGGATATATATATATATATATATATTCACTGAAAAAACCATAGGTTTCAGGGGCGTTATAGTTAGTTGGACATTTCACTCGTACAAAACCATAGAAATTCCCCCGTTATAGTTAGTTCAGCTAACTATAACTCGCGCTACTCGCAATGCACTGCTGATGACGTCACATATTACATCACTCATGACATGGTCAGTGACATCACTCATGACATCACTGATGACATCTCAAATGACATCACTGATGACATCACTGATGACATCATCCTTGTGATAGAGTGGCAGACCTTCTCTCACCCTAATATAACCTTTGATACACACACTCAAAAATACAAACTAACATTTTCAAAACAATGGACATACCAATACCAGTTACAACACACCTATTCAGTAATTCCAAGATCTACACACACATCCACTCATTCACCAACAGTCCCTATACAGTCACTCATACATGTACTCACTCATCATATGTACTCATACACCTATACATCCTGTTACACACCGCCACTCATCCATAGAGTTACTCACACACATAGTCACACATGCAAACAAAGTATCAAACATCCATTTACTTGCATATACAGTTATACACACACTACCACACTTACTTCTACAGAAACTTACACATACTTACTCTCTTAAACAATCACTTATAGAAACACCTACTTATTTGTACAGGAACTCTTCCGATCTCTCACTCTCACATATACTCACTTATATACACCAATACTCACATATACTAGTTTAAAACATATGTAGTTACTCATAAAGACACTATTGAGACAGTCATTCACTCACTAACACACCCATACACATACTCATCCACCTATACAGTCCTGCACACATGCTGTCTTCAACACATACAAACAGTGAGTCACTCATTCATGCATCTATGCACTAAGTAATACCCCCACCGAACCATACAGACACTCAGACACTCATACTGATACTCAAAAAACCAACTAATAACCCATATAGACACTCATGTAGCTACTCACCAACCCATGCAGCCACTTATACACAAAGTGAGAGACTGATACAGATATTTTCATATTTAAACATTACTCACAAACCCATGTATTCACTAAGATACACTTAGTCAGTTATACAATAAATTTTACCAAAAAAAATCATCCATTTAGACACTTATATACCCATTTATTCTTCCATCGACCTTGAGATATACATATATAAAACATATTTAATTTTCAGAAAAACACAAATTCACTGGATGATGTCATCAGTGATGTCATCAGTGATGTCATTTGAGATGTCATCAGTGATGTCATGAGTGATGTCACTGACCATGTCATGAGTGATGTAATATGTGACGTCATCAGCAGTGCATTGCTGGCGCGCGAGTTATAGTTAGCTGAACTAACTATAACGGGGGAATTTCTATGGTTTTGTACGAGTGAAATGTCCAACTAACTATAACGCCCCTGAAACCTATGGTTTTTTCAGTGAATGTCTAAGGTTTTTTAAATGCTGGTTTCTAACTATAACGTGCCTGAAACCTATGGTTTTTTCAGTGAATTTCTAAGGTTTTTTAAATGCTAATTTCTAACTATAACGTGCCTGAAACCTATGGTTTTTTCAGTGAATATATATATATTTATTATACTATGTATACATGTGAAAATGTCTCGGTCCTCTGTTTGCCTCGGTGGCACGGAAAAAATGGGTGGAACTGACGTCAGCACGCCGACGAGGTCCTCTTATGGCTCCGATGACGTCATACGGTGTCGCGAGCGGAGCCGTGCTCGTTGACGTGGGAGAGCTAGGAAAGAATTTCCGTGGAATGCTGGTGCAGGGGATATTCTCCTAAGTGTTCAGGCTAGTCCTTTGGGAGCAACTGTTAATGTTGCCACTCCAGAAACCAAAACCAGTGATCCGAGGGCAGAGGCCCTGCAGATGGCACACGAGGTGGGGTGCCCAGTCGTGTGCACCGGCGGGGCAGCGAAGTGACAAGCACCACAACCCACAAAAAAGGTAACGAGGGCACTGAATAACACAGGATCTTCTCTTTGTATCTGGCAGGAACAACGAAGTTAAAATGCCCTAGTACCAAAATGTAGAATTAGTGCTACAACGGTCTTCAAGAGGACCTGCGATGCCGCTTCTGTCTCCCGTACCCTGGAGGCGGCACATGGGTCACGCTGTACGGTCATACTGCAGTGGGACGCACACTCGTTGACCTCTCATGGCACTGCTCCACACTTCAGGGAGGACGCTTTCCATTAGCTATGTTTTCTGATGACATGTCGCGCCGGCCCCGTCCAACAACAGAACTCCTTTAGATCCAAACAGACTCTTCCACTCTCTCACCGGAAGTGAAACCAGGCCACGCGGACGCTTTCACAATACAACAGCCGGGAATGCACTTTTCGGTAAAAACCACATTCCTTCCTCCTAATTAATCAAATAAACGTCTCACTGAAGAACAGGGGCCAGCTTCGATCGGTAAACAGCCGTTACAACGACTTTTTTACTTTGCGATAGCATTACAGCGCATGCATTACCACGCATGCGTTGTACATCACGAAGTCATTACTACGCATTTTTAGAACGCATGGTCATTTACCACGCATGCCTTTACAACGAATTTTGTTGTAAAGGTATGTATGGTAAATGACCATGCGGTCTAAAAACATGTAGACGATCCATGTCGTTGTAAGGAAACAGAGGCTGTTCCGTTTCCTCACAACGACGTGCACCGCCCCTCAGAGATGACTTGAAGCAGGAACCACGAGGAGAGAGGAACCATGAGGAGTGAGAGGTAAGGGGGATTGGGCATGGGGTGGGGTTTCTTTTCTAGGGTTTAGGGTAGTGCAGTGGTGTTTGGGTGGTGTAGGGGGTCGTGCTGGGGGTAGTGTTTTAGGGTTTAGGGTAGTGCAGTGGTGTTTGGGTAGTATAGGGGGTCGTGCTGGGGGTAGTGTTTTAGGGTTTAAGGTAGTGCAGTAGTGTAGGGGTCGTGCTGGGGGTAGTGTTTTAGGGTTTAGGGTAGTGCAGTGGTGTATGGGTAGTGTAGGGGTCGTGCTGGGATAGTGTTTTAGGGTTTAGGGTAGTGCAGTGGTGTTTGAGTAGTGTAGGGGGTCATGCTGGTGGTAGTGTTTTAGGGTTTAGGGTAGTGCAGTGGTGTTTGTGTAGTGTAGGCGGTCATGCTGGGGGTAGTGTTTTATGGTTTAGGGTAGTGCAGTGGTGTTTGGGTAGTGTAGGGGGTCGTGCTGGGGGTAGATTTAGGGTTTAGGGTAGTGCAGTGGTGTTTGGGTAGTGTAGGGAGTCGTGCTGGGGGTAGTGTTTTAGGGTTTAGGGTAGTGCAGTGGTGTTTGTGTAGTGTAGGGGTTGTGCTGGGGTAGTGTTTTAGGGTTTATGTTAGTGCAGTGGTGTTTGGGTAGTGTAGGGGTAGTGCTGGGGTAGTGTTTTAGGGTTTAGGGCAGTGCAGTGGTGTTTGTGTAGTGAAGGGGTCATGCTGTGGGTAGTGTTTTAGGGTTTAGGGTAGTGCAGTCGTGTTTGTGTAGTGTAGGGGGTCGTGTTTTAGGGTATAGGGTAGTGCAGTGGTGTTTGGGTAGTGTAGGGGGTCATGCTGGGGTTAGTGTTTTAGGGTTTAGGGTAGTGCAGTTTTGTTTAGGTAGTGTAGGGGGTCGTGCTGGGGGTAGTGTTTTAGGGTTTAGGGTAGTGCAGTGGTGTTTGTGTAGTGTGGGAGGTCATGCTGGGGGTATATTTAGGGTTTAGTGTAGTGCAGTGGTGTTTGGGTAGTGTAGGGAGTCGTGCTGGGGGTAGTGTTTTAGGGTTTAGGGTAGTGCAGTGGTGTTTCGGTAGTGTAGGGAGTCATGCTGGTGGTAGTGTTTTAGGGTTTAGGGTAGTGCAGTTATGTTTGGGTAGTGTAGGGTGTCGTGCTGGGGGTAGTGTTTTAGGGTTTAGGGTAGTGCAGTGGTGTTTGGGTAGTGGAGGAGGTAGTGTTTTAGGGTTTAGGGTAGTGCGCCCAACCAGCCACAATATCTGTGGACAAAGGGGATCCTGACTCTTTGGAATGCGCCGTCAATTGAATAATTTGGGTCAAGGGCCCTACCATGTCCAAGACCTATCAATTCCTTTCTTGGGATCCCTCATATACTTGGAGAAAAAGGTACATAGTTTCTCATCAATTTCAGGCGTGTGTGCCACCTTCCCCTTCAGTGAGGGCCTGGGGCATTCTCCCCTCATCCTATTCCTGACCTCCCTTTCAAGGGGTTGATGGATTTTCCCCACCACATACTCTGCCACTTTGGCGTCAGGTGTCCACTCTGCCGACCTAGGATGGTAAATTTGGGTAGGCTCGAACATGTCCGAGTGGACCCCGTCCCCAACCGGGGACTGAGAGGAGTGGGACTCTGGACGCCAGGGACGCCCCGAGTCCTTATCCTCTTCGGAGGAGAAATCGTCCTCCGATACACCCTCTCCCTCTAAGGGAAATCCGCCGTCGGGGTCTACAATAGTGGTGACAGTGTCGCAATTTTCTCCGGGCGCCTCCTCCTCCCGGCAGGGTGCATGTTTTAGCGTTCGTGCACTCTTGAGGAAGGTCTCTGTAAGTTTATCAAATCCTTCCAAGTGCCCCGCGTTATGCTTAACAGCCCTTTTATTCCCCATCTGGGAGCTACTTGGACCCGCCACCACCAGATCTGGGTCACTGAACACCCCAGGGATGCTTTTCGCCAGCTTATCAACCTGATCCCTAAGAGGAGCCAGCGCCCTAGAAATAGCCAGAGAGAGGCTTGGTCCACTGCTGGAGGGAGAAGTTGGGGGGCCATTCCTCCTCCACTTCCTGGTAGGAGGAGTAAAAATGGTCTTCTGGAGAAGACATGATAGCAGAGGGTGTGAGCACAGAACAAATGCCCTTAAAATCCTTAAGACAGCCCCTCGCCGGTGCTCCAACAGCTGGGCTTTCCCCGAAGCTGTTATAAGAATAGACTGAGGTGCAATACCAATTACCACCACCAGGTGACGCTGGTCACTAACGTGGCCGTGTGGGGAAATCACCGCGTAGCGGTGTCAAAATTAGGCGAGGGTTGGTCGGGAATCAAGCGGACACTAAAGGAGTGACCGGATTCCCAAACGCGCGTAAAGACCAGCGGGAGCACTCGACGGAGCTGCCTCGCTCGGACCAGACGCGCCTGACAGGATCTCACCGCACGCAGAGCACACAGCGGGAGAAACTGCGAGGGGGAGAACGCGCTCGGGCAAGAGCCTGCTGCGCAGGGAATATGAAACAATACCAAGGCAATAATGCAAATAACGTGCACAAGAAACCGCTATACAAACAGCAACAACGTCAGATTAAGCCAAGAATGTAAGGAATGCACTTAACTGACGAGCAGTGAAGAAAGAGGAAGCGGAAGGGACGTCACGATATTATATACGATGGACTGTGATATGATTGGACTATAGTTGCCTTGGAGACTACCCCCTAATGGTTCATGGGTTGTGTAGTCTTTTGTTTAATGATTGTTGTGTTACGTTTTCTTTGAACTGCTATGCAAATAAAGTGAGGAAAGATATGCATAATCCTCGCCTCCGTCCTGCCATAGAATTCATTAAACTTTATTTGATCTGATTTAGAAACATAGATCATAAAAGTGTACATAAAAACAGTAAATCCTCTTTCCTAATACAATACAGTGAGAATTAATTAAAACCAGTAGGTAAAAACGGGTGTGACAAAGCCCGGTTCAGAGCAACTTCAGGTTAACAGAATCGTAAAGTTCAATGTTTCGCAAGATCAATCTCATGTACTTCGTGCAAAATACGCAATAAGGGGTCCAAGTAAGATGTAACGCTCCAATACCTGACCAGTTTGCACTATATAAAACTGCAGAAAAACTAAAAATAAAAAGTGTTTTGCACACTTCTGTCATTGGGCTATATGTGGGCTACATCTGGGTGATATGTGTGCTACATTTGGGCTCTTTTTCTCTGGTGGCCATCTTGGGAGACTTATTTGTTATGAAGTTTCCTAATTTCGTCATTTACTGCAGTCTCCTCAGTAGGAAATGCTTTCAGTTTTTACTTTGATTCCATCAAGAAGGCATTCAGATGTGTCACACATTTGCCATAAATTCAGAATGTTAGCACTCTAGTTGTTCATTAGATCACTGTAGTAAAGCTACTGCTCACCAGGGAGTTAACTGGAAGTCTACTGCTGGTATTGAAAGTGATTGTTTCAGTCTGCATGTCAGAATTTTCTAATGAAATAGAAGAGGATTTGAGATCTCACTTAAAACATGCCTTACATTTTCTTTCTGCAGCACTAACCATAATTTCTATGACAAAATGAACCCCCTCATTTTGTTCATTTTAAATTAAATGTTTTAAGAGTTACCAGTTTATTCCAATCAAGATGGCTTCAGGTGTGCCATAATTTTGTCATAAGTAAGACTGTTAGCGCCCTAGTTGTTCTTTAGAACACTCTGGGAAGCTGCAGTAGAACACAAAGGCATCAACTAACAGGCTGCTCCTGTTGAAATATAACAGGAAGATATTTGAGATCACACTTGAAACATGTCCTAATTTTTCTTTCTACAGCACTAACCATAATTTCTATGACAAAATGAACCCCATCATTTTGTTCCTTTTTAAATTAAATGTTTTAAGTGTTACCAGTTGATTCCAATCAAGATGGCTTCAGGTGTGCCACACTTTTGTCAAAAGTAAGGCTGTTGGCACTCTAGTTCTTCTTTAGAACACTCTGGGAAGCTGCAGTAGAACACAAAGGCATCAACTGACAGGCTGCTCCTGTTGAAATATAACAGGAAGATATTTGAGATCTCATTTAAAACATGTCCTAATTTTTCTTTCTACAGCACTAACCATAATTTCTATGACAAAATGAACCCCATCATTTTGTTCCTTTTTAAATTAAATGTTTTAAGTGTTACCAGTTGATTCCAATCAAGATGGCTTCAGGTGTGCCACACTTTTGTCAAAAGTAAGGCTGTTGGCACTCTAGTTCTTCTTTAGAACACTCTGGGAAGCTGCAGTAGAACACAAAGGCATCAACTGACAGGCTGCTCCTGTTGAAATATAACAGGAAGATATTTGAGATCTCATTTAAAACATGTCCTAATTTTTCTTTCTACAGCACTAACCATAATTTCTATGGCAAAATGAACCCCCTCATTTTGTTCCTTTTTAAATTAAATGTTTTAAGTGTTACCAGTTTATTCCAATCAAGATGGCTTCAGGTGTGCCATACTTTTGTCATAAGTAAGACAGTTAGCTCTCTAGTTGTTCTTTAGAACACTCTGGGAAGCTGCAGTAGAACACAAAGGCATCAACTGACAGGCTGCTCCTGTTGAAATATAACAGGAAGATATTTGCAGATCTCACTTAAAACATGTCCTAATTTTTCTTTCTACAGCACTAACCATAATTTCTATGACAAAATGAACCCCCTCATTTTGTTCCTTTTTAAACTAAATGTTTTAAGAGTTACCAGTTTATTCCAATCAAGATGGCTTCAGGTGTGCCATAATTTTGTCATAAGTAAGACTGTTAGCGCTCTAGTTGTTCTTTAGAACACTCTGGGAAGCTGCAGTAGAACACAAAGGCATCAACTGACAGGCTGCTCCTGTTGAAATATAACAGGAAGATATTTGAGATCACACTTGAAACATGTCCTAATTTTTCTTTCTACAGCACTAACCATAATTTCTATGACAAAATGAACCCCATCATTTTGTTCCTTTTTAAATTAAATGTTTTAAGTGTTACCAGTTTATTCCAATCAAGATGGCTTCAGGTGTGCCATACTTTTGTCATAAGTAAGGCTGTTAGCACTCTAGTTGTTCTTTAGAACACTCTGGGAAGCTGCAGTAGAACACAAAGGAATCAACTGACAGTCTCTGCCCTTGTTGGATGTACATGTTTTACTGAGAATGTCAGACTTCATTCTCACATGACTGAGAAAGATAATGTGAATTTACAGAAAATATGCTCTCATTTTAGCTTCTGGAGCACCTTCCAAAACTGTATGGGACAAGCATGTGAACATAGTTTTCTCTCAAACATGATTCATGATATCCCAGCAGAAGGTTTTTCACAGGGTAAAATCACCTTAGAACACACCACAATTCCTGAAATTAGTATGGTACCATCAACAAATGAATTCTAATGTAACTAAAGTCTGTTACCCCCCTTTATAGTTCTCCTTTTGGTAACCCTCAAAATCTTCGATTCACTACAATGCATTTCAATGGGGTACTATCATTTATATTGGTCCCAAGATGGCTGCCAGCAATTCCAGGATGAAGTGCTGACAGCCAATCAGATCTCACGATGACATGTGTGGTTAGGCTCCGCCCAGATATATATGTGTTTTCTTTTCCAAATTTCTCAGGAACTACTGAACGGATTTACACCATTTAACCAAAAGGCATGACTCTGAACCAAGGGCTACCTTTTTGCCAAATTTGGTGTAATTCCTTTCAGCAGTTCGGGCTGTAGCTGCGACTGAATGTTCCTATGGAAAATTGCATGGCGAAAACATGTTTTGGGACCCCCCTTTTTTCTCGGCCCCCACTTGATGAATCACCCCGAGACTTTCAGGATAGGAGCGGACCGGAGCGCCCCACGAGTTTTGAAAATTTCGCAAAGATTCATCAACCGGTGCCAAAGTTATTGGAAATAGAATGTTGTGAATTTTCTATGGAAAATAGGTCCTAACTATAACTACCTACTGGCGACCGCCAGTAGGTAATATATATATATATATATATATCTATATATATATATATATATATATACATATATATATATATATCTATATAGATATATATATATATATTCACTGAAAAAGCCAAAGGTTTATATATATATTCACTGAAAAAACCAAAGGTTTCAGGGACGTTATAGTTAGAAATTAGCATTTAAAAAACCCTAGAAATTCACTGAAAAAACCATAGGTTTCAGGGACGTTATAGTTAGTTGGACATTTCACTCGTACAAAACCAGAGAAATTCCGCTGTTATAGTTAGTTCAGCTAACTATAACTCGCGCCCCGCAATGCACTGCTGATGACGTCACATATTACATCATTCATGACATGGTCAGTGACATCACTGATGACGTCACATATTACATCACTGATGACATCATCCATGTGATAATCTGACGCACCTCCTCACTCCTCAGCATTGCTGTGGTATAATACAGAGCTGCTGTAAGCATTGCTGTGGTATGATACAGAGCTGCTGTAAGCATTGCTGTGGTATGATACAGAGCTGCTGTAAGCATTGCTGTGGTATATGATACAGAGCTGCTGTAAGCATTGCTGTGGTATGATACAGAGCTGCTGTAAGCATTGCTGTGGTATATGATACAGAGCTGCTGTAAGCATTGCTGTGGTATATGATACAGAGCTGCTGTAAGCATTGTTGTGGTATATGATACAGAGCTGCTGTAAGCATTGCTGTGGTATATGATACAGAGCTGTGGAAAAAAAAATTGTATTTAAATGACTGATCCAACTAACAGCGCGTCATGTGATCAAGTCCCCTGGGAGGGACGAAACGCGTCATGGCTACTGCAGTCTGGAGGGAGCAGTAATAAAACAATAACGGAACGTAATTTGGTGGTCCGTGCTCTTTCTTTCGGGCAAAGAAGTCGAAAGTGGAAGGAGTATTTATGGATATATATATATATATATATAGATAGTTATAGTTACAACCTATTATCCATAGGAAATCCGCGACATTCTATTTGAAATAACTCTCTTGCCGTTTGACGTATCTTCGCAAAATTTTCAAACTTTGTGGCCCGCTCCGGTCCGCTCCTACCCTGAAAGTCTCGGGGGGATTCGTCAAGCGGGGGCCGAGAAAAAAGGGGGGTCCCAAAACGCGTTTTCCCCATGCAATTTTCCATAGGAAACTTTAGACACGGCTACAGCCCGAACTGCTGAACGGAATTACACCAAATTTGGCAAAGAGGTAGTTCTTGGTTCAGAAAGAACCCTTTTGTTAAATGGTGTAAATCCGTTCAGTAGTTGCTGAGAAAATCAAAAGTAAAAAGATAGTGATATCTATGGCCGAGTAGGGTCCGCGTACCCTCCCGATCACGAGCTGCATGCTAATTGGCTGTCAGCTGGCTGTCAACATTCCGATTCAGGAAATGTTGGCAGCCATTTTGTCCCTCGGTAGAACCGAGGGTCAGAAACAAGTGCGCAAAGCGCACAAAGGGGGCAGGGTAGAAACACCCTGACCCCTAGGTTTGCTCAGGGGTCCCACAAGGACCCCCTGGGCAAAAAACAATTTTTTAAAAAAAATCGGCAGGATGCGCTCAGGGTGCGCGAATCCTGCCGAAAAAAATCGAAGCGCGGTCTCCCGCGCTCGACTAGCATTTGCCCCGGGTGGCCCAAGTCCCGGGGGCATGGTGAGGGGGGTTAAATTTATGTGTGGGGGCCTCAAGGGCCCCCAAGCCCCAGGGACCGCCACCCCCGGGGCTTTCTTTTGAAAATGGTGCGGGAGGGCTCTGAGCCCTCCCGCAGCCCACCACCTCCCCGGGGCTTTTTTTTTATAATTGAAAAACCTGTGTGGGGGGGCTCCAGCCCCCCCACACGCCCCGGGGACCGCCACCTCCCGGGGCACTAAACATTTAAATATGGGGGTCCGTTACGGACCCCAGAGCCCCGGGGACCACCACCTCCCGGGGCTGTGACCTGAATGGGAGGGGGCCGCGCGGCCCCCTCCTGGAGCCCTTGATGGCCCTGGGGACCACCACCCCCCAGGGCCGGCTCCTGCAGTGTCCCGGGTGCCTACCCCGGGACACTGTAGTTTGCTATGGCAGGACGGGAGCCTCGCGGCTCCCGTCCTGCCATAGCAAACTGCTTTGGATATTGGAAGAGAGAGCAGGAAACCTGCTCTCTCTTCCAATATCCAGCACATTGCTTTCCACATGGGGAGCAGCATGTTAGCTGCTCCCCATGTGTAAAAGCAATGCCGGCTCCCAAGGGACGTGGGAGCCGGTGGGACTGTGGGGGATTGGGGACCCCCATAGTCCCCAACGGAGAGGGCCAGCCCCGGGGATGGGGTCCCCGGGGCAAGTAGGCCCGGGAGGGGCCACGCGGCCCCCTCCCCAAAGTTTAAATTTTTTTTTTAAAAGGGTATGGCCGGCCCCGGGGATGGGGTCCCCGGGGCCTTAAATGGCCAGAGGAGGGGGCCACGCAGCCCCCTCCAAAAGAATAAAAATAAAAATAGAGGCCATGCCCCGGGGATGGGGTCCCCGGGGCCAATACAGGCCCAGGGAAGGGGGCCACGCGGCCCCCTTCCCGTTTTTATTTTAATTTTTAATTTAAAAAAAGGGGTAAGGCCCTGGGGGATGGGGTCCCCAGGGCCCAAAAACAGGAAAAAGGAAGGGGGGCCACACAGCCCCCCTTCAGGGGACAAATTTTTTTTTTTTTTTAAACTGATCGGGCCCGCAGGCCCCGCCCCTTCCTTCACCACTCTGCAAACGCGCCCCTGGCGCGTTTGCAGAGGGGAACGAATTCCCTTGAATACTGGGGGTCCCTGGGGCCAACTAGCCCACCAGGAACCTCCAGTATGCGCCAGGGGCTGCCTTGCAGAGAGGTGTACAGAGGCCACGCCCCTTTTACACCTCTCTGCAACGCAGCTCTGTGGCGCTTTTGGAGGTATATGGTGGGCTAGTTGGACTCCGGGGACCCTCAGGATTCAAGGGGACTTAATCCCCCAACTTAAAACGCGCCACGGGCGCGTTTGCACAGTGGTGAAGGGAGGGGCGGGGCTTCAGTTGACATGTGTGCAAACAGGCCCCGTGGCGCGTTTTAAGATGGGGAATTAAATCCCTTCAATCCTGAGGGTCCCTGGAGGCCAACTAGCCCAACAGGTACATCCAGAAAGCGCCACAGAGCTGCGTTGCAGAGAGGTGTAAAGGGGTGGGGCCCCTCTACACGTCTCTGCAACGCAGCCCCTGGCGCATATTGGAGGTTCCTGGTGGGCTAGTTGGCCCCTAGGGACCCTCAGGATTCAAGGGGACTTAATCCCCCAACTTAAAACGCGCCACGGGGCGCGTTTGCACAGATGTCACCTCAGGCCCCGCCCCTCCCTTCACCATTGTGCAAATATTCTTCTAAAATCATCCGAAATACGAATTCCGATTTACTCACCTGTTATAAGGAGAGACCTCAGTGCTGCATCTTTCAGCCCAGTACTGGTCCTGAAAAGTAATTTTAACCGTACTTACCAGTAACTTGAATTTCCTTCCATAGGATATCATTGCCTGCTTTTTGCTGAAAAAGTTTCTAAGTGTTGATTTTTGAAACATACAAATATTCCTCTAAAATCAGCCGAAATACGAATTCCGATTTACTCACCTGTTATCAGGAGAGACCTCAGTGCTGCATCTTTCAGCCCAGTACTAATCCTGAAAAGTAATTTTAACCGTACTTACCAGTAACTTGAATTTCCTTCCATAGGATATCATTGCCTGCTTTTTGTTGAAAAAGTTTCTAAGTGTTGATTTTTGAAACATACAAAAATTCCTCTAAAATCAGCCGAAATACGAATTTCGATTTACTCACCTGTTATAAGGAGAGACCTCAGTGCTGTATCTTTCAGCCCAGTACTGGTCCTGAAAAGTAATTTTAACCGTACTTACCAGTAACTTGAATTTCCTTCCATAGGCTAACATTGACTGGTTTCACTTGGAAATTCTTCTAAGTGTGGAGTTTTGGAACTTTAAAATATTCCTCTAAAATCAGCCAAAATACGAATTCCGATTTACTCACCTGTTATCAGGAGAGACCTCAGTGCTGCATCTTTCAGCCCAGTACTGATCCTCAAAAGTAATTTTAACCGTACTTACCAGTAACTTGAATTTCCTTCCATAGGCTAACATTGACTGGTTTCACTTGGAAGTTCTTCTAAGTGTTGATTTTTGAAACATACAAATATTCCTCTAAAATCAGCCGAAATCCGAATTCTGATTTACTCACCTGTTATCAGGAGAGACCTCAGTGCTGCATCTTTCAGCCCAGTACTGGTCCTGAAAAGTAATTTTAACCGTACTTACCGGTAACTTGAATTTCCTTCATAGGCTAACATTGACTGGTTTCACTTGGAAATTCTTCTAAGTGTGGAGTTTTGGAACTTTATAATATTCCTCTAAAATCAACCAAAGTACGAATTCCAATTTACTCACCTGTTATCAGGAGAGACCTCAGTGCTGCATCTTTCAGCCCAGTACTGATCCTCAAAAGTAATTTTAACCGTACTTACCAGTAACTTGAATTTCCTTCCATAGGATATCATTGCCTGCTTTTTGCTGAAAAAGTTTCTAAGTGTTGATTTTTGAAACATACAAATATTCCTCTAAAATCAGCCGAAATCCGAATTCTGATTTACTCACCTGTTATCAGGAGAGACCTCAGTGCTGCATCTTTCAGCCCAGTACTGGTCCTGAAAAGTAATTTTAACCGTACTTACCGGTAACTTGAATTTCCTTCATAGGCTAACATTGACTGGTTTCACTTGGAAATTCTTCTAAGTGTGGAGTTTTGGAACTTTATAATATTCCTCTAAAATCAACCAAAGTACGAATTCCAATTTACTCACCTGTTATCAGGAGAGAACCCAGTGCTGCATCTTTTAGCCCAGCACTGACCCTGAAAAGTAATTTTAACCGTACTTACCAGTAACTTATATTTTCTTCCATAGGAATCCATTGTCTGGTTTTCAGCAGAAAAGTTTCAAAGTGTCGATTTTCACAAACTACAAATATTCCTAAAAAATCGCCTGTATGACTTAAACGCATTCTTTCAACTGTTTACAGGAGATGCACCAGTGCTGGATCCAGGATCCAACACTGAGTAAGAAAAAGTAACGATAACAGTTTTTACCTTCTAAGTGAATTTCCTTCCATAGGATAACATTGGTGATTCTATGAGAAAAAGTTTCTGTGTCAACTTTTAAAGTACAATAATATTCCTTAAAAATCACGACTGTAACCAAAACGCTTTTACTCAACTGTTTACAGGAGATGTCCCAGGACTGAATCTAGGATCCAGTCCTGTGGTTAGAAAAGTAATCCATAAAGTAACTAATTGCATTTAACTAGAAATTCACATTGAGCTGAATGTTGCATTGTGTTTGAAAATGTGTTGCCCATTGCAACAACTGTAACTACTGTACTTAAAAGTGTATTGCCTATGTGCAAAGTATTTAAACTAAAGTAATTCATTCTGAGAAAGTATTTTTGTAATGTAATGTATAATGTAATTACAATGTAATTTAAAAAATAAAATATGTAAAAAAAATTGTTTCTAAAAATGTAGTAAATCAGTATGAAAAAAAATGTATATAACAATTAATACATTTAAAAATTGTCATTTACAAAACCTTTGAAATTCACTGAAAAAACCGTAGGTTTCAGACATGTTATAGTTACAAATTAGCATTTAAAAAACCTTTGAAATTCACTGAAAAAACCATAGGTTTCAGGGACGTTATAGTTACAAATTAGCATTTAAAAAACCTTTGAAATTCACTGAAAAAACCATAGGTTTTAGGGACAGTTATAGTTAGTTGGACATTGCACTCGTACAAAACCCGTGAAATTCCCCCGTTATAGTTAGTCCAGCTAACTATAACTCGCGCCCGCAATGCACTGCTGATGACGTCACATATTACATCACTCATGACATGGTCAGTGACATCACTGATGACATCACTGATGACATCTCAAATGACATCACTGATGACATCATCCACGTGATAATCTCATGCACCTCCTCACACCCTAATATAACCTTTGATACACCCACTCTAAATTACAGACTGCCATTCGCAAAACCATAGACACTCCAACACCAACAACTACATACCCACTCACTGATTCTTAGGTCTACGCACACATCCACTCACTCACCCGTACAGTCACTCATACTTACGGTCACTCAGTACAGGACTATCATATGCACTCATACTCCTTTATAGACACTCAAACACCGCCACTCATCCATAGAGGTACTCACACACCTAGTCAGTCATGCAAATAATTAAACACACTACCATTTACTCACCTATACAGTTATACACACACCAGCTCACTTACTCATACAAATACTAGCACATTCTTACGCTCTTATACAATCACTGATACAAGCACACACTCATCCATACAGCCACTATCACAATCACTCACTCTCGCTTATAGCTATTTATATACTCCAACACACATATATACTGCCTTTCACATATGTAGTTACTCACACATGTACCACTGGGACATACATTCACTCACTAACACACTCTTACACACACTTACCCACCCATACAGTCTATCACAGATGCACTCTTGAAACCATCCACCCAGTGAATCACCCACTCACACATCTATGCACAGAGTCGCACACACCCCTCCCACACAAACACTCAGGCACCCATACAGATACTCAGACAAGCATTCAATAACTCATATAGACACTCATGTAGCTATTCACAAACACATGCAGCCATTTACACAGCAACAGACAGACGGATACAGACATTCACCCAGTTTAGTCACTAACCCATGCATTCAGTAAGATACGTTAAATCACTCACTTATACAGTCAGTCACGCACCTACTAAATCATCCATACAGACACTTACACACCCACTCATTCTTCAATACGTCTTTTCCTATATATATTAAAAATATTTAAACTTTACAGAAACACACAGTCACTGGATGATGTCATCAGTGATGTCATTTGAGATGTCATCAGTGATGTCATCAGTGATGTCACTGACCATGTCATGAGTGATGTAATATGTGACGTCATCAGCAGTGCATTGCGGGGCGCGAGTTATAGTTAGCTGGACTAACTATAACGGGGAATTTCACGGGTTATGTACGAGTGCAATGTCCAACTAACTATAACTGTCCCTAAAACCTATGGTTTTTTCAGTGAATTTCAAAGGTTTTTTAAATGCTAATTTGTAACTATAACGTCCCTGAAACCTATGTTTTTTTCAGTGAATATATATATATATATATATATATATATATACATATATATATATAATACAAAAAGAGTTGCCTCTAGGTGTGATGCACTCCCAGGTGGAAAGTACGCCAAAACAAGGGCACACGCCATGATCAAAGTCCTTTTCTGGTTTACCTGCCAGACGCGTTTCAGGCCAACGCCCTCTTCAGTGGCAGACCATGTGACGTGCAGGCATGCGGCAACCACCAGTAAATCTCCATAATAATTATGCTCAGGTGAACCACCTGAAGCAATGCTTCCTGGGACTGGTGGTTCAGTAAAACCCAAGTGGGTCGCCGCCGGCACTCACATTCAAAAATGTCTTAAAAGGATTGCCGATGTTCACGCCGGCACCCCTGCATATAACAGGCACCTCCTGTTCCACAGTTAGCTGCCCCAATAAAGCAGTCGCGGACCCGCAAGTGTTTCGCGGTGGTGCAATCCCGCGACCAGGCAGGCCGCTGTACAAAATACAAAAAGAGTTGCCTCTAGGTGGGATGCACTCCCAGGTGGAAATTACGCCAAAGCAAGGGCACACGCCATGAACAAAGTCCTTTTCTGGTTTACCTGCCAGACGCGTTTCAGGCCAACGCCCTCTTCAGTGGCAGACCATTTGACGTGCCGGCATGCGGCAACCACCAGTAAATCCCCATAATAATTATGCTCAGGTGAACCACCTGAAGCAATGCTTCCTGGGACTGGTGGTTCAATAAAACCCAAGTGGATCGCCGCCGGCACTCACATTCAAAAATGTCTTAAAGGGATTGCCGATGTTCGCGCCGGCACCCCTGCATATAACAGGCACCTCCTGTTCCACAGTTAGCTGCCCCAATAAAGCAGCCGCGGACCCGCAAGTGTTTCACGGTGGTGCAATCCCGCGACCAGGCAGGCCGCTGTACAAAATACAAAAAGAGTTGCCTCTAGGTGGGATGCACTCCCAGGTAGAAATTACGCCAAAGCAAGTGCACACACCATGAACAAAGTCCTTTTCTGGTTTACCTGCCAGACGCGTTTCAGGCCAACGCCCTCTTCAATGGCAGGCCATGTGACGTGCCGGCATGCGGCACCCACCAGTAAATCCCCATAATAATTATGCTCAGGTGAACCACCTGAAGCAATGCTTCCTGGGACTGGTGGTTCAGTAAAACCTAAGTGGGTCGCCGCCGGCACTCACATTAAAAAATGTCTTAAAAGGATTGCCGATGTTCGCGCCGGCACCCCTGCATATAACGGGCACCTCCTGTTCCACAGTTAGCTGCCCCAATAAAGCAGCCGCTGACCCGCAAGTGTTTCGCGGTGGTGCAATCCCGCGACCAGGTAGGCCGCTGTACAAAATACAAAAAGAGTTGCCTCTAGGTGGGATGCACTCCCAGGTGGAAATTACGCCAAAGCAAGGGCACACGCCATGAACAAAGTCCTTTTCTGGTTTACCTGCCAGACGCGTTTCAGGCCAACGCCCTCTTCAGTGGCAGACCATGTGACGTGCCGGCATGCGGCAACCACCAGTAAATCCCCATAATAGTTATGCTCAGGTGAACCACCTGAAGCAATGCTTCCTGGGACTGGTGGTTCAGTAAAACCCAAGTGGGTCGCCGCCGGCACTCACATTCAAAAATGTCTTAAAAGGATTGCCGATGTTCGCGCCGGCACCCCTGCATATAACAGGCAACTCCTGTTCCACAGTTAGCTGCCCCAATAAAGCAGCCGCGGACCCGCAAGTGTTTCGCGGTGGTGCAATCCCGCGACCGGGCAGGCCGCTGTACAAAATACATGGTCTGCCACTGAAGAGGGCGTTGGCCCGAAACGCGTCTGGCAGGAAAACCAGAAAAGGACTTTGTTCATAGCGTGTGCCCTTGCTTTGGCGTAATTTCCACCTGGGTGTGCATCCCACCTAGAGGCAACTCTTTTTGTATTTTGTACAGCGGCCTGCCTGGTCGCGGGATTGCACCACCGCGAAACACTTGCGGGTCCGCAGCTGCTTATATATATTCACAGAAAAGAAAGGTTACAGGGAAGTTATAGTTAGGAACTGGAATAAAAAAAACTTAGAAATTCTGTGAAAAACCAAAGGTTACAAAGACATCATAGTTAGGCTTCACTCATTCAAAACCAGTGAAATTCAGCCTTTATAGTTAGTGAGCAATGCACTTCTTATGACCTCACATATTACATCACTCATGACATGGTCAGTGACATTACTGACGACATCACTGATGACATCTCAAATGACAGCACTGATGACATCACTGATGACATCATCGGGTAACTGTGAGTGTTTTAAAAAGTTTGAGTGTTAAATTATAAATCAAGGTGTATTGGTGAATCAGTGGGTGAGTGAGTGCCTGATTGGATGATTCAGTGGTTGCATGACTAACTGTATAAGTGAGTGATTAGGTGTCTCAGTGAATATATGGGTGAGTGACTGGTTGTGTGAATGTCTGTATCTGTCTGTCAGTTGGTGTCTAAGTGGCTGTATGGGTGTTTGAGTGGGTACGTGAATTTCTGTATGGGTGAGTGATTTGTTGTCTGAGTACCTCTAAGGGTGTCTAAGTGTATGTGTGGGTGGGTGATGAGTGAGTGGGTGAGTCAGTGGCTGTATGGCTTAGTGAGTGTGTGTGGGGCTGTATGGGTGAGTGAGCGAGTGTATGGCTGTGTCAGTGAGTGTATGTGTCAGGGGTATATGGTGAGTAACTGGGTATGTGAAAAGGCAGTATAGATGAGTGATGGGGAATGCAAATGAGTGTATGGGTGAGTGAGTGAATGTGAGAGTAGCTGTATGGGTGAGTCTGTGCTTGTGTAAGTGACTGTATAGGCGAGTGAGTACTTGTTAGTATCTGTATGCGTAAGTGAGTGAATGTGTGTAATTGTATGGGTGAGTAAGTGCCTGTGTGTGACTGTATGGGTGAGTGAGTGGGTGTTTGAGTAGCTCTATGGGTGACTGACTCAGCGTGTGAGTGGCTGAAAGGGTATATGAGTGGGTCAATGGCTGTATTTGTGAGTGTGTGGGTGTATGAGTGGCTGTATGGGGGAGTGTGTGCAAATGCTGAACCCACTTCGCCATTTTCATATTGCACACCCATCAATGGGAAGCTCGAATGAGACTGTGCATTGTGGGAAATGTGGTCCGGATAGCACACAAATCTTGTCCTGTATGGCGAAGTGGGTTCAGCGTTTGCACACACTGTCTCCGTTCAAGCCTCTGAAGAGAAGCATATGGAGCTTCGAAACGCGTCAGGCATTTCCATTACGGAGCAGCTTCTACAAGCGGATCCTCGTCCCTGCCTATCATAACCAAAGCTGTTGATCGAGTGCTACTCACCAGGTGGACAACCTTTGGAGCAGAATATGAGATGTCATTTGAGATGTCATCAGTGATGTCATCAGTGATGTCACTGACCATGTCATGAGTGATGTAATATGTGACGTCATCAGCAGTGCATTGCGGGGGCGCGAGTTATAGTTAGCTGAACTAACTATAACAGGGGAATTTCACGGGTTTTGTACGAGTGCAATGTCCAACTAACTATAACTGTCCCTAAAACCTATGGTTTTTTCAGTGAATTTCAAAGGTTTTTTAAATGCTAATTTCTAACTATAACGTGTCTGAAACCTATGGTTTTTTCAGTGAATTTCAAAGGTTTTTTAAATGCTAATTTCTAACTATAACGTGCCTGAAACCTATGGTTTTTTCAGTGAATTTCAAAGGTTTTTTAAATGCTAATTTCTAACTATAACATGCCTGAAACCTATGGTTTTTTCAGTGAATTTCAAAGGTTTTTAAATGCTAATTTCTAACTATAACGTGCCTGAAACCTATGATTTTGTAAGTGAATTTCAAAGGTTTTTTAAATGCTAGTTTCTAACTATGCCAACAGAGGTAGGACATGTGAAGAAAGAAGAAAAACGCACAGAAAGAAGCAAAAGATGTGCAGAAAGAACCAACAGAGGAGCAGAAAGAGGCCTTGTTGCAAAATCATCCTGTGCCCACAACTTTTTCAGACGGGTACTGGTGGTAACTGACTCTGACTAACCAGAGCCAGTGCGCGTTTGCACAGTGGTGAAGGGAGGGGGCCTGAGGTGACATGTGTGTAAACGCGCCCCGTGGCGCGTTTTAAGTTGCAGGATTAAGTCCCCTTGAATCCTGAGGGTCCCTGGGGCCCAACTAGCCCCCAGGTACCTACAATTAGGACCACAGAGCTGAGTTGCAGAGAGGCGTTCCGAGGCCACGCACCTTTTTCACCTCTCTGCAACGCAACTCTGTTGTGCTTACTGAAGGTACCTGGTGGGCTAGTTGGCCCCCAGGATTCAAAGGGAATTAACTCCCCAACTTAAAACGCACCACAGGGCGTGTTTGCGCACGTGTCACCTGAGGCCCCGCCCCTCCCTTCACCACTGTGCAAACGCGCCCGTGGCGCGTTTTAAGTTGGGGGATTAGGTCACCTTGAATCCTGAGAGTCCCTGGGGCCCAACTAGCCCACCAGGTACTTCCAGTAAGCACCACAGGCCTGCGTTGCAACGCCTGTAACAAATTGTGCAGTTGTGTTTAGGTAGTGAAGAGGGTCGTGCTGGGGGTAGTGTTTTAGGGTTTAGGGTAGTGCAGTGGTGTTTGTGTAGTGTAGGGGGTCATGCTGGGGGTAGATTTAGGGTTTAGGGTAGTGCAGTGGTGTTTGGGTAGTGTAGGGAGTCGTGCTGGGGGAGTGTTTTAGGGTTTAGGGTAGTACAGTGGTGTTTGGGTAGTGTAGGGGGTCGTGCTGGGGTTAGTGTTTTAGGGTTTTAGGGTTTAGGGTAGTGCAGTGGTGTTTGGGTAGTGTAGGGGATACTGCTGGGGGTAGTGTTTTAGGGTTTAGGGTAGTGCAATGGTGTTTGGGTAGTGTAGGGGGTACTGCTGGGGGTAGTGTTTTAGGGTTTAGGGTAGTGCAATGGTGTTTGGGTAGCGTAGGGGGTACTGCTGGGGGTAGTGTTTTATGGTTTAGGGTAGTGCAGTGGTGTTTGGGTAGTGTAGTGGTTCGTGCTGGGGGTAGTTTTTTAGGGTTTAGGGTAGTGCAGTGGTGTTTGTGTAGTGTAGGAGGTCGTGTTTTAGGGTTTAGGGTAGTGGAGTGGTCTTTGGGTAGTGTAGGGAGTCGTGTGGGGGGTATTGTTTTAGAGTTTAGGGTAGTGCAGTGGTCTTTGGGTAGTGTAGGGGGTTGTGCGGGGTAGTGTTTTAGGGATTAGGGTAGTGCATTGGTATTTGGGTAGTGTAGGGGGTCATGAAGGGGGTAGTGTTTTAGGGTTTAGGGCAGTGCAGTGGTGTTTAGGTAGTGTAGGGGGTCGTGCTGGGGGAGTGTTTTAGGGTTTAGGGCAGTGCAGTGGTGTTCGGGTAGTGTAGGGGGTCGTGCTGGGGGAGTGTTTTAGGGTTTAGGGCAGTGCAGTCGTGTTCGGGTAGTGTAGGGGGTCGTGCTGGGGGAGTATTTTAGGGTTTAGGGTAGTGCAGTGGTGTTCGGGTAGTGTAGGGTGTAGGAGAGTAGGATCTGCTTCA
Organism: Calotriton arnoldi; assembly: GCA_963921515.1. Lineage (NCBI taxonomy): Eukaryota > Metazoa > Chordata > Amphibia > Caudata > Salamandridae > Calotriton > Calotriton arnoldi. The sequence goes on from CAWUFW010009077.1 coordinate 264,573, forward strand.
CATGGGTACCCCCACTTTTTGCTGATGCTTCACTGTTTTTCGACCTTAGTCTGGCTGGGGCCCTGCTATTCAGAACCCCAGCCTAGCTGCTTCCTCTTTAAAAGGTTTCCATGTGCCTTAGGCACATCTCTAATTGGAATCTGGAGGGCCCTTATAAGTCCCTAGTATATGGTATACTATGTACCAAGGGCATAGGTACCTCAGAGGCCTACCAGGGGCTGTAGCATGTATTGTGCCACCCCTGGAAGGCCATCCAAAATGACACCACAGGTCTGCTACTGCAGCCTGGGTAAGGTGGTGCATGCACCCTTACTGCGATATAGGTTACCTATATCACTTCAAACCTACACACATATAAACCTATAAGTCACTCCTATGGTAGGCCTTATCAATCCTAAAGGCAGAGTGCTTGGTTCCTATGTGAGAAGGTGCCACTGCATGAGCAGGGTCCCTCTGCAGTACTCAGAGTCCATTCTCTGGTACTGTTTGTAAATGCGGTTAAACCATATACTCTTAAGTGCATTATATCCTCGCGGTAGAATGCTAACTTTGGAATGACTGCATCAAAACATGTCGTGTTTGGTGTCAAACATCTTGGAATACTACCCCCCGCCAGTCCTGGCGGCGGGGGTAGCATTCCACCCTTCTAGAAAGAGAGACATGTTAACACTGGTCTACCCGGTAACTTCTTCCTAAAGCCCTGGCATCACAAAATGGATGCCTCTGCCACAGACACAAGTCTGGCCTCCTGCTGCTGACAGAAACTCCGGCAGGGGAGGCCTGGACAATAGGTTTCCTGTCACAGGGAGGTGTGACCACCTCCCCAGACAGGATAATGTGTAGTGGGCCTGGGTGGGTGCACTCTTAGAGTGCTTTGAAGTCCTGCACTGGGGGAGCAAAAGGCTCCTCTGTGCATATGCCAGTTCAAACCAGATCAGGGGCTACCTGCCCCTGCTCTGGCGCGAAACTGGACAAAGGGAAGTGGGTGTAGCCACCCCCTCCCTTGACCCTCCCATAGGTGGGGTCATAGAGTTAGTCCCTCCCCATTTTACTGTATAAAATAGGGAACCCTTGCCATAGCAAATTAGATACTCTTGGACTAAACTCTGAAACTGAATCCTGGACCTTCGACGCTCTACACTACGACTAGAGGACTGAAGAATCTCCCTTGGAGTCAAGGAGTGACTCCCCTGCTTGGCAGGCACCTAAGAAGCCATTGTCCGGTCTGAATCGACAAAGCTTCCGCCGGACGCCGAAGTCCCTGCATCCCCAGAGGTGGATTTCCTGACCTCCCCGAAGCTGCCCTGAGTCCCCAGCGAAGCTGAGGCCCGTAGCTGTCGTGGGTAACGAGGAACCATGACCCCTGGACACCAAGCACATTTGTAAGTGCACCATCTTCTGGGTCGCCCACGAAGTCGTGCTTTGGGCTCTGAGTAGCCCCAGCCTCCTGCACCAACTGCACCGAAGATCACTGGCCTCCACTCCACGAGTGTCCTGTGAGCCAGCTCCACGTGCGACGTCCCGAGGCTCCTTCGCGGTTGCTATTCTGTTGGCTAGTAGCCCTCCACGAAGGCCAACACTTTTCTGCTTGGGCTCCCTGGTTGCTCCAGGCTTGCCCTTACTTATCCTTGCTGGGTGAGTTCCCCAGACCTTGCTGGTCTGCACCATCGTCATTCTTCCTTTTCCACGAGACTTGCTGTTGCCAAGGCCTGTTGGGTCCAATCTGGTCGCCGACACCTCAGCAAGCAGCAGACGTTATGGGCCAGTCGGAATCCTGCTCCTGGTCACCGACAACGCCTCCTGGACATCGTGACTGCGGAGTCAAGACAACCATCAACGCACCTGAAGCACCCGACATCGGTGGGCATCTGCTCATCGCCTTCCTGGTCACTGGCTAGTGACCCAGACTCTGTCCCCTCTGCTTTCAGGTTCTTCAGATCTTCGATCCACTCTTGGATCCACCCGGACACTTTCCACTTGGTCGCCAGCAGCACTTTGCAGCAGATCGCCATTCAAAACGACGACGAAACCCGACCCCGAAAGGCACCTATGCACCCGGCTTCCCTGGGTGAGGTAATACGAGTACTCCGGTGCTCCCGTAGGTAGAGACTCTTCAAAGTCCTAGATCTCAAAGGGTTTGCTCCAAGTCCTCCTTTAAGTGTCCCTTTTCTTTAATTTCCTGACCGCGACTTTCTCCATAGAAGTAAACGGCGTATCGCGGTTGTGTGTTTACACTGCACGCGTCCCCCGTGGGTCCCCTGTGTCACTACCTTGGGTGGTTCCTTGTGGTCCAAGCACTTCTAGAGGCTCTAGGCCTTGTGTCTAGTTCAGTCGTGGTTCTTATACCACTTTATTGGTATATGGTTTGGTACGCCCCTAGGGCCCAAACGTGTATTTGTGCTATTACTGTGATTATTTAACTTATAACTTGTGTACTTTCGAACTCTAGTCACATAAAGAGACTAGAGGGGTGTGTCTAGCAATAAATACATATATTTTGAATATATACCTGGTGTGGTGCTCTTTCATTTGGTCACTCAAGAGATTATAGACTGGTAAAATGCAGGTGCCCTTGTGTCTATTCTACATGGGATCAATGCCTGTTTCATTCAATCTACAATCTACGAACACGCCTTCACGACGCCGGGATCCAAGAGAAGGCCCTGGACTGGACCACATCCTTCCTCTCCGGCAGAACACAAAGCGTCCGCCTCGCCCCCTTCCGATCCAAAGCCACCAAGATCATCTGCGGCGTACCCCAAGGCTCCTCCCTCAGCCCAACGCTGTTCAACATCTACATGGCACCCCTCGCCCACGTCGCCCGACAGCACAACCTCAACATCATCTCCTACGCCGTCGACACCCAGCTGATCCTCTCCCTCACCAAAGACCCTCACACCGCCAAAGCCCACCTCCACGAAGGAATGAAGGCCGTCGCCGAATGGATGAGTACCAGCCGCCTGAAGCTGAACTCGGACAAGACGGAGGTCCTCATCCTTGGTTCCAACCCTTCAGCATGGGACGACTCCTGGTGGCCAACATCACTGGGAACAGCCCCGACACCCACCGACCACGCACGCAACCTAGGGGTCATCCTCGACCCCACCCTCTCCATGACTAAGCAGGTCAATGCCGTTTCCTCATCCTGCTTCAACACCCTCCGAATGCTCCGCAGGATCTTCAAGTGGATCCCCACCAAAACAAGAAAAACAGTCACCCAGGCCCTCGTCACCAGCAGGCTGGACTACGGAAACGCCCTCTACGCAGGAACGACGGCTAAGCTCCTGAGACGGCTGCAACGCATCCAGAACGCCTCTGCACGTCTTATCCTCGACATCCCCCGACGCAGCCACATCACACCCCACCTGAGAGACCTGCACTGGCTCCCTGTCAACAAGAGGATAACCTTCAAGCTCCTCACCCACGCACACAAAGCACTCCACAACTCCGGACCAGCCTACCTCAACAGACGACTCAGCTTCTACACCCCCACCCGCCAGCTCCGCTCCACCAGCCTCGCCCTCGCCACAGTCCCCCGCATCCGGAAAATGACCGCCGGCGGCAGATCCTTCTCCCACCTCGCCGCCAAGACCTGGAACACCCTCCCCACCAACCTTCGGCAGACCCAAGACCTACTGGCCTTCAGAAGACTCCTCAAGACCTGGCTCTTCGATCAGTAGCAGCACCACCCCCTCTTCCCCCAGCGCCTTGAGACCCTCGCGGGTATGTAGTGCGCTTTATAAGTGACATGATTGATTGATTGATTAAAACAAGCTGCTTTACATTCCTTCAAGACTTAGCCTGAAGGCTGCTCTCCACAGCTACCACTAGGATAGCTTTCTTTAAAGGTTGTCTTTAACCTAACTCCAATAAGGGTTGTTTGGACTGGTACAAGGTGCCCACTATAATTAGTGGACAGCATATGCCAGGCCAACTTCTCACATTGGTGTGCAGCGTGTGGGATTCCAGCTTGCTATTGTTTTACCAGATAATCTCAATTGAATTGATCAACTGAAAACCACTAAAGGTACCTAAGGTACATATAATTTAAGCTTAGAATACAGTAAGTTCTACTGAACTTAGAGTTGTGTGTTAAGGGATAGCACAACCCTTTCTACAACTCAAGAGAGTTTAGTAGGCCACACTAGAGTAGGTAGTGCATACACCACACCACACTAGTAATGTCTTTAAGGGTAGGATCTAAAGAATCCTTGCAGGAAGCCATTGAGCTTCCACCCTCCAAGTATGATACACTCCCATTCTTGGAATTGAGAGCATTATGTAACTTGAGAAAATTAAGGACAGGCCAAAGTCCCACCACCCAACACCTTAAGGAGTTGTTGGTAGCTTATGACCTTAGTAAGCCCTTGGGGACTGTAGGGGTAGGAGCAGAGGGTGGGGCAGAATAAGAGGATGGGGAAAGGGGTAGCAACACCCCCAACCCCCTCTGGAACTGGCCAGGAGGGTGACAATGACCCTGACCTGGATAACCCAATCCCTCCTGTGGAAGATGAAGAGGAAGATCAGGATGATCCCCACTTTGTCCCCCCAGGAAGGATTAAGAGTGGAACCAGAAGGTCTAGGTCTCCTTCTCAGGAGTCCAACCATTCTGGCACCTCAATAGGGAGCTCTATCTCCTCTCATAGGAGAGAATCCTCTCATGAGAGGAGAAAGAGGCTGATTCAGTATGAGCAAGCCCAGCTTGAACTCAGAAAGCAGCAATTGGCCCTAGATAGGGAATCCCTAGATCTCTGTAGAGAGAGAAAAGGTTGGGACTAGAGTCCCATGGTGGCAGCAATTCCCCTAGAGATAGGGAAAGGTCTTATGACCATAAGAACCTGAGCAAGATTGTCCCTCCCTACCAGAGTGGGGATGACATCCACAAATGGATCACTGCTTTAGAGAGGGCCTGTAAGGTACAGAAGGTCCCTCAGGGGCAGTGGGCAGCAATCTTGTGGCTCTCCTTTGCAGACAAAGGTAGAGATAAGCTCCTCACTGTAAGAGAAGAGGATGCTGATAATTACAAGGTCTTGAAGAGTGCTCTTATTGATGGGTTTGGCCTAAGAACTGAACAGTACAGGTTGAAGTTCAGAGATACCCAAAAGCACAGACTCAAGACTGGGTAGACTATGTGGATTGTTCTGCTAAGGCTCTGGAAGGCTGGTTGATGGGCAGTAAGGTGTGTGACTTCTCAGGATTGTACAATCTGATAATGAGGGAGCAGATTCTTAATAACTGTCAAAATCAGCTGTTGCATCAGTACCTGGTGGACTCTGATCTGACCTCTCCCCAAGAATTGGGAAAGAAGGCAGACAAATGGGTCAGAACCAGGGTGAGGCAGAAGGTACAGAACCAAGGTGGTGACCCTAAGAAGCAAGATGCAAAGAACTCTGATAAGGGTGGGGAGAAGGGTAAAGACCAGAAGTCTTCACAAGGTCCCCAAAAATCTTCTTCAGGTGGGGATTCACAGTCTACAAAAGGGAAAGGCCAAAGGAAACCATGGTGCAAGGTCTGTAAGCAAAAGACCCACTGGACAAGTGATTGCACCAAGTCCAAAGACTCAAGTCCACCACCCACCAATGCCCCTAAGGCACCTGTTCCCCCTAGTGCAGTTACAGTTGGTGGGAGTGCTCCAGCCAAGGGTTTAGTAGGGTTCACCCTGGGTACTGAAGTGGGCTCTGACCTAGTCAGAGAACTCACTCAGGCTGTGTTAGTCTGTGATGGAGGCAAGGATGTTACCTCCTTTGTGAGTCCCAGCAATCTGGGCAATTACAGACCACAGCCTTTAATCAATGGACGAGAGGCTTTGGCATTTAGGGACACAGGGTCAAGTGTCACCATGGTGACCTTGTGGATCCTGGGCAAGTTATACTTGGTGAGATGTACCAAGTGACCAATGCTAGCAATGTCAGAACAGACCATACTCTGGCAGTTGTTAACTTCTCCTGGGGAGGGGTAACTGGCCTTAAGAAGGTTGTGGTGAGTGCAAACCTACCAGTAGAATGCTTGCTTGGCAATGACTTAGAAACTTCAGCTTGGGCAGACGTGGAGCTCAGGACTCATGTAGAAATGCTGGGCATCCCTGCAGATGTGTTTGCTGTGACTAGGTCCCAGGCCAAAATGTCTAAAACTGAACAGGCCTTGGATTCTGGAATAATGGACCAAGGACCTTCCAAGAGGAGGAGTAGTAGGGTTAAGGCAGTGCCTTCCCCTTGGCTCAGAAGGAAGATCAGTCTCTTGAGGGAGATGATCTCAGTCCTGAGGAAGGAACTGTCCCAGAGGAGCTTGAACCTGACCAGGTTGAGTTCTTGGGGACAGGGGGACCTTCCAGGGCAGATCTGAGCCAGGAGCAGCAGAGCTGCCCCTCTCTTGAACCCCTCAGACAGCAAGCTGCTGCTGAGGCTGCTGGGAAAGCTAGTGGTCCCCATACAGTGTACTGGGCTGATGGACTCCTGTACTCAGAGAGTAGAGACACCAAGCCTGGTGCCACCAGGAGGTTGGTAATACCTTTGAAGTTCAGGGGCTTCCTATTGACCCTAGCCCATGATATTCCCTTAGCAGGACACCTGGGCCAGAACAAGACTTGGGACAGAATTGTCCCTCACTTTCACTGGCCCCACATGTCTGAAGACACCAAGGAGTTTTGTCGCTCCTGTGTAACCTGCCAGGCCAGTGGCAAGGCAGGGGGCACTACAAAGGCCCCCCTGATACCACTACCTGTGGTGGGGGTGCCCTTTGAGAGAGTGGGGATTGATATAGTTGGTCCCATGGATCCCCAAACAGCATCTGGGCACAGGTTTATCCTGGTGGTAGTGGATCATGCCACCAGGTACCCAGAGGCAATTCCCCTTAGGACCACTACAGCACCTGTGGTGGCAAGAGCCCTCTTGGGAATTTTGTCAAGGGTGGGTTTTCCTAAGGAGGTAGTATCAGACAGAGGTACAAACTTTATGTCTGGTTACTTAAAAGCAATGTGGAAGGAGTGTGGAGTGACTTATAAGTTCACCACACCCTATCACCCACAATGCAATGGTTTAGTTGAGAGATTCAACAAAACCTTGAAGGGCATGATTAAGGGGCTCCCAGAAAAGCTTAGGCGAAGATGGGACATACTCTTGCCCTGCCTTTTATTTGCATACAGGGAGGTGCCTCAGAAGGGGTTGGTTACAGCCCTTTTGAACTTCTGTTTGGTCACCCTGTCAGGGGTCCACTGTGCTTGGTGAAGGAAGGATGGGAGTTACCTCTCAAGCCCCCAAAGCAAGACATAGTGGACTACATACTTGGTCTCCGCTCCAGGGTGGCTGAGTACATGAAAAAGGCAACTAAAAACCTTGAGGCTAGCCAGGAACTTCAGAAAGCTTGGCATGACCAAAAGGCTGTACTGACTGTTTACCAGTCAGGACAGAAGGTGTGGGTGTTGGAGCCAGTGGCCCCAGCAGCTCTCCAAGACAAATGGAGTGGACCCCACACTATCGTTGAACAGAAGGGTGAGGTAACCTACTTAGTAGACCTAGGAACACCCAGGAGTCCCCACAGGGTTCTCCATGTCAACAGGTTAAACCCATATGTGGACAGGGCAGACATGGGCTTGCTCATGGCTACTGATGAAGGGCAGGAGGAAGAGAGTGACCCACTCCCTGACCTGCTCTCACAGAACCCTGATGATGGGTCAGTAGATGGTGTAGCCTTGGCAGGCAGCCTCACTACCCAGCAGCAAACTGATTGCAGACAGGTGCTCAATCAGTTCAGGCATATGTTTTCTCTGACACCCAGTCAGACTACCTGGTGCACTCACAAAGTGGACACTGGGGACAGTCTGCCTATTAAAAATAAGATTTATAGGCAACCTGACCATGTCAGGGACTGTATCAGGACAGAAGTCCAGAAAATGTTGGAATTGGGAGTTATTGAACCCTCAGATAGCCCTTGGGCTAGTCCAGTGGTCCTGGTACCAAAACCTCACACCAGTGGTGGAAAAAGAGAGATGAGGTTTTGTGTGGACTACAGGGGTCTCAATGCAGTCACTAGGACTGATGCCCATCCAATACCAAGGGCAGATGAGCTCATAGATACTTTGGCCTCAGCCAAATATCTCAGCACATTTGACTTGACAGCTGGCTACTGGCAGATCAGACTAGCTGATGATGCAAAGCCAAACACTGCATTTTCAACCCCTAGTGGGCATTACCAATTTGTGGTGATGCCCTTTGGTCTGAAGAATGCACCTGCCACTTTTCAGAGGTTGGTGAATACAGTCCTTACAGGTCTGGAAGCCTATAGTGCAGCATATCTAGATGATATTGCTGTCTTTAGCTCCACCTGGGAGGATCACCTGGTCCACCTCAGGAATGTTTTACAGGCCCTGCAAAAGGCAGGCCTGACTATCAAGGCCACTAAGTGCCAGATAGGGCAGAGTCAGGTTGTGTACCTGGGCCACCTTGTGGGTGGAGGCCAGGTTCAACCACTGCAGAGCAAGATCCAGACCATCATGGACTGGGCTGCTCCAACTACCCAGACTCAGGTAAGAGCCTTTTTATGCCTGACTGGGTACTACAGAAGATTTGTCAAAGGGTATGGATCAATAGTGACACCTTTGAATGACTTAACTTCTAAGAAAATGCCCCAGAAATTTCAGTGGACAGCTAGCTGTCAAAAGGCATTTGATGACCTGAAGCAGGCCATGTGCACTGCTCCCATTCTACAGAGTCCTGATTACTCCAAGAAGTTCATTGTTCAAACGGATGCATCTGAATTGGGGGTAGGGGCTGTACTGTCACAATTGAATGAAGAAGGTCAGGATCAGCCAGTAGCTTTCATAAGCAGAAGGCTGACCCCTAGAGAGAAACGTGGTCAGCCATAGAGAGGGAGGCCTTTGCTGTGGTCTGGGCTCTGAAGAAGTTGAGGCCATACTTGTTTGGTACTCACTTCCTTGTTCAAACCGACCATAAGCCCCTCTTATGGCTAAAACAAATGAAGGGTGAAAATCCCAAACTGCTTAGGTGGTCCATTTCCCTACAGGGGATGGACTTTACAGTGGAACATAGACCTGGGAGTAACCATGCCAATGCAGATGGACTCTCTAGGTATTTCCACTTAGAACATGAAGACTTAACTGGTCAAGGTTAGTTTAATGTCCCTGCATTTGGGGGGGGTTGTGTAGGAGAGTAGGATCTGCTTCACATGGGTACCCCCACTTTTTGCTCATGCTTCACTGTTTTTCGACCTTAGTCTGGCTGGGGCCCTGCTATTCAGAACCCCAGCCTAGCTGCTTCCTCTTTAAAAAGGTTTCCATGTGCCTTAGGCACATCTCTAATTGGAATCTGGAGGGCCCTTATAAGTCCCTAGTATATGGTATACTATGTACCAAGGGCATAGGTACCTCAGAGGCCTACCAGGGGCTGTAGCATGTATTGTGCCACCCCTGGAAGGCCATCCAAAATGACACCACAGGTCTGCTACTGCAGCCTGGGTAAGGTGGTGCATGCACCCCTTACTGCGATATAGGTTACCTATATCACTTCAAACCTACACACATATAAACCTATAAGTCACTCCTATGGTAGGCCTTATCAATCCTAAAGGCAGAGTGCTTGGTTCCTATGTGAGAAGGTGCCACTGCATGAGCAGGGCCCCTCTGCAGTACTCAGAGTCCATTCTCTGGTACTGTTTGTAAATGCGGTTAAACCATATACTCTTAAGTGCATTATATCCTCGCGGTAGAATGCTAACTTTGGAATGACTGCATCAAAACATGTCGTGTTTGGTGTCAAACATCTTGGAATACTACCCCCCCGCCAGTCCTGGCGGCGGGGGTAGCATTCCACCCTTCTAGAAGGAGAGACATGTTAACACTGGTCTACCCGGTAACTTCTTCCTAAAGCCCTGGCATCACAAAATGGATGCCTCTGCCACAGACACAAGTCTGGCCTCCTGCTGCTGACAGAAACTCCGGCAGGGGAGGCCTGGACAATAGGTTTCCTGTCACAGGGAGGTGTGACCACCTCCCCAGACAGGATAATGTGTAGTGGGCCTGGGTGGGTGCACTCTTAGAGTGCTTTGAATTCCTGCACTGGGGGAGCAAAAGGCTCCTCTGTGCATATGCCAGTTCAAACCAGATCAGGGGCTACCTGCCCCTGCTCTGGCGCGAAACTGGACAAAGGGAAGTGGGTGTAGCCACCTCCTCCTTGACCCTCCCATAGGTGGGGTCATAGAGTTAGTCCCTCCCCATTTTACTGTATAAAATAGGGAATCCTTGCCATAGCAAATTAGATACTCTTGGACTAAACTCTGAAACTGAATCCTGGACCTTCGACGCTCTACACTACGACTAGAGGACTGAAGAATCTCCCTTGGAGTCAAGGAGTGACTCCCCTGCTTGGCAGGCACCTAAGAAGCCATTGTCCGGTCTGCATCGACGAAGCTCCCGCTGGACGCCGAAGTCCCTGCATCCCCAGAGGTGGATTTCCTGACCTCACTGACGCTGCCCTGAGTCCCCAGTGAAGCTAAGGCCCGTAGCTGTCGTGGGTAACGAGGAACCGTGACCCCTGGACACTGAGCACATTTGTAAGTGCACCATTTTCTGGGTTGCCCACGAAGTCGTGCTTTGGGCTCTGAGTAGCCCCAGCCTCCTGCACCAACTGCACCGAAGATCACTGGCCTCCACTCCACGAGTGTCCTGTGAGCCAGCTCCACGTGCGACGTCCTGAGGCTCCTTCGCGGTTGCTAGTCCGTTGGCTAGTAGCCCTCCACGAAGGCCAACACTTTTCTGCTTGGGCTCCCTGGTTGCTCCAGGCTTGCCCTTATTTACCCTCGCTGGGTGAGTTCCCCAGACCTTGCTGGTCTGCACCATCGTCATTCTTCCTTTTCCACAAGACTTGCTGTTGCCAAGGCCTGTTGGGTCCAATCCAGTCGCCGACACCTCAGCAAGCAGCAGACGTCGTGGGACAGTCGGAATCCTGCTCCTGGTTGCCGACAACGCCTCCTGGACATCATGACTGTGGAGTCAAGACGACCGTCAACGCACCTGAAGCACCCGACATCGGTGGGCATCTGCTCATCGCCTTCCTGGTCACTGGCTAGTGACCCAGACTCTGTCCCCTCTGCTTTCAGGTTCTTCAGATCTTCGATCCACTCTTGGATCCACCCGGACACTTTCCACTTGGTCGCCAGCAGCACTTTGCAGCAGATCGCCATTCAAAACGACGACGAAACCCGACCCCGAAAGGCACCTATGCACCCGGCTTCCCTGGGTGAGGTAACACGAGTACTCCGGTGCTCCCGTGGGTAGAGACTCTTCAAAGTCCTAGATCTCAAAGGGTTTGCTCCAAGTCCTCCTTTAAGTGTCCCTTTTCTTTAATTTCCTGACCGCGACTTTCTCCATAGAAGTAAACGGCGTATCGCGGTTGTGTGTTTACACTGCACGCGTCCCCTGTGGGTCCCCTGTGTCACTACCTTGGGTGGTTCCTTGTGGTCCAAGCACTTCTAGAGACTCTAGGCCTTGTGTCTAGTTCAGTCGTGGTTCTTATACCACTTTATTGGTATATGGTTTGGTACGCCCCTAGGGCCCAAAAGTGTATTTGTGCTATTACTGTGATTATTTAGCTTATAACTTGTGTACTTCGAACTCTAGTCACATAAAGAGACTAGAGGGGTGTGTTTAGCAATAAATACATATATTTTGAATATATACCTGGTGTGGTGCTCTTTCAATTGGTCACTCAAGAGATTATAGACTGGTAAAACAAGCTGCTTTACATTCCTTCAAGACTTAGCCTGAAGGCTGCTCTCCATAGCTACCACTAGGATAGCTTTCTTTAAAGGTTGTCTTTAACCTAACTCCAATAAGGGTTGTTTGGACTGGTACAAGGTGCCCACTATAATTAGTGGACAGCATATGCCAGGCCAACTTCTCACATAGGGGGTCATGCTGGGGGTAGTGTTCTAGGGTTTAGGGCAGTGCAGTGGTGTTCGGGCAGTGTAGGGGGTCGTGCTGGGGGTGGTGTTTCAGGGTTTAGGGCAGTGCAGTGGTGTTCGGGCAGTGTAGGGGGTCGTGCAGGGGGTGGTGTTTCAGGGTTTAGGGCAGTGCAGTGGTGTTCGGGCAGTGTAGGGGGTCGTGCAGGGGTGGTGTTTCAGGGTTTAGGAGTGGTGTTCGGGCAGTGTAGGGGGTCATGCTGGGGGTGGTGTTTCAGGGTTTGGGGCAGTGCAGGGGTGTTCGAGCAGTAAAGGGGGTCATGCTGGGGGTGGTGTTTCAGGGTTTAGGGCAGTGTAGTGGTGTTCGGGCAGTGTAGGGGGCGGTGCAGGGGGTGGTGTTTCAGGGTTTAGGGCAGTGCAGTGGTGTTCGGGCAGTGTAGGGGTGGTGGTGTTTCAGGGTTTAGGGCAGTGCAGTGGTGTTCGGGCAGTGTAGGGGGTCGTGCAGGGGGTGGTGTTTCAGGGTTTAGGGCAGTGCAGTGGTGTTCGGGCAGTGTAGGGGGCGGTGCAGGGGTGGTGTTTCAGGGTTTAGGGCAGTACAGTGGTGTTCGGGCATTGTAGGGGGTGGTGCTGGGGCTGGTGTTTCAGGGTTTAGGGTAGTGCAGTGGTGTTCGGGCAGTGTAGGGGGTCGTGCTGGGGCTGGTGTTTCAAGGGTTTAGGGCAGTGCAGTGGTGTTCGGGCAGTGTAGGGGGTCGTGCTGGGGCTAGTGTTTCAGGGTTTAGGGCAGAGCAATGGTGCTCGGGCAGTGTAGGGGGTTGTGCTGGGGGTGATGTTTCAGGGTTTAGGGCAGTGCATTGGTGTTAGGGCAGTGTAGGGGGTCATGCTGGGGGTGGTGTTTCAGGGTTTAGGGCAGTGCAGTGGTGTTCCGGCAGTGTAGGGGGTCGTGCAGGGGGTGGTGTTTCAGGGTTTAGTGCAGTGGTGTTCGGGCAGTGTAGGGGTTCGTGCTGGGGTGGTGTTTCAGGGTTTAGGGCAGTGCTGTGGTGTTCGGGCAGTGTAGGGTGTCGTGCTGAGGGGTGGTGTTTCAGGGTTTAGGGCAGTGCAGTAGTGTTTGGGCAGTGTAGGGGGTCATGCAGGGGGTGGTGTTTCAGGGTTTAGGGCAGTGCAGTGGTGTTCGGCCAGTGTAGGTAGTCTTGCTGGGGGTGGTGTTTCAGGGTTTAGGGCAGTGCAGTAGTTTTCAGGCAGTGTAGGCGGTCGTGCTGGGGCTGGTGTTTCAGGGTTTAGGGCAGTGCAGTGGTGTTCGGGCAGTGTACGGGATTGTGCTGGGGCTGGTGTTTCAGGGTTTAGGGCAGTGCAGTGGTGTGCGGGCAGTGTACGGGGTTGTGCTGGGGCTGGTGCTTCAGGGTTTAGGGCAGTGCAGTGGTGTTCGGGCAGTGTAGGGGGTCGTGCTGGGGGTGGTGTTTCAGGGTTTAGGGCAGTGCAGTGGTGTCCGGGCAGTGTAGGGGGTCGTGCTGGGGCTGGTGTTTCAGGGTTTAGGGCAGTGCAGTGGTGTTCGGGCAGTGTAGGGGGTCGTGCTGGGGCTGGTGTTTCAGGGTTTTGGGCAGAGCAGTGGTGTTCGGGCAGTGTAGGGGGTCGTGCTGGGGGTGGTGTTTCAGGGTTTAGGGCAGTGCAGTGGTGTTCGGGCAGTGTAGGGGGTCTTGCTGGGGGTGGTGTTTCAGGGTTTAGGGCAGTGCAGTGGTGTTCGGGCAGTGTAGGGGGTCTTGCTGGGGGTGGTGTTTCAGGGTTTAGGGCAGTGGTGTTCGGGCAGTGTAGGGGGTCTTGCTGGGGGTGATGTTTCAGGGTTTAGGGCAGTGCAGTGGTGTTCGGGCAGTGTAGGGGGTTTTGCTGGGGATAGTGTTTCAGGGTTTAGGGCGGTGCAGTGGTGTTCGAGCAGTGTAGGGGGTCGTGCTGGGGGTGGTGTTTCAGGGTTTAGGGCAGTGCAGTAGTGTTCGGGCAGTGTAGGGGGTCGTGCTGGGGCTGGTGTTTCAGGGTTTAGGGCAGTGCAGTGGTGTTCGGGCAGTGTAGGCGGTCGTGCTGGGGCTGGTGTTTCAGGGTTTAGGGCAGAGCAGTGGTGTTCGGGCAGTGTAGGGGGTCGTGCTGGGGCTGGTGTTTCAGGGTTTAGGGCAGTGCAGTGGTGCTCGGGCAGTGTAGGGGGTCGTGCTGGGGGTGATGTTTCAGGGTTTAGGGTAGTGCAGTGGTGTTCGGGCAGTGTAGGGGGTCGTGCAGGGGCTGGTGTTTCAAGGTTTAGGGCAGTGCAGTGGTGTTCGGGCAGTGTAGGGGGTCGTGCTGGGGCTGGTGTTTCAGGGTTTTGGGCAGAGCAGTGGTGTTCGGGCAGTGTAGGGGGTCATGCTGGGGGTAGTGTTTCAGGGTTTAGGGCAGTGCAGTGGTGTTCGGGCAGTGTAGGGGGTTGTGCTGGGGGTGGTGTTTCAGGGTTTAGGTCAGTGGTGTTCGGGCAGTGTAGGGGGTCTTGCTGGGGGTGATGTTTCAGGGTTTAGGGCAGTGCAGTGGTGTTCGGGCAGTGTAGGGGGTCTTGCTGGGGGTAGTGTTTCAGGGTTTAGGGCAGTGCAGTGGTGTTCGGGCAGTGTAGGGGGTCATGCTGGGGGTGGTGTTTCAGGGTTTAGGGCAGTGCAGTGGTGTTCGGGCAGTGTAGGGGGTCGTGAAGGGGTGGTGTTTCAGGGTTTAGGGCAGTGCAGTGGTGTTCGGGCAGTGTAGGGGGTCTTGCTGGGGGTGATGTTTCAGGTTTTAAGGCAGTGCAGTGGTGTTCGGGCAGTGTAGGGGGTCTTGCTGGGGGTAGTGTTTCAGGGTTTAGGGCAGTGCAGTGGTGTTCGGGCAGTGTAGGGGGTCATGCTGGGGGTGGTGTTTCAGGGTTTAGGGCAGTAGAGTGGTGTTCGGGCAGTGTAGGGGGTCGTGAAGGGGTGGTGTTTCAGGGTTTAGGGCAGTGCAGTGGTGTTCGGGCAGTGTAGGGGGTCGTGCTAGGGGTGGTGTTTCAGGGTTTAGGGCAGTGCAGTGGTGTTCGGGCAGTGTAGGGGGTCATGCAGGGGCTGGTGTTTCAGGGTTTAGGGCAGTGCAGTGGTGTTCGGGTAGTGTAGGGGGTCGAGCTGGGGGTAGTGTTTTAGGGTTTAGGGTAGTGCAGTGGTGCTTGTGTAGTGTAGGGGGTCATGCTGGGGGTAGTGTTTTAGGGTTTAGGGTAGTGCAGTGGTGTTTGTGTAGTGTAGGGGGTCATGTTTTAGGGTAGTGCAGTGGTGTTTGGGTAGTGTAGGGGCTCATGCTGGGGGTAGTGTTTTAGGATTTAGGGTAGTGCAGTGGTGTTTGGGTAGTGTAGGGGGTCGTGCTGGGGGTAGTGTTTTAGGGTTTAGGGTAGTGCAGTGGTGTTTGTGTAGTGTAGGGGGTCGTGCTGGGGGTAGTGTTTTAGGGTTTAGGGTAGTGCAGTGGTGCTTGTGTAGTGTAGGGGGTCGTGCTGGGGGTAGTGTTTTAGGGTTTAGGGTAGTGCAGTGGTGTTTGGGTAGTGTAGGGGGTTGTGCTGGTGGTAGTGTTTTAGGATTTAGGTTAGTGCAGTGGTGTTTGGGTAGTGTAGGGGGTCATGCTGGGGGTAGTGTTTTAGGGTTTAGGATAGTGCAGTGGTGCTTGTGTAGTGTAGGGGGTCGTGCTGGGGGTAGTGTTTTAGGGTTTAAGGTAGTGCAGTGGTGTTTTTGTAGTGTAGGGGGTCATGTTTTAAGATGCAATGCTCCAATACCTGACCAGTCTGCACTACATAAAACTGCAAAAAAACTAAAAATAAAAAGTGTTTTGCACACTTTTGTCATTGGGCTATATGTGGGCTACATCTGGGTAATATTTGTGCTACATTTGGGCTCTTTTTTCACTGGTGGCCATCTTGGAAGACTTCTTTGTTATGAAGTTTCCTAATTTCTTCATTTACTACAGTCTCCTCAGTAGGAAATGCTTTCAGTTTTTACTTTGATTCCATCAAGAAGGCATTCAGATGTGTCTCACATCTGCCATAAATTCAGAATGTTAGCACTCTAGTTGCTGATTAGATCACTGGAGTAAAGCTACTGCTCACCAGGGAGTTAACTGGTAGTCTGCTGCTGGTATTGAAAGTGATTGTTTCAGTCTGCATGTCAGAATTTTCTAATGAAATAGAAGAGGATTTGAGATCTCACTTAAAACATGCCCTAATTTTTCTTTCTGCAGCACTAACCATAATTTCTATTTAAAAAAGAACCCCTCATTTTGTTCCTTTTTTAATTAAATGTTTTAAGTGTTACCAGTTTATTCCAATCAAGATGGCTTCAGGTGTGCCATACTTTTGTCATAAGTAAGGCTGTTAGCGCTCTAGTTGTTCTTTAGAACACTCTGGGAAGCTGAAGTAGAACACAAAGGCATCAACTGGCAGGCTGCTCCTGTTGAAATATAACAGGAAGATATTTGAGATCACACTTGAAATCTGTCCTAATTTTTCTTTCTACAGCACTAACCATAATTTCTATGACAAAATGAACCCCATCATTTTGTTCCTTTTTAAATTAAATGTTTTAAGTGTTACCAGTTTATTCCAATCAAGATGGCTCAGGTGTGCCATACTTTTGTCATAAGTAAGGCTGTTAGCACTCTAGTTGTTCTTTAGAACACTCTGGGAAGCTGCAGTAGAACACAAAGGCATCAACTGGCAGGCTGCTCCTGTGGAAATATAACAGGAAGATATTTGAGATCACACTTGAAACATGTCCTAATTTTTCTTTCTACAGCACTAACCATAATTTCTATGACAAAATGAACCCCATCATTTTGTTCCTTTTTAAATTAAATTGTTTAAGTGTTACCAGTTTATTCCAATCAAGATGGCTTCAGGTGTGCCATACTTTTGTCATAAGTAAGGCTGTTAGCACTCTAGTTGTTCTTTAGAACACTCTGGGAAGCTGCAGTATAACACAAAGGAATCAACTGACAGTCTCTGCCCTTGTTGGAGGTACATGTTTTACTGAGAATGTCAGACTTCATTCTCACATGAGTGAGAAAGATAATGTGAATTTACAGAAAATATGCTCTCATTTTAGCTTCTGGAGCACCTTCCAAACCTCCATGGGACAAGCATGAGAAAATAGTGTTCTCTCAAACATGATTCATGATATCCCAGCAGAAGGTTTTTCACATGGTAAAATCACCTTAGAATACACCACAATTCCTAAAATTAGTATGGTACCATCAACAAATAAATTCTAATGTAACTAAAGCCTGTTATCACCCTTTATAGTTCTCCTTTTGGTGACCCTCAAAATCTTCTATTCACTACAATGCATTTCAATGAGGTACTATCATTTATATTGGTCCCAAGATGGCTGCCAGCAATTCCAGGATGAAGTGCTGACAGCCAATCAGATCTCACGATGACATGTGTGGTTAGGCTCCGCCCAGATATATATGTGACTTTACTTTTGATTTTCTCAGGAACTACTGAACGGATTTACACCATTTAAGCAAAAGGCACGACACTGAACCAAGGGCTACCTCTTTGCCAAATTTGGTGTAATTCCGTTCAGCAGTTCGGGCTGTAGCTGCGACTAAAGGTTCCTATGGAAAAATGAAAGGGGAAAACGCGTTTTGGGACCCCCTTTTTCTCGGCCCCCGCTTGACGTATCACCCCGAGACTTTCAGGATAGGAGCGGACCGGAGCGCCCCAACAAGTTGGAAACTTTCACGAAGTTTCGTCAACCGGCGCCAACGTTATTTCAAATAGAATGTCGCGGATTTCCTATGGATAATAGGTTTTAACTATAACTATCTACTGGCGACCGCCAGTAGATAATATACACACATACGTATATTTTCTCTAAAGAGAGCAAGAGGAATATACTTATAGAACTAAATGTCAGTCCTGGTCAGAGCAGTGTCAACATTTAGTCCTATTTCTATGTCAATGGCTGTCCCGGTTATTTGTTCTGAAAATCTGGTCACCCTAGTATGTGGTATTTGTATTAGCAGGAACCCAGCCAAAGACAGAGGAGTGTTGTACAGGGTCAAAGGCAAAGATATAGTCAACAAGTGATTTGAGAGATAGTTGGTTTGAACACTAGTACTTGATCACACTGTAGTGTTCTTTAAAGAAGTTCATTTTCAACTCTTTCTTGAATTGGAGGAGGTTTAGGGCATTCCCGGTAGATATGAGGGTGTTGTTTCTGACCCTGGATTAATGGATGAAAAGGGCTTGTTGCTTTGGTTTTCTTTTTTAAATGTCTTTGTCCCAAGTCTGATTGTGTTGATGGAGTCGTCACCTGGACTCCTGCTAAGGTGTGAAAGAATTTGGAAGCACTTAAGAACAAACTCCTGGCAAGAATCTACAAATTATTGCAGGTGTTAAAACTGCCCAGGATACCTGAGTGCAAGCGCTGTCCTACAGCAAATGAAATATGCACTGGAAATACTTGTATTAAAAGCCCTTGGCTACATTAGTTATTAATATTTAAAAAACTAAGGAATGTCCAAATGAATAGGGACAAAGCAGTGGGGCTCATTGTGTCCTGAACAATTTGAGTTATATATAAAAGCATGTGCCACCCTTTTTCGAAATAATGTACAAATCCAAATAACTAATGTAAATGGATGGAAACTGAAATACCATTATACACGTATCTATTTGTATTCACCCAATTACTTGAAGGAGATTATTCTAGAATAGAAAAAAATTCAAAATTCTCTATAAACGTTTGATGATATATAGAGAAGAAAAAAGCTCAATTCTCTAAATCCTTTGGATATGTTATGAGTAGAAATAAAACTGAAACCATAAATGTGTATTGTGAATTGATGTCCAGAGAAGATTTTGTGAAGATTAAAATCAAAATCTCGTAAAGTTTTAAATCAAATGCCTTGATATTTGTATTTTATCAAATCTACAAGTACTATATGAACTGCTTTGTGGGAATAAACTCTCGGAAACTACAATGAACATAAAAAGGGTGAATAATCTACAATTATCATTAACCTACTAAATAAATTACATTGAAACGTCTCTATGGTTTAAGTGCCCCATGCCGAGTTTGGCAGTCCACAGACCGTCAGACTCCCGATGGCGCAGCGGTGGCTGTCTTCTGACAGCCCTATTATGACCAGGGCGGTTGGGCCGCCCTGGGACCGCCGCAACCGCCAGGGATCAGAGATTCCTGGTGGTGGCGTGACGGTCTTGATGCTGCAATATTCTTGGCAGGAAAGCCACGGTCCCGCCAAGCATATTACAAATTTCCTCTCTGCCATGGTTTTCATGGCAGTGAGCCCACCATGAAAATCGTGGCGGAGAGGGAACAAAGGGGGCCCTACAGGGCCCCATGTTGCCTCAGAGCAAAGAAGTGCATGCAGGGGGACACATGTTGTACCCCGCTGTGTGCATGCACCCAGTACCTGCACGGCATGGACTGCAGCAGTCCATGCCTGGCAGGTATTGATTTTAACATTCCCATTGTGGTGCCTATTACATAGGCACCGCCGCGGGAACGCCAAAGAACTGCCGGCCAGACAGGAGAAAACTCCTAATCTGACAGGCGGTTCAACCACAGGTTTGGCAGTACGGGTGTGGGGTGGTCTGGCTCCCGCACCAACAAACTCGTAATTAATGATGCTCTTAATCTACTTTTTGTGATGCAATCTGCCATTCTACCAATACCATTTTTTTTTTAAAACACTAGACGATCAGTACAAAAGTTCTCTGGAGAAATGAAAGAGGCATCTGTACATTTCCACCAATATTATTAGGATTATATCAATATTCTCTTTTCCAATGTCCAATTGTATGACAGATGTGACAAGGAGTAATCTTTTTCATGGCAGCAACATCTGTTCCAGAACCTGTACACACAGGAACATCTCTGTCTTGAGAAACTTTAAATCCTCCTTGATTTCCCTGGAACCCAACCTCTGAAACTGCAACTCCTTGCACATTACCCTGATGTCCTGCAAAAGAAGGATTGTGAAAACCTTTCTGAGCCAACCTCGTTTGTGCCAACAGAAACTTCTCTTTAATCTTTTTCTGCTTCATGTTTAACTCGTCACTAGGGGTGGGTGGAGCTCACGGAGATGCACTACGCGGAATTCCGCGGAGTTGCATTAAAAATTCAGTGGAATTCCGCGGATTTCCGGCAAGCGGGCAGAGCTGCTCTACTCGCCCAACCCTAGCTTTGTGTAGGTGGGGGGGGGCATAGTAGGGCAAGATTGGTCAGTGTTTCACTTTTTGTACAAGATCTCTGATGGATGGAGGGTTGCAGAGAGAAAGGCTAGCGAGTGGCTCGTACAGGCAGTGACCCGTCCTTGGGCCACTGTATCTGCACTGACACTTTGCTGATCCCAAGTTTAAGGAACAAACAGTTCATTTGTAATAGCAGGCAGATTCACATTTAAGTCATCAAACTGACACCAGATGCTCTCTTCAGCCTATATGCATCACACTTCGAAATCTAAACAAAATGTCTTTGCAAGTTCTCAATGACCAAGGAAACTTGAAACTACAGTGAGGTTTTGCCTGGAGCGAACATGTCTCGAGCGCTGGATAAATTATATTCATTCATTTGCAGTTTATTGTTAAAATGATGTACGAGAGAAACAGCTAAAATGAGCTACCATTGTAATGTGGCTTCCCTGAGAAGTCGCAATTTAAAACAATTCACACTCTCAAAGTCAAGAGAAAATTTATTTCCAGGCTTTGTTTCCTTTATTGTGGAACCCTTCCCCTATTTTACATTTGATAACATTGTACTTTTAATATGTAAAATAGTGCCTCACACACTGACATGGAACTTGAAAGCAATCCATAAAGTGAGCTGGTAAAGCAATGGATTCCCAGGATGGTTACTGTTACCATACCTTCATGTGAATCCAAGGCGGCGCTGCATGATCCTGCTGCACAGTACACACTATGCTAAGAAGTGTGAGGCCCGCTCGGATTTCACAGGGAAGTGCAGCTAAGCTAACCCCCGGCAGCAAGATGCCTGACCCTATCATGGGATCTCCTTGGGACAGGCTCGGCCTTTGCGCAGTTTGACATGCACAGTTCTTGCCGTCGGGGATTAGCTGCACTTCCCTGTGAAATCCGAAGGGCCTCATAATTCTTAGCGCAGTGTGCAGCGTGCAGCAGGATCACGCACCTCTGTGGATGCACGTGAAGGTAAGGTAACCGTAACCGTTCTGGGATTGGGAATCCATTGCTTTACCGGCTCACTTTACGGATAGCTTTCAAGTTCCATGTCAGTGTGTGAGGCACTATTTTACATATTAAAAGTAGAGGACAGCGCCGGTAACCTCTGCTCCAAGGTGGGTGCGGAGTTATTGCAAAACTTTGCATTCCAAGCGTAGCCCGGAGTGGTAAAAACTCCACAAACTCCGCTAGCAAAGCAGAGTTAACCGCCCACCCCTACTCTTCACTACAGTATTTGGCATATCTCAAAATTTCATCGAGCAACTTGGTCTACCAGCAGATCACGCTTTGAGTTATGTGCATACAGATCTCTGGCTTCAGTCCTAAAACAAACTGTGACACAAAAATCCTCATATCCTTTTCCTCAGGATGTTCTCAACCACTGTGCTGCTTGAAACACCAGTAACAATCGTTCATAATATTCCTGCACTGTTTCCTTTGGCACTCTGCCTTCCAGGAAAGTAATCACTGCCTCATATCTCTCTATCACTATAGGAGATTGTGCATTTGTCCTAGTCTCCCTCACAGGTTCCTCTTTCGGCCATAGTATCGCCATCTTACATTCAGCCCATAAATCAGCAGGTACTACAATGTCAAAAAAATTATTAAAATCTGTCCACAACACCTTTGAAATCTGTATGAATCATTCTACTTGTGCTTACCATTTGTCTCTCAATTTTGGGATTTTTTTGTAAATGCAGCCAAATCACCTCTACTCCTAGGAACATGCACAAACATTCCTCCTGCTATTTCTCTGAGTTGGTATGCTGTTGTTTCTCCCTCATCTTGCTTCCCTGCTATAGATGCTTCTCTCTTTTTCTTTTCATGCTTCTTTGCCCTTTAATCTCTAGTTTCGCAGTCCCACTCCATTTACGAATGCATTTGACAAATTGCATGCTGTGTAAATGCATTCCTGAAACTCTCATGTTCTCTTATGCTGGGTCATACAATTAGACCCTGTAGCTTCTCTGCAAGTGAAAAGTTTTAGTAAGATAAATTTCGTATTTCTGAGCCAATTCTGCCAATTTGCCATGCACTAAAGCTGCTGTTCGTGTAATCTCCTTACACAGTTAAATGAATTCCTTTCTTTGGTAATGCTCAATATGTTCAAATTCTAAACATCCTCTTATTATTTCTTCTAATTCCACCTTTAATTGAGCAACATTTAAATGCTTTCCCTTTCCGAATGTGTCCTCTCCTGTACCTCTGTGCTTTCTGTCTTTCTAATTCCTGCTGCTTCTTCTAATCAAACCTGCATATAAACCTCCTCAGTAGCATTTATGTCACTGGGAGCAATAGAGGCGGTAAAGACTAATGTCCGTCCATCTATTAGTGCTTGTACTGTCTGTGGGGGTCTCCACACAACAATATGAGAATTTTGTGAAGTCAGAACAAACCCTGTAGTAGGTATACCTCCAGCGGTTTGATGGACTTCTGGCCTTAAATCCACATTTGGAGGAGCATTTTCAATGACTCTGGGCAATATCGGGGCATTTATAGGCGTTATTAGGACTGTGGTACGCACTCCAGTCACATTAGTCACAGTCGGAACTGCAACCTGTGGTCGAGCCACAACTGGTGGGACAATATGGAGTATCTGTACGGGTCTTTAAATTTGTGCTAAACCTGGATCGACACGAACAGTTGCCATGGTGGCACTCACACCAGCAGTTGATTCTCTGTGATCAGTGATCAGTAGGAGTTGAATATGGCAGAGGTCTTGAAGCTAGCATCTGCTCTAGAATCTCATCCCCTGAATCAGTATCCATCTCATCCCCATCTTTCTTTTGGTGATCGTTCTCACTTCCCTTCTTAGCTGCTTCCATAGTAATAACTGTACACATTCTTGTTCCCACTATGTCAGCCTTTCTCCAGCTACTCTGTTCATCATCCCATCAAGCATCCACATAATTTTGCACCTCTCATTTTGTCCTTCTCTGGTATTTTTCCCTCTCCTTCTCCCTTGCAACCTTTTCCCATACACTCCGAGCTTCATATTGAGTGGGTCTAGGTGGTGGCTTCATCTCGTGTAATTTTCCTTTCAAATTATCTAGAATTCTGATATTAAATGTCCCGTATCTAGAAAAGCTCAACGCACCTTCTTTCTCAATGATTCTGCTCCATTGGCGAAGCCACGAACAAGTATGTAACCTGTAGTAAAGTCATCCTTTTTGCCCTGTTCACCCCCATTTTGTGACTGATACTGGTGGTAACTGAATCTGACTGTACCCTGGGCTCCGCTAACCAGGCCCAGGGCGAGTGCTCTGCTGAAAAAGGTATATGGTAATTGGGTATAATTAAAATTGGCAATGACAGACCCCTGTAAGTCCCTAGCATATAATAAGGCAAGGGGATTCAAACTACCTATAAGTCCCTAGTACATATTAGGGCAGGGGAGTTTAGAGTCACAATATATTTCCTACACTGGAGTGTGCACTACTGTGTTGCCTGCTGTCATTTTTAAAGGTAGCCCTGCTTTGCAGACTGTCTTTAAAAGTAAATTATATGCAAATTTGACTTTGGAATTAAAGGTATTTCCACAGTGGTAAAATGCCTAATCTTTACACATAAGTCACCCCTAAGATCTCCACTAGGTGCCCCAGGTGTGAGGTGCCATGTACCTATAAGTAGGGACATTATAAAAGATGTTTTATATGCCCTGGTGAGGACAAAACTGCCAATTTCATTTTCCCCACTGTAGATTATTAGCTCCACAGGCTAACAATGGAATATGTTATTTAAGTATAAATATTGCTAGGAAGGAGCCTTCTTTTCTGTGAGCCAAAATCTAGCCTTATAACAGATTCTCCTGATTGGTCAACCTTAACAGGCTTAGCCAAGCTGCTTTGATGAGGTGATAAGTTGCTGCATAGAGCAGAGGTTATCTGATGGGGGGAGCTCTGCAGCTGCAGAGAACAGGCCAGGTCAGCTGGGCTTCAAAGAGGGCAGGACAGTAAGGAATGCCAGCCAGGCCTACCCCCTCTTACTGTACCCCTAACCAGATAGCAGGCCCAGGAATGGAATTTGCAGGAGGTGTAGGGGTGGGTGTTAAGGAAAATGAGCCACAATTTCTCTCTCATTCACACAACTTAAACAATAAAACTTTAAACTCCTTCTTATTTGCATCTACTAAAGAAATAACAGTATTACATTCACTCAAGAGTATTTTCTCACAACCGCAAGTGAAATCTCGGCCAACGTGAAATCACCCAAATCAATGCAGCTTCACCCATTTCTTCAATTAGGTTCCACTAACACCAATAAATGTTAATCAACCACAATCATGCGTAATTTCTCTTTGTCAATGGTATAGATGATGGTACCTCACACACTACACCTTATCCTGCAAACAAGTCTTCTATTAAATTTTATATATATTTATGTATATCCCGGGATATTTTGACCACACTGAGCCTGAATTCTTCAATCTCTTTTCTTCAACAGCTTCTTAATACTTCTTTTCACTGATTCTTCATTCCATTCTCACAAGACCACTGTCTAAACCAAAACACAATTACCAGAAGCAACACATCGCCCTATTAATGCTCACACCTTCAAACCGCAACAACCCTCTCGTACCGCCTTGTAAGATCTTCAAGATCTGGACATTGAATGCGGGAATCAGGAGTTTTATTTTGACTTGGGAATTATTTTATAGCTCCATTCAGGGTGTGAACCATATCGCTGCTACCAGAAACTGCTGGTGCTGAAAGATTTTCTTTAATTACTTACAATAGCGGTTTCAAACTCTGCACCGAAATCTTCTTCTCTGCAATGGATTTTTGCCACGGTTTTCGAATGGAGCATCAATCGAAAACATCTAAATAAACATCAATTTAGTCATTTAGTTCAGTCAATGATGAGAGTTTTGGATCAGTTCAAAAATCTTTCTTTATCGATTAGAGTTTAGTATATTGTTTTGGTCTCTTTATTCACATTAGTAAATCAGACAAACCGTTTATAGAAATATCAAGAAAATCATGGTTAGAGTCAATAACGAAAATTACAGCATGTTCCATAAAGGAATTTAATCCCAATTCTACTCTAAGCGAATTCTCACTTACCGGAACCCATAAAGAGTCCTTTTGGAAAAGAGCAAGATTTAAAGTAACATTGAAATCAAATTAGATTGAAGCCGAACTCCTCATGAAGAGTAGTTACAGAAACTTGTTCGAGTCTCTTCTCTCAAATCAGCAAACAGTTGCAGTAGCAACTGTTCAAAGTTAAGCTTAGAAAATAGTCACAGCAGTAGTCATAACTGTTAAAGAAAATAGGCACCCACAAAGCAGTAGGCGGAGGAAATCGCTGTCAGCAGTAGCTCACAGCGAATAGGGCAAAAAGTGCTAAGGTAAAAAAGGGATGGTCACAGTTCCCAGGAGAACCCTGCAGTGTAAACTATTAGCTATTCAATATTCCACTGTGTAACAATGAACTATTCTAAAGGCAGAAACATTTTAGTTGTAACCTACAAAATTGAGTCTTGAGATTAATGTCTTCATGTAAGCTTTATTGTTTTATCACACTATTCAGCATTGTGAATGTGCAGCAGCTACAAACTGTACTTAGGAAAAGTAGAAATACATTTTTAAAGTCAGAACATTCTACAGAGATGACACGTTTGAAAAAGTCAAGTGTGAATCATTTATCAAATAATATTGCATAGTTCAGCATTTATTTATTAAAGAAGATAAATTAATTGAAAGTTAGGTGATGGAAGAGGCCTATTCTGGCCTAGTTGTGTACTTACAATAGAAAGTGCTTACTGCAAAAATCATGCTTACACGTTCATTTTGCACGTTTAAGAAAAGGCACATTTTCCTATGTTTCATTCTTTTAAACATTTTCGTGTTAATGTCTAGTGTAAATTGTCACATTTATTTTAAGCTAAATTCTTCTACTCTATCAGGTGCTTACCAAATACCACTCATGTAAATGCCCCCTTGATGCAAAGTGGCACACAACACTAGTTGAGCTGAACAAAGGGCACCCTTTTTTGGTCTAGAAATGTAATGGCCTTTTAAGACTTTGTGATGCTTTGCGTGACTTCCCTTGACTTTGAAGTGGTGCAAATTCTTGATAAATCTAACCCTCCATTTACAAAGTCAGTGCAAACAATTTTGTTAATGCAAAGTCTCATTTTACTATGTACAAAGGATTGCAGAGTTGGAAAAGGAGCAATGGTGCACTGATATCGAACATTTACATTGCCAATCCTTTTGTGAAAAGTGAAATATCAATACTGACTGTCAAACCACTTTGCAAATCGCTATTGAAATTTACAAGCAATTGAAAGTTAATGATAAGTGCTAACAACAGAACATTTTGCACCAGGTCCAACGAAGTGCAAAAAATCCAAACCATAGAAATGGGGTACTTTTATATTTTGCATATGTACAAAGAGTCTGTTCATAGAGCAGTGTTTTGCATTTCACCGTGACCAGCCTCCCCTTTTGCGCTGCAAGCGATTCTGAAATCCCTTGCAGGGCAAATGGATTGTTCAGAAAAAGTCACAATTAACCTGTTCCTTTAATATTAGTCAGGTGGTAGTCAGTTTGTGATTCATTGAGAAAAGTTACAAATATTGAGAATGAGACCTTCAAGGAACTTCAAACCCCCATCCCAGCATTTGCATTTGCAGTGTGGCTGCATTTCAACCTTGGTTTGGCAATGCTGGCACATTGCACATGCGGGCATGGAGCGCTGCTGCCCCCAGAGGCTTCAGCAGGAGAATTTGCTACTTTTCATAATCTGTTAAGCCAATACTTGCCACATTAGCATTATTGAGGAAGTGGTTTGTGTCTATTTATGAACAGTCTCTTTGCCTTGTGAAGGATTCAAGGATCTCTCTGGAGGAGAAGGTGGCTAGTCATTGTCCAGTACAAAACACTGTGCTTCGAACTGCCTCTGTGCGCTATCAATGTGAATACAAGCAGTCCCAGAAGTATTTACTAGTCGTCATCAGTGAGATGCCGTTCTGGTCCTGAAGCAACATCAAGTCTGGAAGGAAACTCTCGCTGTAGGTCTTAAATACCGCAAGACTGCTAGACGATAATCATGAGTCAAATTAAACCACGGGTGATTACTGCAGGCACATGTATTTCCATCGTATTGGTGGTAAAATGGCAACTTTCTTTTTAACCGTGATCATGTTTGATATTGTTTACCCAAGAAAAGCCAATTTGGAGAATAAAATTGTCTCTTTTCATCCGCACACTTCCCTAGTAATTACATCTTATGTGTCCTAAATAGTTTTTACTTTGATTTCATTTTGATTGTCAGCTTGTTTTTAGATAATATACAAAAATAAATTAATGCACTGGGTGTTTCTTTTAAGCAGAGACGGAGAGATCTAGGGAAGTCAAATATGGAGTGACAGGTGATAAGAGAGGGAGAAAGCAAAAGGAGAGAGATGAGATTGGAAGTAACTAGAGAAAGGTGGAAGGGATGAGGGAGAAGTGGGCAAGACAGTAGGTATCAAGGAGCTAGATGAGCAATTGGTCAAGTCAAGAAGAGAGATTGGAGCTACAGAGTGAAATATAGGTTGAAGGATTTAGGTCAAGGAATGTAGAAACTGGATAGTCAGAAAAGTGGACGATATATCAAGATGAAAGAATGGGGTTAGGAGAATAAAAAGTCTAGTGTAGAAGAGAGTGCTCATGTAAAGCTCTCCAATACTTTAGAGTCAATTTCGCACTATACAAAACTGCAAAATAAAAAAAAAGAAAGAAAATGAAAGTACAGAGGGCAAGATATAGAAGTTAGAGAACTGGAGAAAGTCATGCTAAGGGGCCGATTACGTTGTTTGTCGGAAAGGCTCCGAATGGCATTCGGTTTGTCCAAATCCGATTCAGAACCCGCCTTTCCGACTGACCGATTACGATGTTCGGAAATCATTCGGACTTTCTGAATTGGTTCCCACTCCGTTCCGAACGGCCTTCAGAGGAGCCGGGTCAGTCGGAGTCGACTCGTACAGGTTTACAGACCGCGTTTCCATCCGACGTATTACGATGTCCGATTCGGACAGCCTTCCGATACGGATCGGCTGTTAGAATCCAACTTTGGGGGCCGGTAGCAGGCCCCCCTTCACCTGGGGCCCTCCGAATGGGGTCTGTGGGGGTACCCATGGGTCCCCTCTTTCAGACCATGCACAGTGTGGCAGGCACAATGGGGTGCCCACCACAGGGTGCACGATTTTCCCCACCCACCCCTCTTTTCAATGGGAGCCTGTGTTGTCGGTCGGAACACAGGCTCCCATTGAAGTCCGATTCGGTCGGAAACCATTCCAAGACCGAGTCGGTCGGAATGCTCTCTGACCAACAATCGTAATTGGCCTCATAGAGCGCAAAGGGAGTAGAGACAAATGACTGTTAAACTTTTACAAGTCACAAAGTAGAGATTGGCCAAGCTGGTTAGTGAATGGGAATGATTTGCTAATGTGCGACTTAAGACTAAGTAAATAGGATGCAAATGCAATGAGTTGTGGTTCTTTACATTTATTTAAATTTCTTTGGGCTTGCCCATTGGCTACATATCAGGCTCTATACTAGGTAATAATAAGTGAATACAAACACGTTCTGCGTAAAACACCCTGAATCAAAGAACTGTCTGAAGAAGAAGAAAAAAACGTTGTTACAATGTAAGAAGAAACTTATGGCCTACTATTTAAATATTTTTTTATTTCCTGCTCCTATCCCAAAATAACATCTCTCAAACCATCATTCCTTTGAGGCCTGAAGAGAACAGTCAAAGGGTGAATGATAATAGGATCCGTCTGTAGATGGTTAGGTGGCGCCCTCTTCCTCAACCCCTCACAGATTGAGTGGGTGCAGCTGGGGTGGGTAAACCGCGCATTCTGAGACCACATTGGAAGTGTATAGGACTGCATCAATTGCACATGCTATCAGCCATTGTGATACGGCACAGCTCACAATGTGGTCACCACCCCCTTCCCCTTGACCTCTGGCTAAAAACGATGGCGCCTGTCTTTTAAACATAGAGGAGGGACAACACCCACTTCAAGTTGTGTCCACCTTCCACTTGTGCCCTGGGTACATCACAGCATGAATTACAGTGCCATCCTAAAACTGATTTTAAACGTCGCTCCCTCAGGGTCAGATTGATGTGGAGTTGTTTTCTTTCTTGTACATACATGAGTTCTGGAGACAGTTCAGCCTATGGCAGCTTGACAAGCTTTTAGGAAAATCCTGTAGTAGGAGGTTTTAACAACAAAAGCAATCTAGCCTGAAATAATTGCTCTGGATTACAATTTATACCATACTTAAAAAGGGATTTGAGTGATATATCAAGTGTTCATACTGCTACTATGACTGATTAATTTCTACAGTTGTGCATGTTGCAGATTGTTTTGCAAACACAAGAAAGTGTTTTGACCTTTGTTTCAGCTTTGACAGCTGTGCGTGCTAGAGTGTAGGTGAACCTCACCAGCATATTTGTTTTAAAACCATGTTAAGCCTGAGACAGTTTTCTTCCATTTGCCTTCCTATGAAAAAAGTTATTTTGGAGAAACCAATGTCTGTAATAATGCATTATATATATACATATTTATTAAGAGGTAAAGGGAACAAGTGAACACCTGAAAGCACTCTATATTCAAAACAAAGAGCAGCATTTGCAGAGTACTTAAGATCAACTATGTCAGGGGAAACAAGAACCTCATTTTAAATACTCTTTTCAGTACAATACTCTGGACCAGAATACTTATTCACAATAAGAGTTCTGGTAGGACAACAATGTACCACAAGATTATCTCCGTCCTCAAGAAGAAGCTCCCAAAAGTTAGAGTTCTACTACTGGAGGTTAAGTAGTGCTCCTTCCTCAAATAAATGCATGGCGATGACTCCGTGAGCTGAAGTTTCACTGCTGTCAAATGCAGTCATCAGGAGGTCATAGGTTGACACTCGACAAGACAGCGAACAATATATAAAGATAGTTATTTAAAGGTCATAGAAAAGGCTTTGTTTAGAAGGGAACCTACATCACTTTATCAATTTCTGTTAATCCAATACGCCAAGACATGGACTTTGAGAAAAGCTACTAATATGGAGCACATAGTTGCAGGACTAAAGGGCTTAATAAATGAATATGCCAGGCACATTGCAGCTCTGCAATCCCAGGCCAATCAGGAGACAGGTAGGTTTTTTTTAATTTAGAAGACTGGCCATGACACAATAAGAGGGCACCGAAAAATTTCCATCTTCACCCCTTTCTCAAGGGCTTCCACCCAATATTGTTCACAGATTCAAGGCCATTCGCGGACACAAGTGGACATTGCACATAGCAGTTTTCTGCACCTGACCACATGTGACCATATTGTGCCTTCAATAATATCAAGGTAAGTTGCATATCTTAACTGTGTCGAGAATGGAGCGATGGAATATGGGTTTGTCACTAAGCCTTGCTACACAATTATTGCAGAGCTTACATGCAAACTCATTGGATCATGTGGACCCTGTTGTGCGGTCTGCACTCCTTGCGTGGATCTCTGTGTTATGAGGCGAGCCACAGTTGCTGAAGGTTTGCTGAGTGGGCACTATGCAAACTTTTGATTTGAGACAGTAAACTCCTAAAGCGGGAGTTTCTTTTCTCAATATAAAAAATAGATGGCATTCATGTGCAGGGAGTTTTCTCCTTGTCAGTGGGGGACATTCTAAATTTTCCTTGCCTATGTCTTCCATGCTCAGCATGGTGCCTACGCAGGAAAAATGAGTGATGGTTGTCCCACCTTCAATAGGTGATGTGGGGGCACTTGGTGGAAGGGCTACTAGGTAGTATGAGGTGTACCCTGCTGGAGCCTTTGCTAGCTACTCCAGTGTACCATAGACTCTAAACGGAATCAAAGAACCAGGGGTTTGGTAAGAAGGGATCAATTTTATTTATGGCAGTGTTTGCACTCTACAAAACCCAATAGTTGCCCGCTGGGTCTAATTAGCTATCGCAGTGCTGGAATGTCCCTTTCCTTGGACGGTTCCCCTCACCCACCCGTAGGTGGCATTCTTCATCATTGGGCAACCTCCTAGCACTACGAACCTAGTCGTAGTGCGGGCTACAACCCCCTCACTCGGAGGGAGGAGCTCAGGGATGTTTTATGAATGAAAAGAAGATATTCTAAACCTCTTTGTGAGAAGGGTGTGGTAAGAGGTAAGATAGAAAAAAGTGTAAGTGAGCTAAAACTAACTCTATGGTATGCCGGATAATTTTAATGGGGCATCCAGAGCTCAGGATTAAAAATTATGACTATGACAGAGGAGAATTCAATCTGTCAAAGAACTTTAAAGGTCGACATGTTTCAGCCAATCACTCCCCATAGAGATGTAGCGGCTTTCTTCAGGACCAAAAATGTGAAAAAGTGAAATATCCACTCATACCAACTTGAATTAGTGGAAAATATATACAACCAGTAGGTGGAGTGAGTGGCCACTCAAGCGTTGTTTGTACTGGTCAGCATGCTCCCTGGAAAGAGATAAAATGTGCATTACAAAAACCAAGGCAGATTATTAGCACGTACTCACAAAATGTAATGCTCAAATTTGAGACCATGCAGTTAATTCAATCAACAAAAGAT
The DNA here is from genome assembly GCA_963921515.1 of Calotriton arnoldi. Taxonomy (NCBI): domain Eukaryota; kingdom Metazoa; phylum Chordata; class Amphibia; order Caudata; family Salamandridae; genus Calotriton; species Calotriton arnoldi. The sequence continues at coordinate 296,279 of CAWUFW010009077.1, forward strand.
TATTGGAATGACCTCCTCAAATTGTCGGGTAAGCGAAAGATACCTGAAACCTCGGCATATGTAACTCGAGGCGGCATCCAGTACCTGTGTAAAAACAGAGGTGGTGATTAAATATGACTGTTAGACATAGTCATAAGCAACACAGAGTACACAGTTGACTGAGCATCAGAAATGGAGTTACTAAGGTGTGCTTGCGGGCGAGTGTAACAGTGCTCCAGTGACCGGACTGATGTCACTTGGGTCACCATATTAGTTCACTGACAATTCACTGTAAGTACCATGCAATGTTATGTGGGCGGAGCACGCCAAGATAGTGAACATCTCCAAAGTGGGGACGATTCTAAGGAAATGTATGTCCAACAATAAGCATAGTAGTGATGGAGCAAGGTTTCAAAAATGAAACTTTCTTGTACGCAATCCTCCTCATAGTATTAACTTATTAAATTTGTATTGTCAATACTAACCTTTGCATTCACAAACACAAGAGGGACAGAAGCTTGCCTATGTGTTTTACTAATGAATAACGCTTGTCTGTAATCCAAAATGTCCGCTAAAGCGCGGGAACTTCATTGCGCATGTCGCAACCTGATCACATGGTGTGACGTCTTTCTTTGCTTGGTGGGAAACTTCTGCTTCTGCGCAGTGTGCACTAAAATGGCCGCTAAATGTTTTCACATGCTTCAGCTTGCTCTCATGTCATTATTAAATTGTCGTTTTCTTAATGCTACTAATGCAGGATAGTATTATAATTAATTGGGAATAGAGTAGGGAAAGTGGGCATACAGTGAAACATTTTATTTGTGATTTTAATATTTTCTTCTTGCACTTTTAGTAATTCGTAAACTTGGGCCTGGGTTGGTGACTTGAAACTCGAGAGACAGATGGTTCTGCACATGTGTCCTGTGTGCCTGCCAAGTGAAGTCAACTTGGACGTCTCCCAAGGCCATGACCCATTGGCCGAAGATGCTGTACTTTATGTTTCCGGTGGACAAAATGATACTTTTCCCCTGTAAAATGTATAACATTTGTCGTGAGATGGGTGGGAAATAAAGCGAATGTATTAATTTGAAGGGGTGGGAACGTAAAGACAATAGGCTTTACAATTTAGGCCAAATCGATATGGTGCGAGAATCCACCCCCTGTCCCTGTCCAATCAGAAGTAGTGGTCCCATATTTTAGCAACATTAAGGGGAGGTACATGGCGTAGAAGGGTATAATAGAATATAGCATTAGTTAATTAGTCAGAGCATGCTTTCACGAAGAACAGGCGTCCATGCTGCGAGAGAGCTCTTAGCTCCAGACTGCCATGCTGATCGGTTGCTGACTGAATTCCTGTCCAGAAGAGGTCCTGAGGAGGGGCGGCGGAGTCCATTAGAACGGGAGAATCGAGGAGAAGTCGAGTATCAGAGAGGGGAACGGCGCAGGCGTCGTTGTAGAGAGGTCACCGGTCCTGTCCTGATCCTGGAAGAAGTCTTTGCTCTTCATCCTTCCTGGGTCCTATCTTTTCCAACTCCTTGGCCAAAGGGCTTGGTTCTCGCATTTAGGTAACTATACTGCAACCTTTAGTTGCGCTGCTGTCTCTATCTTCTCCTCTTCCTTAAACACCGTCATTGATTAGCAAAATCATTTCTATGCTTTTTCTTGGGTATTTCAATCAAGTACCATGTTTTCTGTATTTTACTCTGCTAAAACTTTAGATAAACATTTTAAAACTTCCTGACTCAGTGGTTATTTTAGGATTATGAACTATATTGAATGTCACTCATTTTAAATTTCCCAATTGGCAAAGGATCCATTGGTAAGTTATTACTCTTCAATCAGAAGGTAATTGATAGCAGGGACTTTGATAAAAGAGTACATCTGACACCCAGCGTAAGTATTAGTGTAGTATGAATGTATGGGCCCAAGTGAGTATATGGTGTATGAATGCTGTTGGCTAATATTGCGCTGGATCAGTAGCATGGCTCAAAAAGAATATAGGTCCAACAAAAAGATTGGTAAAAGGATCAAGAGTTCATGTTAAGAGGGCACATTATCAAGAATTGCACAAACAAAACTCAAAATGAAAGGTGCTGCGAAGTGCGTAGCACACGTATAAAAAAACGTAAGAGACATGGTTCCCACATAGAGGTTCAAAGGCGTGATTCTTCCGCCCTAGAGTAAGCCGGAACATCGGTGGAGACATTTAAGCAGTTAACAATATTTAAGCAGTTAAAAATGTCCTGCATTAAGTACAGAGACAAAGACACACGCACGTACCTTCAAGCAGGATTCTCCGCGGCCAAAGTTGTGCCCCAGAAACGGTACTCCCTATGAAAGGTGTATCACCTTTGTTCTTCCTATGTGGGTGCGACCACCGCCCTCCACCTAGTGACACGGGTCGTGTCTCGTCATAAAAGATGGACTCCCTGTCATCAGGAAAAGAGTATGGTATGCCGAGGTATGGCTATGGGAAATGTAGTACAGTCTTCATGTGTAGGAGCAACTTGCCTGTATGTGAGCGATCACTTGAGTGGTGTGACTGCAACAAAGACGAACTGTCAGGCATCTATTGTACCGTTATGGAAAATGTAGTGAAAAATGCCCTGTAATTTTTGTATTGTCTATGGGGAACACCACTCAGTAAATGTCCGCTCACGTTTAAGGGTTGACAGCACAATGAAGTCAAATGACACTAAAAAGTATAGAAAACATTTCTTCATGGTGAACGTATAATGCAATGATTATGAATGATTCAAATCAGATATGGTGTTCTGATCATGACAGGAACATCGCATATTATGTGTATAAATAAATAAACCGATATAATAGGGAATCTGAACAATATAGAATGTCAGAATTCACTGTATGACAAAAGGTAGTGTGTCAAGGTAAGAGAGGAAATGCCCTAATATCACGGATTACTCTATTAGGGGCGGGATAGAGAAAACCAGGGAATCTCATCATTAAGGCCTGCTCTGTCACTCTTTAGTCTGCACACCCAATGTTGCTCTTTTCTAAACAAAAATCGGGACATATTCGCAATTGGTTGGGAGATGATTGGTTTATCTAGAACTGTCCATGTTAAATCGTTAGCTCCATGCCCCATTTCGTGAAAATGTGTGGTCAGTTTGGTGATCGTTTTGTTGCAGCAAATTGTGCTCTTATGTTTCAAAATGCATGTTTTGATCTTCCTAGTGGTCATCCCACGTACCTAAGGCCGCAAGGACATGTGATCAGGTAAATCAAGCTTTCGGAATTGCAATTTGTGTGCTGTTGTAGCTCCCATGGTCGATTTGTACCTATATCAATGTGTGTTGTATGTGCAACTTGGGCACAAACACTACATGCACCACAGGGGAAATGTCCTCTGACCGGCTGGAGATCCCAAAGAGTGTTTTAAACTGCCGTTGGTTTGATCTGGGATCTCGTATGCACCAGTTTGTCTCTTAAATTGGCGATCCATTTAAAGGCGAACATTGGTTCGGGCAATGAGCGTAACCCTTTATTCAAAATTTTCCAGTTCTTAATGGTGGATTTCTGGATCAAGCTGGACCTGCTACTGAATGTGCTCACACATATCAACCAGTCTGACGATTCTTTTTGGGGACGTGCTTCTAATAGAGCTTCCCGGTTGTTATTCCTAGCTCTTTTAGCAGAGTTCTTGATCAAGGTCAGTGGATATTGACGGTCCAATAGTTGGCATTCCAAAGTCTTGGCGTGGCTTTTAAATTTTCCGAAATATGTGCAGTTACGTCTCAGGCATAAGAACTGGCCAAATGGTGAATTGTCTCTCAAAGATTTAGCATGGTAACTTAAGTAAGACAATAAAGAGTTCTTGGCCATAGGTTACTTGTAGAGCTCAGTTAGTAATCCTCCCTGTGATGTATAGATCAATAGATCTAGAAAGGGCAGACTGTCTCTACTATATTCACAGGTGAACTTCAAATAATCATTACAAGTGTTGAGCAACAGGTCAAAACTGGTTATTTCTTCTGTCATGCTGTGCCAGTTCACCAGAATATCGTCGATGTACCGCCTCCAGAACCGAATATTGGACCGAAATGGATTCATGGGGGTCAGAATAGTCTCTGTCTCGATTGAATGGACATAGAGGTTTGCCAGACTAGGGGCAAATGTACTGCCCATTGATGTCCCGGATATCTGGAGGACGAGGTTGTCTTCAAATTGAAAGACATTTTCTTTCATAGTGAGGGTTGCACAGTGCATAAAGAATGAAACAGGCGTTATCGTATCCAGTTCTTTTGATCTTAGAAGAGCTTCAATTGTGGTTAGAGTTTGATCTTGGGGAATGCAGGTGTACAAAGATTCCACATCAAAAGATACTAAAAGTCAGTATCTTTATCAAATTCCACATTCTGAAGGGCACATGAGACAGCTTTAGTGTCCTGTTGATATGAAGGCATTTCCTGAACCAAAGGTCTTAAAAAAAATCAACAAATTGAGAAAGTGGCTCAAGGATGGATCTGATTCTAGATATGATAGGTCGACCAGGGGGAGGTCTCTGACTCTTATGAATTCTGGGGAGCACGTAAAAATAGGGAGTCACTGGCTCTGTATTAATCAGAAACTCTGCTTCCTTTTTGGTGATCCACCCCTGCTCTCTCGCATCTTCGACTGCTGTGATGATGGTTCGAAGAAGTTTTTGGTGGGGTTGGATTTCAGAGGACGATACGCACTGCTCACTGAGAGTTGTCTGAGGCATTCATCTCTATAAGAGGGAGTGTCCATGATAACAGTGGCCCGCCTTTGTCTGCTGGCTTTATCGTGATGGATGTATCCATACTCAGATTGTGAAACGCCTCTTGTGCCTTTTTGGACAAATTCCAGAATGGAGATTGATTAGCTGAAAGGCCAAGATTAAGAACTTTCATAACTGCCTTCTCAAAAGTAATCACCTTTGATGGTATAGAATGTAGAGGGGACATAAATGTGGATTTCTTACACAGGCTGGTATTGGTAGATTGATCTGGTATTGTAGTTGTCTCTTTATCAGAATAGAAAAAGTTAAGGCAAATCTTTCTGAAGAATTGTGCTAGTTCTTGTTTAATCTGGAAAGGATCTCCTTGGTGGGTAGGTACATAGCCAAGCCCTTTATTCAACAAATTGGATTCAGTGGCAGTCAGAGTGTGTTGACTAAAATTAACGATCAAGTTGTTTCCCTGCTTGTCCCTGGTTGGGGACCTGTCTTGCTCATGCTCTGTGTGGTTTGCGGAGAAGGAGGTAGATTCCAGTGTACGTGGGTTTGCTGCCTCTGGACCGTCCTTGCTCTAAAAAAGAGGGATTGAAAAAAGGTTGTGGTGGTGGTTGGAAATGTGCCATTGATTGATGTGGTGGCAAATGAAACTCTTTGAGTCAAAAAACACCTCAGTCAGTGCAAGCAACATTTCCTCAAATCTGTAGACGAGGATTTGTCATTCAAGTTTATATTTATGTAAAAGTACAGTGGGCCTGAACATTGTTTTCATACTGTTCCTTAAAGAGCCTTTATATCAACACATGATGTGTGGCAGTAAGAATTACAATTGTTAGACCAGGCATCCTTGACGTGGTTCTCCCCTAATTTTTTGCCTTCAGCCCACCTGTTTTGCTGAGTCTGTTTTTTTCTGGCTTTAGGACTCTGCACACTTTACCACTGCTAACTAGTGCTAAAGTGCATGTGCTCTCTTCTAAAAATATGGTGGCATTGGATTACACCCAAATGGCCTATTTAATTTACTTGTAAGTCCCTAGTAAAATGGTACTACATGTGCCTAGGACCTGTAAATGAAATGCTACTAGGGGGCATGCAGTACTGATTCTGCCACCCACTTAAGTAGCCCTTTAAACAAGTCTCAGGCCTGCGATTGCAGCCTCTGTGTGCAGTTTTAAACTAGCATTTCGACCTGGGGAAAAACCTTTTGCCAGGCCTGAACCTTCCTCTTTAATACATATATGTCATTCGTAGGATAGGCCCTGAACAGCCCAGAGGCAGGGTGTAGTTTATTTAAAAAGTAGGACATGCACTTATAAATTTTGGTATCCAGCTGGTGAAAAACTCCTAAATTTGTTTTTCATTACAGCAGGGCCTGCCTCTTCTGTAATACGGTTCCAACTAGAAAATGTAGGACTGCGTATTAGTACAACAGGACAGCAGAATGCAGGGACTGAGTCCATCTACACCGTCGGAAACTGTTGGCCCATTTCCTAGCTAGCTCACGGTGCCTCACCTGAACCCCTAAATCGACCAGGGTGGCAGGTGGTTTTGGCAACCTCGAACATGACACTCTGATCCCCAAGGGATTCGTGGAAACAGATCTTACCATGTTCGTTGGTTGTTCATGCATGCCTCTGGTAAAACACAGAAAAGATACTAATAGAGTTTTTAATACATTTATTGAAACAATAGTAATCTTACATTGATAGAATGAGCTGTGATTATTAGGCAAATAAAACAAAGCAAAGTAACCAGCATTGTGAACATGGTGAAAAGAATGAACAGTCCAAACATGGCAGTCTGATTTTTAAATAACTATATATCGCTACCTTGCACTACCCCTACTCTGAGAGCATAGTGGGTGTACCCTTCTGCCCGATCTCTGAGGCTAACCTGAGACCCCATACCTGATGACTTGGTATGAATTTGGATGGGCAATCCCTCTCTGCAGGATCAGCATGGACGATCAGCATTGACAGTGATGCAATGATGTGTCTAGATGTTAGAAGTTGTCTCCAAGTGGACAAGCGCAAGCACTAGGATATCTTATTCTATATTCCTAGCCTTGAACAAAGAGTATACCTTATGTAGCAGGAAAGGCTTTCTAAAACAAACAGCATGTACAGCGTTACTTAGAATCCTATCATGAAAATAAATTATGTGAAAGGTAACAGGGCTAAGACAAAGTCTCGTAATATGTGTAAAGTGTACATCTAAATGGAGATCCAAAGTAGGTCCACGAGGGCCTCACTACACTACCATAGAACAACATTGGAGTTACCTTATCACATTTGGCAAGCTGTAACTTCCAATTGGGATCAGGTAGACAGGTTGAGTTTGGTGTCTAAAGAATTGTACTTAAAAGTCTTCTTTAATAGTAAAGTCAGATCTTTAATCACAATTCTGAAAATGCCACTTTTAGAAAGTTGGCATTTTTTTGTCCTAACCATTTGGTGCCTGCAGCCTGATCCTGGGTCACATTTCTAGTTGTAGCTGGCAGTTTGTCTTTGTGTATTGCCCCAAACAGTGAGACAAAGAGAAGATAGGTGTTGGTAGGATGGGCCATTCTGAGCTAATGAGGGGGAGGAGCCACACTTGCAAATCACAGAGGTTCAGCCTGATCATTCTAACAAAGGGTTTGTCATTAGTCTTTTGTGACCCCAGACAAACTGGGGCCAGGACAGGGAGGAAGGGAATACCTGACATCTCAGCGGGATGGAAACTTCTAGAAGTGTCCTCCACTTCAAAGTGGGCACCAGGTATAAACATTAGACCCTTAGACCCAACTCTTCAGTATACTTCTGGACCTATGGACTCTGCCGGGAAGAAGGACTGCTGTGCTGCTGAAAGGACTGCCATTCTGCTGGACTGCTGCTCTGAAGGACTGCTGCCTTGCCGCCCTCTTTCCTGGGTGAGAAGGACTTGACCTGTATCTCTAAACCCAGACCCAAGAGTAAATCCAGGGGCTAGCTGGTTGGCATCCTCATCAGAAGCCTCAGGGACATAACAGGCTTCCAACAACCTTGATCCCAGGAGTTGGACTCTGCCGTCTGTGAGTCCTGTCCTGCCAAGTGGTGCCATCCAGGTCCTGGACCCTTGAAAGTGAGCCTGAAAGTTCTCTGCCAGCCCATCTGTGAATCCAGCAGAACCGGCGCCTCTCCTCCGCTGCGCATCTCTAGCTGAATGGGTGCATTGCATTTGCCGCTCGGCGCATCGCCCTAGGAAACGATGCATCGCCTACTGCACAGTCTACCCCGTGGCAAGGACTTTGCATTGCCCAATGCAGTCCATTGGAGCCGACACATCTCTACGCAAGTACATCGCCTCGCCCAACGCACCCATCGGGACTGCAACTGTGAGACCCATTTCCACACAAGGACATCACCTCGCACTTCGCAGTGCCAAAAAAACACAGCTGAGAGATGCATCTCTTCGCCCGAACCTTGCATCGCCTCTGCTGCGCGAAGCATCCTTGACACAGGACTCCGCATCTCTTCACAACCAGGATGAATATACTGTGTTCAGTGGGGCTAAGTAGGTCCCTGTAGCTGACCAGTGCTCCATCATGGGAAGCCTGAACTTATGACTTTGTCCCTGTCCGGCTGAAACAGATAACCACAGCTGGCCCTTTGTGCTTTTCAATGCTATTTTCACTTAAATCTTTAAAATTACATAGCTCCTGTTCTACTGATTTGGTTTTTAGTAATTTTGGTCTTGATTTATTTATTAAAATGTAATCTATTCATCTAAATTGGTGTGGGATTCTTCGTGTGTGGTGTTTTTACTTTATTACTGTTTGAAGTGCGGCATAAATACTTTACACATTGCCTCTAAGTTAAGCCTGACTGCTCTGTGCTAAGCTACCAGAGAGTTGAGCACAGGCTAATTTGGGGTTTGCCTCTGGCTTCATCCTGACAGGGATTGTAGTTGCTACTTGAATAGGGTTTCACTTGCTCAACCAGTAGCACAATTTCTTACAACAATGACGTCAGTATTGTTTATGGTATCACTGGTTGGAAACTTGGCAAGTTACAAAGTTTGCAAGAGCCTCTGTTTTACTTCTCCTCTTCTAGAGTATAGCTTGTTAATTGAAGTTCTGTCTTGCTCAGGTAATTCAGTCTCTTGACTATCTGAATACACCATTTCAATCTTATTGTCGCACAATGTTTGAGTTTCTCATTCTTGTTGAGAGTATGTCAGGGAGTGGATTTCTGAGAAGCCATATAATTATAAGATGTGGCCTTCACTGCTTCAATAGTATCTCTGTGTGTGGGGGGTGTGCTTCACAAGTTGGGCATAGGGAAAATTAAGTTCAATGAGAGGGGTTCAAGAGTTAGGGGAGGAAATCTCTTGGGATCATCATGCTCATTAGTAATTAGTGAATGTTGTCTGAGTTTCCAAGAAATTGATGGATTATAGAGTGAGGGAAGATCAGTGGAAAATTTTCATTAATTGGAACTTGACTTTGGTTGAGTGTAAACTATGGAGTATTGATGAGACTACTGGGGTCAATAAAAGTCCGTTAATCTGATTCCATGTCAGATAAAAAACTACCCAGGTATTTATATTGCAAGTGAAGTTTTTGATATAGCGGGTACTTGGGAAGTTAGGAAAGAAGTCTTTTGGTTAAATCTTTTCATGTCAAGAGTTAAGGGTGCTTTATTTGGGTGAGAACGACGCCCCAATATTAAGTGCCACACAGATATTCTCTGATAGGTGTGAGAAGCTGGGTTTCTGTTGCAGTAACCCCCCCACTTTTTGCCAGACTACTGATGCACTTTTGACTTGATGTGCCCTGGGTCCCTGCCAATCAGGTTCCCAGGGCCTGTGTTCTTTCCCCAAAACTAACCCAAACCCATTTGGCATCTCTGGCCACAGGTCAGCCCCTGGTAAATGGTGCCACAGGTACCCATGGCACTGTGACCAGGGAAGACCTCTAAGGGCTGCAGCACTTATTGTGCTGCCCTTAGAGGCCCTGTACCTTTACACACACACACTGCCTTTGCAGGCTACGTGTCTTGGTGCAGAACAAAGTGAAGAGTTGACATGGCACACAACCCTGTGTGCCATGCCTACAACCCACTGCCCTGGCATAGATAAGTCACCCCTCTAGCTGGGTGCACTATACCAGTGGTGAGGGTACAGGTGCATGAGCCCTGTACCCCTACAGCGTCGAAGTCCATTCTTAGATATTGTAAGTGCAGTGCTGCCATTAAGAGTATATGGTGCTGGGAGTTAGTCATTACGAACTCCACAGCACCATAATTGCTACACTGAAAACTGAGAAGTTTGGTATCAAACTTCTCAGCACATTAAACCCACGCTGATGCCAGTGTGGGATTTAATGAAAAATGCACACAGAGGGCATCTTAGAGATGCCCCCTGAAAAACTACCTGCCACTAGTGTCCAGGCTGAATGGCTGCTTTCAGCTGCCACTACCAGACATGTTTCTGGACCCCTGGGTCGAGAGCCTGCTGCTCTCGGGGGCCTGAAACAATGCACATCCTGGGATGAGGTGCCAAGCCTCCTCCCCCAGGATGGGCAGGGTCCACGAAGGGGAAGCTTCAAAGACTTGCCGCCTTTGTGTGCTTCCCCAGGCCACTTGCTGCTCACAGCAACTGGTCCCCACTGGTTCTGACCCCCACTTTGGGCAGGAGAACCGGCGGGAAAAACAAGTGAGGAAGAAAGGTGTGCCCACCTCTTCCAACTCCATCCCTCAGGTGGAGGAGGCGAGGTGAAGCACAACTCCCAGTCCCCACCATCTTGCAGATGGGGGTACCCAGCCAACCTGCGAAAGGCTTATGCCCCCCTCCCACTGGAGGGTGGAATAATAAGGGGTGTACCAACCCCAGGGAAGGAACCCAACCTTATAACTACCTGTAACACCCCTAAATATAGTATTTAGGGGCACCTCTGAACCTTGCTTCCTCAGAGAAGAACTTGCAAGAAGAAAAGAAGAAGAAGGACCGAACAGCCGTGCCGAAGCTAACAAGAGGAGGACGCCCACTGACTTGGCCCCAGCCCTACTGGCATGTCCCCACCTCGAACCTGCTCCAGCAAATCTGGGTGTGTCCTGCAGCCAGCAACCTCAACAAACCCGGAGGACCTGCCTGCCTTCAATCCTAAAGACTCTGTCTCCTGTGAACACCGGATTTGTTCAAACAACAGACTCCAGTTCCGCAAGGATGCGCGGGTCTGCACCACTCTGCACTCGACGCCCACGGCCCTAGTTCGAGTGGCCCAACACCAAGAGGAGGTTCTCCCAGTGATCCTGACCCAAGATACGGTGACCCCTGACCTGCCTCAAGCCTCTAGCCGATGCCTGCAGCCTCAAACCAGAAGGTCCCCCCAACGTGACCAGGAGCTTGTAAGAAGATCTGACCCTAAAAGGCACCCCTGCATCCGACGCCCCACAGCCTTGGGTGGCCCAACCGACGGTGCCTAACCAACCCCCAACATCCCAACTTACCTCTCCAAGTGGTGGTCGCACCCAGAAGACCTTCGTCCCAGAGCCTGCAGTGCTTTTGCAAACCGGAGACTCCCCATTGAAAGCTACAGGGCTTCCGATGCCAAAACAGCACTCTGCACCCGGCCACCCCAGCGCCGCTGGGGGTGCATCTTTTGTGCTGGCCTAAACCCCCATTTGCCCTGAGCTTAAGTCCAGGAGCTTTGCTCCCACAACCCAGTGGCCTGCTCGTCAGCAGCCACCAACCGGCGGCCCCCTATCCCTTATTGGATAACATTGGGCCTCAGCACTCTGCACCCGGCCGCCCTAGTGCCGCTGAGGGTGTAACAAGAGTGCATCCTTGACCCTGGAGGACCCCTGAGTCTAACCCCAGAACACCAACTCCTACAACAAAGTACTTACCTTTAAACCGATAACACTATTTTCCTCCATAGGATAACATTGACTGTTTTTCTATGAAAAGTTTCTAAGTGTGGAGTTGGAAAACCTAAAGAAATTCTTTAAAATTGTGCTAACTAACCAAAATGCTTTTACTTACCTATTTACATGAAATGTCCCAGTGCAGTATCCAGGCATACTGCACTGTGTGAGAAAAGTAATCTCAAAAGTAATTTACCTGTAATTTTACTAAGAGTCCTATACAAAGTATATATACTGTATTCTGGAAAGCATTGCATTATCAGTAACACTACTTTAATCAAATCAAAGTACATTTACAATTGCAATTCAAACTATTTACAAACTGCATTGCTACTGTAAAGTATTTATTGCTTACCTGTGCCAGGCTTCCTTGGTTCTAGAAAATAAAATAACTAAAAGGATATTTTTATACAAAAACAGTTGGTCTGAAGTTCAGTCTTTGAGTGTATGAATTCATTTGCTGACTGAGTGTGTACAACAAATGCTCAACACTGTCCTCTGATAAAGCCTTACTGCTTGACCACACTACCACACATAGAGAGTGAGCTGCTATCTACTTCACCTCTGCCTACCTTTTGGGTTCCACTGGACTCTGTGCACACTAAACCTCACTTTGGTATAGTATAAACAGAGCCAGCTTCCTACAATAGGTGAAGCAGATATGCTGGATTAGTGGGTGCTTGATTGGTAAATCATTGCTGCTCTCTAATTATGATCCAAGCATTGACAACTTTGATTTGTTCAAGGGCATACCTTATGTGCTTAGGATCCGCATTGACTAATCCTAAAATGGACTGGATGCTATAATTGTGGCCATGACATAAACTGTGACACTTACAAGACCAGTGGAAGAACCTTTCAATTCCGAAGCTGATGCCTCTAAATACCTGTGTGCAAATGTAGAGGTGTGGATATTGAAAGGAATGGAAATATTGATTTTATTCTCTTGCTGATATTTCATTTAACAGAATAGATATGGTATTGGGTACCAGAAATCATGCATTCATGGTTTTGGCTACATAGTGTCTTAATTATGGGAATTTAGTGTGTTACAGACTTACACAAGTGAAAGCATAAGGATTAGGCAAGATCTACTCAACCAAGGAACACAACATGTAAAGCACCACAATTAGTCCTACTCCCAGGTCACCTAAGAAAATTCTACAACCCTAAGTAGTGAGTTTGGACAGTCAAAAATATTGGTAAACTGGAACAGCAAAATATCATGGCAGCCCTAGAAGGTTTAACCCTGGAACAGACTTAATCAGATCAGTTCTAGCTGTGGGTATTGGTGGCCCACAGTTAGAATCTATCTAATTCAGTTGTCTGAGCAGGGAGCTACATGTATATTCTTATGGTTACATTCACATTGGAAACCTTAGCTTGTATGCTTAAAATAATTACTGTTCAGATAATTGAGGTGAATGACCACTCATGTTTAATAACTTTGTAGGCTGACAACCTACCTCTGATGTGCCAAATCTAGCAGCTATGTTATCACAAACATTGAAGAGATAGATGTTTTTGAAATGGCTTCTGAATGACAGTAAAAGTAAATTGAAGTATTCTTAATTTTATGTAAGCACTTTTATTGGGGTTTTAAAAGCAAACAAAACAAAAAGCAATAAAACAATTCATAGTAATGGTATGAACAACAACAGTATATGTTGGCAGGCTCAGATCACATAGGCAATATAACTCATGTCTCATACATGTAGAGACCACATTGTTGTGGCAACAGTGGGAGAAGTCCAAGTTCTTCCACTCCAATACAGATATATTAAGCTGGCCCCTCCATAGAACAGCCCTGTCAGATGCCTCACTTGTACCATCCTCATCAATTTCTAATATATATCCACCTCAGAAACTGGGCATCTAAATTCATCTTTTGAAGGTCACGGAAGAGGTATTTTCGGTCCAATGTATCAAAAGACTTTGCCAAGTCAGTTAGGATCAAAGCGCTTGGGCTGAAGAGAACCAAGGCCTAGGCTAGGGCATCTTGACCATGTATAAGATTGTGTCTGGTTGAGCGACCAGGCATAAGGCCATTTTAAGCTAAGTGTACCGGGGACCTGATAACCTTCACCACTTTGATGGTGATGGCTTGGACAAGGAGTTTGTCTCCTTCCATGCCATCAAAAACACAATTGTAAATTGCACAATACCCAAGTCCCAACCCCCATTCCGAGTCTGTTCCTGAACCCACACCGCCACCCTAGAAGCATCTGTTGTCATATGGAAACACTATTTTCACACTAAAAAGAGACAAGGACACAACACTTAACCTCAGAAACTATTTACCCACCCTAAAACCTGTGTGCTTATTACCAAACTCCATTACACAGAGAGAGGGGCCTTGTGAGCATGAATCCTCCCACCCTGAGTGCATGCTCATGCAGGCATTGCTGGTATTGGGCCAGTGTGAATAGGATCAATAAACACGTGTGGGTGAGAAACAATGTAATTATTATTATTTTTGCAATATTTTATTTTGTAAGGCATGCAATTACTTCAAAACGGGTCCTAGCTCCATGGATTTATAGCCTAAATAACCTGGTCTCCAAAGCATTTCTAAATGATAGTTGATTTTAAATTTCCCATAATCAAATTCCAGATCTTGCTTACCTGAAAAGAAACTGATTGTCCACCCCATCGGAATATTTTAATCTTGGGTAATTTCAATAGAAAACTGGAAAGAGATCAAAGAGTGGATGGTGATTGATAGACGGATAACAGATTTGCAATTAACTTGGATTCTTGCTTATGAAGTGCTATGTAACAGATACATAAGCTCTTAAAAATGATGCAGTTTAATAGCAGGAGCTCTCGTGTCTAATGGCATGATTTGAAATAGCGGCTACGAAGGAAGGGTTGTATGTCAGAATATTAATATCTTCTGAACATAAATAGTGTTGCATATATATTGTGTATAAAGATATTGTTCCATCGTGTGTAGATTTTCCTTTCTTAATTCCAGTGGGGCAATATTTTCATAAATTGTGAGAAACTGGGCTGTTGGTTCAGTGGGGTGAATAACCAAAGTCACTAAATTAACCTGTTCTTAACCCTCTGGTAGTGTGGCACAAATGCATTCAGGCTTAACTTAAAGGCAATGTATAAAGTATTTATGCAGCACACAAACAGTAATAAAGTGAAAGCACAACACAAGAAAAATCCCACACCAATTTAGAACAATATGGTACATTTAAGTTAATTATTTGACACCAAAACAGCAAAAATCAAAACAGTAGAACCGGAGTTATTAATTTTTAAAGTTTAGGGTAAAAATGTGTGCGTAAAAGTTAAAAGCGCCAACTGCGGACATCTAGTTGCGCAAGACCGGATCAAAGTTGAAAAATATTGCCGACTGCGGTGGAGCACGGGTCAGATACAAGAAGTGGATTGGGCCTGGTTGGTGCTTACCTTTGGACTGGCAACAAAATTTGAAGAAAATGTTCTGAGAAGGTAAAGTTCAGCATGGCAAGGCTGCAGGCGGTGTCCAAGGAGGGAGTGTTGTCATCGGGGACATGCTGGATGAAGTCGCGGTGAAGATTTCTTCGTTCCGAGTCACTTTTTTGGATGTTGAAAATCTCCAGAGGGACGAGGCTGTAGCCGACGAGGATTCCACAAGACTGAATACTCTTTTGGCAAAGGACTGCTGAACAGTGTTGGACTTGGCCCTTTTTGAAGGGTCATCCCTGAACTTTTTGCCTTCCTCCTGTATTTGTTCTGACCTGTTGTTGGCTGTTTTATGACTCTGGGCACTTTACCACTGCTGATCAGTGCTAAAGTGCATATGCTCTCTGTTATAAAATGATGTATGGATTAGTGACTCCATGTTTGGCCCATTTGATTCACTGTCAGACCCTAGTACAGTGCACTGTTTGTGCCCAGGGCCTGTGAATCAAATGCTGCTGGTGGGCTTGCAGCACTGGTTGTGCCACCCACAGGAGCAGCTTGTAAAGTGTGTCTCAGGCCTGCCATTGCAGAGCCTGTGTGCAGTCTGGTACTGCCATGTCGACTTGGTAAGTGCACCCACTTACCAGTCCCCAAACCTTTCCTTTCCTGCACATTAGTCACCCCTAAGGTAGGCCCTAGGGCAGGGTGCATTGTATGTGTAAGGTAGGACATGCCCTGGTGTGTGTGGCATGTCCTGATAGTGAATTACAGCCAATTTCATGTTTCACTATTGCAAGGCTACCTGTCCCCATAGGCCAGAAAGGGCAGTTTGATTATAACATCTTATAATCCTAACTGACCCAGGGAACTAGGTAGAAATTCGAGTTTAGTATGCCTGAACTCAGAATGATAAAATACATCTTTTAGTGAAGTTGGTTTTAACATTCTGTGTTTGAAAATACCACTTTTAGAAAGTAGGTATTTTCTTGCCTAACTATCCAAGCCTGCCTCTGCTAGGTTGTGTATTCCTTGTCTGGAGTTTGAGTGACAGGGGCTGGGGGATTCCAGGAGACAGGGTGAGTCAGCACAGGGCTGAATAGAGAGATCTGCATGTAGATGGGTGGGAGGAGTTGCACCTGGGACCTGAATAGGGCTGTGCCTTCCCTCCACAATCGTGGCTCCACCTCCTGTGGTGCGTCTGATGTCCCTGGCCTACACTGTGAAAGGAAAGAAGGAGTCTTGTCAACAAAGTGCTCCAGGACTGACCAGAACTGGTTTGGACTAGGCAAAGGCCTCTCTGCCTTCAGAGAACAAAGGGAAAATGAGTATAAAAGAGGGGACACAAACCCTAGAACTTTAGATCACTTTTGGGAAACAAGAAGAACCTTTGCTGAGCAGAGGAACCAGAGAAACTGAGGAGGAGACTATCCCTAAGCTGAGTGCTGTTTGGGGGATTGGCCTGCAGTGGTTGCCTGACTGCCAAAGAAAGGAGAAAGGACTTTGTGCTACTTTCAATTCAACTTGTAAAGGACCTCCAAGGGCTTGAGATAGAGCTTGCCTCCTGCTGAAGTCTCAGGGACAACAGACTTCACCCACCAGTTCCCCAAGAGTTCTTTTGAAGTGCCTGCTGTTGTGTTGGGCCTTCTGAGGGACTGCGTGTCGCAAGGAGCTGGAAGCGCGACTCACGACGAAGAAGCGTGACGCTACCGCAGCCACTGTCGTCGCATCACTGAAGAAGGGTGTCGCCGCTGTCGCTTCGCCTCGCAGAAGCACCTCGCATCGCCGGAGAAGAGTGTCGCCGTCACCTCAGACGCCGTCGCATCATCGGAGAAGCGTGTCGCGGCCGCAGCCGCTGTCGTCGCATCACTGAAGAAGGGTGTCGCCGCTGCCGCTGTCGCATCGCATCGCTGAAGCGCCTCGCATCACCGGAGAAGAGGGTCGCCGTCGCATCAGACGCCGTTGCATCACTGGAGAAGCGTGTCGCAGGGCCTGTTGCGGCTCAGAAGAATCGTTGAGTCACCGCACGGCCGTCAGGCGTGCACGCATCGTGTCGCATCAAGAAGAAGACGCCCTTTTTGTTTCATTGCACCGGATCTTCATCGCATCACGGCGCTGCTGGTCGCATCGCCACTGAAGCGCAGTAAGAAACCGACGCATCACCTCCCCACGCGGAGAAGAACCGACGCATCCCCTACGCAGCAGTAGGGACCCGACGCATCACCGTTCTTGCGTGTAAGGAACCGATGCATCACCTTCCCTGCAACACTTTCGTTGTATAGCGTTACGCATCCAAAGGTACATTGAACTCAAAGTGTCGCATTTACCATCTAAAGAGAACTCAGCTAATTCTACCATTTTTAAGTACAGTATTGTGGATTTTTGTCGTTTGTGGTCTTGTGTTAAGTCTATATAAAAATACTTATTTTTATACTACAACTTGTGTGGTGTCCATCTGTAGTGTTGTGACTGGGTTACTGTATGTGTTCTCAAATGATTTACACACTGCCTCTGAGATAAGCCTGTCTGCTCATGCCAAGCTACCAAGGGGGTGAGCAGGGGTTATTTTAGGAGTGTACCCCCTTACCCTGACTAGACGCAAGGGTCCCTATTTGGTCAAAGGTACCTACCACTGCCAACTAGAGACCCCCAAATCTAACATGGTTGGTCAGCGGTGAGGATTCTGGACTTGCATTTGTGACTCATATACAGTGATTGGTGAACACTACTAGTGAGTGCAGACCAAACGCGACCACATACTTTTGGTAGATTGTTTTTCCTGGGAATTTCTATTTTTGCCAAGAGCTGCCAAATTTAACCACAATGGATAAAGCAGCATCCATAGCATCTGTTGATTTTGATTGGGAAGAGGAGAAACTAGAAAGTTACACTGTAAAACAGCTGAAACACTTCTGCAGGAAATTTAAAGTTGCTATGACCGGTCTCTCCAAGAAGGATGAGTTCCAAAAGGCGCTGAGGGCCTGGGTGGAAGCAAGGAGCACCCCTGAGCATGAGGAGGGGACTGAGGATGCAGGAGGGCAGCTAGATGGGCCATTGGGTCCAGGGGGGAGGAAAGCACCTTCCCCAGCAGGTAGCAGTGTTTCTTCCAAGGGCCTGTCCCCAGGAGAGCTGGAGGACAGGGAGAGAAGTAGGGTGCACGAAATGGAGCTGACCCAGCTTAAGATAGGTGGGCAGTTGGAATTGGAAAGTAAGAAATTGGCCCTAGAGGAAAAGAGGATGCAGTTAGAGCATGAGTTGAAAATGAGGGAGCTTGATTTGGAGCTCGAGAGGCTTGAGGCCATGAGTGTCTCAGCCCAGCAAAAAGAAATGTGTGTAGCTCAGGAAGTGAGCTTGGCTGAGTTGGAGGTGGAATCTGGCTCAGATGGTGGCAGCAACATTATGTTACCTAGTGCTAAGGGAGTAGTACACACACCCAGAGATGTGGCGCCTGACTTGAAGGAGGGGGTTAACATACACCAGGAGGTTCTAGGATGTGAGGTAGCTCCAGTGGTGCGCAGTGTCCCTGAGGTGAATTGGGAAACTGACGCAGGGGTTCATGGTCCTAGTGGTGGGCGGGACACTCTACTGACTCTAGATGAGAGGTGCAGGGAGAGGGGTTCCCCCATGGTTGAAATCCCAGTGTGTGAGTGTGAAGACCGCCCAGAAGAGTGTGGGTTGAGTGACAGGGACAGTCGGATACTGTCTTGCCAATCTCAGGAGAGTGGTGTGGGGTACGTGTGTGAGGCACTGGATGGTGAGGTGAAGGATAGTTTGGTTAACCCCTGTGTGGGGCTGTGTGATCCAATTGTGGGAGAGGTATCCTGCGCAGCCTCAGGCCCATTTTGGGCTTTTTCAACCCCTCTATCCGGCAGACGATCGTGCAGGCATCTGTGCTGTCAAGATTGGACTATGCCAGTGTGCTCTACCTGGGGGTCAACAGGGCCGAGATCGCAAGATTGCAGAGGGTCCAAAATGTTGCCGCTAGAACTCTTCTTGCCATGCCCAGATGCTGCTCTACCTCCAGTACTATCCACCGGCTACATTGGCTGCCAGTGGAGAGGCGGGTGGAGTTCAAGTCTCTCTGTTTCGCGTTTAAGATCTTGAAACATCCGATCCCTGGGATATTATCTGGCCTACTTTCTGCCTATATTCCCACGCGTCAGTTACGCTCCGCAGATCAACAGCTGGCATCGATTCCACGTGTGAGGAGGGCACGTGCCGGTGGGCGCTCTTTCCGCGTGTTGGCAGCTAAGCTGTGGAATGGTCTTCCAAGTCATATACGGTGCATGGATAACTATTCTGCTTTTCGAAAAGCACTGAAAACCCACCTATTCCCTCACTAAGTTATCTGTCCCCCCCGTCTGTCATTTTTTACCTCTCTTGGTTTTCTTTCTTTTGCTAGATTGGACTCTTGCAGCCAGTTGCTATTATTGCTCTTAGCGCCGGGACGCCCCTTTGCCGGGGCAGCTGAGCGCTCTACAAAACCGCTTAACATAACATAACATATTGTAAGTCCCTGTTTTCCAGAGCTATGCCAACACCGGTTGGAGGGTGAGTTCTCTGACCCCAGGGAGCTCACACTGGAGGCAGACCTTTTGGTAGATTCCAGAGGGTCTGAAGAGTCATCTGGGGGTGATCCTAAAGGAGGTGGCTCAGGTATCTTCCAGCCCTGTGTGGGGGAAGAGGTTCAGAGTAGCCCAGCTAGGTCCCAGTGTAGTGGGAGGGGTGTAGGGGCTCACATCCTGTCTCTGCGGAGAAGGAGTGAGTGTGGGACTGTGTGTCCCAAGGTGCCCGAAACTCAGTCTCAGGGCCTGGAGGGTTCCTTAAGGGAACACCATGCTGGGGGCCTAGGCTGTACTGGTAGGCCATTTGAGGGGTATCTCCAAGTGTCAGGAGAACGTGGAGCGTCTGTAAATGGAGCTCCAGTGGTTCTGGTGTCTGGCGGTGCCGCTCCAGTTGGGAGGGTGCAGAAGTCCAGATTGAGGGGTGAGAGGGGGAAAGAGTCCCCAGTGGAAGAACCAGTGGGTCAGGGGCCAGCCAGAAGGGCTGAGTCACCAATGAATGACCATGGTGACACCACTTCTGTCCTGAGGGATCTTCACGCACTGTCAGATGGACAGGGGTCGGAAGATCTGCGCCAGGCAGACTGTCACACGACACATGAGTTGTGTGTCACCCTCGGGGGGGCATATGTGCTCCCAATGAAGTCCTGGTGCGCCGGGCAAGTGTTCAACCACAGGGGTTGGTCCCTGGGTTGGGAAGCCAGGTTCAGGTGTTGTCTGACCTGCAGGGAGGGACAACTGTAAACAGTGTCCTGACCGGTTGGTCTTCTAGGGGTACCACTCCAGGAGGGAGGGTACAGCACTCTGGAAGGGGGTGCAGAGGGAGGGAGTCCTCGCCTCTGACCCTGGTTCAACTGGAGGGTCTAGACCCTAGGTTGGAGGGCCAGGTTTGGGGTGTCCCCCCTGACCTGGACGCCCAGTTGCCGGATAGAACGCCTGAACTGGTGGGCGAATTGTGCAGGACACCTGCCACAGGTGCCCTGGCAATTCTGGAAGGGGGTATCTCTCCAGGTGGGAGGGTACAGAGCCCCAACAAGGAGGAGGAGGACCGGGTGTGGGAAAGCCCACCCCAGTCTCCTGTCCAGCCACCGGGTATAGGCCAGGGGCTGGTGGGTCAGCGCCAGGATGTCATACCTGACCTGACAGGAGGGAGAGTGGACAAGGGGTGCCAAGCACCTGGGGCTACTGCCCCCCGCTCTCGGACGCCACAGAGGTTTGGGAGCCCTGAGAGGCATAAGGCCTGGGTCTCATCCCTGACCACTATAAGTGGCCACTGTGGCTCGCTGTCTGTCTGTTGGGACACACCTGTGAGCAGGCTAAGGTTAGGTGCTGCACAGGTGGTGTCCACAGGTGAGGAGAAGGGTTCCCCATGGATTAGCTTGGTGGGCCCTGAGAGTATGGACAGAAGGATTCCAATAGAATCAGATTGGCGTAGAATTGGAGTATGCCCCTGCAGTTGCGGGCCAGGTCCAGGTTCTATCGCCCAAAGCAGGGAAGCCCATCAAGGTAGTGATTGGTCTACCCTGCGTATTGGCTGGAAGGGGGTTGTGTTGGACTTGGCCCTTTTTGAAGGGTCATCCCTGAACTTTTTGCCTTCCTCCTGTATTTTTTCTGACTTGTTGTTGGCTGTTTTATGACTCTGGGCACTGTACCACTGCTGATCAGTGCTAAAGTGCATATGCTCTCTGTTATAAAATGATGTATGGATTAGTGACTCCATGTTTGGATTCACTGTCAGACCCTAGTACAGTGCACTGTTTGTACCCAGGGCCTGTGAATCAAATGCTGCTGGTGGGCTTGCAGTACTGGTTGTGCCACCCACAGGAGCAGCTTGTAAAGTGTGTCTCAGGCCTGCCATTGCAGAGCCTGTGTGCAGTCTGGTACTGCAATGTCGACTTGGTAAGTGCACCCACTTACCAGTCCCCAAACCTTCCCTTTCCTGCATATTAGTCACCCCTAAGGTAGGCCCTAGGGCAGGGTGCATTGTACGTGTAAGGTAGGACATGCCCTGGTGTGTGTGGCATGTCCTGATAGTGAATTACAGCCAATTTCGTTTTTCACTATTGCAAGGCTACCTGTCCCCATAGGCCAGAATGGGCAGTTTGATTATAACATCATATAATCCTAACTGACCCAGGGAACTAGGTAGAAATTCGAGTTTAGTATGCCTGAACTCAGAATGATAAAATACATCTTTTAGTGAAATTGGTTTTAACATTCTGTGTTTGAAAATACCACTTTTAGAAAGTAGGTATTTTCTTGCCTAACTATCCAAGCCTGCCTCTGCTAGGTTGTGTATTCCTTGTCTGGAGTTTGAGTGACAGGGGCTGGGGGATTCCAGGAGACAGGGTGAGTCAGCACAGGGCTGAATAGAGAGATCTGCATGTAGATGGGTGGGAGGAGTTGCACCTGGGACCTGAATAGGGCTGTGCCTTCCCTCCACAATGCTGGCTCCACCTCCTGTGGTGCGTCTGATGTCCCTGGCCTACACTGTGAAAGGAAAGAAGGAGTCTTGTCAACAAAGTGCTCCAGGACTGACCAGAACTGGTTTGGACTAGGCAAAGGCCTCTCTGCCTTTAGAGAACAAAGGGAAAATGAGTATAAAAGAGGGGACCCAAACCCCAGAACTTTAGATCACTTTTGGGAAACAAGAAGAACCTTTGCTGAGGAGAGGAACCAGAGAAACTGAGGCGGAGACTATCCCTAAGCTGAGTGCTGTTTGGGGGATTGGCCTGCAGTGGTTGCCTGACTGCCAAAGAAAGGAGAAAGGACTTTGTGCTACTTTCAATTCAACTTGTAAAGGATCTCCAAGGGCTTGAGATAGAGCTTGCCTCCTGCTGAAGTCTCAGGGACAACAAACTTCACCCACCAGCTCCCCAAGAGTTCTTTTGAAGTGCCTGGTGTTGTGTTGGGCCTTCTGAGGGACTGCGTGTCGCAAGGAGCTGGAAGCGCGACTCACGACGAAGAAGCGTGACGCCGACGCAGCCGCTGTCGTCGCATCACTGAAGAAGGGTGTCGCCGCTGCCGCTTCACCTCGCAGAATCGCCTCGCATCGCCGGAGAAGAGTGTCGGCGTCGCCTCAGACGCCATCGAATCATCGGAGAAGCGTGTAGCCGCCGCAGCTGCTGTCGTCGCATCACTGAAGAAGGGTGTCGCCGCTGCCGCTGTCGCATCGCCAAAGCGCCTTGCCTCACCGGAGAAGAGGGTCGCCGTCGCATCAGATGCCGTCGCATCACCAGAGAAGTGTGTTGCAGGGCCTGTCGCGGCTCAGAAGAATCGTTGAGTCGCCGCACAGCCGTCGGGCGTGCCCGCATCGTGTCGCATCAAGAAGATGACGCCCTTTTTGTTTCATTGCACTGAATCTTCATCGCATCACAGCGCTGCTGGTCGCATCGCCACTGAAGCGCAGTAAGAAACCGACGCATCACCTCCCCACGCGGAGAAGAACCGACGCATCCCCTACGCAGCAGTAGGGACCCGACGCATCACCGTTCTTGCGTGTAAGACCACGCATCCCCTTCCCTGCAACACTTTCGTTGTATAGCGTTACGCATCCAAAGGTACATTGAACTCAAAGTGTCGCATTTACCATCTAAAGAGAACTAAGCTAATTCTACCATTTTTAAGTACAGTATTGTGGATTTTTGTCTTTTGTGGTCTTGTGTTAAGTCTATATAAAAATACTTATTTTTATACTACAACTTGTGTGGTGTCCATCTGTAGTGTTGTCACTGGGTTACTGTGTGTGTTCTCAAATGCTTTACACACTGCCTATGAGATAAGCCTGTCTGCTTGTGCCAAGCTACCAAGGGGGTGAGCAGGGGTTATTTTAGGAGTGTACCCCCTTACCCTGACTAGACGCAAGGGTCCCTATTTGGTCAAAGGTACTTACCTCTGCCAACTAGAGACCCCCAAATCTAACAAACAGCATTTGCTGTTTTTTAGAAGAACGTAGTGGGAGCTGCCACAAAGTCAGGCTGACCGGTGATGCACCTTGAGCGGATAGACAAGCAGGTTGGTCTGGGACTCCTCTCTGTTCTCACAGCAGTTTTTAGCCAAAACTAGAGTTTAGAATTTTTTCTATCTGGGCACGTTTAGGACCACCACCAGGACTGGAGGGGCACCAAGTGGAGGATTCAGACTCACTCAGGCTGGGTCCAGGTGTGAGTCAAGATGGTCGGTGCCTTTTCTATCCCTGAGGCTCTGATCAGAAGGTCAGCCAACTGTGCCCAGTTCCACCCCCTCAACCTGCAAGTTGATGGCCCGCCCAGGAACCCCTAATCCCTCTATGGTGTGGCTGTCTGGGAGGAATAAACAAAGTCAAACAGTCAGCAACACCCTGTCATTCGACCAAGGAACAGGCTGCAGGCATCAAATAGTTAGGGCAGGAAAATGCCAACTTTATAAAAGTTGAATTATCAAAATTGTAACTTAAAATCCGACTTTACCACAATTTCTAATCACAATCTTTCAGACTTGAAGCATAAAATATTTACCTGTTCCTAATCGAAAGTTAGCACCCAATGTTATCTTATTGAAGTGGTAGGCCACACAGTTGTGAAGAACGAATTTAGGAGCTTTTCACTACGAGGACATGTAAAACTTAAAAGTACATGTCCAACCTTTTAAATACAATTTATCCTGCCCTATGGGCTACTCGGAGCATACCTTAGGGGTGGCTTTTATGCACTAAAAGGGTAGTTTAAGTCTTCACAAAGGGGTTATATTGCTAAGTCGAATTGGCAGTTGAAGGCTGCATTCAGGCTGCAATGGCAGACATTGCACATGTTTTAAGGAGTTACTTAAGTGGGTAGCATAATATGTGCTGCAGGCCCACCAGTAGCATTTAATTTACAGGCCCTGGGTATATGGTAAACCACTTTACTAGGGACTTATAAATAAATTAAATATGACAATCAGTTGTAAGCCAATCTTACCATGTTTTAGGGAGTGAGCACAAACACTTTAGCACTGATTAGCAGTGGTAAAGGGCATAGAGTCATAAGGCCAACAGAAAAAAACAAATTCAGGAAAAATAGGGAGGGGGAAGGCAAAACATTTAGGGGTGACCCTTCAGAGAGGGCCAAGTCCAACATAAATGATATTTATGACACTATATTTTTGTCAGACAATATGTTGCCCATGATATTCTGATAACATGCAGTGAGTAAGGGCAAGCAATTAACTAGCTATGACATACTGAATGAGCTGAATCGAGTGGATGCCAAACTACGGGAACCTTAGACAAAGGAAGTTCCTATAAGAGCATCATGTTCATGTGAAAGATGGTAATTTCTGAAATGGGGAGGATATTTCTCAGATTTTTCAAGTCATAATACAAATACATACAATCCCTTAGAAATTTGTAGGTTAGAGATAAACGGGTGGAGGGCAAACACCCAGGTCTGATGACCTGATCAAAGGGCTCTGTCTTCTCTGAGCTAAGCATCTTCCAATTGGTCCTCAGCCAATCAGCCACCAGTACCAGTCAATGTTGTCAGAGAGAGAATACTCTAAATTGCCATCCAACATAATGATCACCTGTGGGTCTTCTGCATAATGGAACTAAATAAATAAAGGGCCAGATGTACTGAGCATTTTAATAGTCGTAAATGCTCTGATTAGTGTTTGCGACCATTGAAATGCTTTTTCTTATTCACTAATCCCCTTTTAGGTGTAGGAAATGTATTACAAACTCCTAAAATGAGCTTCCAAATGGATACAAATTTGGCATCTGCAAAGGACGTGTTAAAGTAGTCCCTTCCAAATACTGAATCAGTTTCCAATGCATTTTTTGAGACCAAAATCTGGTTGCAAAACATTTATTTTTTACTGACACCTCAAGGGAGATAGTAACCCATTTGCAGAATTGAAGGGATCTTCTTGGAACTGTTTGTTTAAGAGGAGGCAGTGGTCCAGTGGTTCCTTGGGTAGCTCTTAAAATTCTTAACTGGATGCAAAAACACTTTCTACAAATTGCAACGAGTATTTTGGCAGCAGTAAATAGTGCATATGGCCCTAAATGATCTATCATACTTGCCAGCTGAACAATAGTCAGATGAACAGGATAGCGCTTAAGAAAGAAAGGAAGAAACCCTCAGCGGGGATCGCTCCTTCATCGATGCCAAGACCTATAACAACCTACCCTTCCACCTCCAAACTGTACCATCCCTGGCAGACTTCAGAAAGAAGCTCAAGACCTGGTTTTATGGCTTTTTGACAGAGACACAGCACCCTCAGTGCCCGGATACTCCTAGGGGGGACAGTGTTGTGCTTTACAAATGCTAATTGATTGAGTTGGAGTACCAGGGAGTAATTTAACCCTGTGTCTCTCAAATGAATAATCCCCTATTTCTTGTTTGAAAACCGGATCATTCATATTGCAGTCTTAGACTACAGACATTTAAACAGTTATACACATTCAAAATGTGCACAGTATGGCTAAAAAATAGAAAACAACATTGGATATTTACAATGGTTTTTCTGCCAAAATATAGTGCTTGAAAGCAGGGATTGGACTACCTTCTCGGTGCTGAGCTTTCAGTGTCACTTTTCTCAACTCCCTATGGGGTATAAGAACAGTCTTGGACTGCTTGCTGCCCGCATAGTGTCAATTCTACAAGATATTTACCCAGACGCATTGTCCTATGTAGATGATATCTACCTGATGGATGATAAGTTAAACATACATTTTGCCAGAGTCGAATCTTGCTACAAGTTAAACTTTAAGAAATCTAATGTAGCATTTCTAAGTATCTTATTTTTAGATTAGGTTATACAACAATGGAAAAAGCCTTTCACCACACTTCCTAGAGAAGTGTGCTCTGCTGCAGTCTCCAAACAATCTTTGTTGAGATTTCTTAATTTTGGCAGAACCTACGAACCTACATACCTGATTAATCATTGTATGAATTAATTCAGCCTGATTTTTCCAGTTCTTTGGACATCAGAACACAGAGACATACTCAGATCACTACAATCTGATTTGCCTGCAACATGTCACATACATACAGATGTTAATACAACAAACCTGTTCATCCATATAGTTGCGAGTGCCATTGACGTTTTCCATGTCACTTTTAATGAAGGTGAAACAGTGCGCATTGCATATAAATCACATTTATATACCAGTGCGGAAATTATTTTTGCATCCACCATTAAAATACTGACTTCAGTGCAGATGGATATACTTAAAGAGCGGCCACTTGCACATGAGAAATGTATTATTGTAGACACTCCCATTCCAGCCCTAGAGACTGTTACCAAAGCAAGCATTCCTAATGCTAAAGCTCTCCATCGTAGATGTATACAAAGAGCAACATCCTTAACAGCTGTTGATGTAGACTTCGTCTTTGACCCGTCTTTACAGACACAAGAGTTTCTTCAATATGAGCATGTTTATCACATGCCGAGCAATATTTTGCCTCTTGAGCAGTATAAATATATTATTTATACTGAAGGTTCAGCCCAACCTGCTATAGGTACCAAGCACCAATATTCAGCGCCATGCGCCAATGTTCTTGGTGTGATGTTGGGCGGAAAATTCCAACCACAAAAAACTTGCATGCTGTCATTAGGAGACAGCACTGCACAGTTAGCTGAACGGAAAGCCTTGTTATTTGCACTGTAACTTATGGATCCTGAATTTCTCACACTTATAGTGTGTGATTCATATTATTGTGTTCAGTCTTTTAACAACAATGTGCACTATTGCCGCCAAAATGGATTCAAAGATTCTAAAGGCAACACAATAAAGCATAAATTGCTTTGGGTGAAGGTGACAGACCTGAAGGATAGGCTGCCACAGACTCATGTCATTCATACATTGAGTCAACAATGTGTGGGACCACACGTTGTAGGGAATTCCTTGACAGAGGAAGCGACCAAATCTGCAGTTGTGACTACAACAGTTGCTGTGATTACTCATGGTCCTACGAGGGTAGACAGTGATATTCTAGCTGGCATTAATGCTACATGCGACGGCACCCCTTTGCCTAGGGGCGTTCCAACTAAATATACATATCATATAAGGGAGCAAAACGTTCCCTTTGTTACAATTCCAGGATTTGGTGATTGTTTGATTCCCAGCCAATACCACAGGCTAGCACTAGTGATAGCTGCACATGAAGATGTTGCTTCTGTAGATGAAGGTGTGGCAGCCACTGTTTCGTTACCACAGCAAAACTATTGGTGGCATGGCTTATGCAAACAGGCCAAGAAGTTTGTCCTTTATTGTGACATTTGTCAACAGATTAAAACTTCTGCCGTGGCTCGTCCACCACAGACACATCTGTTGATTTCCAACAAACCTTTTGGCTGCATTTATTTGGACCATTGAGGTACTCTTAATTTAGATAGAGCATTTAAATTGATCCCACTTGCAGTTGATTCTTGCTCAAGGTTCCTTTGGGTGTGGCCACAACGTTCGGCCGACGCTTGCACTGTTATTAAAGATTTGCAAGTC
The DNA here is from genome assembly GCA_963921515.1 of Calotriton arnoldi. Classification (NCBI taxonomy): domain Eukaryota; kingdom Metazoa; phylum Chordata; class Amphibia; order Caudata; family Salamandridae; genus Calotriton; species Calotriton arnoldi. The sequence goes on from CAWUFW010009077.1 coordinate 324,284, forward strand.
TTTATCTGAACATATGCCTACACTACATTCCACTCGGACTGAGGCCCTGCTTTCACCTCTAAGGCTTACAGGAATTCTATGGCTTCCTTGGGTGTAGAGATAAATTACTCTTCTCCATATAGGCCCAAGGGCAATTCTGTTGTGGAGAGGATGAACAATGACTTAAAGCAGTCCTTAACAGCTAGAGTATTAGGTACAGCGCGTAGTTGGAACCACCACCTATATGGGGTACAAAGAGCACTTAATAATCTCTGTAAAAGATCTCTGGGTGGCTTAACCCTATACAAGGTCCTTATTTGGCATCAAAATGTACGTTCCAGACCTTGGCGGTCCAGACATTGTGGCAGCAGCCATGCCCATTGATGTAAATGATTGTTGTGCTGTCTTACAGGATTTACAAAACTTCCACGATGGCCAGTCCAATGCACAGTTGAAGATGTCTGCCCCTGCAGGAATCAAGGAGAAGCCAGCACCTTTGGGCTGGATTCCACAAGTTGAAGATCTTGCTCGAGAAAGGATTGCGGTAAAGAAGGAATTTGGCCCATCATACCATGCACTGGTGCCAATCCTTGGTAGTCAAGGTACAAGAACTCTAATTTTCCCACTGCTTGCTGATTCAAAAGACAATTATTTTGTCTCTATGGATCACATCAAATTACATCATGTGGCTGATTCTAAACAGTAGGCCACGAGGAGTCCTTGGTAATTTCCTAACTCCTCTCACTACGAAACAGCTACCCAGCCCCTCAGAAGACTCCTGACCATACAGAAAGCTGCAGCCAGACTCATCCTGGACCTCCCCAAATTATTGCACATCGCCCCCCACCTGAGAAACCTCCACTGGCTCCTCATCCAGAGAAGATGCCAGTTTAAGATCCTCATGCGTGCCTACAAAGCCCTCTTCGACCTAGGACCTGCCTATCTCAACCACCGACTAAACTTCCACCAACCCACTAGACACCTGCGCGCCTCCTTACTCACTCTCGCACACACTCCCCACATCTGTCGCAGCGATGGCTGCTCCTTCTCCTACATCGCTGCCAAGACCTGGAACGACCTTCCCCTCCAGCTCTGTACAGCCCCCTTGCTGGCAGACATCAGCAATAGACTCAAGACCTGTCTCTTCTACAGAGACACAGCGGGCAGGTACCCCTAGGGGTGACAGTGTTGCGCTTATCACATGCTGTTTGATTGATTGATTGATACAGGAAATTTCTCTGCAGCTTGTTTCACCCCAGCTGGGGTGGGGGTGGTGTGAAGAATGAACTTCAGTTAATTCCCAATACCGCTACAAATTCCAGCCACACAAATGAAGTGAGTATTGTACTTACTACTGCTTCTTCTTCAGCTGATGTTGTTTATACTGATCCACCTCTTGTGGAATTCAACAGTTCTTTACTGGTACCTGTGGCTCCTGTTTTTCAACTAACTGCTTCTGGTTATTATGTGGGAACAGATGATTTTTTCATCCGACTCTTTTGACAGTTCCTCCTTTCTAGACACTCCGCCTACACGGGCCTGTGCTTTCTTTTCATGACTGAAACACACTTAACTGGTCCCTCCTTGGATATATGTTTGGATAACACTTTTCTTGGTTTTTCTATTTCTTTTGTTTTTATTTGTTACTGTTTTCATCTTGCTGATCAATGGCCATTACCTTCCACAATGATCTGCCACAGAACTGGTCGACGAGATGTTAATGCCTCACTCATCTTCACATAAGTTAAAAAGAGGCCGGTCTCTTGTGAACATTTCAGCTGTCCCAGTAACTGATAGAATTGTTTGGGATAAGACCCTTTATGATGTCTTCGGTCTGACAGAAATACTGCAGATTCCTTATGTTTTTAGGGTTTCTATGTGTGATGTTATTGTACCTGGGTTACATTTTGATGATTGGGATATTGAGACTGTAAATTCCATGCTCTTGGAGCTGGAATATTACACTGTTTTCAACAATGAAGACTTGTATCTAAATTCTGATAATTATGGTGAAGTGTTCTGTTACCATCATTATTGACATCATTATTTACATCGAGCTAAGGTTCAACGCACACTGTTTAGGTATACACAGTGGGAACATTGTCCTACTCCCCACAAGGGAGCTCCAAAACATATAGGGATAAATTCACATATTTTTCTGGACATGATACATTAGACTCAAAATCTTTTTATTTTGAACTTGTCCCTACACCAGCAAAGAAATATATGCTCACACAAACCAAGCTAGTATATACAGACTTGTTTGTCACTCAATTTGCAGTGAAAGGCTATGATTATTGAAACAATACCATTGACATGAAATCAATATGGGGTACCAAACCTTGGCAAGTTCAGGGAACAGACACCTTGTTTCGAGCCTGCTTAATTCCAAGCAGATGATTCTTCTGAATGATAAGTTCTGTAGACTACTTGTCTAGGACTGGCAAAAATTAAAGACATGAATTCGCCAAACATTCTTTCCATTGCATGATTTGACAATTGGCAACATTTAACAATTTACAGCGAATAACAGTCAGTAATATGTTATAGAATGGTACATTTAACTCAACACTTTCAAGTGCAAATGGGTGGTTATTGTGGCCAGTGGACACAAATGGTTGTTATGCTCGTTTGTTAAATTCCACACTGGGTTTTAAGGCAAGCAGACTCGACCCTTGTTACTCCAATTCACAACACTCAGGGATAGTCACCACCTATTCGGTAGTGAAATTGTGCCAACTATGGTTGGGATATTCCATACTGTCTGCAGGAAAACAACATCTTTCCCTTTTTTTCGAAAGACATGGACATATCTGATTTCTTATTGGGTCCTAAGTCTCTCTTCAAAAAGATTTCATATCATTTCATAATAACTTTATTTGGATACACAAGATATTCATAAAAGAAAAAGGAATAGCAATGTGCACATACATAAAAAACATATAAAGACATATTAAAAATACATTCCATAAAAGTGTCAATAAAATCGGCCCATTTCGAAATTAGTTACTACAGTACAATCCAAACATTTGTGCGAGCTTATTCAAAATACATTGATCTTTAAGCCCGTACAGACATTCTCAAAAGGGGCCTACATGTAAACATGTCTCATCATCAGGCAATTGTACCAAAAAGCTATATATATATTGTACTGACTTATTTATATATATTCCTGACTTGTCATGCCCTAAGTCCTGTATACCTATCTCCATCTTTTCCAAATGTATTCGATTTCATGTTTTCAAATGTATATTTATTTTCTATTGTACTGCATTATATACGCATGTTTCAACTTATTTCTAATAAACTCACTCTTTGAACTAAAAAATTAAATGTTTCAATATAAGAACAGAAGAAAATTTACAGTTATTCCAAATCCAATTACTTTATCAATTACCCTGTATCTATAAAATAACAACTATATGTGCGAAATTGCACTTTCAATGCAGCATGAGAAAGGAACAACACAACATCTGAATAACTTTTACTTCACTGTATTATAGACTTGAGGTGAAAATTAAGAAAGAAATAGAAAGAGTGCTCATAAATAAGGAACTAACATGCTTTAAGGTTTTATGCTAGGGCACAGGGTTAATTGAAATGAACAAGTCCAGTAATTTCACAGGAAGAAGTGAGGTACGGAAAAAATAATTTGAAGCGGGAAGTCCTTTATCGGTGAACTCTGCATAACAGGGAAGCTGAAACCAACCCTACAGGCCTTCTTAAGGTACAGCGTTGCATGTTAAAATCTGTACTGGTGCCACATTTGAGGAATTCTGTGTCACTTAGGCCCCTGAGATGTATTGTTGACGCTTTTAAGTCCATTGTAATTCTGGGGTCTCCTCAGGACAGGGGACTAGTTAAAGCTGTGTCTGCAGTTTGAGGACAAAAGGGACTTCGGTTAAAAACACTGAACTGCTAGTGAAGGTGGAATGTTAGTGAAAGAAGCAACACTGTCACATTTCATTTGGGGTCAAACAAAAGTCGAACATGTATCTTGTTTTTTTTGAGGGGCGAACCTTGTAGAAGAAAAAGCTGTCAGCTTTGCGTGTTTTTGTTGTTTGTGGGTTCAGGATCTTCTTTTTGCCCTGTTTTCAACCTAATTTTGCATATTATGTATGTTATGTAAGTAATGTTATTGTGTTTATAAAGCTCATGGCTGCCCAAAAGGGCTTCCCAGAACTAGCATAACAGATCGACTCACACCGGCAGATTTAAAATAGCCAGGTCTTCAACTGCTTGCAAAACCTCTCAGTAGAAGTGGAAAACCTCAAAGAAAAAGGCAGAGTTTGAGAGTTTAGACCGAAGATAAGTGAAGGAATGATCTACTTGTGTTGCCAAATTAGCTCGTGGGATCACCGCTACATTTGAGTTACCTGAGAGTAAAGAACTATTAGGCAGGTAAGGATGGACTAGCTCCCTTAACTAGGGTCCTGTATGAGTCATGGCTTTATGCATATAGCACAGCGCTTTGAACTTAACATGATTGTCAAGAGTAAGCCAGTGAAGGTTGCTGAGTTGAGTGGAAACAGAGACATGCTTAAGGACATGACAAAGGAGGCGCGCAACTGCATTCTGAATAATCTGTAGCTTTTTTAAGGAAGACTTGGCAGCCCCCAGATAGAGTACATTGCCATAATCTAGGCGGGAGATGAGCAATCGTCCTTTGGGTAAAACTAAGGAGGACCCAGAAGATTTTTCTCTGCATCTAAGAGGCCCAATTCATGCATCCTTATAAAGGTAAAGGTGGTCGGGAGGCCCTTTCACAGGGACAGAGTAATCTGTTCGGTAAAACAAAGCTAGGATGAATCATATTATGCATCTGTGCAACAATGCCTTGAGCAATGAACTTGTGACACCAGCAGCAGCAACTCCTCCGCTAAAGTGGAGGAGCGCCGCCCCACTGCTCTTTGAGCAGTGGATAAAGGAAAAATAAAATGATAATAGGACAGTGTTATCATTCTTTTATTTTTCCTAGGCAGTTTTGCGGGGCTGGGCTGTTGTCACAGCCAGCAGGGGGAGGAGTTGTTGAGGCACTTAAGTGCGCATGGAGGTTTGGCTGCCCGTCTTGGGCCGGCCAAACAGTCATGCGCACTTAGCATGTTCTCCACCGAGCCGTAATGCACAGCCTGAGTAGAGAACCTTCACAGGCTTCCACTCCCTGTCTGACTGCCAAACCGCGGTGCTCAGGCCAATCACGGCGTTGCTGTCATGCATGTGAGAGCAGCATTGTGATTGGCTTAGGGAAGCCTGTGTGCTTCCTGCTTCCGGTCCAAGAGGAACAGAAGAGGACGGAGGAGAGGTGGCTGCCAGGTAAGTTACATTTTATACTTTTTTCTCTCCCACGCCGCCGCTCCACCCGTACTACTCTGTGGCAGCCGCCACTGGACACCAGCCGCACAGTAACCCTGCTTATGAAGGATGCATGATTCAGATAAGAAGGAAGGAAGAGTACATGCGAACAATGAACCGAAAGAAAACTAATGGGCAACACAAAACACGAACCAGAATTCAGTCAGTCTTGACTCAGGATTAGGTTTCCCTCCTGATCTAGACTTCTAAAATGAACTGAATACAATCTAACAAAAGAATGGGAAACATAAATAAACTAAATAATAGTCAAGTTAAAAGATCAACATGCGTTTTTGAATAAAACATGTTAGCTTAAATTGCACAGTTCAGATCAGCCAGGTTAGTCATATTAGTAACTCATCAAATAGCCCCAGTAAGTGTAAGAGAGTGTCACCTCTGCAACAGAAATTACCGGCTGGAGCGGGCCCATTCGATGCCATCTCAGAGGAACTGCTTTTGTCTGAACTACTGTTACCAATCATGTCCAAAACCTAATACTCGCTCTTCTCCAGTGGAGGCTGTGCTCACGAATGCACTGGGGATGTCCTCTCCCAGATCTCTTGTCCTTGGTCCTCATCCCCAAGCCTCCACCCTCAGGGACCACTGTGGTGTGGGTGCGCAGTGGCCAGTCCCCGGCTTCTTCAAGCCTTTCAAAGAAATTTATTTTTGTGTAGTAAATGACTTTAAATTTGGATGGGCTAGATGTGCTTATGTAGTAGCTTCGTTATCTTCAACTTGAGTTTAATCTTCTACAATTTGTACAGTGTAGTTGAACTATCATGGTGCCGTCTGGGGAAAAACATGACCAGGGGTGACTCTTAATGGACCTTGCCAAGGCAGCACAGCCCCAACATATTGTTGTGGACTTGTAATTAAAAGGTTGGACTATGGTACACTGAGAGTGGCCACCTGGTGAGGGCCGTGCCATCAGGACTCACTGAGCTTGCTCAACCACAAAGTAGGGGACACCTCCTCCAATGTCCGCAGCTTTTGGAATCAGGATTCCAGTACACAAGTTATTGCATTGCACCTTCCCCTCTGCATCTTCAGTTTTTTCCTCAACAGTTCTGGAGAACTCCACAAGCTACATGACCTTGGCCTGAGTTCGAGGACTGTGTTCAGAGACTCCCTTTCACCTGAGTGACTCTGTCCACTCCATTACAAAGATCTTCACATGTACACTCTTCTGTCCAATGTGCCTCCCCAGGCAGGACTGGTTGTCCATTGTGGCTTGGAGTGCTGCACGAGCATTGTTATTTTCTAGTGCCTCAAAGTATCCTTTGACTTGTGGACTGTGAAACTTGACGTCTTTTTTGTTCAGCTTAATGCCTAATATGTTACTACAAAATGTTTTAGTTTTGTTTAATATTAAGAGTAAAAATACCCCTGCTATGTTCTGTCTATATGATGCATATATGTATATCAGTCATTCCCCTAGCTATCTTTATCATTGTGAAGTCAATGAATTAGGCATTGTTTACAAGTATATTTCTTAGACATTTTCATGCAATGCCATAAACACTGCACATCATGAGCAGGACAGCATCTTTCTCATGCATTCTAGTGTGAATCAAAACAAAAATGACATCATGATCTGTTGTCGTCCAAAGAGATTTGCTCTAACCAGGGAGAATGATCTTCAGGGACATTGATACTCATTCCAGACAGTTTACTATAAACTGCTGGCTGTGCAGGCCTGGAATGCGCTCAATCTGGGTTGTCAGGTATGCCGGTTCTGTATCTCGTCACTCATTATGGCAGATATTCTCTCGGTATAGATAAGTAAGCTAGTCTCTGTAGGATGAAATACATATAGGGAAGAATATGAGTAGGAATGCAAATATGGCAAATAACATAGTATAATACCAGCTTTTATTATTCTGTGTCCATTCTGCATTCATGATATTATCAATATATTTGTGGTATTCATTACCACTATTCTACATATGTTTTGTACAAGAATGGTGCGTAGAAAACATTTAGTACACAAATCCATGTTTCTACGTGTGTGCTAACCTGTGTGCGGACGGCTAGGCTGAGAGGATCTCGCCAACAAGTGAAATTGTGAATTTAATGGAAGGGTTGAGGCTTTTCAACATTTGGTTTTATTTGCTATATCCTTGACTGTAACTTATCTCTTGTCTAGTTAGGTCCTTATCATTGCCCTCTTTTTGATGGTGCATACCAGTGCTCCAATTGAGGCACCAACCATCTATACTAGATTCTGTTTGCTGGGTTTGACTGCTCCCACGAATCAAGCTAAGGATACCAACTTCATTTTATCCTCCAATTTCAAATTCCATGTCCTTTACAGAACTATTCAGCTAGCATTATTACATTTGCTAATAGGCATTAGACCACAAGTTTGGAAACACTGATCTAGCCTGCATATTATCTGCCTACTATAGAACATGGATAACTAGGTTATCTCTGACATTACCCGGACCGTGCGACGACCCTGACTGCCCCAACTGCCCGTCGCAAGCCATATTATTTTTGATTCTTGCTTTCATGTTGCTGACACTCTTCCTTGACCAAAGACTGATAGGCTTGTTCCTTACAATGCATGGTCACTGTCCATCTGCCTTGGTCACCATACCAGTCACAAAGTCCTTCTACCTCTAAACCCCTAACAGCTTTCTTAGCTGAGGTGTTACATCTATCAATCATGCCTTACTCTGAGCTTTTCTTCTGCCTAATGTTTGCCAAAGTGCTATTTTAGAGGATGTGAACACGAAAATGTTGGCTGTAATAATAGGAGTTGAAATAACACAGACTGTTTGTTAGAAATGGGGTTTCGGGTTTGCAAAGGTATGCACTCTGTCCAAGCAGTAAGCACCACTTTAGTCAGGGTAAGGTAGATACACTAAAAGATAACTTGTGCTCACCCAATCGTAGCTTGGCACAGAGAAGTCAGGCTTATCTTAAGAGGCAATGTGTAAAGTATGTGTTGGGAAAAGAAGGGAAAAGAAGAAACTTTTACTCGAAAAACTTGGATTGCATAGTAGCAATGTGATGTAACATTGTTGGAAAGACAACAGTATTGTTTCATGTACAGATGTGATGAATTACAGGATTGGATTTGATTGTATTAACATTGAATTAAAATTGTTAAGTACAGTAAAAAAGGGTTTAAGTACTTTTACTTTGATTAAGAACGTTGACTTTTGTTAGAACCTCATACGTCTATGAGTTGTGCGCCTTGTGTGTTGTGTACATTTTTGTACTCCAATGAGGTAAAGTATTTGTACAACACACACAATGACAACACCACAAAAATACTCCACACAGGGTTAGAATAATTGATTATATATTTTATGAGTAAAACAAGGCCAAAATTACAAATCCAATAAGTAGAACTGAAGTTATTAATTTTTAAAGATTAAATCCAAATGCAGTGCTTAAAACCAAATAGGCCTTAGGGGTTACTTAAGGTCTTGTTGGACCGGGGCAAATCCACAGTTCAGGCCGACCACAATGGAGGGTATGCCGGCTACAGAACTCACGCAGATCCTGCGAAAAAAGTACCTTGGATGGAGGAAGCGTCTACGTCGAAGAGTCAATGCAACAGTTCCAATCCACGCAGTCCGTTGAATCAGTCGGTGATCAGCTCCTGAGTCGGCATCGAAGGGCAATGCATCGGTTCTGATCGGCGCAAAGTCGTCACTGCATCGATTTCAATAATTCTGCACAGCAGAATGTCACTTTCAAGGGCCCAGGACTGGATTGGCACCACATGGCAGCAATGGACTCACGGATAGCAGAGTCCGGGTGCTGTTGTAGGGTTAAAAGAAGTCCTTGATGGCCCTGAGACTTCAGAACAGAGGGTAAGCCAGCATGCCCTTGGAGTCACTCTGGGTTCAAGTGAGAAGGGTCCAGTCCTTGTCCTCAGCAGGGCAAAGGTCAGCAGGCAACAGGGTAGCACAGCAAAGCAGAAAAGCAGTTCTTCCAGAGCAGCAGTCAGAGTTGCAATCCTTGGAGCACAGCAGTCTTTACTCCTGGCAGGTTTCTTTACTGGTCTTGGTAGGGTCAGAGGCCCAGTACTTATACCCAGTTGTGCCTTTGAAGAGGGGCTGAGTTCAAAGCAGGCCCTTTAAGTACACAGATCCCTCTTTTTTCCCAGCCCTGGCTCAAGACTATCAATAAGGGGTAATCAGCCCTTTGTGTGGAAAGCAGGGCAAAAACAGGGCACCTCCTATTCAGGTGTAAGTGTCAGTTTCCCCCCTCTCTTCCTGCCCAGGAAGAGCTATCAGAATGCAGATAAATGCAGATGAGTTCTCAGTCACACCCACCCTTCCTGTGTTTGTGGCTATCTAGAGGGAATGTAGCTGTCACCCACCCCAGACATGTATTGGAGATAGGCTGCAAGGCACCCAGAGCAGTAAGAGCAAAGAGATGTCCACTTTCTAAAAGTGACATTTCTAAAATAGTAATATTAAATGCAACTTTACCAGTAAAGAGAATTTATCATTGCCATTTCGAAGATATAAAAACATGAAGCAGCTTCTCCTTTCTAATCAGGAATTAAAGCTGAAAAATGTATTAAGTAATTCCCAATGCTAGCCTATGAGAGGAGTAGGCTTCACAGTAGTGAAAAATGAATTTGGGTGTTTGTCACTACCAGGACATGTAAAACTTAGAAGTAGATGTCCTACCTTTTACTTACGCAGCACCCTGCCCTTAGGGCTACCTAGGGCCTACCATAGAGGTGACATGTGTAATACAAGAGGAGTTTAAGGCTTGGCAAGTGGTTTTAAATGCCAAATCGAAGTGTCAGTAGACTGCACACAAAGGCCTTGCAATGGCAGGCCTTAGACATGTTTGAAAGGCTACTTGTGTGGGTGACACATTCATTGCTGCAGGCCCATTAGTTGTGTTTAGGTTACATGCCCTGGGTATATGGTATACCACTTTACAAGGGACTTTCAAGTAAACTAAATATGACAATTGGGTATACACCAATGTCACCATGATTAGGGGAGAAGCACATGCACTGATCAGCAGTGGTAAAGTGCTCTGTGTCCTAAGGCCAACAAAAAGATACAGCAAGAAAAGGAGGTAAGCAGGCAAAAGCTTTGGGGGAAGACCACCCTAAGGATGACAGGGCTAACACTGTTTCTATTACTTTTTGATATATAATATAACTGCAGCTGGGGAAAACTCATTTTCAGGTTTTACCTGCACAGCGCTTGCACTGTGCTTGTGAAATCTCTTGTATTTAATATATCTTATAGGGGGCTCTTATCAGTTCCCATCTCTGAATTACTGTGTTCATTCTCTTTTGTGCGGAACTTTTTTTTTGTTTACTTCCCCTGGCTGCACACATTACAATTCTTCTACTAAAGCTGTCTACACGGGAAACAGTTGGAGCACCGCAGCCTCAGCCACGCGTGTTCCGACATTGCATGCGTATCCACGCTTGCCTTAACCACGCATATGCCTTGACCACGCAATGGCTTAGTGGGGTAGCTTGTTTGGTTTGGGGGTAGTTTTCAGGGCTGGGAGGGGATCAGGATAGTTTTTAAGGATGGGGGTCAGGAATTTTAGGGCTCAGGGCAGGGGACAGGGGTGGGGGATAGATTTGCGGGCTGGTGGGGCTTGGGGTAGCTTTCAGGGTTGGGGGGTCGGGAGCTTTAGGGCTCAGGTAAGTGGACAGGAATGGGGCAGTTTTCAGGCTGAGGGGGCAGTTGGACTGGGTCAGGGAGGAGGTGGGGGTAGTTTTTAGGGGGTGTGGGCTGGCTTTAGGGCTCAGGGAGGGGGCCTGGGGCCGGAGTTGTTTTTAGAGGGCTGAGTTTTAGGGCTCAGGGCAGGGGACATGAAAGGGGCAGTTTTCAGGCCGAGGGGCAGTTGGACTGGGGAAGTGGGGAGGTGGGGGTAGGTTTCAGGGGGTGGGAGATGGTTTTAGGCCTCAAGGAGGGGGGCTGGGGTCAAAGTAGTTTTTTGGGGCAAGGGGGTCAGATTTTAAGGATCAGGATAGGGGGTCGGGGTAGTTTATAGGGCTGGGGTGGGTAGAATATACTGCAGGATGGCCAAATTTTAGGGCTCAGTGCAGAGGGGCAGGAGTGTGATATTTACCACACATGTCCATTCGCCAATCATGCCTTTTTCCACAAACTTGCGAGGTAAAGGCATGCGTGGTAAAGACGTGGTCGTGGTTAAGACCTCGTGGTTACAGCATGCGTTGTTGAGGCATGCATTGTTCCATCACACAACTTTTCTCACTGTTTAAGCCCCATTCACTGTCAAGATAAGATCTCTTCCAACGGAAAAGGCAGACAGCTTCTAACAGTATGCTGGAATGCTTGCTTTTTATTAATTAGTTTTGTAAAGGAGATGCTTTAGCCTTAGAACATTTGTCTTTTTTCCAATTCATGCCTCAGTACCTTTCTTTGCACTTTGTAGGCATTATCGGATTGATTTTTTCAACTTAATCTATTTGGTCATTATGATCAAATTCTAAATACTGTAGTAAACATTGCACTTTAAAAATGAAGTTAATATACAAGATCTATGCTATATTTTACTACTAAACAGGCAGCCACAAGTTCAGTTACCTTGCAGAAAACAGGGTCATGATTTAAATGGTGCAGCAGGTGCAGTGGCACCTGGGTCAACAGTTGTCATTACTCCATTTAACACCAAATATTGCTATATTTTACTACTAAACAGGCAGTCACAAGTGCAGTTATCTTGCAGGCAACAGGGTAACTTATTGAGTGGTGCTGCAGGTGCAGTGGCACCGGGCCCAAATGTTATCAGAACTCCTCTAAACACTTAATATTGCTATATTTTACAACTAAACAGGCAGTCACAAGTGCAGTTATCTAGCAAGCGCTAGGGTCATGATTTTAATAGTGCAGCAGGTGCAGTGGCACCGGGACCAAATGTTCCAGGCACCCCACTAAACACATCTTATTGCTATATTGTACAACTAGCAGGCAGTCATAATTGTAGTTATCTTTCAGGCACTAGGGTCATGATTTGAATGGTGCAGCAGGTGCAGTGGCACTGGGCCAAAACATTGTCAGAACTCCTCTAAACACCTAATATTGCTATATTTCACTACTAAACAGGCAGTCACTATTGCAGTTACCATGCAGTTGAAAGGGGCTTAATTTAAATGGTGCAGCAGGTGCAGTGGCACCGGGGCCAAAAGTTGTTATAACTCCACTTAACACCAAATTTTGCTATATTTTACTACTAAACATGCAGTCACAAGTGTAGTTATCTTGCAGGCTACAGGGTCCTGATTTGAATGGTGCAGCAGGTGCAGTAGCATCGGGCCCAAACGTGGTCAGAACTCCTCTAAATAGGTAATATTGCTATATTTGACTACTAAACAAGCAGTCACAATTGCAGTTACCTTGCAGTTAAAAGGGACTTGATTTGCATGGTGCAGCAGGTGCAGTGGCACTGGGGCCAAAAGCTCTAGTCACCCCACTACACACCTAATATTGCTATATTTTACTACTAAACAGGCAGTCACAAGTGCAGTTACCTTGCCGACAACAGGGTCATAATTTGAATGGTGCAGCAGGTGCAGTGGCACAGGGCCCAAAATTTGTCACACCCTCCTCGAAACACCTAATATTGCTATATTTTACTACTGTACAGGCAGACACAATTGCAGTTGTCTTTCAGTTAAAAGGGGCATGATTTGAGTGATGCAGCAGGTGCAGTGGCAATTGGGGCCAAAAGCTCTAGGGACCCCACTAAATGCAGAATATTGCTAAACTTTACTACTAAACAGGCAGTCTCAAGTGCAGTTATCTAGCAGGCACTAGCACCATGATTTCCATGGTGCTGCAGGTGCAGTGGCACGGGGGCCGAAAGTTGTCAGAACTCCTGTAAACACCAAATATTGCTATATTTTACTACTAAATAAGCAGTCTCAAGCGTAGTTACCTTGCACGTACTAGGGTCATATTTCAATGGTGCAGCAAGTGCAGTGACACCGGGGTCAAAGCTCTAGGGACCCCTCTAAACACCAAGTATTGCTATATTTTACTACTAAGCAGGCAGTCACAAATGCAGGTATCTTGCAGGCACTAGGGGCATGTATTGAATAGTGCAGCAGGCGCACTGACATCGGGCCAAAAAGTTGTTAGAATTCCTCTAAACACATAAAATTGCTATTACATCAATTCATTCTATTATTTCCCTCATTCATTTAATTTTTCAAAATGTTCTTATTACTTACCCGCACCATAAACCTAGTAAGAGCAGAATATATTGCCTTTTTGTACATAAACAGATCATAAAACTTTACCAGACTTTCTTTAACTTATATTGTACAACTGCTCAGCAAGCTACAACTCACAATAAAAAACAGCTTATTATTAATCACATAGGCGAAACAATGCATTTACCAATGCTTGTTCAATTTGTTATGTTATGATATGTTTTGTTATCTTTTCCAAAAACTACTTCTTTGGAGTGCCATGCCCAAAGGATTGAAAACCTTTTTAAGTTCATACTTAACCCCTACCTCTCACATCGATTTAAGAGAATCTCGAACCTTCCATTTCTTTCCAAAATTCCATGTCCAACCATAAAAGTGTTTTCTCTCTCTGATTGCAGGCTACATGGTGACACTGCACGATATCAATAACTTAGGGGCATATTTACAAGGGCTTTATTTCCGCTTTTTTGGCTTAAAAAGCCAAAAAAGCGGAGATAAAACTATCGCCCTATTTACAAGAGGGTGCAAACATGCATAATCGCATGTTAGCACCCTTTTTCCCAATGCCTCCCTTTGCATCTCTAATGAGATGCAAAGTGGGCGTCACTGGGCGTACCCCGGATGGACTACCTTGCAAATATCGCTGATGTTCACATCGCGATATTTACAAGGCAGCCCACAGGATTTTAGCATACGTTAGATTATGGCGAAAACTGCCGTTTTTGCCAAAATCTAACGTCTGCTAAAATCCTGACTTACCTATGTTTGACATCAGGGGTGGATTATGCTGATACGACCACAGGGTCGTATCAGCAGGTTATCGCCGTTTTGCAGGGAACATCGCTGGAAAACCAGCGATGTTCCCTGCAAAACGGCGATAACCTCGCTATCTCTGGAATTTTTATCGCCCTGGAGAAACGCGTTGTTAATAACGCGCTACCAGGGCGATAAATTCCAGAGATAGCCTGCGATAGGAAATTCGTCGCTAAGCACGGCCAGCGATAATTATCGCTGGCCGTTGATAATATGCCCCTTTATTAGCAAATATTTTGAGTTTATTTGCAGGACGACAATAGGAAAGAGAGAACGCACTAGACACAAATATAATGGTATACAGTGATCTCCCTATTTCATGCCAATGAACTATAAAATTATTTTTTGCGCATTATATTTTTGTGACTACAACTCCCAAGTGAAGGTGCAGAGCTAAATACATTTCTGATGTTTCAAGGTGTCACACAGTAACTCCATGTATTTCCAACTGATGTGGTTAATGTGCATAAATCTATTCATCCAGGGGTGCAGTTTGCTTCACGTCCCTCTTGACTCCAGAGCGCTGCACCTTTTCAAGGTGAAGAAGCAAGCCCGAAGCTTGGAACGCGACCAAGCCAGCATCTGACAACCATCTGGGCTCGTACCCGTTGAGACTGTCAATAAAATCCCTTGCCGGTGCCCCTGCTTAAAAAACAACACAGCAAATGCATTTGTTTTTTGTACGGTATTGAGGAGCTTGTATAACAAACATTACCTAAGTCTATCTGTTGGTTTCTTCGTGGAATGAAAATCTTACATAAGATGTCACTCGTCAGTCTGTTGACCAAGTCCTATTACTGATGCAGATTATAAAAACAAAAAAGTTAACTAGGTCTCCCATATTTTATTACATTTTCCATGATTTTATTCTTTGTAGTTTTTGGCGCCATCTGTTTATTTTCCAATTCTTACCCATTTCACACATTTGTCTAAATTCAATTCTATTTTCATTATGCTTCATAAACTCTTGCTGTCTGGTAAATATTGGTTCAGATTTCGTATCCCTATATGTGCATGTCATTTAATATTGCCTAGCTTCCTTGCTCTCGCTAGAGAGAACATTGACTGCCTGATACAATATCTTGATTCTAAATAATTGTAAAATGGGCAGAAATGTCCCTTGAGAAGAAAAAATAATATTTCCGTACAATATACATTAGGAGTCAAAGTGCAATGAGGTGAGTCACTAGGAAATATCGTTTTGAAACAAAAAACGCCCAAATCGGAAATGTGTGGTGATTAGCTGCAGGGGATTCACTGAAACAATCATTTGGCACTCAGTCACGGGTAGTATATCATACAATTATCCTTCTCACGATCAACACCGACCTCAAAAACAGCTAACTGCGCAGACAAATGGAGGAGAAGAGCTCTCTAACACAACCCCTCCCAGGGGCGAGTCCTCCTCCCCCCCTTGCCCACTTAACTGCGTCCCTTTTACCTTTACATTACACTACTGACAACGTGATATGGTGCCTTAAAAGGGCGCAGTTTATTCAGACATAACATGTTTGTACCTTCCGCAATTTCATTGGTCATTCATAAACATCCATGTTATTGTATACTTCCATTGTCTTTGTATATTCATCGTTGTTATTTGCTCCCAAACAATATAGTTTTGGGAGGTGCCCCTTTGGCCGGGCCTCTGTGTCTGCGGTTCCAGGCTTCAACTTGCTACCGAATTTGGTGGGTGTCCGGCAGGTGGGCTGCAAGTGCCGTTCTGCTTGCCCTGGACCCTTTGTTGCCCCTCGCCTGCTCCTCAGGGCCCCTGCCGTGTGGCATCCCTTGGACCCTGTGTGAGCATCTCATCTACGCAGCCTGTGGCTGTGTCCTGTCCTTTAGCGCCTTCAGTACCCCTGCCGTGAGACATCCCAAGGGCCCTGTGGGAGCGTCACATCTACTCTGCCTGTGGCTGTGTGCCGTCATTAGCTCCCTCAGTGCCCCTGCTGTGAGGCATCCCAAGAACACTGTGTGAGCCTTCCATCTACCTCTAGTAAATTTTCTCTCTTTTGTATATCTTTCCTGGGTTCCTTCCGCCATGCTACCTACGGTTTTACGATCAGAGGGAGCTCCCCCTGCTCTCCCTTCCCTTCCTTCCTCCCGAGAAACCCATCTGCGTTTTTGACTGACTCAGGAGGATCTTCACATAACCTGCCCCCAATTCCCCGTCTGCCCGGCGTATGCAGGCCGCTCCTGGGTT
Source organism: Calotriton arnoldi (assembly GCA_963921515.1). NCBI lineage: Eukaryota > Metazoa > Chordata > Amphibia > Caudata > Salamandridae > Calotriton > Calotriton arnoldi. Next base: position 340,810 of record CAWUFW010009077.1, read on the forward strand.
ATCTGCTGCGGGGGCCACTATCTCACTGACCCTGCATGCCCCAATGAATGCCAGCGCCACCGCTGCCCTAAACAGCTTAGCCTCCAGTTCCGTGGTGCCTACCTCATTTAGTGCCCGTGTTATTTTCCGTAGGACTGCAAAAAACAATGGGCCGCACTAGTGCCTTGCTGACAGTTGTGGGAGATTATAGGGCTTGTTCCCAGTAGCGGAAACATTTGAACCTGCGCATGCTAACCACTGATCTAACTATTACTTCCCAGCACCAAGTGGGATGCCAATAGGAGGCCGTCTTACAACAGGCAGCATGGCTTCACCTTTATTACCCTCTAGTGCAGTGATTTCGGCTGCATTTCCCTTATTTAAATTATTCGTGGTGTCCCTGCCTCTAACTTTGAGGACCCTGGAGCCTGATTTGACATACCCGAAAGTTATGCTTTTTAACTCATTAAGCTATGCTCCAATCCGTCTCTTAAAACAATTACACAGGTGGGAGACAGGTACCTTATACCACCACCCTAAACTTACACCGATAGCATCAATCCTCTGTGTTTAAAGCAATGCACGGGCAATGTTATACCAGACAGCTGACTACAAGTACTCTGCACCTGGGCCAGCCATATTTTTTGGCCATGTCCAAAACCGCTTTCAATTTATGATTGAGTTTCAAGCTCTGTCATGTCCTGTTTGGCCAGGTCACTGACACCGCCTGGGACACTGGTCCAAGTTCTAGATGTGTTTACATCTAATATTTAGGGATAGTGACATGTGTTTTCAATATTAAGACTACACATAATCCCTATGACTACGAGAGTTCCTGTTTTGATCTACAAGTAACTCTGTATGGATGTTTGCATGAAACAAACGCAATATTTCTCTGCAAAATTATCTACAAGACTCATACATCACCCACATCAAAATTGAATTAAGGAACATGGTATTTGAAACATCTGTTTAAGCATTATTCAAGGTCATCCGGGCAAGACTCTATGGAAAACAGCGTTGGTTCTATCCAGGACCTCCTGAAGAGCTGGGGCCCTGGGCCAAAGCCCACTTTACCCATGCCTTAACGTCTCTGCTTGACAACGAACCATCCCACTGACCTATTTCTTGCCATAACTTTGTGCTCTGTCTGGTACCGACTTTGCCGCAGGCCCATTAACCTTGCCTACTGCCTCTCGATCTGATAACAATTTCCCCTTGAGTTAAGGAAGCTGCACTCTAGAGAAGTAACTAAGCAGCTTATTGGTTTGAGCACCCCCTCTGCCTCCTTTTGACAACAACAGGCATTCATGAAGGGAGGCCAAAGCAATGTATGCAGAGATCTTTTAGCTGTTGCAGCAGGGGCTCCCGTGTTGTTCGGCCCCATTTTACAGAAAATAATTGCGTGGGCTAGGACTAATCGTAATGCAGTTTGCTGGCAAGTGCTCCCGTATTAGCCATGTGGGCACAAACATACCAGGCTGCTCTAAAACGAGGGTCGAAATGTGTGCCCTTACTGCAAAAGTACATAATTAATCTTTGTTCTAACCAAAGTATACTCATCTTCTTACCTAGGCCGTTGCACTGAATTTCCAAACACCACACCTTCAATGTATGTGCCATTAAAACACACTAACTTACTAACCCATATAATTGTTGATTTAACGCGAAGTAGATCGATGGGGCTGTTGCATGTGGTGCTCCAGCCACATTTTTACCGTCAAGGCACTATCCGTTTAGTGCAACAATAACTAATGTGCTTAGTTTAGCGCTTTGAGCTACCATCTGTTCCTCGGATATTATTTAAGTCAACGATCCTTTTTGGGGAGGCCACCCCGTTTGTGTAAAGGACCCCATCCTATGAACTTTGCAACTCGAAAGATATGACTTGATCGCCAACCATCCCTCTGGGACCTGACAAGAGATGGCACCATTCGAGGAGCTCAGCTTTCCTGCGCCATGTGTGAGTACTTAACAGAGTTATGTCTCATTTGTGTACATACATATAATCTCTTCACAGTGTAATACGTATTGTAAAATATTTTCCAACATTTCTGAGAGAAAGTACCACTGCCTATAATTTTACCTCAGAAACCACACTCATTGCAACACCAGGATTTGAACACATAACCTTTGGGGTAAGAGTCAGAGACCTTAACTGTTAGGCCACAGTGACTCAACCGCCTTTGGGCTGGTTCCGCAACCCACAAATGGGGTGACACCCAAATTTTGAACTAGCAATCTGTACCCTACGTACCCCAGTGGCTGCAAACCTAAATGTACTATGCACTCGGATTTCAAAACATCAGGGCTCTGCGTGCCAATCGGTAACGACGTGCAGAGTCGGCCCACGTATAACTTGCATGTTATTTCTACCATCCTCAACAGTTAGAATGGGACTCTGGGAGGGAAGGCTCAGGACATGTGACTCTTTTGGGGACTGGACTCCTTCCGGATTCCTGCAGCTCCTCTTCTAACCTCGTGCTTACCTCCTTTATCTTCTGCCAATCACAGCTTCGGGCCGCAGCTCTGGTCATATTCCCCTGCGCCCTGACCGGGCCCCCTCTTATAAGCCCCCGTTGTGTTGGCTCCGAATGCCCATGCGAGGCCTATTTTTGTCTGGGCTCCTGCTCCTCTAGCTGCCAATAGCAGTGTGACCGGACACGAGCACTGCGGCCCCCATGCAGTCGTTCTACAACCTCCGCAGTTATTTCTGTGAACCTTCCCACCCGGTCATACCGGTACCAGGGAGGGTGTTCCAGGAAGAATCTGGCGCCTCTTGCAGCCCATCTTGTGCTGCACCCGATACTACCCACGCAGGCCTACCTTATGTGCCCCGTCACCTCGTTGCCACTGCTGGCCCTAAGCGCTGATCACAGACCCGTCCCTGCACCGATCGTATAGTGTGAAATAAACAGGCTGTAATGTGCCCCACCACTCATGCCATTTTTGCTAGTGGAAGCCTTATTAATTATGACCTGGGCTCACCTCAACCATGAGAAGATAAAAGTGTCTTCGGGGGCACCGCCGCCCGCTCCGACCCACTATGTGGTGCGCGACCTGGCCGGCCATCCCAGTGCAAGACAGGGCCTCCTGCATCTGATTTTCTGATTTCTTGCGCCTCAACTGCGTCGCTCCATACGCACCGGGGCTCGATGGCTCAAGTGCCCCAGGAAGCCTGCCGTCTGGCCCTGCCCCTCGTTGCCATTGCTGGTCCTAGGCACACCGCCGTACTGGCTCCAGGTGCCCGTGTGTTCCTGAATCTGTTTCTCTCCTCCCCGCCATTGTCCTTGCTTCATCTTGTGGACCTCGGAGTGTGACCATAGCTCGCTGCACAGCACCTCAGTGTTTCTGCCCCTTAGGTTTCGTCTCTGGTGAACGTTGCTGGCGCTGCTCCCGGGCAAAATCAGTTGGCCTCCTCGCCGGTCATGGAGCTCGAAACCAGGCTCCCGATCGCCATCCTCCACAGGTTCAGTCCGCCGACGCCGGGCTGCTCCGCTCTAATACGCCTTGCCCACGGCTGGGAGACCGGTCACCGCTGGCCCCCACTGGTTCTCAGCGACGCCGTGCTCCGCTCCTCTGCTCTTCATTGTTGAAGGTGGGGGTCGGCCTCAGCCCCTCCGACGCCTCACTTCACTCCGCTGGTCCTTGAGGGTGCAGGAATCCGCCTTTGGCCTTCTGACGCCACACTTCTTGGTGGGTTGCACGCTTCGGTCGTTGTCGGTCGTCCACAGGTAGGATTCCTTCTTCTCTTTGCAGGGGGGGGTTGTATGCGAACTCAGGGCCTCACGCCCTTATTTAACCCCTCCAGCTGCTTGCCAACTCACCCTTTGATTGGGGGTGGCTGTTGGCTATCCGCCCCTCCTTTTGCGGGCTTCGCGACGGGGGGGGGAGCTTCCCGCCTCCAAGCGGCATTTGCCCCGGGCCCCCATTGGGTCCGACTGCGCCTTGCATGGCCCGGGTTTCAAACAGCAGGTCCAGACAAGAGAACTCTACCACCCTTAGAAAGATGTGCATCAACAAACAATGGTGTGGGTACTAACACCACTTGACAATGACAAACTTTTACTAGATTGACGTTGTCGATGCTTGCTGATTCACTGGTTCTTGTGTATTACGACGCAACGTACAGGGGAGTAGCTTGGTCAGTAAGATTAGAGCGTGTAAACTTCAGATTTCCCAACATTTACGCCGGCATATCTGTTAAAATATATTATCTGAGAAGCAGGACACGAGGAGGGGCGAAGAGGCTGTGGAAAGAGAGGAGTGTGGATCGTTAGGGGTACTTAAAACACAATAGTTTTCAAACTAAGCAAGTTTTAAGGCAGAGACGAGAGAGAGTGTGTGTGCGCGTTTGAGTGTGTGTGGGAGTGTATATGTGTTTCTCAGTGTGGGCTTGCGAAAATCCAGGGTGAAATCCAACATACACCTCACCATATCCGACTGAAAGCACCTGTGCCCAACTATTTATCACAGGATACATTTTTAGGGGGTGTTGTAACACCCCAAACACCCCCAATAGAGCTGAGCCCCTGGCAACCTACAACATGTTGTTGTTCCAAATGTACACAACATTACATCTTGTTAAAACAGTTTCGAAATCTGTGGTTACAACCTATTGCCGTTATATGGAAATTCAAGACAAGCAGACATGCAGGTTTACAGTGCTGTCCTATGGGTTTTGCATTTTACACATGATATGCAACCAACAATTACATTCTACGAGGTCTATAGAGGTCTCTCAGCCTTGATATGGGGGACCAAGGACAGGCTCACCTGACCAATACCAGAAGGAACAGGACCAGGAGGACCAGGGTCCCGGAGCCAGAAGACAATAACCTGGAGGGCTGACATCAGGAGGACTAGGGCTAATTATACCAGGAGGAGCAAAATGTACAGGAACAGGACAGATCCTAAATGGACAGAATCAGGACCAGGTGCAGGAAGACTGGGAATAAGACCAGGACCTCAGGGAGATCTATGACCAGGAGGATGGGTAGAAGGAGGGCCAGGGGTTCATGGGGGCAGAAAGTTCAGGTACAGAAGGACCAGGACTGGGAGCATCAGAACATGACTAGGACGTGGAGTTCCAAGAATAGGAGGAGCAGTAGGAGCAAAGTCAATAGGAAGAAGAAAGATGAAGATTAGGAGGAGAGGACCAAAGAAGGAAAATGACCAGAAGCAAACAGACCAGGAGGAAGATGATAGTAATAAGAAGGATGGTTAAGGATGGTGAAGACGAACAGAAGAGCAAGGAGCAAGATGAGGATCAGAAGGAGCAACCTCAGGTGATCAAACCTAATCCTCAGCTACACTAAATACCAGAGGGAGCATTACACAAAGTGCCACAGTGGTGCAATAAATATGCGTGCCCACTGTGCCAGGGCAATTTGGTATTACAGAAGGGTCTGCAGCCGCTTGAGCAGCCCCTTCTGCAATACAGATCACACTGACACACATCTAGTCCTGGCATGATCCTAAGGGGGTGTTCCCTCAGTTGCACAGAGACATGGACTCATGGAGATGAGAAAACACTTTGCCTCTGCATCCATGCCAAATTATAGACATGTGAGGGCCACAAAAGGGTGGAGCAGTCAGGGTGCCTTTTCAGTGCAACCATTGAAAGGGGACACGGGGGTAGCAGGGAATCCCCCTCCCAGGTATCCCTCTGCAGGTAGGTGCATTCACTCACTGCATCCATCTGCAGGGGCATCTGTGTCCCCTTTTGAAAGGCAGGCCATTTTGGCACCTGCAAAGTGAAAGACTGACTGGCTGCTTCAAACCGCCTGTCCCCCTTTTGCTAATGCACTGGTCCCAGGCAATCTCCAGTTTGCCAAATGCCAAGAGGGCAGCACATTATCTGTAGTAGGGTGCAATGACCACGTCCGAGAGCAACACACCCTGTTAAAACGTCTCTGAGGTGCAGACCAGGGCAGCTGTCCCTTTACAAAATACTTCCCAAGTTCTCTTCAGCTACACAATACCCTGCGTGAGCCAAAGGATCAAGGTAGATGATTCTACTTAGAGCTCCTTTGTTTGCACCCTACCACATAATTGCTACATGAAAATGTAGGAATACACAAATATGATCTTTAGCTAGCACTTTTAAATATGGTAATTATTTAATAGCACCATCTGACTGCAGAATGAGGAGAAATTGCTGGGGAAATACTGTTACCATAGATGCAGTATTTTCCCAGATCAGAATATGACCACATGTAAACTTTAACAACCCATAATGAGTTAGATAAAGTAAAGAATAAAGAAAGTGGTATTCAAAATGGTCAATAAATGAACATAAAAGAATACTAACACTCTATAAAAAAAAAAGAAGAAAATAATAACTTAGGGGGCGATTACGATAACAGCAGTCGGACTGCTGCCAGCTATCACATCAGTAAGGAGACTGACCGACAAGCAGGTGAAGGTCCGACTGCCTAATTATTTTGTGACCGCCGAGCTGGCAGTTGGAAAAGTGCTCATTTACATGTGACCACCGGACTGGCAGTTGGAAAAGTGCTCATGTACACTGTAGCTTGTGTTGCGGCCCTGGAAAGCAGTGTAAAAGAGAACTTTGTGCACATCCACGCACTGTGGTGCATGGCACACAGTGCATGGATGTGGTTGGGGGCACTACATGTGCCCCCATGGGCCACTTTGCAGTGGCCTACGAGTGACGGGGGCCCTGTTTGGGGCCCCCAAAGTCCCTTTACCACAGCCTTTTCATGGAGGTGGGACCGCCATGAAAAGGCTGTTGGAAAGGGACATCGCAGTCCCGACGGCGGTGCCTGCCTTGGCACAGCCTCTTGTCGGGACTAGGATTACGACCGCCGCCCTGTCAGGATCAGATGATCCTGTTGGAGGCAGCGGTCTTTCCCCACTGACGTCTGCGGTACAACCGCCTGCATTGTAATGTGGCGGTCCACCCGACATCGTAATCAGGCACTAATTGTTTATATTTAATTTTGTATCAACTAACAAAAGTTGGAAATGTTTGAAATTGTCATTTTTATTTATAAAAATTTACCAATTGAGAAAGTACAAATATATTAAAAAGTATTTAAATATAAACGTATTAATTTTCAGCACTTATTAATATATAGAACTGAAACAAGCAATTGTAAAAAAATAACAAATAGTATTTGTTTGTTAAAAAACTGTCATCTGTTTTTTGAAAAATACTGTATAAAAATTGGATTTTTTTTTACAATTTGTGAAAAATAAAAAACGTATGTTTATGAAACATAAAAATATAAATACACTTGAAAATGTAAAATAAATAGTGAAAAATGTTTGTAACTGTTAGAAATGGGCGTCTCTAGTTGGCAGAGGTAGGTACCTTTGTCCAAATAGCGGCCCTTGCTTTTAGTCAGGGTAAGATGGATACACTACTAAAATAACCCCTGCTTACCCCCTTGGTAGCTTGGCACGAGCAGACAGGCTTATCTCAGAGGCAGTGTGTAAAGCATTTGTGAATACATACAGTAATACAGTGAAAACACTACAAATGGACACCACACCAGTTTAGAAAAATAAGTAATCTTTATCTAAACCGAAACAAGACCAAACAACAAAAATCCACAATACAGTTATCAAGATATCCTCAAAAACAGGTTATTCACTCAATTAAAGTTTATAGCAACAAATAACTCCGCCTGGAGTTATTACGACACTGTGCCGGATAAAAATCCCAAAGAACGGCGCCGACCACGAAGTGCGCGCCGTCAGGCGCGGAGTCAAGCAGACCTCCAAAGAACAGTACCTTGGAATTGATGAAAGCAAAGACGGTGCACGGCGTCGGGGAGGTTATGCTTCGTTGGTGCCGGGCGGCGTTGGTGCCGGGCGGCGTCGGTTCCTTACGACCCCAGGGGAGGTGAAGCCTCTGTTCCTTACTGCGGTGCAGGGGAGGTGAGACGTCAGTTCCTTACTGTTTCGGGGAGTTGACGTCACGTGGCGGCGAGGCATCGGTTCCTTACGACGGTGCAGTATCGACGGATTCAGGAGTCATCCACGTCGAGTATCGGCTCCGCGGTGATGAAGCATCAGCATCGGTGAAGTCGGGGCTGTAGTGCGAGTCGGGACGGTGCGTTGTGGGCATCACGAGCAGTGTCCTCGGCTCCGGTGCAGGTTACAGCATCACTCGCCGGCATCGGTGTTGCAATTTCCTTCTGTGGCAGCTGAAACAGCAGTTCCAGATGTAGAGTGACAGAGGAAATTAAGTCTTTGTGTCCCTGAGACTTCAGAACAGGAGGCGAGCTCAATTTCAAACCCTTGGAGATCTTTTCCTCAAGCAGGTGACAAAGCAAACAGCAAAGTCCTTTTCCCCTTTCCTTGGCAGCAAGTAGCCACTGCAGACCAACCCCAGACAGCAAACAGCACAGGGGCAGTATTCCTCCTCAGCTTCTCCGGCTCTTCTCCTTGGCAAAGGTTCCTCTTGATTCCCAGAAGTGATCTAAAGTTCTGGGGTCTGGGCCCCAATATTTATATCACAAAATCCTTTGTTCTCTGGTGGCAGAGAAGCCCTGTTCTCAGTCCAAACTGGTTCTGTCCTCTCTGGTGCAGCTTCCTGGCAGGAGGTGGAGACAGCATTGTCCTTGGCAGACCAGGCACATTCAGGTGAAAGGAAATCTCCTCCCCCTACTCTAAATGCAACCCAGGTCTATTCAGCCCAGCCCTGACTCATCAGGCTCTCTGGAGCCACTACCCCTCTCCAGCCCCTGTCATCTAAAGCCAGACATGCAATACACAAACCTAGCAGAGGCACACTGGATGGCTAAGCAAGAAAATACCTACTTTTTAAAAGTGGTATTTTCCAACACAGAATGTAAAAATCACCCTCACTAAAAGATGCATTTTAACATTCTGATTTCAGGCATACTAAACTTTATATTCTTACGTTGTTCCCAGGGGTAGTTATGTTTATAAGATGTTATAAACAAACTCCCCATTCTGTCCTATGGGAACAGATAGCCTTGCAATAGTGAAAAATGAAATTGGCAGTAATTCACTATCAGGTCATGCCACACACACCAGGGCATGTCCTACCTTTCACATACACTGCACCCTGCCCACAGGGGTACCTTGGGCCTACCTTAGGGGTGTCTGATATGTAAGAAAAGGGAAGGTTAGGGCCTGGCAAGTGGGTGCACTTGCCAGGTCGACATGTCAGTACCAGACTGCACACAGGCTCTGCAATGGCAGGCCAGAGTTACATTTACAGGCTGCATATATGGTTGGCACAATCAGTGCTGCAAGCCCACTAGCAGCATTTGTTTTACAGGTCCCTGGCACATACAGTGCACTGTACTAAGGACTGACTAGTAAATCGAATCAGCCAATCATGGGAACACCAATCCATAACAACAATTTACAGGGAGAGCATATGCACTTTAGCACTGATCAGCAGTGGTAAAGTGCCCAGAGTCAAAAAACCAACAAAAACAGGTCAGAAACAGGAGGCCAAAAAGCAAAAAGTCTGGGGAAAAACCCGCTGAAAAAGCCAGGTCTAACAGTAATGTTAAATAATTTCGAAAAAAGTATCAAACTATGTTAAAAACACCTACAAAATAAAACATGGAAAAATGTATGCAAATGGAATACTGCATTAAATTAAAACTTATGTTACTGAGCCAATGTCTCATTGTTTGAAATAAAGTTAAATATCACATTTATTATTCCCACTCCAAAAATGGGAAAAAGCTGGCCTTTGAGAGAGCAAATTAATTATTCCCACTCCACTCTAAGCCACATCGGGAAAAATGAAGGGCATTGAGGAGGCAGATTTACTTTTCCCACTCCAATCTATGAGCTGATTTAGAATTTGATGGAGAGGGTTCTCCATCGCAATGGTGATGGAGTGCCCTCTCCACCAAGCTGAAGGTACACCCACATGATTTACAGACAGCCAGACCTTAAATATGTCTCCATCACTGACATACTCCTCTGGTGGCCAAACAGACTAAGGTCTGTCAGACTTTTGGCCATTCTACCGCCCATCCAATTTAGAATGGGTTGTCAAATGGCCATTTTTTACTCTTCCTTACTGGCATGAAAAATGTGTAAATGACCTCACAACCTGGGAGAAAGCTTGCATAAAGGCTAGTCATTGTTTTTTGCTTTTCGAAAACAAAATCCCGTTTAAGGTTTTTATTTTGAAAAAACAAAGACATTTTGAAGGATTGACAGACGTTACTGTCATTTGAACTGTACTATCCATCAAACTTTAAATATATTGACAGGGACCACTGTGACAGGGATTCCTTACAATGTTTTGTGTTTTCCGTAGGGTTGCGGACAACTCTAAATTTGGCAGGCGCAGGACCCTTGGTGTGGTGGGAGTAAACTTCTCCGGCATACCAATCGACTTAACTACACCCACCAAACAAATCAGCCCCTTAGCCACATTGGGGGAAGTGTTAGACTTTGAGGATTATATTTAATATTCCCACTCCAATCTAAGTCACACTGGGGAAAGTGCTGGACTTTGAGGCAGGTAGATTTACTATTCACCCACCTATCTAAGCCACATTAGGGAAAATGTTAGACTTGGGGGGGATTTATTATTCACACTCCAATCTAAACCACATTGAGGAAAGTGTTGGATTTTGAGGGGGTAGGTTTAATATTCCCACTCCTATGTAAATAACATTGGGGAAAGTATTGGACTTTGAGGAGTATAGATTTACTATTCCCATGCCAATGTAATCGACAATGGGAAAAGTGTTGGGTTTTCAGGAGGCTATATTTAGTATAAATATTTCCACTTTGAGCTAAGCCAAATCAAACATGTGTTGGACCTTGAGGGGGTGGTTTTACTAGTCCCACTCTAATCTAAACAATGTTGGAGAAATAGTTAAAGTTCGAAATATATTAATAAAAGTAAAAATATGTATATGTATTTCCCTTTACTTCTGGAGTCACAATTTGCACAGTACCTTATCTATCCTTGGTGCGGTTCGTGTGGTGCAGGCCGAGCCTGCGTTTGTCAGAGGTTGGCTGGGCAGCACTGCTACAGGTTGTGTGCTCCCTGCATGTCCCACTGAGTGTGGATCATCTGCTCACTATCGTGGACCAGCAGACTTTCTTGTGGTCTGCAATATGAATGCATGTGCACGCCCAGTCCGGTGAGCATTGGCAGCACTAGTACTGGCGATGGAGATGTTATGCTGAGGACATGCTGCTTGCAGTCTTGTGGTTCTTCGTTTGAAGGCTCTTTATCTGGTTTAAACACAAACCCCCAACTCAGATAAGCAAGGAGCTGAATTGAGGTCACAGCAGTGATACTCAGATGTCATTTGATGTCTTCTTCGATGGCTTGAGATGCCTTCTTCCTGTGCAAGGTTAGTTAGCTTAGATCACATGGTGCGGTTGTGCTTTGATTAGCAACTCACTTCTCAGGATGCTAGCTGCATTCAACTGGATAACTTTCAAGGTAAACTGTTGATCTTCAGGTAGGCCTTATGATCATGGGCACTCCCACATGTTAGCGCACGCTGCAGGTACACTCAGACCATACCATTTGCTCTAGACACTGCCGGTTCTTCTGAGTTGGAATTTCCTTTGCCCCTCTCAAGCAGTCAATCAGGCCCTTTTTCTTTTCAGGCAAGCCCCAAGAAAGCTTCTCAAAGAAGGCTGTAGAACTCTATAGGATTCTAGCCCTGAGCATGGGAAAGTTGAGCAGGCAGTGGAGACCCAAGCCCTAGAGCACCCAAGAGTTTCTTCCTCTGGATTCTGGATTCTTTATACAAATGTTTCAGGTAGCCTCAGATTATTTCAAAAGTCAGCTCTTAGACTGGTTTTGGGCAGTTCATGCATTTTGCTAATTCCTTTTAGGTTGTTCCCGTCATATCCATAAATGTGGATTCGAGATAGGAGTATCCTGTCCGAGATATCCAAAACAAGGTCTCAAAAGAGGAAGAGGAGGACCCAATTAAATTCCAATTAGCCTGTGGGGTTTGCTGTTCTAGTAAATAATGACAAAAGGGGGTGGTGGGATGCACACCATGCTTAGTTCATTTAGTCCATTTTTGTCTACTCGAAGAGTGCGTGCTGACTGAGTTTGTGCCTTGCCCTCTTGGCACACAGGTATAAACTTGGGTAGTGTGGTGCGACGCTGTCACACCGACCCAGTCGCACTGCTGAACAGTGTAATTACACCAATAGTTACTGTCAACCAATTATGCTACGTATTCAACCAATGTTAATCCAAATTTTCATCTTTCTTCATTTTAAATCCACGTGTATGGTACCATGCAGTTTAACAAGCTTCAAATGTTCTAGATGTGCCCATTCCAGACCTCATTCGAGAACACGATGGAAACGCATGATTACTTCAAAGCAGTGTTGTTTTTATTATTAAAACCCAATGCATTTCGGGCATCTCAGGCCCTTCTTCAGGGGTAACTGTAAATAAACAAACGAACACTCATTATATACGCCAAGTTTTGCGAGATTTATATTAAGTGCTAACTTTTTAAATTAACTTCAACCCAAATGTCACGATGACACTATGCGAAATACATACTTTTTGTAGTAAATCTTTTGCGATGTTCTGTGTTTTCAACCCCACAAAACATACCAACCGTGACTCACCATAGCTCACCACATCTCCATAATGTGAAATATAAACAAAAAAAATCAAAATCGAAGAAAGTTGAGCAGGCAGTGGAGACCCAAGCCCTAGAGCACCCAAGAGTTTCTTCCTCTGGATTCTGGATTCTTTATACAAATGTTTCAGGTAGCCTCAGATTATTTCAAAAGTCAGCTCTTAGACTGGTTTTGGGCAGTTCATGCATTTTGCTAATTCCTTTCAGGTTGTTCCCGTCATATCCATAAACGTGGATTCGAGATAGGAGTATCCTGTCCGATATATCCAAAACAAGGTCTCAAAAGAGGAAGAGGAGGACCCAATTAAATTCCAATTAGCCTGTGGGGTTTGCTGTTCTAGTAAATAATGAGACAGGACTGGACAGTAGAATTTGCCTGAGCATCCAATGGGCTTTTTGCCTTCTTTCTTCCACATCCTAAAATCCAACCCACTTCAAAGGATTTCCAGAATGTCCTGAAAGTGCCCTGCAATTCACAGTGAAGTCTGGGGCGCGCTCTATTGTCCATCTTAAGTACCACTGAGATTCAGGAAAACAACAGCAACGTCTAACACACACACTCCACACACAACCTCTACACACAGAAGTAGCACATACACAGTCACTAACCTTGTATTCCCTGGATGAAGCAAAGAACCAAGTTGCAGGGGACTGGCAGAACAATTTAAAATGTACAGGAGGCAAGTATGTGCCTCCCGTTTGAAGAAAGCAGGCAAAAAAGGGGCTGCACTGTCTCTATCACCTTGTCTCTGCCACCATTATTGGTCCTCAGAGCCCAGAGACCTGATGACAGTAAGGCTAAATTAAAAAGTGGGTTCACAAAGCCCTGCTCCGGTGTGCAATCCATAATAAAGAAGGGTTTCTGTGTATACACATAATTGTGAGGTGCTGTCAAAGGGAGGAAATTGAAACCCTAAAAATCACTGTAAGGGAGTATGCTGTGCTTCAAACTACCCCAGCTTTGGAGCCGTATCTAGAGTGGGTAGACAGTATCTGGGATAGAATGCTATTAATCTTATTCGGGTTAGGTTTCGTGAAATGGCGCCTTGGTTTCCCACTTGACCAATTTGACCAAACCAAAATATTAATCTGCCCAGGTGATGAATCTTCCCCAAAGACTTTGCTTCATTTGACCTAACCAAAATATTAATATGCCCAGGTGATGAATCTTCCCCACAGACTTTGCTTCATTTTACATTTTTTGTCAATTATTTTCTGTTTTTACTAAAAGGTTTTAATTCCAATCGTCAGAGAACGGGGAATTAGACATTGTGGTGCCTGTCTGGTTTATTTGCAAAAACTTAACTCCCTAGCTAGATGTGTAAATATTTGTTCCTTCTTAAAATGTGCTATCAATGTGCTATCAATAGAAAAAAAACTATGTTGTTATAATTAGTAGGGATTTTTATGTTTTCCGGGCTCAGCACATCAGCACTTTAGGGACATTCTGAGGCTGGGGTTTTTTTTTTTTACTTATGAAATAATTTTGTGTAGATTTTATGTTTTTTTATGTCTGTGTTTTATATATATTTATAGGTGTTGTTAGACCTGGCATCCTTGGCGTGGTTTTCCCTGACATTTTGCCTCTACCTCCTGTGTTTTTGATGCTGTGCTGGATTTCGTTTTTGCTGGCTTAGATGCTTTGGGCACTTTGTCACTGCTGATCAGTGTCAAAGTGCAAGTGTTCCCTGTGTAAATTGTTATTGTGATTGGTTATCCATGATTGGCTTATTTCTTTTACCAGTAGGTCCCTAGTAAAGTGCACTGAGTGTGTCAGGGCTGGTAAATCAAATGCTACTAGTGGGCCTGCAGCACTGATTGTGCCACCCACATGAGTAGCCCTGAAAAGATGTCTCAGGCTTTCCACCGCGGTGCCTGTGCGCAGTTTATTAACTGCCATGTCGACCTGGCAAGTGCACCCACTTGCCAGGCCTTACTCTTCCCTTTTCTTACACATAGGACACCCCTATGGTAGGCCCAAGGTACCCCGCTGGGTACCTTGGGCCTACCATAGGCCCAACATGTACTGGTGTGTGTAACATGTCCTGATAGTGAAATACTCCCAATTTCGTTTTTCACTATTGAAAGGCTATCTTGCCCATAGGACAGAATGGGGAATGCTTTGTAACATTTTACAAGCATATCTTCCCATAGGGATAAGATGGAAAAATGGAGTTTAGTATCCCTGAACTCAGGATTTAATAACACATATTTTAGTAAAGATGGTTTTTAAATTGTGTGTTTGAAAATACCACTTTTAGAAAGTGGCTATTTTCTTATTCAACCTTCCTGTGTGCCTCTGCCTGTTTGTGGATTGACTGTCTGGCTTTGGAGTGACAGGGGCTGGGGAGGTGCAGTGGCTCCAGGAGTCTGGATGAGTCAGCACTAGGCTGAATAGGCCTGATCTGGATTTGGAGTGGTGGGAGGAGTAGCACCTGTACCTGAATAGGGCTATGCCTGCCTTCCACAATGCTGGCTCCGCCCCCCTGTGGTGTGTCTGAGACCAAGGCCCACACTGACAAAGGATGTTGTTGTGCACTGGCAGAGGGCCCCCAGAACTGGTTTGAACTGGGCTCAGAGCCCCTTGTACAAAGAGAACAAAGACATTTTGGGGTATAAGTATTAGACCTAAAACCCCTGAATTTTAGATCATTCCTGGAATTCAAGAGGAACCTTTGCCAAGGAGAAGAGCTGGAGAGACTGAGGAGATGTACTGCCCTTGCTGTGTGTCTGGGGTTGGCCTGCAGTTGCTGTTTCTGCCAAGGAAAGGAGAAGGACTTTGCTGTGTGCTGTGTCCCCTGCTTGAAAGAGATCTCCAAGGGCCTGAAGTGAGCTGGCCTCCTGTTCAGAAGTCTCGGGGACACAAAAACTTCACCCCCAGCTGCCCTGAACTCTGCTGTTGTGAGTTCTGACCTGCCTTGAAGTGCCTGTGCCAGTTTTGGGCCTCTGAAGGTTGTTGCTGCTGTTTGGGACCTGGAAGAGAGAAGAAACTCAAAGAACTACAGAAACCGACGCATCGCTCGTCTTGCGGCTGTTTTTCCGACGCATCTTCACAGCGCGATAAGAATTTCCATGCATTGCCGCGCCGCTGCAAAAACGGTTGCATCGCCTGTCATCGCTGCAAAAATAGACGCATCGAGGGATCGCGGCTGAAGAGGACCGACGCCGTGCAACGCCGCCGCATCGATCGCGACGCATCCTGAAGATCCACGCATCGTACCTGTGCGACACGCTTTCCTGACTCATCACCTGCGGACCGGAACCGGCACGAAGAATCGACGCATCACTCCCATACAGACCGGAATCGACGCAACCCTTCTTCTGCGTGCAACGGGACTGTCGCATGGCCTCCTCAGGCTCTCAGGAGTGTCGCATCTCTTTGTTTTCCGATGCTGCGGCTGTTTGGCTTGGTGAACTTTGAAGCAACTACAGGTACTTTGGTGAAAAGTCACGCATCCATAGTTTTCTATGGTACAAGTTCTTGAAACCTTTTTAAAAGTCATATTTTTAACTTTGTATGTTGTTTTTTTTTCGTTTTGGTCTTGTTTAGTTTAGATAAACATATTTTAATTTTCTAAACTGGTGTGGTGTCCTTTTGTGGTGTTTTCACTGTGTTACTGTGAGTGTTGGTACAAATACTTTACACATTGCCTTTGGGATAAGCCTGTCTGCTTGTGCCAAGTTACCAAGGGGGTGAGCAGGGGTTATCTAGAGTGTTTATCCCCCTTACCCTGACTAGAAGCAAGGGTCCCTATTTGGACAAAGGTACCTACCTCTGCGAACTAGAGACCCCCATTTCTAACAGGTGTTCATTGGGCCTTGTGTAACTCATCTCTACTTTTTATGTGCTTTACTTGTTATCATACCAGCTGGAAGCAGTAAGGATCCGATTAGGGCTGGCCTGGCTTCGGTCAGATGTGATGGTGGACCTAAGAGGTTTTTTATACTTCGTCTAGCATCAAGCTCATATTTTGTACTTTCCCTTGGTGTTTTTACTTGCTGTATCTTGCACAATGGATTGTTATGAGCCTAATAATGTTGTGCTTTTGTTGTACTTTTATGGTTAATTGTGTAACAGAAATAAAGTTTTGTGACTGACTGATTGTTATGTGTACTGAGGCAAGAGTCAAAAACCTACTGAAGTTGCTATGATGAAAATGAAGTGCAGGTTCACTCTGTCCATAGCCATACAAGGAACTTTTTCTCTCCCAACACCTGTGCAACAAGATTCCTTAACACAGACTCCGGCTATGCTCAATACTTCTCTTCAGGATTGGCAAACTGAGCTGGGTACAGTGAAGCCTGAAAGTCAAGCTATGAGACAGTAAGTCCAAGCTTCTAGTACTCTTCTTGAATAATTGGTGTAAGGGGTGGATGCATTACAGGATCATTTAGAGTCATCCACTGGAGATTCATGGTCATTACCAAGAACCTTTGATTCCTGGCTATTACCTAAACCTTTTAATCCTAAACGGATATTGCAACCTGTGACTTTTCAACCATCTTTTTCAAGTTTAGAAGTAGGAAATCCTAGGGAGAGCTATTGGTTTTTCCCCTTCCATTTTCCCTGTACCACAAAAGGTTTAAGTCACAACTCCTAGTCCTTTTCCCCAGGCTCATCCGGAACTTATTTTGGGAGACCAAAAATTGGAATTTTTATGAATGAATGTCAGTTACATATTCTAGTACAATATTCAGCATTTTCCTAATGGACCATGAAATATGTCATTCTTATTGTTTTGTAATGCTGCAACTTGATTGATGCCTTTAGTTGAGAAAAACAAAATCAGTGCAATAGAATTTTGACCTTTTAAGGGGGAAATGCAAACAATTCTTGACATACATTCTTGCAGTCTATAGAAAATGAAATGATATAGCCAAACAAAAAAATGACTCTCAGAAATTGGGTTATTTATTTAGGAGGAGGTGACCCCTTCCAATGTGACAAATACAATATGGGTAGGACGAAACACAGTTTAGAGACAATGTCTTGCAGCTGTTGGAGGCCCCGAATATGCTGGCAATGAAGCTGTGGCACCACCAAGCATATTAGGAATTTCCTCACCATCACAGTTTTCATGGCGGTGAGCCCATCATGAAAAGCATCTCCTTGTGTTTGCTTTGTTCTCCCTAAGTTGGCAGGGTATGCCCAGACGTGGGTCCCTTACTCACTTTGCCACTGGATTCAAGCTAGCCTGGCTGATGAAGGGTGTTATCCAGAAACTGGTCCCAGGATGCTGTTTCCAGTTCAGGGAAGACCTGGCTTGGCAGTTCGTGCTGCACTGTTCCCATGAGGCACAGGGTCAAGACTGGTTTGCAAACAGCTGGGTCTGTACTGAGGTGGCGAAGTGAGCTAAAGAATGATGATGGATTCAACCCAGATCTGTGACTGGGACTGAGTGTCTGAAAAGTTTCACAACTCCGTCAATCATCTCCTTGTGTTTGCTTTGTTCGCCCTAAGTTGGCAGGGTAAGCCAGAATTGGGTCCCTTGCTCACTTTGCCACTGGATTGAAGCTAGCCTGGCTGATGAAGGGTGTTACCCCGAAACCGGTACCAGGATGCTTGTTTCCGGTTCAGGGAAGACCTGGCTTGGCAGTTTAGGCTCGACTGTTCCCATGAGGCACAGGATCAAGACTGATTTGCACATAGCTGGGTCTGAACTGAGGTGGCGAAGTGAGCTAAAGAATGATGATGGATTCAACCCAGATCTGTGACTGGGGGTGAGTGTCTGAAAAGTTTCAGCGCTCCGTCCATCATCTACTTGTGTTTGCTTTGTTCACCCTAAGATGGCAGGGTATGCCCAGACGTGGGTCCCTTGCTCACTTTGCCACTGGATTCAAGCTAGCCTTGTTGATGAAGGATGTTACCCAGAAACCGGTCCCAGGATGCTTGTTTCCGGTTCAGGAAAGGCCTGGCTAGGCAGTTCGGGCTGGACTGTTCCCATGAGGCACAGGGTCAAGGCTGATTTGCATATAGCTGGGTCTGAACTGAGGTGGCGAAGTGAGCTAAAGAATGATGATGGATTCAACCTAGATCTGTCACTGGGAGTGAGAGTCTGAAAAGTTTCAGCACTCCGTCCTTCATCTCCTTGTGTTTGCTTTGTTCGCCCTAAGTTGGCAGGGTTTGCACAGACGTGGGTCCCTTGCTCACTTTGCCACTGGATTCAAGCTAGCCTGGCTGATGAAGTGTGTTACCTAGAAACCGGTCCCAGGATGCTTGTTTCCGGTTCAGGGAAGACCTGGCTTGGCAGTTCGGGCTGCACTGTTCCCATGAGGCACTGGGTCAAGACTGGTTTGCATACAGCTGGGTCTGTACTGAGGTGGCGAAGTGAGCTAAAGAATGATGATGGATTCAACCTAGATCTGTCACTGGGAGTGAGTGTCTGAAAAGTTTCACAACTCCATCAATCATCTTCTTGTGTTTGCTTTGTTCGCCCTAAGTTGGCAGGGTAAGCCAGTATTGGGTCCCTTGCTCACTTTGCCACTGGATTCAAGCTAGCCTGGCTGATGAAGGGTGTTACCCCGAAACCGGTACCACAGGGGAGTAACACAGGCACCCGTATCCCACGCGGTGCGGGGGGGGGGCCCTCCAGCTGCAGGGGGCTCCCTCAGTACAGTACTCAGATCTGAGTGCTCCTGAAAAAATCCGGAGCAGGGGCCCCTCCGTGTACATTGCAGGGGGGCCCCTTAAACTTTCGTTACGCCACTGCGGTACCAGGATGCTTGTTTCCAGTTCAGGGAAGACCTGGCTTGGCAGTTTAGGCTGGACTGTTCCCATGAGGCACAGGATCAAGACTGATTTGCATATAGCTGGGTCTGAACTGAGGTGGCGAAGTGAGCTAAAGAATAATGATGGATTCGACCCAGATCTGTGACTGGGGGTGAGTGTTTCAAAAGTTTCAGCGCTCCGTCCATCATCTACTTGTGTTTGTTTTGTTCGCCCTAAGATGGCAGGGTATGCCCAGACGTGGGTCCCTTGCTCACTTTGCCACTGGATTCAAGCTAGCCTTGTTGATGAAGGATGTTACCCAGAAACCGGTCCCAGGATGCTTGTTTCCGGTTCAGGAACGGCCTGGCTAGGCAGTTCGGGCTGGACTGTTCCCATGAGGCACAGGGTCAAGACTGATTTGCATATAGCAGGGTCTGTACTGAGGTGGCGAAGTGAGCTAAAGAATGATGATGGATTCAACCCAGATCTGTGACTGGGGGTGAGTGTCTGAAAAGTTTCAGCGCTCCATCCATCATCTCCTTGTGTTTGATTTGTTCACCCTAAGTTGGCAGGGTATGCCCAGACGTCAGTCCCTTGGCCACTTTGCCACTGAATTCAAGCTAGCCTGGCTGATGAAGGGTGTTACCCAGAAACCGGTCCCAGCATGCTTGTTTCCGGTTCAGGAAAGGCCTGGCTAGGCAATTCGGACTGGACTGTTCCCATGAGGCACAGGGTCAAGACTGATTTGCATATAGCTGGGTCTGAACTGAGGTGGCGAAGGGAGCTAAAGAATGATGATGGATTCAACCCAAATCTGTGACTGGGGGTGAGTGTCTGAAAAGTTTCAGCACTCTGTCCTTCATCTCCTTGTGTTTGCTTTGTTCTCCCTAAGTTGGCAGGGTATGCCCAGATGTGGGTCCCTTGCTCATTTTGCCACTGGATTCAAGCTAGCCTGGCTGATGAAGGGTGTTACCCCGAAACCTGTCCCAGGATGCTTGTTTCCGGTTCAGGGAAGACCTGGCTTGGCAGTTCAGGCTGGACTGTTCCCATGAGGCACATGGTCAAGACTGATTTGCATATAGCTGTGTCTGAACTGAGGTGGCGAAGTGAGCTAAAGAATGATGGTGGATTCAACCCAGATCTGTGACTGGGGGTGAGTGTCTGAAAATGTTTCAGTGCTCCGTCCATCATCTACTTGTGTTTGCTTTGTTTGCCCTAAGATGGCAGAGTATGCCCAGACGTGGGTTCCTTGCTCACTTTTCCACTGGATTCAAGCTAGCCTGGCTGATGAAGGGTGTTAACCAGAAACCGGTCCCAGGATGCTTGTTTCCGGTTCAGGGAAGACCTGGATTGGCAGTTCGGGCTGGACTGTTCCCATGAGGCACAGGGTCAAGACTGATTTGCATATAGCTGGGTCTGAACTGAGGTGGCGAAGTGAGCTAAAGAATGATGATGGATTCAACCCAGATCTGTGACTGGGGGTGAGTGTCTGAAAAGTTTCAGCGCCCCGTCCATCATCTCCTTGTGTTTGCTTTGTTCGCCCTAAGTTGGCAGGGTATGCCCAGAAGTGGGTTCCTTGCTCACTTTTCCACTGGATTCAAGCTAGCCTGGCTGATGAAGGGTGTTAACCAGAAACCGGTCCCAGGATGCTTGTTTCCGGTTCAGGGAAGACCTGGCTTGGCAGTTCGGGCTGGACTGTTCCCATGAGGCACAGGGTCAAGACTGATTTGCATATAGCTGGGTCTGAACTGAGGTGGCAAAGGGAGCTAAAGAATGATGATGGATTCAACCCAGATCTGTGACTGGGGGCGAGTGTCTGAAAAGTTTCAGCGCTCCGTCCATCATTTCTGTGTGTTTGCTTTGTTCGCCCTAAGTTAGCAGGGTATGCACAGACGTGGGTACCTTGCTCACTTTGCCACTGCATTCAAGCTAGTCGGGCTGATGAAGGGTGTTACCCAGAAACTGTTCCCAGAATGCTTGTTTTCGGTTCTGGGAAGACCTGGCTTGGTAGTTCAGGGTGAACTGTTCCCATGAGGCACAGGGTCAAGACTGATTTGCATATAGCTGGGTCTGAACTGAGGTGGCAAAGGGAGCTAAAGAATGATGATGGATTCAACCCAGATCTGTGACTGGGGGCGAGTGTCTGAAAAGTTTCAGCGCTCCGTCCATCATTTCTGTGTGTTTGCTTTGTTCGCCCTAAGTGCGCAGGCTATGCCCAGACGTGGGTCCCGGGCTCACTGTGCCACTGGATTAAAGCTATCCTGGCTGATGAGGGGTGAAGCCCTGAAACTGGACCTAGGATGCTTGTTTCCGGTCCAGGGAGGACCTGGCTTGGCAGTTCGGGCTGGACTGTTCCCAAGAGGCACAGGGTCAAGACTGATTTGCATATGGCCAGGTCTAAATTTGGGTTGCATGGTGAGCAAAAGAATGATGGATTTAATCCAGATCTCTTGACTGGGGTAAATGTTTTGATTTGTTCTGCATTCCGTCCATCAATTGTGTGTCTTTTGCTTTCTCACCCTAAGTGCGCCAGGTATGCCCAGATGTGGGTCCTGGGCTCACTGTGTCACTGGATTCAAGCTATCCTGGCTGATGAGGGGTGAAATCCCAAAACCAGTCCTAGGATGCTTGTTTCCGGTCCAGGGAAGACCTGGCTTGGCAGTTCGTGCTGGACTGTTCCCAAGAGGCACAGGGTCAAGACTGATTTGCATATGGCCAGGTCTAAACTGGGGTGGCATGGTGAGCAAAAGAATGATGGATTTAACCCAGATCTCTTGACTGGGGGTGAATGTTTAGATTTGTTCTGCATTCCGTCCATCAATTGTGTGTCTTTCGCTTTCTCGCCCTAAGTGCGCCGGGTATGCCCAGACGTGGGTCCCTGGCTCACTGTGCCTCTATATTCAAGCTATCCTGGCTGAAGAGGGGGTGAAACCTGGAATCCAGTCTTGGGATGCATGTTTCCGGTCCAGGGATGACCTGGCTTGACAGTTCGGGTGGACTGTTCCCAAGAGGTACAGGGTCAAGACTGATTTGCATATGGCCAGGTCTAAGCTGGAGTGGCATGGTGAGCAAAATAATGATGGATTTAACCAAGATCTCTTGACTGGGAGTGAATGTTTTGATTTGTTCTGCATTCCGTCCATCAATTGTGTGTCTTTTGCTTTCTCGCCCTAAGTGCGCAGGGTATGCCCAGACGTGGGTCCCGGGCTCACTGTGCCACTGGATTCAAGCTATCCTGGTTGATGAGGGGTGAAACACCGAAACCGGTCCTAGGATGCTTGTTTCCGGTCCAGGGAGGTCCTGGCATGGCAGTTCGGGCTGGACTATTCCCAAGAGGCACAGGGTCAAGACTGATTTGCATATGGCCAGGTCTAAACTGGGGTGGCATGGTGAGCAAAAGAATTATGGATTTAACCCAGATCTCTTGACTGGGAGTGAATGTTTTGATTTGTTCTGCATTCCGTCCATCAATTGTGTGTCTTTTGCTTTCTCGCCCTAAGTGCCCCGGGTATGCCCTGACGTGGGTCCCAGGCACACTGTGCCACTGGATTCAAGCTATCCTGGCTGATGAAGGGTGAAACCCCGAAACTAGTCCTATGATGCTTGTTTCCGGTCCAAGGAGGTCCTGGCTTGGCAGTTCGGGCTGGATTGTTCCCAAGAGGCACAGGGTCAAGACTGATTTGCATATGGCCAGGTCTAAACTGGGGTGGCATGGTGAGCAAAAGAAAGATTGATTTAACCCAGATCTCTTGACTGGGAGTGAATGTTGTGATTTGTTCTGCAATCCGTCCATCAATTGTGTGTCTTGTGCTTTCTCGCCCTAAGTGCGCCGGGTATGCCCAGACGTGGATCCCGGGCTCACTGTGCCACTGGATTCAAGCTATCCTGGCTGATGAGGGGTGAAACCCTGAAACCGGTCCTAGGATCCTTGTTTCTGGTCCAGGGAGGACCTGGCTTGGCAGTTCGTGCTGGACTGTTCCCAAGAGGCACAGGGTCAAGACTGATTTGCATATGGCCAGGTCTCAACTGGGGTGGAATGGTGAGCAAAAGAATGATGGGTTTATCCCAGATCTCTTGACTGGGGGTGAATGAATTGATTTGTTCTGCATTCCGTCCATCAATGTTGTGTCTTTTGCTTTCTCGCCCTAAGTGCTCCGGGTATGCCCAACCGTGGGTCCCGGGCTCACTGTGCCACTGGATTCAAGCTATCCTGGTTGATGAGGGGTGAAACCTGCAAACCGGTCCTAGGATGCATGTTTCCGGTCCAGGGATGACCTGGCTTGGCAGTTCGGGCTGGACTGTTCCCCAAGAGGCACAGGGTGAAGACTGATTTGCATATGGCCAGGTCTAAACTGGGGTGGCATGGTGAGCAAAAGAATGATGGACTTAACCCAGATCTCTTGACTGGGGGTGAATGTTTTGATTTGTTCTGCATTCCGTCCATCAATTGTGTGTCTTTTGCTTTCTCGCCTAAGTGCGCAGGGTATGCCCTGACGTGGGTCCCGGGCTCACTGTGCCACTGGATTCAAGCTATCCTGGCTGATGAGGTGTGAAACCCTGAAACCGGACCTAGGAGGCTTGTTTCCGGTCCAGGGAGGATCTGGCTTGGCAGTTCAGGCTGGACTGTTCCCAAGAGGAACAGGGTCAAGACTGATTTGCATATGGCCAGGTCTAAACTGGAGTGGCATTGTGAGCAAAAGAATGATGGATTTAACCCAGATCTTTTGACAGGGGGTGAATGTTTTGATTTGTTCTGCAATCCGTCCATCAATTGTGTGTCTTTTGCAAGCCCACCAGTAGCATTTAATTTACTGGCCCCGGGTATATGAGATACCACTTTACAAGGGTACTGATAGGTAAATTAAATACACCAAACAGGTGTAGACCAATTTTACCAAGTTTTGCATAGAGAGCACATGCACTTTAGCACTGAACAGCAGTGATAAAGCACCCAGAGTCCTAAAACCACCAACACCAGGTCAGAAAAAATACCAGGAGGAAGGCAAAAAGTTCAGTAATGACCCTGCAAAAAGGGCCAAGTCCAGCATTTAGTAAGTGGTGCAAGCACCAACTTACACAGGCTGCAATGGCAGCCTGTAGTTCCCTTTTGAATGGTCTCTCATGGGTGGCATAATACATGCTTCAGCCCACGGGGGATCTCTGGGGTACCTATGCCCTAGGTACATGGGTACCATATACTAGGGACTGACAAGGGTACCCCAGTATACAATCTGGGGTGTACCTAAGTACTGAACACAACAGTTTAAGGAGAAAGCAGATAGACTTGGGTCGTGATTGGCAGAAACCAAGTCAGACTAGTCAAAAACAGCATCACATCAAGTAAAAAGTGGGGGTAACCATAGAAGCAGATACTACTTTCCTACAGAGGAGAAAAGAAAAGAAAAGTGTTTTAAAATAGGAAAACTAGGAAGGATGCCACAAAATTAACAGACAATGCAAAAAATAAAGTAATTTAAAGCGAGACGTTCTTTACAAATCAGGGATATCAGTAATCAACTTCTAGTAGAAATGTACAGCCACATTTCCATCCCTTCCCAGCATGTGTATTATTAGCCCTGTTTTTAAATCAGTGGTGGAAAGGGGGAAGAGAAGGATAACAGCATTGGCATATGATCAAGGGTTCCTCCATTGTGTAATGTCACATGTGTAAGACGAACTGTGACAAGCTTGGCTTACTGGATTACTCTCAGTTGTGTGCTGCAGGCCCAGCAAGGAGTGATCAGTGGCTGTGAACGATAAGATGCTAGCCAACAGTGTTGTACTGGTGCATTGTGGATCCTAAATAAGAGTATGTCACAATGGTGTTGTGGGCTTGTTCACAGACTGTCAACACAAGTCAAACATGTGTACAGCTAAAGAGAAAAGACGTGGCGGTGCTGAGTGACTGCTCTCTTGACGTCGAAACAGTAGGGAGCATGTTAAAAAGATATAGCAGACTAGCTGACTGAGTGCCTGATTGGGTTACTGTTTGAGGGGGGTGAAACCCTTCTCAAGCTGTAAGCACAGTTCTTCTCATAGTGAAGTCACAAGCAAATCCTAAATTACCCTGTGCTAAACCCTCGGGTAGCTTGGCACACAGCAGTCAGGCTTAACTCAGAGGCAATGTGTAAAGTATTTGTGCAACACTTCAAACAGTAACACAGTGAAAACAAACCATAAAAGGATCCCACACCAGATTATAAAAATAGAGTGATTTTTGATAGATAAAGCAAGACCAAAATGACAAATATCCAATTAGTAGAACTGGAGATATGCAATTTTAAATATTTCAGGGTAAATAGCGCCAAAAAGTCCAAAGCGTGGCTATCTGGCAGTGCAGGACCAAGCGAAAGTCACAAGTTCAGCCCGACTCCGATGGAGCGCGGGTCGTATACAGGGACCAGGTTAGTACTACTGACAAGTTACGTTCTCAGTCCAGCGCAAAGAGTCCAGTTCATGGTGTAGGGGGCCATGAGGAGCAGAGAAGCCCGTGGACGGTCACAGATGTAGGGCGAAGAGGAGGCCACTCATCGTGGAAGGGAATTGCTGTAGCTTGAAGATCCTGCTGCAATCGCGAGTGGTCGGGCTGGTGCTTTGCAATTAAGCTCCCCTTGAGCGGCCGAAGCTGTAGCATGAAGGGTCGGGCTGTTGCAACTTCACGTTGGCAGGTTGTGCGAGTGACAAGGCTTCAGTGCCATCCGCAGTCATGAAAAGCCCAAAAACTTCAATTTAGCCTCTCTGAGGCCACACCAGGGGTCCAGGACCTGAGGGGCACCATTTGAGGTTCAGAGGCTTACTTCGGCTGGATCTAGGTCCTGGTTCAGGAAGGTGTTCAGTTCCCTGAGGTCGGGCGCAGCAGTGGTGATTAATGACTTACACATCGCTCCCTTTCCAGATCCAGAATGCCTCCACAATGTCTGTACGTGGGGGTTCTGTTCCCTGAGGAAGAGCATGCGGCGTGGAATGAATGTTTATGTGTTGCTCCTTTTATAAATAGGAATGCCTCAACACGGGTTGCCTTCTTACTGCGTTTGAATGAGTTTTGCTATCTCTGTTCTGCTTCCGAGTTTTCTGCGTTGTTTCAAAGTTTGTTAATACAGGTCGAGGCAGCAGAGGTGGTATTGCCGCTCTTGTAGAGATGCATTAAACGCAGCAATAGAGAAGTGTCCACTAGAAGCAGAGGGGCATATTTACAAGCCCCTTGCCAAACTTTTGCACCGCCGTTGCGTCACGCATGTGACGCAGCGGCGACGCAAACCATGCGCCGCGTTGCACTATATTTACAACGTGACGCATCTAGGGAGATGCATAACGTAGTTAACCCCTGCGCCACATGAAACCTGCGTCAGGTTTCATGTGGACGTACCGGCGCAGGGGGGGGCGTTCCGGCGCAGGAACGCCTCGGAAAAGTGACGTAGTGAAATCTACAAGATTTCACACAGTCACTTTTCCGACGCTGGTGCGTCAAATCCTTACGCCTGCTTCAAGCAGGCGTAAGGATTGACGCACCATGTTAGGGATAGGGAAGGTTGGAACAGTGCTGGAGTTGCGTCGCGCTTGCGACACAACTTCAGCACTGCGCCAACCTTCCGCCAGCAGATGCGTCACGCATCTGCTTATCCTTGCGCCACGATGCGCCGCATTGTAAATGCGGCGCATCGGACGTGGCGCAAGGGTAAACTTGCATGACGCATTTTCCCTGGCG
This sequence comes from Calotriton arnoldi, assembly GCA_963921515.1. Lineage (NCBI taxonomy): Eukaryota > Metazoa > Chordata > Amphibia > Caudata > Salamandridae > Calotriton > Calotriton arnoldi. The sequence continues at coordinate 367,808 of CAWUFW010009077.1, forward strand.
CATCCCTGCTGATATGCAGGGATGCGCCAGGGAACGTAAATATGCCCCAAAGTAACTAGGTCAGTGGACAGGGATGTAAAATCCCCTGGCACTCCCGCTTAGTTAGTACAGAATTAGGGGGGAGAGTAAAGTACAAATTCAATGCAGTTAGTAGCTGCTGGCACCCCGCAGAGTTACATAGATGAGCACGAACCAATGAACCCTGCGGTGAGAGAGTAGAATCAGGTGTGAAGGCACTAGGTGTACCCGCACAGCCTCGGTAGGAGGAGAGGGAATTTATTCCATACAATACCTCCAATCCTCTCCTCACAGGATTCATTCTATAAGTGTCTTACCTGCTTCTTCCAACATTCCATCTGTTATGACAATATTCCAATAATGACCAGGAGGAGGGAGGGAAAAGAGGAAAGGGGCAGGGACAGGGGATCATGTATGAGGGAAACTATTAATATACAACAATGTCAGTTACAAATGTCCGGCATCACTCGAGGGTGCCACAGAGGGTGTCCTTAAACATTTAGTTGAGCCATCTGAAAGAAAGACTTCAAATGAATTTTTTTTTCTAATATTCTCACTTTATATTTTATAGTTTGGAATTTGATACATTTAAAAAGTATATATTTTATATTTTCATGGGAAATGATTTGGTTTGAAAACTCTTCTCTTCTCAAATGTCCCTCTGAAATTTGGAAATTCTGGTGCACTTTCCAACACTTACAGTATCACTAATGCCTGGATCATCAAGACTGAGTTTACATGTTCTTGAACGTATGTAAAAGTGCATACACACATGCACATCTCTTTGTCATGGAGTAGTAGGGGAAGAGAAATCGGCCCAAGAAAAATTATTTCTGTGTGGTGCAAAAACATGGCAAAAAGAATAGTGCATTTCGCAAATACAAAAACCCTTCAAATACAAATTATGCACAGTGCAGGTGACAAAGCCATACACCACTATATATTAAAAAAAACATAATAATGAATGCAATGTGGCTGAAGTCTTTCTGAATCAGGTTTGAATTTTTAAATAAGAGCATGAATGGAAAAAATGTTTTTCTTGTTGAGATGTATAATTTATCTGTTAATGATGTCATTGTGGCCTACCGCAATGGGTTTATAATTGGCATCTGCTCGCTCTTTCGTAGCCTGTTACTGATCCTTTTATTCTCTCTGGCTTAGGAAAACAATGCCCATGTGAGACAATGCCCATTTTTGTATGTTCACCACCATTTCTACCTATTGTTTTGCTGGTTTTTAGACTCTGCACACTAGGGGCACTGCATAATGTATGTGCTCTCACCCGTAAAACATGTAGAAATTAGTTAATCCATGACTGGCTTCTTTATCTTTCTTCTAAGTCCATAGTCCATAGTGCAGAAAATACACCTATGGCATAGAAAGATAAATGTCACATATGAACTGCAGCACTTATTGTGCCACCCATTAGTGTTACAAGCAGAACTTGGCTTCAGGCCTACCATTGTAACATGACTGCTGCAGTTTGATCCTGAAGCCCAACTTGTTGAAGTAACCCATTTACAGGGGAAAAACCTTAATTTTAAAATATTAATGCCACCCCTGTGTAGAGCTTCTAGCCCACAATGTAGGGAGCATAGTATTTAAAATTGGGTCATGTAGAATTGTAATGTCACAATGTTCCTGCAGTGACAAGCACCCAAAAGCTATTTTCCCTGTGGAAGGCCCTGGGTGTCCAATGAGATAAAAAGAGTACAGATTAAAACATTAATTCTGCAGTGTGGGTTTGGGACCGGCTAGAAAAATAATTCAACCACTCTTTTTAATTTTTATTAGAAGTCCAATTCAATGGTGAAGTTGGATTATAATAAATATTTAAGAGAAGTAACTTTTAGAAAGTTACTTTTTCCCTGCTTGATGCTTATGGATGCTGTAAAAAATTGGGTTACTGTTTGAGGGGGGTGAAACCCTTCTCAAGCTGTAAGCACAGTTCTTCTCATGGTGAAGTCACAAGCAAATCCTAAATTACCCTGTGCTAAACCCTCGGGTAGCTTGGCACACAGCAGTCAGGCTTAACTCAGAGGCAATGTGTAAAGTATTTGTGCAACACTTCAAACAGTAACACAGTGAAAACAAACCACAAAAGGATCCCACACCAGATTATAAAAATAGAGTGATTTTTGATAAATAAAGCAAGACCAAAATGACAAATATCCAATTAGTAGAACTGGAGATATGCAATTTTAAATATTTCAGGGTAAATAGCGCCAAAAAGTCCAAAGCGTGGCTATCTGGCAGTGCAGGACCAAGCGAAAGTCACAAGTTCAGCCCGACTCCGATGGAGCGCGGGTCGTATACAGGGACCAGGTTAGTACTGCTGACAAGTTACGTTCTCAGTCCAGCGCAAAGAGTCCAGTTCATGGTGTAGGGGGCCATGAGGAGCAGAGAAGCCCGTGGACGGTCACAGATGTAGGGCGAAGAGGAGGCCACTCATCGTGGATGGGAATTGCTGTAGCTTGAAGATCCTGCTGCAATCGCGAGTGGTCGGGCTGGTGCTTTGCAATGAAGCTCCCCTTGAGCGGCCGAAGCTGTAGCATGAAGGGTCGGGCTGATGCAACTTCACATTGGCAGGTTGTGCGAGTGACAAGGCTTCAGTGCCATCCGCAGTCATGAAGAGCCCAAAAACTTCAATTTAGCCTCTCTGAGGCCACACCAGGGGTCCAGGACCTGAGGGGCACCATTTGAGGTTCAGAGGCTTACTCCGGCTGGATCTAGGTCCTGGTTCAGGTGGTTGGGACCCTAGTGTGTCCCAGTGGCTCTGAACAGGAGGTCAGCAGACTAGCCCGCGGAGTCACTCTGGGAGTCTTGGGGTCAGGTGCAGGTCCAATCCCTCTGACTCAGGCAGGAGGGAAGCAAATCAGCAAGGCAGCAGTATAGCAAGGTAGTGGTTCAGCAAGGCAGTAGTCCAGTATGGCAGAAATGCACCAGAGTGGCAGTTCTTTCAGCAGTACAGCAGTCCTTCTTCCTGACAGCGTATCCACAGATCCAGAAGTGTACTGAACAATTGGTAACTGAGGTCCAGTATTTATACTGAGTTGTGGCTTTGAAGTGGGGGAGACATTTCTAGAGGTTTCCGCTTTGAAGTCCCCAGACATCCTGCCTCCCCTGTCTTGGCTTCAGACTAACTACAGGGCTATGCACCCCTTTATGTGGAGCCAGGACACAGCCTATTCAAGTGTAAGTGGGGCTGTGGCCAGCTCCTCCCTCCCATCCTGTCAGTGATGGGCCATCCAGGCACACCTAAGCTCCCTATTGTGTGTGACTGTCTAGGAGGAATACAGAAAGCCCAACTGTTAGCTACACTCAGTAATGTGACCCAGAGATGGACTACAGGCACTAAATGGCCAAAGCAGGAAAATGCCAACTTTCTAAAAGTGGCATTTTCAAAACAATAACTTAAAATCCAACTTCAGCATAAGTTAGGGTTTTTTATTACAATTCCAAAGACACCAAACATGAACTGGTCACCCGCTCCTATTTGGAATTTACAGCTTATTAAATGTAATAATGTAACTCTAATGTTATCCTATGGTAGTGGTAGGCCTTGCAGTAGTCAAAAATGAATTTAAGAGTTTTTGACTACCAGGACATGCAAAACTTAAAAGTATACATCCTACTTTTTAAATACACTGCACTCTGCACTAGGGCTGTTTAGTGCCTACCCTAGGGGTAACTTATATGTATTAAAAAGGAACATTGGGGACTGGCAAAAGGTTTATTTTGCCAGGTCAAAAAGGCAGCTCAAAAACTGCACACACAGGCTGCAATGGCAGACCTGAGGCATGTTTAAAGTGCTACTTGAGTGGCTGGCACAATCAATGATGCAGGCCCACTAGTAGCATTTCATTTACAGGCCCTGGGAAAATGTAGTACCACTTTACAAGGGGGCTTATAAGTAATTTAAATATGCCAATTGGGGATAAGTCAATGTTACCATGTTTTAAGGAGTGAGCACATGCACTTTAGCTCTGATTAGAAGTGGTAAAGTGTGCAGAGTCCTAAGGCCAGCAAAAACAAGCTCGGCAAAAATGGAAGAGGAAGGCAAAAAGTCTAGGGGGAGATCACCCAAAGGCTGTCAGGTCTAACAGATTCTACTTTACATTAGCTCTCCAGCAGCTGACCTAATGAGGTGCCAAAACAGTTCCCAGGGCAGGGATAATAACCTGGGTGTGGGGAGAGGTTTTCTTCTACTGGTAATAAGACTTGTTGGAGTGGGCCCAGGAACTTAATTATCTTCAAAGGTCCCTCTCCTTTCACAAGAAAATGTCAGGTGACACCTGGAAAGGCTCCACCAACTCTATAGTTAGGCTCCCACCAAACCCAATGGGAGGAAAACTACCCCCGAAATCGGTTTTGAGTGACCACAGAGAAAGGGACTGCTCAATACCCAGGCCACACATCTGAGTGGGCACACAGACTCTGCTCAAGGGGGGAAAGGTTTCTCCATCTTGGATTTGGGGAATAAGGTGCACTATGTGATTGTTGCAGTAGGAGAAACAGGAAGTGCTGCAAAAGCGGGTACGGTTTCCCCTGAGAACTTTTACACTATTGATTAGAAAGGAGTCAGCAGTCATCCCCAACTATTAGCTAGTGCCAGGCATAAATGATGCAACCCAAGGCATTATCCTCAGAACATTAACTGGGCTTGTGTGGGACAAAAGAAGGACTGCACCTTCTGTTTGAGATCTAGGAGTAGATCTTAAGGACTGGACCTGTTCCCACCGGCAGCCAGGACAAATAAGTGGACTACAAGGGTCAGTTGGCTGACCTTCTGGGTGGCTACAGGGATGCAACAAGCTGCAACCCGCCTGTTTCCTGAAATGCCCACATCACCAATAGCAAATGGACATGGTCTGAACCTTGCATTTGGACTCTGCCTGACACCCTAAGAGTCTTCCAGAGTCTCCCCTGAGGTCCTGGGAACTTAGAAGTGTACTCCTGTGGTTGTTTAGGTGCCAGAAGAAAGTCTGGAAAATGTGGAAACTTTTCTTCCAGAGTTTCAGCGGAGCCAACTAGAAAAAGTATCTGACCAGCAGTTCAACAGCATCCCATTGGATTTCAGCTTTGTCTCAGCACCTCTGAAAAACAACTAAGTCCCATTGTACAGTAGGACTTACAAAATGTTCAGTGACAAATCTCCAAAGCTCCATGCCACCAGTGGGACCAGCCTGCTTCAGGTATCCATCCTTTGGTTTCACTGCGGTGGTTACAGTTTCAGCGGTGAACCCCGCAGATTTTTTTTCTCAGAAAGTGACAAAGTCTCATTCATCATTGGGACTTGGAAGAAATTCCCATGTTTTCCTTCTAAAAATTGACAAAGTTAATTTCTGAAGTGGGACATAGAGACTTTTAAAAAACGTTTTGACTTCCAGACTTTCACCCGTGCCAATCCACTCAGTGTATCTAACCCAGGCTCCATAGCGGTCGGCTTGAAATTGCACCTTGGTTCATTGAAGTTAATTGTGTGCTTTATTTTTCTTGGCTTTTTTTCACTTAAATCATTAAAAATTCTTATGTCCTGTTCCACCTTATTGGATTTTTCTTGTTTTGTTGTCATTTTACTTATTAATAATTCCTCTATTTTCAGAAATGAGTGTGGGATTTTTATTGTGTTGTGTCTTTGACTTTTTAACTGTTTTATTACTTCTAAATGATTTACAAATTTCCTATAAGTAAAGCCTGTCTGCTGCATGCTGTAGCTACCAGGGGTTGAGCTCAGGTTTAAAGACTGAAACCTTTAACTGAACCTAACAGGTCAGTGGCTTTATTACTTGTAGAAGACTATCACCCACTCCAATTAATAATTCAGAATCTGACAGTCACATAACAAGTTGCTATTTCTCATAAATACGTGCTCAACTGTAGATGTTTCATGCAAAATTACATTAAGAACTCCCTCTCATTCCACTTGTCTATAAACCCACTCTTGCATTCACAGATACCAATCCAGATCAGATAGAAGTCTTGAGTCTTTTTCCTGGCGAGTGCTGTGCATAGGCTGTTTGTTGTAGGCTTCTTCTGTGTGTTGCTGTCTCATGAGTTATGCTACAATGCGATATGACCCTGCTCAGTTGTCACGAGGCTGTTTTCCAAGGTATTTGTGATGAACATTACTTCAGCTGTGGTTTGATACTTCTGATTAGCACAAATTGGCTTCTACAGAAACGTATTTCTGTAATGCATTCCTGGCTTCAATTTCAGTAGCGGCTGCTACGGGACAGTAGTGGTGGGGAGAGGGTTGGGGTGGAGGCTGGGAGGGAGATTAAAAAAAAGAAAATTGCACTTACTTGCCGGGCCGCTGCTTCTCCTCTGCCCTCGGTCTACGCAGGAAGCAGAAAGCGGACAGCATGACAACAGCGTCGTGACTCGTCTGAGCGGCTTGGTTCACACTCAGACAGTCAGTGGGAGCCTGCACGTGTTCTCCACCCAGCTGTGCAAAACAGCCGGGCGGAGAACATGCTAAGTGCGCATGTCTGTATAGCCGGCCCAAGACAACTGGCCAAAAGTTATGCGCACTTAGAAAGTGCTCACCACTCCTCCCCGTGCTGTGTGGGCAGCCCCGCCCCGCCCCGCATTTTCGGAGCCAGTACTGAAAACGAAAATGATAATAACATGGTGTTTTTAAGGCAAAAGAAGTATTCGGTTTGTAGAGAAACCAGAGTATAACATGGTGTTTCTATCATTTAATTTTTCCTGTCGGGCGACGCTGCTCGGCCTTAGCAGAGGAGCCGCCGCTGTTCAATTTTGTGCAACATGTATGTGATGACCATATAAATGCTATTTGAGCATCAGACTACTACCACATCTGGGCACTGCTGAATACTGTGCAGCATTTGCTAAATCCTAGGAATCTAAAACACCCAATGGGCTCGAGGGTACACTCGGGGGGGGGGGGGGGCTCTAAAATAGCTTGTTCAGTAACACAGGTATTTTTTTAGAACTTCTATGACTTTAGAAAGCTTCTGGCAAGCACCTGCACTCTGAAAATAGTTCCAGCAACCCTGTTCTGCATACCTTCACCGTTCGTTTTAGCTAAAAATCAGCAGTGCCAAAAACGAACCAGGAATGTTATAGTGCATGTTCTAGAAACACATACATTTTTATGGTTTCACTGCTACTGTTTAATTGTTTATTATGCATAAACGATGAGCTGATTCCAAAATATGTGGAGATTATGGATTGGAGGGCTGCCTTTTTTCACTACTCACCTAACTTCACTGTTCGCCCAGAACAGTGTTTTTAGTTAAACCTTGTATTGAAACCTTAAGAAAATAGAAACACCACTTTTAATTTTATTTTCATTTTATGAAGTGGTGTTTATACATTGTAAGTTATCAGGAATTCATCCCTGCATAGCGTACTTTATGTTCCGGATATGCCTATTTTATTTGACCTGAAGATTGCCTTATATTCCTGTAGAAAAGCATATATTCCTATGTGTGTCATATGTTACAACGAACCGTATTTACATGACACGTATAAGATTATGAGACTTGTAATAAATACATCGAATACTAAAATAGCATTGGTAGATTTATGTCTGAATTTTTTGTCTGGTTCATGCAGTTTGTGTGTCTACATATGCCATAATTTCAGTATCCATTATTCATTCAATTTTAACTAGTCATCTTTGAACTCTTCTGAAAAACACACTAATCACATAATTCTTTTAATAACTACTAGAACAAACGTACAAAGTATATTTACAGTAATTTGACAAACGTGATTGATGGTGAACTTTGTAAAACACACAGAGGGCGCAGGTCAAATTCCTGAGTTGAGCATGGCAGACAGATTGTCGAGATGTCGGCTACCTGTGCACCTCCAGGGATGACAGACACATTATGTGACAGAACAAAGCAGGCAGCAAGGTCAAGGATGCGGCAGTGCGCATTTCAAAGCCTTTCTGCTCAACATACTTTGACAACGAACAACTCGTCTGACATGTTAAACGTTTGGCTGAGGTTATCATGTTCTGCCACACAGGGTCAGCTCTACAAATTGCAGACTTCCTCAGAATTCTATCACCGTGGATGCATTATCCATGGCTGTCAATAATTTAAGGAGTGTGGCGCATTTAAGGTCCCTGGTTTTAGAAGCCACAGCTCCAGTAAACAGACAGATGCCAATCTGCAAGATAATTCAAAATATCCTTACCATATATCTGAGAAACACAGGGCTTTTTACTGATTCTTTTTGATCATTCTCCCCTGATCTGTCTTGCATGAATTCCCTTCGTTCTAGATACCTAATTAAGGTCATCAGTATGGTACTGTGCAAGCTCTTCTTCATTCATTCATTCGTTCATCCATTCATTCATCCACTCTTTCATTTTATCACCCATCAAGTATGTAGTGATTAGCTATATCACAGGTACTGCGCTGTCAAAAACACTATCAGCGTGTGTTCTTGGCATGCCTAGGCGCAAGCGTGGCGAACCAGGAGTGGAGTAGGGGCGGGGTGGTATCCAAGTGAGCAACTGAAAGGAGAGTCACTGCAGATGCAGGGGGACGTACAGAAAAGTTCTTGAATACTACTGTGAAAGCATGTGTGTATATCTGAATGTGTGTGTAGGTGCACATGTGCACTTATGTGAGTAAAGGTGATGGTGTGATGCACCTACCTTAGATATAATGCCAACCTAGCATAATTGTGGTAGTTTTAGCAAATTGTGGACATCCATGGCATGATGATGCTCTCTCTTGATATAATGCTTGTCCTAGCAACATGGTGGTAGGTTCTTGAGCCAATCTCACATTGATGGAGACCATTGTCTGCTCAACCGCCTCTAGGCCCAACACTGGCACCAGTGAAAGACTGCAGCTTATCCCATCAAAGAAATTTGAACACATCACTGTAATGGTGAGGGACCTTTGATGGCTCTGCCTTCAGGCATACCTCATCTTCAAGACTTACTGAGATGACACACTAGCATACATGGCTGAGAAACTATCGATCCCACTCAAAAGCCAAGAAGTTGTCAAAATGGAAACAAAGAATTGCAGGGAAAAAAAGGCCAGAAGGCAAGCCATTTCTTTCTACCTCCCACAATCTGCCACAACATCTCCATCAACATAAGAAGGACTGCTACCCCCCTGAAGACTCAGAAAGAAACGAAAGACAACTATCTTCACAAACAGGATCACTTCCCCAACTAGCTGCCCAGGCCCTCTTCGCCTTCTGTAAACATTCGTAAAGGTGCCATGGGTTAATTAATGCCGTCTGTTCAATGCTCTGCTGCTCCCTTGTTAGGTTTGTGCTGTATAAACACCCGTATATTCAAGCATACACACGGCGCTAATTCTTGACATATCATTGAGTATCCTGTGTTAAAGATGGTGATACATTGACATGAACGGAAGAATCTTTTGATTCGTTGCAGTAATACATGTGAGTGCCTGGTGAACGTGACAAACCAATGTTTGTGTGCCAAACATGTATTTACTGAAAAAACGAAAAGCTGGTGATTCAGGACACAGTAGTGTTTTCTCCAGTGCCTAATGTGTAAAACAGTGAATGCCGGTGTGCAAAGCTCTGCTCAGAAGCCCGCGTTTGGTGCAATTATATGTTGCACACCGAATACCAAGGCTGTATAATCCAGTTCATGCCTCTATAATCAACTACCAGACACTCCCTGCCCATTTATATTTCTTTTGCTGGCTTCTGCTTTCTCCCTTTGTGACAGTTTTTCCATCTTTCTCTGTCTTTCTGTTTTGTGCGTTTTTCCTTGTGTTGCTTTAGCTAAATGTATGATGCGAAAACATTAATTCCAGTCCCCAAAAATGAGTGTGGGTGGCCCCCCAGCAGCAACCACCAGCTCAAATTAAGCACTATTTTCCTAATGAAAATTATAAGCTTTTGTTTAGTCAGATTTGCAGTTTATTTCTTCAAAATGTACATCTTTGATAAATATGTGTATTTTCATAGACTGACAAGAATGATCATAATTGAGAACAAAATGCCTACAGTTCAAAATATATATTTAAATCTGATGTATGAGTGATAAATACTAGTGCATTTGGAGGCAGCAGCTTTTTAATTTAATCTTTAGTTATCACATTTTGGAACTGTAAGGTCTGTTTCAGAAGCATTAGAACAGCTGTATATGCATGTAAAAGTGATATAGCTCTAGGCACTCTGAACCAAGATTGTGAGATTTGTGTTTTTTATTTTCCGGATGGGCTGGACTGTTCCTATTGGAGAAGAGACAAAACGAATTTAGATATGGTTGTGCTGGGCTGTTCCTACTGGAGAATAGACAAAATTAATGTAAATATGGTAGGTCGCTCCCACTGTCTCAGATTTATTCAGCCATTCGTTCCATCACTATTTCACTTTTCTTCTTAGTCCCAATAACTTTAGAAGTATGAGTAGTTATCCTGTTCCACATCTATGGAGCAGTACCTGCTCAACCATCTATTAGAGCCTTCTGTAGCCCATCTAAAATATCTCCTGCACACTGCATGCAGAACACATTGTAAGTGTCACACTACAGAGCCCCACCTTTATTTTCCTTGACTGTGTCTCAATCCAGGCTTTTAGGTTTGAATGCCTAAAAAATTAGAAAGCCAGTGTACATTGATGAGAAACTTATCTCATGTGAAAGACATGTGACTCAAAATCGGAACTCACATGCTTGTAGATACTTTAATGATAAAAGTAATTATTCATGAGGCGTTCTCCTCCTTTTCTGCATGACTTTGAAACTCGCTCCCATGCTCAATCTGTCTACGACACACACTGCTGGCCTGGCCATAAGGAATTAGCTTACGCTCTTGTCTTTCATCTCCTTACATTTTCCTTAAATTCTGCCCTTACTCTCCCACAGTAACATCTCTTGGTCACACAAGCTGTTTAAGTAGTGAATACCACATGCCTGCAGAGAAAAACTACATTTCCAAGCTTGATCAGGTGGGTATCAGAATAATCTCATCTCATCCATAGCCAGATTCTACCTAATGTGGAGAAGAAATAAATGCAGTAAAACTGCATTTCCAGGAGTATTTGGAAAGAAATTAAATATTGAGCAGCAACCCCACCTAAGCTCAAGTAGCACCAGCAGGTGGAAGCCTGTCTCATACGAGGAGCTATGTGTGGAGGCTACTTGCGACCAAAAGTGCCAAAAGGAGAGAAATAAGGTCAATGAGATGTGCTGGGAGAGCAACTCATGATGTTTCCAGGGGAGCCAACAATGCAGTCAAGAGGAGAAGGAAGCAGTCAGAGAGAATGGAGCAAGAATCACTCTACTTAACTCAATTAAAATGATACGACGCAACTATTAAATAGAGAATTGAAGATGTCATTTATCCCAGGTAGTAACAGCAAGAAAAGGGGCCTTGTTGCTCTCAGGTGTGATACTTATGAAAACTGTACTGCTAGCATTGGTTGGTTAATCTTCTATTTTCTGTAACTGCATACACTGCCCCATTGGTTTTAGTTTAGTATGTATTTTCTATTCATGTTTAACTCTTTGAAGCTGCTTACAAAAATCAAGAGTGGAACCACAATACTAGATTTAACCGATGCTAATCAATTAGGAAAATCCACATTTTCCCTGAATCATCTGCTGTATGAATAGAAAATGGCTTGAAAGTACCATTTGTGTGTGCAGTTTCCAATTGGACTAGATAAATGTTGTGTTAAGTAGAGTGAGATTTCAGACTTACGAGGGTGGATTGTTCCATAGTACTGGTGATCAATGTCACAATGTCAGATCGATAATAGAGTCTTTCAAATTTGATCAATCAATCCCTTTTCTGAGCAATCCTTATCCATTCAGTAAACATACTCCATGGCAAGTGAAAATGAAATCTCCATTTCTGCTCTACTTGACACTGTACTATCTTTAGGTTGCCGTTCATAGTGGGTGGTTCCTATCAGGGTCCCTTAATGAAGAGGATCCTGACTTTCCAGAGAAGATAACTCAAAGTGACCTATTCATATGATTAATATTTTGGTGAATGACCTGAAAACAATTTTGAATTGGTTGCCAACTATGTTTATTTGTTCCCTAGTCAAAGTAGATTTAGCTTGAAAATGGTTAGGATCTTACTCAGGAAGGCTTCTATTTATGTAAATAGAGTTTGATGACACAGAGGTGATCAAAGAAACAGGAGGCAACAGGTTTGTCAAAGGCAAGCCTGTAGGTGCCAGACGCCAGAACCCTGGCTCTTTGTCTAGCGACCTGCTACAGAAATCGTTTCCTGACCTCCAGTTGCTCTGACCAGTTGGCCCGTTAACCTGATACTACCACACACTCAATCTACTTAAGGATGCTGCTAGCTTACGCACTGTGACTTTTCCATGAGGGCAGACACATGCTCCCAAGGCAAGGAGATTATCCCTTCTTTACCCATCCAGAAAGGTAATTTCCTGTTTTATAGCATTAGCTGCAGATCCTTCGGTAACCATAAACTTGAGGTACTTGACTTTATCTCCACCTACTGACCCAACATCCTTTTTGTAACTGAAGCTAGGTTACTTGAGTCCTCTATGCCAGATATTGTACTTGCAATGCCTGAAGACAATTCTCTTCTTTGATTAGATTGCCTTAACCAGCACAGCAGTGTCTTAGCCATTATAGTTAAATCTCGGATTAACTGTGATATTTCTGAATTGTTCATTCTGTTAAGCAAATGCTTGATCTTTTTGCTGAAACTATTTCCCTCTTTCTCTCTCTCAGGAGCACTTACTTACCGCCCACCTGGGTCAGATCATAATTTTACCTCAAGTCTTATGGAGGCCATTGTACCCCAAGTTCCTAGTTTGCCAATTGTTACCATCATTGTTCATCTACACTTCCATTTAGACAACTCTAATTGTCAAGACGCTATGGCTTTCAATGACATTCTGGCAGCTAGTCAGCTTTCCCAGGTAGTTAAGTCTTCCACTCATAAAGCTCGTCATATCCTGGACCCAATCTTTACGGATTTGCATGGTCTCAATGTTAACCCGCCTCTGTCCCTTATCTGTTCAGACCAATATGCTATACTAATCTATCTTTCATTAGACACCTCCTTTGCCTTAGGGTCTAAAGCTATTCTCTCTTGTCACTTGTTTGCAACTCGCACCTGCAAGGTTCTGCGTGTCCCTTTGTGATTCTGTCCCTACTCTGCTGTCCAACATCACTCAGACTAACAACACTGTCAATCACTGGATCTCCACAACCATTGACTCAGCCATCCGTCTATCTACGCTTGCCAATCAGAGATCTAAACCCTCTTCACCTTAGTTCAACAGCTATTGAACTCTCTTGAAAGAAAGTGTAAAGCAATTGAATGTGCTTGGAGAAAGCACTATAACTCTAACAGTACACTGAAGTATAAAGAGGCCGTCAAGTTGTATCAGAAAACCATTTGCCTGCTCTGATTTGTAGTACAAAGCACAATTGGTTCCAAAGGGAATATTTTTCTCTAGTACCTAAACATTAATAACACACACTCAAAGATGCGAAGGGGTGAAGGTTAAGTGCCATATAGTGGTGGAGGGATCAACAGGACACACTGTACTGGTTTGTATTACGTAATTTATTGGACTCAAGAGAAACAAAAGAAACGGGGTACAAAGGGAGTAAGTTCCATTCAGTCTCTCAGTGGGTTTAGCTGTTGGTGACTGTTCTCCTTTTTCTTTCAGGAAGCGTCACTTCATTCAGGTCGTCCAGGACTCCCAAGTAGAGTAAAGGGAAAAAAAAGAAAATAACCCAAAGAGACAGGGGATTAGAAAAAACGGGTCACTCTTTCTAAGATTTTCACCAGAGTGCCACCTTCACCAGGCAAAAAGGGGTGTTTGTGCAGGGTGGGAAGCTGTGACTACAATGCTTGTCGTGAGGGGATTCTCTCTCTCTCCCACCTCTTTTTCGCTCACATGCAGTCCCTCATGCATAGTTCTCTATCCCCCCAAGTGCCTGCTACTGCCCGGCGCCCCACCAGAAGCCCGGGGGTTCTTTATTACTTGCCTTGAACCACGACCCATCTCCTGGGCCATGGTTTGGGCAGCAAGGGTGTTTGTCTCATCTCTCAAGGTGCTGGGGCTGTATCCTGTACAACACAGCTGTCCGTCTTTAGCCCCCTCTGCCTCGGCATCTCTGGGATTCACGGGTTCTCCCGAAGCTCCGTCCTCAGCTCCGTGGACTGTGGCAGGTAAACCTTCCTCGGAAACCGAGGTCTTCTCTTCCGGTTTTCCGTCGTCCGCCTCCTCGCCGTCTTCCGCGTTCTGCTCGTCCGTCCTCACTCCCTGGTTCTCTCTCTCTGCATTCCTGTTCTCGCACCCTTTGTTTCGTCCCTCCCAGGGGCGTGGCGGCTCTCCCAAGCCAGACTCCGAGAAGGCTGGAGCGTTCTCTTTGGTTGAGGCGCGGTATAGGCTGTCGGCCATGTTGGAATTCCGCGTCTCCTCACATAGCTCTCCCCATAGGAAGGGCCGTTGTGGCCATTCAGGTGATGGATGTCTGGAGAGGTACTTTTCACCAAAAGAATATCCTTTCCGTGATTTAGTTGTTACTTCCTCCAGGGTTGGGGGATAGCAACAAAGGGGCAACCGATGGTGGGTGGCGGTTCCTAAGTGTGTGATGGTAATACTCTCAAAAACGAAATTCTCGAGAGGATTATAAAAATAACCAACCCGTTGTTACGGGTGGGAAGGGAAAGAGACCCTTTTCTTTTAATAGCCCTCACTCACTCTAACTGTGACATGTTTCATCATAGGGCTCACCCCAACTCCTAAAGGTCGGGTGGGCTCAACCGTGTTTCAGGGAGCACTTAAAGATATTGTGTATGGGGGCGTACCATTAAAGATAAAATTTCTCACCCACTCCTAAAGAATTCTTTAATAGTGGAGTGGGAGGGAAGGTTAAAATATATACAAACAGGTGTTAGGATGTGATGGTCCTATGACCCTGAATTCAGCACCAACATGTTTCAGCCCTTCCTACCTGGCCTAAATAGGTCCTGGGCTTTCGTCAGGGTGGGACATAATGAGGTTACTTCCCCCAAAGATGTGGGTGCATATAAACTATTTGTCTCGAGCACTTCTAAGTGTTAAAAAAATGGAACAAGCCTAATACTTGCCACCGGTCTGGATGAGGAATTACCTATGCAGAGAAAAGAAAACATAATATATACATTCATTAATATATACAATGTGGTTAACATTGGGCCACCATCTTCAAACAGACCCCCCTGGAGCCATTGTTGTGGTGGTGTAGGCATTTTCACCCGATATCCCAACTTTATTTACCAAGCGTCTTGCTGTTGTGGTTGAATCACACGTATTTTGAGTTTACCACGCCATGTGCAATCCTGTGACTTTCACATGTGCTATGGGTTTGTGCAAGCATGCATTATTTCATTCACAATAAGCTTTCAATCTTACCATCGATCACATTCACTCACATCCCAGATATATTATGACGGTTTCTATGGCACTCACCCCAACAACTTAGGGCAAAAGATTCCCAAGGGAGCGCAGGAGGGAGGCCTTGTAGTCACACTCTTGTGGGTGACAAAATTGTAATGGTTTTATCGTTATGACAATTGTTGTCCTTTTAAAAGGTAAGTATGAGAAGGAGGTTGCAAACAACGAGGGATTTGCATTTAGGTGCCTCAACCTTCTTCCCAGCACTTACTTCGTCAAAGGTCCTGCCCTGCTGGAACCTACTTGTACTCAAGCTCCCCGGCTTGTACAAGTGCTGTGGACCGGTACAGCAGCTAAATGCTGGATTTTTCGCGCTTCTGGCAAACCCCGCAGCCCCGTTGGACACACCACCGGGCGTGGTTCATGTTACCGATTGGTTGTTGCTACGGACTCATGCAACATGTTGGTAACAATGCTGTGATGGACAGTTTTTCATGACGTTTGCATGTTTTTTAAGTGCTGGTATATTATTTTCGTGTCTTTGTCAGAGATATTAAAGTTTGTCGAACTCCCCTCGTCTCCATAAACTTGCAATAGTCTTCGCATAAGGAAAGGAGTGTAACGGAATATTCATGGTTCCGTTATACACGCCCACTTTCACCATGACGAATGCGCCCCTCCCCGTGAGTGTTGGTCAATGCATCGGCGCATACTGGTATGATGTTTTAGTAACCTTGTTAGAGATACTAAATTTATCAAACTTCCCTTGCGTATATATACTTGCGATGACCCTTTCTTAAGGAAAAGAGTGCAACGGAATATTGATGGTTCCGTTAGACACACCCATCAAGCCACGTTCTTGTTGCTTATTTGTTATCATTGGGGGCTCGTCTAGCGTAGGGTGAGCAAGTTTCACAATGATGAATGTGTCCCTCCCCGTGAGTGTTGATCAATGCTTCGGCGTGTGTTGTGAGTGTCCCTTATGTTGGTGTGTTTTAAGGTGATGTTATACCACATTCTGATTTTTATATATAAACGCGCTATACGCTGTGCGCGCATAGAAAGGTTATGTGTCACATTTTGACCTTTCCATATTAGTTTGTACATTTCAAAATCAGAATAAGCATGAGCATAACGCACACTTATATATATATATATACATGTGTATATGGGGGGGAGAGGGACACATGATGGTGTGTGCCTGACTCATGTTTGTCATTTATTCAGAGCATTGAGTTGGTTCCACGGTATCTCATCGTTGAGACCAAGTAAATGAGTCTTGAGGCGGTGTACCCACCTTTGTTCTTTCAGTAATAACGTTTTTTGGGGGCCATTCACAGGTTTGACTTTCTTAATAATGTTCCATTGTAAATCAGTATCTGTGTGATTTTTCTCTAGGAAGTGCGATGTCAGTCTTGTTGTTACACGTCTGCATCTTACGGTGCTTCTATGCTTGTTTATACAGATTTTGATCTTACGGGTAGTCATCCTGATATATCTAAGGCCGCAGGGACATGTAATGACATATACCACGTTCGAACTGTTACAATTTGTATGGGATCTCTGCTCCCAGGGAGTTCGCATTCCAAGATCCAAGGTACTTGTGTGGGATGTGAAAGGGCATATAGAACAGTTCCCACATGGTAAGTGTCCCTGAACTGGGGGTAGATTCCACAGTGTACTTTGTTTCATGGTTGTTCTTCTACTCGTATCACTGTGAACCACTCTGTCTCTGATGCTCCAGTTTTTCCGGAAAGAAAACATAGGTTTTTCAAATTCCAGTTTATTTGTGTAAGGATGCGCCAGTGCTTGTTGATTGTCTGTTTCACAAAGTTTGAACCGGTGTTGTAGGTTGTGACACATATGAGATTTGTCTTTTCTGGGCGGTCTGTTTTTTCTAGGAGAGAGTCCCTTGGGATATTCCGTACTCTCTTTTTGGCTTTATTAACAATGTGGGCCGGGTATCGTCTGGATTGTAGTTTGTTTGCCAGATTGTCTGCTTCCCTTTTATAATCGTCTTGTCTGGAACAGTTGCGGCGTTTGCGCATAAACTGTCCCACTGGGAGGTTCTCCCGGAGTGCCCTTGGATGCGCGCTCTCAAAATGCAGCAAACTATTCCGATCTGTCGGTTTCGTAAATAGGGATGTGTAGAGTTTGCCTTCTTGTGCCACGATGTTTACGTCTAGCAATGAGACCCTCCTCTTGTTGTAAGTCATGGTAAATTTCAAGTAGGGGTTTCTCTCATTTAACCATTCATTAAAGGATTCAGGGGACACCCTTGGGTCACTCCATATGACCAGGATGTCATCTATATACCTGATCCACATCCGTATCTTGTCAGTAAAGGGGTTGTTACTCCATATATTGTGGTCTTCGAACCAACCCATATACAGGCATGCCACACTCGGGGCAAAAGTGCTGCCCATAGAAGTCCCATGGCATTGGAGATAGAATACATCTTCAAAGCAGAAAAAGTTTTCTGTCGAGGCTATTTTGGCTAATTGCATGATCCAATCTATTGGTGCATTCCATTTCCAGTCTTCGGTAAGTAGAAGGTCATGGATGATACTAAGGCTTTCTTCTTGGGGGATACTCGTATAGAGTGATTCCACGTCCAGGCACATCAGTGTTTCATAATCAGGGTCGAAAGTCATATCTTTAAGTAGGGTTAAGAGATGAGTGGTGTCTTTAACATAGGATTTTGCTTTTATGACTAAAGGTCGCAGGTACCAGTCTACGAATTGGGACAAAGGTTCCAATATGGATCTGATGCCTGAGACTATTGGTCTTCCGGGGGGTGGATTACATCCCTTGTGTATTTTGGGTATGGTATAAAACCGTGGGACTCTGGGTTCTTTGGCTGTTAGGAACTCCTTTTCTTTACAATTGATCCACCCTCTCTCACACGCAGTATCCAATAGTGGGCCAATTTTTTGTTGTATCTTGCTTGTTGGATCACTACGAAGTATAGTGTAGTTCCTTTCCTCTTGTAACAGTGTCATGCATGCTGCTCTGTAGTCATCTTTGTCCTGGATTACAATAGCACCCCCCTTATCGGCAGGTTTCACTACTATATTCTCTTTCATGCCAAGTGATTTCAAGGCAGATGATTCCTGTTTTGATAGGTTATTGAACCCATTGGCTTTAGGTTGGAAGTTCTCAATGTCCTTTATGTCCGCTTCCTCAAACGCCAAGATTTCAGGGAGTATTGAGGACAGGGGTGGGCTAAACGTGGACTTCTTCTTCAGGTTAGTGTAACCTTCTTCTATTGGTTGTTCCGGTTGATTCATAAAGAACATTTTTATACGGATTTTCCTAAAGAACTCCGCTAGTTCACATCTGATGGTGAACTTGTCCATGGCTGTAGTGGGGACAAACCCTAGCCCCTTGTTGAGGACGTCAAGTTCGCTCTTTGTAAGTTGCTCTTTAGATAGGTTGACCACCAGATCTACTGGTTGCTCGAGCCTGCCTGACCCTGGTCTTTTGTCCTGCTCCTCGTGTTGGTTCCGTCTGGCGTGTCATCTTGCCTCTGTACTCTTCGTGCCCTTCGACCTCTTCTCCCTCGTTGTGTCCCAAAGCCTAAAAAATCCTGATTCGGATGATTCAGTTGGTAGCATGGCATGTTTTGTGGTATGTTCTGTGGCATCGGTGGTCCTTGATATGGTGGGGGGATGTAACCCCCTGGCCAGTACATCATCTGGTGGTTCTGGAATGGGGGATTTGTAAAATTGCCCCTTTGGAATCTTTTGCGGCCTCTTCTGTTTTTGCTGGACGCTGAATTATCACTGGACCATTCATCTGTATCAGAGTATGTTGAACCATTGTCACTTTTCTCTGATATATCTGTGTCGGACTCATCTTTTTTATAATACCCATCCTTAGTGGTGTAGGGGTATACACGTTCGTGTGAAAATTTCTTCAGATCTTTTTGGAGCTTCCAGATTTTGCTCTGGAGTAAGAAGTCCTTATGTTCCGAGATCTCTTTATTTACTTCCTCCAGTTTCTTCTTGAATACTGAGATCTTGATCTGGGCATTTAGGTTGTCTTCACTGACCTTGATTTTGATCAGCATGGCTTCTGAGATGTGTTTCGCGGTATTAATAATGAGTATTAACCAATCGCGTGTACACAGCCACGCGATTAGTGACCACTCCTTCCTAAACAGGGGATCCTGTAGAAAGATACATGGTTCGTTGGTTACAATGAGTCCTGTGGGAGCTGCATTCCCACGCAGGTACTCTGTCATGATTACACCATGTTTTAAAGTCTTCATCTGTTCCCTCTTAAGCTCTTTCATTTTGTACCAGTTCTGGGCCTGGCTAAGGCTTTGGGTGATATTGGTGTCTGGGAGTAAGGAGGGTGCTGCCAGAATTAGGGACGGCATCTCATCTGTATAGGCGAGGCCTGTTTGATCCGTCATTGTTAGGGAATTAGGGGACGTGTGATGGACAGATAGAGTGTATTGTGAAACAGTAAGGGCACAAATTCTGTCCACCTGAAAGAAAAAGACCCGAACAGCTGTGCGCTGCGCGAGAATCTGATACACAAAATCCTAAGACCGGAAGGTTCCGGACAGGTAGAGAGGTCCTCAGTCAAGAGGATAGAAAGGACATGTCCTCCCTATTTTATATACTTTTCACCAAAAGAATGTCCTTTCCGTGATTTAGTTGTTACTTCCTCCAGGGTTGGGGGGATAGCAACAAAGGGGCAACCAACGGTGGGTGGGGGGTTCCTAAGTGTGTGATGGTAATACTCTCAAAAATGAAATTCTCGAGAGGGTTATAAATTTAACCAACCCGTTGTTATGGGTGGGAAGGGAAAGAGACCCTTTTCTTTTAATAGCCCTCACTCACTCTAATCGTGACATGCTTCATCATAGGGCTCACCCCAACACCTAAAGGTCGGGGTGGGCTCAAACGTGTTTCAGGGAGCACTTAAAGATTGTGTATGGGGGCATACCATTAAAAATAAAATTCCTCACCCACTCCTAAAGAATTCTTTAATAGTGGAGTGGGAGGGAAGGTTAAAATATATACAAACGGGTGTTAGGATGTGATGGTCCTATGACCCTGAATTCAGCACCAACATGTTTCAGCCCTTCCTACCTGGCCTAAATAGGTCCTGAGCTTTCGTCAGGGTGGGACGTAATGAGGTTACTTCCCCCAAAGACGTGAGTGCATATAAACTATTTGTCTCGAGCACTTCTAAGTGTTAAAAAAATGGAACAAGCCTAATACTTGCCACCGATCTGGATGAGGAATTACCTATGCAGAGAAGAGAAAACATAACATATACATTCATTATTATATACAGTGTGGTTAACATTGGGCCCCCATCTTCACACAGACCCCCCTGGAGCCATTGTTGTGGTGGTGTAGGCATTTTCACCTGATATCCCAACTTTTATTTACGAAGCGTCTTGCTGTTGTGGTTGAATCACACGTATTTTGAGTTTACCACGCCATGTGCAATCCTGTGACTTTCACATGTGCTATGGGTTTGTGCAAGCATGCATTATTTCATTCACAATAAGCTTTCAATCTTACCATCGATCACATTCACTCACATCCCAGATATATTATGACGGTTTCTATGGCACTCACCCCAACAACTTAGGGCAAAAGATTCCCAAGGGAGCGCAGGAGGGAGGCCTTGTAGTCACACTCTGTTGGTGACAAAATTGTAATGGTTTTATCGTTATGACAATTGTTGTCCTTTTAAAAGGTAAGTATGAGAAGGAGGTTGCAAACAACGAGGGATTTGCATTTAGGTGCCTCAACCTTCTTCCCATCGTTCGAGCAGCCACCCTCTTTGTGACCGATTCCCAGCACTTACTTCGTCAAAGGTCCTGCCTTGCTGGAACCTACTTGTACTCGAGCTCCCCGGCTTGTACAAGTGCCGTGGACTGGTACAGCAGCTAAATGCTGGTTTTTTCGCGCTTCCGGCAAACCCAGCAGCCCCGTTGGACACGCCCACCGGGCGTGGTTCATGTTACCGATTGGTTGTTGCTACGGACTCGTGCAACATGTTGGTAACAATGCTGTGATGGACAGTTTTTCATGACTTGTGCATGTTTTTAAAGTGCTGGTATATTATTTTCTTGTCCTTGTCAGAGATATTAAACTTTGTCGAACTCCCCTCGTCTCCATAAACTTGCGATAGTCTTCGCATAAGGAAAGGAGTGTAACGGAATATTCATGGTTCCGTTATGCACGCCCACTTTCACCATGACGAATGCACCCCTCCCCGTGAGTGTTGGTCAATGCATCGGCGCATACTGGTATGATGTTTCGTATCCTTGTTAGAGATACTAAATTTATCTAACTTCCCTCGCCTATATATACTTGCGATGATCCTCGCATAAGGAAAGGAGTGCAACGGAATATTGATGGTTTCGTTAGACACGCCCATCAAGCCACGCTCTTGTTGCTTATTTGTTATCATTGGGGGCTCGTCTAGCGTAAGGTGAGCAAGTTTCACAATGACGAATGTGTCCCTCCCCGTGAGTGTAGATCAATGCTTTGGAGTGTCCCTTATGTCGGTGTGTTTTAAGGTGATGTTATACCACATTCTGATTTTTATATATAAACGCGCTATACGTTGTGTGCGCATAGAAAGTTTAAGTGTCACCTTTGACCTTTCCATATTAGTTTGTACATTTCAAAATCAGAATAAGCATGAGCATCAATGCTCTGAATAAATGACAAAACATGAGTCAGGCACACACCATCATGTGTCCCTCTCCCCCTCCCCCCATATACACATGTATATATATATAAGTGTGCATTATGCTCATGCTTATTCTGATTTTGAAATGTACAAACTAATATGGAAAGGTCAAAATGTGACAGTTAACCTTTCTATGCGCACACAACGTATAGCGCGTTTATATATAAAAATCAGAATGTGGTATAACATCACCTTAAAACACACCGACATAAGGGACACTCATAACACGCGCCAAAGCATTGATCAACACTCACGGGGAGGGACACATTCGTCATTGTGAAACTTGCTCACCCTACGCTAGACGAGCCCCCAATGATAACAAATAAGCAACAAGAACATGGCTTGATGGGCAGGTCTAACGGAACCATCAATATTCCATTGCACTCCTTTCCTTATGCGAGGATCATCGCAAGTATATATAGGCGAGGGAAGTTTGACAAATTTAGTATCTCTAACAAGGATACGAAAACATCATACCAGGATGCGCCGATGCATTGACCAACACTCACGGGGAGGGGCGCATTCGTCATGGTGAAAGTGGGCGTGTATAACGGAACCATGAATATTCCGTTACACTCCTTTCCTTATGCGAAGACTATCACAAGTTTATGGAGACGAGGGGAGTTCGTCAAACTTTAATATCTCTGACAAGGACATGAAAATAATATACCAGCACTTTAAAAGCATGCATATGTCATGAAAAACTGTCCATCACAGCGTTGTTACCAACATGTTGCATGAGTCGTTAGCAAAAACCAATCGGTAACATGAACCACGCCCGGTGGGCGTGTACAACGGGGCTGCGGGGTTTGCCGGAAGCATGAACAATCCAGCATTTAGCTGCTGTACCGGTCCACGGCACTTGTACAAGCCGGGGAGCTCGAGTACAAGTAAGTTCCAGCAGGGCAGGACCTTTGATGAAGTAAGTGCTGGAAATCGGTCACAAAGAGGGTGGCTGCTCGAACGATGGGAAGAAGGTTGAGGCACCTAAATGCAAATCCCTCGTTGTTTGCAACCTCCTTCTCATACTTACCTTTTAAAACGACAACAATTGTCATGATAAAATCATTACAATTTTGTCACCCACAGAGTGTGACTACAAGGCCTCCCTCCTGAGCTCCCTTGGGAATCTTTTGCCCTAAGTTGGTGGGATAAGTGCCATAGAAACTGTCATAATATATCTGGGATGTGAGTGAATGTGATCGATGGTAAGATTGAAAGCTTATTGTGAATGAAATAATGCATGCTTGCACAAACCCATAGCACATGTGAAAGTCACAGGATTGCACATGGCGTGGTAAACTCAAAATACGTGTGATTCAACCACAACAGCAAGACGCTTGGTAAATAAAAGTTGGGATATCGGGTGAAAATGCCTACACCACCACAACAATGGCTCCAGGGGGGTCTGTGTGAAGGTGGTGGCCCAATGTTAACCACATTGTTTATAATAATGAATGTATATATTATGTTTTCTTTTCTCTGCATAGGTAATTCCTCATCCAGTCTGGTGGCAAGTATTAGGCTTGTTCCATTTTTTTAACACTTAGAAGTGCTCGAGACAAATAGTTTATATGCACTTACGTCTTTGGGGGAAGTAACCTCATTACGTCCCACCCTGACGAAAGCCAAGGACCTATTTAGGACAGGTAGGAAGGGCTGAAACATGTTGGCGCTGAATTCAGGGTCATAGGACCATTACATCCTATTGCCCGTTTGTATATATTTTAACCTTCCCTCCCACTCCACTATTAAAGAATCCTGTAGGAGTGGGTAAGGAATTTTATCTTTAATGGTAAGCCCCCATACACAATTTCTTTAAGTGCTCCCTGAAACACGGTTGAGCCCACCCCCGACCTTTAGGAGTTGGGGTGAGCCCTATGATGAAGCATGTCACTATTAGAGTGAGTGAGGGCTATTAAAAGAGAAGGGTCTCTTTAACTTCCCACCCGTAACAACGGGTTGGTTATTTTTATAATCCTCTCGAGAATTTCGTTTTTGAGAGTATTACCATCACACGCTTAGGAACCCCCCACCCACCGTTGGTTGCCCCTTTGTTGCTATCCCCCAACCCTGGAGGAAGTAACAACTAAATCACGGAAAGGACATTCTTTTGGTGAAAAGTATATAAAATAGGGAGGACATGTCCTTTCTATCCTCTTGACTGAGGACCTCTCTACCCGCCTGGGACCTTACGGTGTTAGGATTTTGTGTATCAGTATCTGGAGAGGTAGTCAGCACCAATCTGTGTTTTTCCGGGGACATGGATCGTCTGAAACGAGAAGGGTTGCAATGATGGAAACCAGCGCAGAATGCGGGAGTTGGTGTCCTTATTATGTGCCAACCAGGTAAGGGGAGCGTGAGCGGTAAGAACAATGAATTCAAGGCTTAGGAGGTAATATTGAAGAGCTTCTATTGCCCACTGTATTGCTAGGCACTCTTTCTCAATTGTTGAATAATGTCTTTCTCTAGGAAACAGTTTTCGGCTGATATACAAAAGGGGTCTCAAAGCCCCTTGCTGATCAGGTTGACATAAAACAGCCCCCAGGCCCTGTCCTGAAGCGTTTGTTTGTAGCACAAAGGTTTTTGTGAAGTCTGGGCAATGGAGAACTGGTCATGTACAAATGCAGTTCTTTAGGGTTTCGAAACTGGTCTCGTGGCCGTGACTCCTCTGGGATATGCGTGAGGGATGTTTACCTGTAAGGAGGTCTGTGATGGGGCTTGCTATTGTAGAGAAATGGGGGATGAACCTGCGGTAATAACCGATGAACCCTAAAAAAGAACGTATGTCCTTTTTTGTTGTGGGAGTGGGGATGTTTTTAATGGCTTTGACTTTATCCATTTGTGGATGTAGGAGTCCTTCTTGTATGGTAATCCCTAGGTACTGGATTTTATTTGTGGCCAGCATTGACTTCTTAGGATTTATGGTTAGGCCTGCTTCTTGTATTGCATCAAAGACCAAGGCCATGTGTATGAGGTGATCTTCCCAGGTAGGACTGAAAATAATAATATCGTCCAGATACGCTGCTGCATAGTTTCTATGGGGCTTAAGGATTTTATCCATAAGTCTCTGAAACGTTGCTGGGGCCCCATGTAGGCCGAAGGGGAGGACCTTGAAATGATATAAACCAGAAGGAGTGGAGACCGCGGTCTTTTCCCTAGCTTGGGGGGTCAGACGGATCTGCCAATACCCCTTTGTGAGGTCAAGGGTAGACATTAATTTAGCTTTCCCTAATTGTTCAACTAGTTCATCCACACGGGGCATGGGGTACGTATCAAATTTAGTGATTTTGTTCACCTGTCTGAAATCTATACAGAAACACAGACTTCCGTCCGGCTTTGGTACAATGACAAATGGGGAACACCAATCGCTCTGGGATGGTTCGATGATATTCAGCTGTAGCATAGTTGTTACTTTCTTTTCTACGACCTCCCTACGGGGGGCTGGTATGCGGTAAGGTTTTAGCTTCACTATTTGAACTTTCAAGGATACTATGTTGTGGTGCACGAGAGGGGTTAGACCTGGCTTAGTAGAGAAAAGGCCGGGGTGCTTCTCTAACAGATTGAGGAGTTGTTGTTTCTGTAAGGGGTTTATTACTATCACTATACTGACTGTCATTTTCGGTTTCTTGAAGGGAAAGCAAAGGAATATCTATGGGGGTAGTAGTGTTAACATGTAATATAGGTACCTGCTCTTTCTCAGGGAGGGAAGGCTCTTCCCATTTCTTTAGAAGATTGACATGATAAATCTGTCGTCCCCTGATCGTCGGGGTAAGAGAACGCTATAAGTGACAGGTGCAACTCTTTTCTCTATAATATAAGGCCCCTGCCACTGGGTTAGTAGCTTGTTATCTGTGGACGGCCGTAAAATGAGTACTTTATCCCCCTTCTCGAATTCTCTTAAACAGCCCCCCGATCATAGCACCTTTTTTGGTCCTCTTGAGCCTTTTCCATGTGCTCGTGCACCAAACTCCACAATTGAGATAAGGTGCTTTTCAGGTTTTCCACATACTCAAATATCGGTTTTCCCTCCTCATCTTCATTTTCCAATTGCTCTATTGCCATTTCTAGGAATTATCTTAGTTTCCTTCCGAATACCAACTCAAAAGGAGAAAAACCAGGGGAGCGTTGTTCATTCGATCTAATCGCAAAGAGGACCACCGGTATGCGTCTGTCCCAGCCTTTTCCTGTCTCCAAAATAACCTTGCATAACATGTTTTTAATGGTTTTATTGTAGCGCTCCATCCGCCATCCATCTGGGGATGGTATACTGAGGCTCTGATCTGCTGGATCCCCAATACTTTACATATGTGAGACATAAGGCGAGACATAAAAGGGGTCCCCTGATCTGTTTCAAATCTCTGCTGGGAATCCAACCCTTGAGAAGAAGGAGATCATGGCTTGGGCTACGTTGGTGGTTGCAATGCTTGTTAGAGGGAAGGCTTCTGGGTAACAACTTCCATAGTCCACCAGGACTAATATATAGCAGTGACCCCTTGCAGAGGGGGGAAGCGGACCCAACAAATCCATGCCAACCCTCTTGAAGAGTATATCAATTATAGGGAGAGGGAGCAAGGGGGCCTTCCTCACATGTGCTGGGTTCTTATACTGACACATTATACAGGAGGCGCAATGTCTGGCCACATCCATATAAACCCCTGGCCAATCAAACCTTTCTGTTAGATATATGAGGGTGTTGTCCTTCCCGTAGTGACCCCCTCCCATTTGTGAGCAAGATGTAACACTTGTTCCCTATAGGGAGTGGGGACCAACAACTGCATACCTTGGCCTATACCTCCTTTTATTGCTCTGTATAGCAATCCCCTCTTAACAAGAAAATAGGGTCCTACCTGTTCGGGCTCTTGGTCTTGTGCTCTTTCCCAGGCGTATCTGAGGGTGCCATTCTCGCATTGGGCGACTCGAAAGCTCATCTGTGTGGGTTTCCTGCTTCCTTCAGGGGTTGAAAGGACAAAAGCAGGTTGAGGTATCTGCATGCGGGTGAAAGCCCTTTTCTCTCTTCTTTTTTCATGTTTTGACTTTTTCTGTTTATCGCCCTTTTATACTCTTTCTATCTCTCTTCTACTGAAGGGGGCTTTCTGTAATCAGGATATAGTGGGACTTTTAGTGCCCTCTAAGTATCGTTCAAACCGAGGGTGATCAGTACCAATAATTATAGCTTCTTGTATGGAAGGTACCACTCCTACTTTCCTTAAGTGGGGGTCATTTTCCACATCTAGGGAGGACCTTGGCTACTGGATAGGTTCTTGAATCACCGTCTACAGAAGTGACACACACTTGCTCGCCCTCCCTTTTTTGGGATTCTGGTATTAAAGTCTAGTTCACAACAGAAAAACGACATCCCGTATCTAACAGGGCCTGTTGACCCTTTCCGTATATATACACCTTACTTCTATACTGGCCTGAGGACTTTCCTGTGGTATATATGTGGCTCCGGGTATACCCCACCTCCATGAGTTCGGCTGCTGGTGCTTTGTGTGGACATTGTCTGGCTATGTGTCCCCACTCAGAAGAATGATAACATTGTGGGCCTTGGCCGCTGGGTACAGTCGGGGGCTTAAAGGGGGGAAGACAGGGGTTTGTCTGAGGTTTTTCTACACGAACTGGACCTCTAGGGAAGTTAAGAGCAGGGTGTGTAGTGTTGACCTTAAACTCGGGAGAGCAATGGAAGGCGCAAGCGAGTTCCACTGCTGTTACAGGTGTTAGATTGGGATGTTGTTTGACCCAATTGCGAGCACTCACCGGCAAGGCCTCAAGAAATTGCTCTAAGTAGATCTTCTCTGTTACTTCCTCCATACTAGCAGTGTGAGGAGACAACCATCTATTCCCTAAGTCTCGGATCCTATAGTAGAGAGCCCAGGGATTATCCCCTGTAACCCAGCTCTCCTTCCTGAACTTGGCTCGGTAATATTCTGGGTCGCACCCCAGCCTCTCTAATATTGCCTTTTTATATCCTCATAGGCAGTAGTGCAAGCTAGGTTAGCAGCCTGATAGGCGGCCTGCAACTCCCCCGACAATAATGGGGCTATATACTGACCCCCTCTTTCCTGGGGCCAGGCAGCTGTAGTGGCTACCCGCTCAAAATTAATAAAAAAGTAGTCAGGGTCGCCCCCTTCTTGGTACTTTTGTAGGACAGTCCCTGGGACATTTGGTCTGACCCTTGAACTAACAATAGCGTTGGTTAGTCACAAGATGGCGGTATCCTGCACTTGTTGATTAGTGGTAATTAGCTCAGCTTGTCCTTTTAGGGCCTCTTGTAACGATTCTCGGTCTCTTTGAGCAGTCTGTGCTTGTTGTTCCATTACTAACTGTAAGTGTCTTTGTCCCTCCGCTAACTGGGATATAATCCCCTCTATAGGCACGGCTGTGTCATGATGCAACACAGTAGGACTTGATCCCACTTCTGACACCACTGTAGTAGTGGAGGGATCAACAGGACACACTGTACTGGTTTGTATTACGTAATTTATTGGACTCAAGAGAAACAAAAGAAACGGGGTACGAAGGGAGTAAGTTTCATTCAGTCTCTCAGTGGGTTTAGCTGTTGGTGACTGGTCTTCTTTTTCCTTCAGGAAGCGTCACTTCGTTCAGGTTGTCCAGGACTCCCAAGTTGAGTAAAGGGAAAAAAAAGAAGATAACCCAAAGAAACAGGGGATTAGAAAAAATGGGTCACTCTTTCTAAGATTTTCACCAGAGTGCTGCCTTCACCAGGCAAAAAACGGTGTTTGTGCAGGGTGGGAAGCTGTGGCTACAACGCTTGTCATGAGGGGATTCTCTCTCCCCCACCTTTTTTGCTCACATGCAGTTCCTCATGCACAGTTCTCTATCCCCCCAAGTGCCTGCTATAGCCCGGCGCCCCACCAGCTCCACCAGAAGCCCGGGAGTTCTTATTTACTTGCCTTGAACCACAAGCCGTCTCCTGAGCTGTGGTGTGGGCAGCAAGGGTGTTCGTCTCGTCTCTCAAGGTGCTGGGGCTGTATCCTGTGCAACACAGCTGTCCGTCTTTAGCCCCCTCTGCTCCGGCATCTCTGGGATTCACGGGTTGTCCCTCAGCTCCGTCCTCAGCTCCGTGGACTGTGGCAGGTAAACCTTCCTCAGAAACAGCGGTCTTCTCTTCCGGTTTTCCGTCGTCTGCCTCCTCGCCGTCTTCCGCATTCTGCTTGTCCGTCCTCACTTCCTGGTTCTCTCTCTCTGCATTACCGTTCTCGCGCTCTTTGTTTCGTCCCTCCCAGGGGCGTGGTGGCTCTCCCAAGCCCGACTCCGAGAAGGCTGGAGCGTTCTCTGTGGTTGAGACGCGGTATAGGCTGTTGGCCATGTTGGGATTCCGCGTCTCCTCACATGCCAATATACAATATATACAATGGATATATACAAATTAATACAAGAACACCTCACTGGAACTGCATTGTAATACTAACAACCACCGTCTTAAAATGCACCCTATCATTTTTGAAAAAGTTAAGACGTGGATAGTATCTCCTACAGGTTGATATGGTTATAGATGTTGACGTTTCGACCCCAAATTGAGGGCAGGCCGTATTTCTCCGTAATATGGGGTCTTCATCAGGACAGAAGGAGCAACCTCAATACCACCGAGAGGGAGTTAGTGGTGGGCCCTGTGCCTAGGGCCAAAAGGCTCCTGAGGGCCGGAAGATAAGCTTGTAATTCGTCAATTGTCCAAAAGGATTCAATCACTGGATGTGCTCAGTGTTTTATTTCGTTACACCTTGGTCGCACCAGGATCAGAAATAGGGCCGTGAAGCTACAGAAAGGATCCTGCCTGTAGAAGTGCCCCAAAGGTGTCCCAGGGGCCTGGATCAATCTATATATATATATATAACTTGAAGTTTAACCATGAATGATGCTGAATAAATCGGATCTCTATTCGGGAATCATCTCTGAATGTGTCAAGTCAGATGATCCAGGCCCCTGGGGCACCTTTGGGGCACTCCTATAGGTAGGATCCTTTCAGGACCTTCAGATACTTTATCTTTTGCTTGCGAAGCTTCACAGCCCTATTTCTGATCCTAGTGCGACCAAGGTGTAACGAAATAAAACACTGAGCACATCTAGTGATTGGATCCTTTTGGACCATATAAGACTTTCAAGCTGATCTTTCGGCCCTCAGGAGCCTTTTGGCCCTAGGTGCGGGCCCACCACCAACTCCCTCTTGGTGGTATTTAGGTTGCTCTTTCTGTGCTGATGAAGACCCCCCTCTTAAGGATAAATTGGCCTGTCCTCCATATGGGGTCGAAACTTCGACATCTATAACCAGATCAACATGTACTGGAGATACTATCCACGTCTTAACTTTTAAAAAAATTATAGGGTGCATTTTAAGACCGTGGTTGGTAGTATTACAAGGTAGTTCCAGCCAGGTGTTCTCGTTGTAATTTGTATATATCCATTGTATATTGGCACTTAACGTTCGCCCCTTCTTGATCTCTTCACAAGCACTTCTAATCACCTTCCTTCTTCTCACTCACCATTGAGCAACTTCATTTTGTGTAAGATATCTGCATAAACATGCATTTGTTTTCTAAATGTACAATAAAGCTAGGAAGTTTTTTGCATCTTTGAGTGTGTGTTATTAGTGTTTGGGTACGAGAGAAAAATATTCCCGTTGGGAACCAATTGTGCTTTGTACCATTTCTTACCCAGGACCTACGGCTATTTGGGTTCCCCCATTATTTTGTAATGGTTTTGCTCTGATTTCTATGCAGCTAATATCAAGGCAGCTTCAAATTTCTCCAAATAAATTTTCTCCATAGTCAAATTGCTATTTCACCCAAAAGCCAGAGCTCCCACCATCCCAGCATCAGAGAGTATGTGCAATAACCTAGCATCCTTTTTCTCTTAAAAAAACAGTAACAGCTATGCAACATGGTCTCCTTTCAATCCAATGCTGCCACCTGCCTTGACTTGCTCAATCCCTTGGGTTCATGTTTAGCAGATGTTAGCCTGATTGAGGCAGATTCCTGAGCTAGCCTTTCTAGTTCAGTCAAAGCTTGCTTTTCACTTGATTCTGCCTCTCCCCATGCACTGGCCTTAACCATTTATCCCATAGTAGGTAAGATTATTAACCTATCTGTTAATTTGGCCTCTGTTCCTTGGACTGAAACATGCAGTAGTAGTTCCACTTCTCATTAGACCTCTTGGTAATAAAAAACTATTGTCCCATTACTCTGCTACCTCTTCCACCTACAATTGTGGAGAAACACATGAACAGAGAACTATCACACTATTTAGAATCTCACAAGCTTTTAGACACCTGCCAGTCAGGTTTTCATCTAGTGCACAGCACCTAGTCCTCACTTCTCGCGGTCACAGTGGACTTGCACCTAATTTTAGATCAGGGCAATTCTTTTGGATCTCACAGCGGCCTTCAATACTGTGTCTCATTATACCTTACTTAACAGATTGTGTGAGATTGATATCTGCATAAGTGTACTAAAAGGGTTTCTTTCGTTCCTGCAGAATCAATCTTTCAAAGTTTCTATGTAAAGTTTTTTATCTGTCACTCATTGCTTGCTATGTGGAATCCCACAAGGCTTGTCCCATAGCCCTACACTTTTTAACATACAACTCCATTCTTTGGCAGGAATCATTCAGTCCTTGGCTTCTCCGTTCTTACATCTGATGATGACACCCAACTCATTGTCTCTCTTATCTGCGAATCACCCACTAATCCAGCCAATCTCACTCAGTTCCAAAACTTCCATTTAGCTGTGGCAAAAGGAATGGGTTTTAATAGTCTAAAATTGAATGGTGAAAAAGCTGAAGTCCTACTCATGAGTGGTAATCAGCCCAATCTGTGGTCCCCTACTTGGTTGCTCAACTCCCTTGGTCCTCCACCTATCCCGAAGCAAGTTGTAAAAAATCTCATTATCTGGTTTGATAATAAGTTCTCCATGGACCACCACATGTTTGTATTTGGTTTTATGTTCGCCCGCTAGATTCTTTTTGGGCTCTTAGACTCTTTTCAGCCCATCCGCTCCCGGCTCGGTGGTTCCACTGGTGAGCGGTCTAGCTTTTTGCTCATGAGGGAGCTGCTGCACAGCAGGGCTGATTGGAGGGTATAGGGGGGTGTGTTCACTTAAGCAGGCTGGAGCGGACACGCGCAGGGGGTGCGTCTAAGGCAAGCCTGTCTGCGCCCGGACGCGTCCAACCGGGTCCAGGGGCCAGGACCCCTGGTCAAAGGTGGGTTTACTCGGCGGAGGAACTGTGGGAGCTGAAAGGCATGGATAGGTCATGGCCGCTGCATGAATCAATGGAAGGGAAGCTAAGGGGAGATAATCTGTTACTTGGTAAGGAGGAAGCCGAGAGGAAACGCACTCAGGTTCGAAAGTCAAAGGGTGCAAGGATGGGCGATCTTTCTGGCCTAAGGGCCTTAGTGTTGAACACACGGTCTCTTCATAAACACAACCTGGAAGTTTTCTCGTTACGGCAGAAAGAAGAGCCAGATATTCTAGCAGTAACAGAACCTTGGCTGGAGGAAGGCTCAGGGCGTGATACAGTGGCTGCCCTCCCCCCGGATTATGATGTCCTGATGCATAAGTGGCAGGGTGGGAAAAGGGGGGGGTGGCAATGTTCAGCCGCAGGCATCTGACTACAGATGGGGTCGTAGCAGAAACCCTGGATGGAGCGGAGGTCCTTGGGGTAAAAATAAGCTTAAAGTCTTCCTGCCTGATAGTGGTGGTAGTATACTGCCCCCCCCCTGGCCTACCCCTTCATTAAATGACTTGTTTACCGAAGAGGTTAGCGATCTGTGTTCTAGATACCAACAAGTCCTGGTGGTGGGGGATTTCAACTACCACTGGGACCAAGTACCTAGAGAGCCCCAGGCCAGTAGGTTTGGAGAGGAGATGACCATGTTGGGGCTACAACAACTTGTGGAGAGAAAGAGTAAGGAATAGAGGGAAGGGTGCCCCTTGGTATACCGAGGAACTAAGAGGAAAGAAACAAACTTTATGCCAGTATGAAAGGCAATGGCAAAAGCTGTACGAACTGGATGCCTTTGAGGAGTATAAAGTAATGTTAGCCCTTTATAAAAAAGCTATAATTGTAAGGAAGTCTGCGTTTTACGAGCTAAGGATTAGGGAGGCTAATGACACACAGAAGGAGACCTTTAAAGTGTTGGGGGAACTGAGCCAAAAGCAGGAGCAGAAGGCTACTGCCAACTTGGAGGACTGTAATAAGATACATAACTTCTTTCTAAAGAAAGTCACCATGGTGGACGAGCTTTCTCTGTATTGATTCCCCAGTTGTGGAACAAGCTGCCAGAGAATATGCACAGAGAAGCCACTCTCCTTCCCTTTAGGAAAAAACGAAATACTTTTTTGTTCACACAGGCTTTTGGACAAGATAAGCTTTGACCAAGTAGACACTGCTGGTGTTGTTCTGTAACTTTCTCACAAGTGCTAAGAGACCGTTGGTGATTACGCGCTATACAAATGACACTTAACATAACATATCATCAAAATGCTTGCTATCTGATACTTCATCTTCTATGGTGCCTGAGGAAAATTATTTCTTTCCTACATCCTTCCACTCAGAGAACAGTCAGGTGATAATCATTTCTCGTTTTGACTAAGGTAACATTTTTTTTTAGTTAGAGAGTTTTATATAGAGCTGGCAACATCCGAGGGTATCCGAGCGCTTTACAGCATTGACACTGGCAATAATATCAGACAGCAATAAGTAAAAGTAAATAATAGAGTTGAGCGTTGCATCCTGAATTGTTTTGAGAGAAACACAACAATCTATACATGGAGCAAAGTGGAGATTACCAATATGAGCTATGCTTCACTGTCCAGAGGGTTAATGTGCTGTTTGAGGAGGAGATTCTTTAGCGGTTTCTTAAAGATCAAGAAGGAGGGGTTGGTCCTGAGATCTACTGGTAGGGAGTTCCAGATTTTGGGGGCATTGCCCAAGAAGTAGTAAGCCAGGGCTTTTTGTTTATGTTTCTTTGGGGGGATGAGAAGTAGGGAGTTGGTGCTTCTTAGGGTGCTCAACTAGTCTGCCTTGGTATGTTTGGCCACCAGGTAGGCTGATTTACCAGTGCAAAGGACTTTGTGATTGATTGAAGTAGTTTGAAGTGACAGCGAGCTTCAATTGGGAGCTAATTTAGAACTTTCAGGGAGGGGGAGATGTGATTGTGTCTTTTGACTGCAGTGACCGTCCTTGCTGCTGCATTTAGAGGGGTTCTCAGGGGGCTAAGTGGGTTGCTGTGTCTGTGAGGATAGCGTTCCCGTATTCTAGTCTGGACAGAAGCAGGTCTTGAGATGCGGTTTTGCGATCATTCGAAGGGAGGAAGGGCTTAATTTTATTAAGGAGTTTTAGGTTGTAGACGGCGTTCCTCTCAGTATCCTTTATGTGCGTGCTCATGTTCAGCTTGTGGTCCAGTGTGATCCCCAGCAATTTGTTGGAACCAGTCAAGGATAGATTGCAGTTTAGAGAGTTGATAAGCATTAGCCACTCTTGGACCTGGGGGTCTGTCTGTTGTTGGAGAGGAGAAGAATTTCTGTCTTTTCTTGAGTGAGATTCAGGTGGTTGTGTGATAGTCAGTTTTGGATTTTTATGAGCGTATCACTTAGTCGGAGTATGTCGTCTAGAGAGGATTTTTCCAGGTAAAGCTGGATGTCATCTGCATAGGGATGGAAGGGGATGTTTCTATTGATGAGTGTCGGTGAGAGAACTGAGCGTTGGGGACACCTCTGGTTATAGCAAAGGTATCTGAAGTTAAGTTGTTTATTCTCCTTTGTTGAGAGCGGTTATGAAGAAATTATGTGAACCATTGCAAAGTCAGGCCATCGGCTCTAATCCGCTGTTTGAGTGTGTTTAGAAGAAGCTTGTGGTCGACCATTTCGAAGGCCGCTGTTAGGTCTAGGAGGATGAGCAGGCAGCATTGTCCAGCATCCAGAGATTTGTGTATGTCATCAGCTATATTTAGCACAGCTGTTTCTGTGATACATCACTTTCTAAAGCCTGATTGGTGTGAGTCAAGGAAATTGTTGGTGTCAATGTGTTGGTTGAGTTGGAATAGGACACATTTCTCAAGAAGTTTAGCCAGGAAGGGAAGGTTGGAGACGGGCCTTAAGTTGTTGAGGTCATCAAGGTCTGATCCCATTTTTTTTAGCAGTGGAGTGACTTGACCTAATTTTAGGCAGTCTGGCATAACCCCAGTACTTAGGGATCTGTTTATTATCACCGTCCAGAGAGGGGTTATGACATGATTAAGACTTTTTTGCCAGCGAGGGCAGGAGAGGGTCTGCAAGGTGGAAGGAGAGCTTTGAATTCACAATTATCTTAGAGATGTCCGTCTTTCTAAGTAGGTTGAATACCTTCCAGCTTCTGGGGGTGGTGGGTGGTCCTGGGATTTGGTTGCACCCATCGATCTCAGGAGAGGTGATCACTGCTTGGTAGTCCAAGGAAAGAGAGGGAGGGAGTTTCACTCATCTGTTGTGGGGGGGTGATTCCACTAGATGCTTGAATGTGGGAGTCTTGAGAGGACTCGATCATCGTGATTTTCTCATCAAAGAATATTGAAAATTTGTCACAGTGTTCTTTGGAGACATGAGGGGCTTTTTTGGGTGGTTTGGAGGTCTGTTTAATGATGTTAAAAAGATCTTTTGGGTGTTTTTTTGCATTGTTTAGAGTACTGCGGAAGAAGGCTGATTTTTCTTTCATGATGTGATTTTTATATTTCTTGCGTTCTGCTCTGAGCTGGTGAAGGTGGGTTAAGGATTGATTTGTTCGCCAGAGTCTTTCTGCAGCTCTTACTTGCCTTCTTTCAGAATTGAGGTCTTTGTTAAACCAGAACCTCAAGGGGGTGACTCTAATCCTTTTTAGTTTCAGAGGGGCTATTTGGTCTTGGATGGCTGACATCGTTGAGTTAAAGTGGGTTGTGAGTTCATTCGTTGAGAGGTTATCTGTTGTTGGGGGAAGTAGTGATATCATTCTTTCTTCCAGTCCAGCTAAAGGAATCTGGCTTATGTTTCTAGTCCACTGGAGAGTTTTCTTAGTATGGATAGTGTTGGTTCTGTTTGGTTCATGTGGAACAGAATGATGTGGTGGTTTGACCAGTCGACTGAGTTGTAGATGTTGTCAATTGTTATTGTTTTGTCCTGGGCTATAATGGCATCAAGGTTTGAGCTTCTGGTATGAATTTGCTCTTTGCAGTAACCATTAGAAAGAGCAGCCTTGGCAGAAGAACAGCTGCACAGGTGTTATCGCACGTAGTCAACAAGTACCGCACTCAACCTCTCTATGGCCTTACTGCTCCGAGACCATACCTAATAAACAAATCCTATACAAAAAGGGAGTGCTCAAGGAGTCCCAAAAATGTTTTTGTAGAATGTTGAAGTTGATATTGAAGTGTTTTCTTGAGAACCTAATCCCATGTATTATACAGTCCTTCAAACATCCAATAAAGTTGGAGCCATGAAATTGTGTTTCCAATCAAAGTTTTCTTTTATTGAATCATTCAGTAGTACTCCATCATCAGCCCAGCCAGCACGTATCGTCCCCAAAATGGGACTTCATCAGGGTTTTATTCAGTTCATCCGATGAATCATTGTCAAAAGTATATATCAAGCTGTGGTCAAGTTTCGTGTTCCTCAGTGGGTCCTGTGCATATTGCAAGGACGAATGCAAAATCCCTTCCACGCGAAGCCCTCTCAAGAAAGCGTTGCCAGGTGGGTGGTAGAGGAGCTGGCATTTAATTGTTTTATTGTTTTTCATCATTATAGTAGTGCTTAGGTGATCAAATGTGCTGTAGGTGAAGGTGACTGTTTCTACCATAGTGATGGTATTCTTGTTGATTCTGGCTAAGCCACCACCATGGCGATCCTCTCTGTCTTTTTCGATGATTGAGAATCCAAGAGGGACTAAGCAGGTCAAGGATCGGGTATGATGATTCATTAAGCCAAGTTTCTGTGATGAATACAATATTGATGTCATGGTTGAGGATGTCTTCAGCCAGTTCATTTGTTTGGATGCGGATCTACAGTTTATGAACAAACAGTTGATATTTCTGGCATGGTCGGCATGGTACCAGTCATTGCTGCTCTCATTCCTGGTACCGTATTACACTGTACTGGAACTCTCAGCCCTTGATCTGGTTGGTACTGTGAGCAAGACCCAGAGCAATAGGTACTGGACCAATTGTTACCTTTTTGTTCTGGTTTGAGTGCTGAGCTTGTCCAGGTATTTTCCTTAGCCAAATGTTGATGGGTTGTTTTTTAGTTTCTACTGAATGAGCCATGATAGCCCCGGTAATGACTGATCTGCTGTGATGCCAGTCCTGTTTAAATATGCAGGCTATTCATCTTGCAGCACGTGAACCTATCCCCCAGAGTTATAGGAGATAGGGTGCTGGCAGGAGAGGATTAGCGGTTTTTTGGCAAGTGTTTTTGCTTTCTTATTTAGAGGTACATGAATTAATAGAGGTTACCCTCTGCTGATGGCATGTCTGTTAGTTTATCAATGCTTCTTTCTATTTCTAAGGCTTCATCGTGGTGTGCTCCTCCTTGATTCCATTGTAGCTTCATTGATATCTGGTAAAGCAGCACTTACGACAACTTGGCTGCTTACTTGAAATGTTTGTTTCGTTTGGCCATGTTTTCTCCCTCTTTGCCTTCTGTGACTCACCGTCTACTGTCTTGGAGGTCAAACCAAAACTCAATGACCTAGTGTGCAGATCCAAAATTGCCTGCCCTGGTGATGTGTTTCAGGAGTTGCTGCAGGCATTTCTTTCTTTGGTAAATGAGTTTTAGAATAGAGTGTGGCAGTCTTTGGGTTGCAATATTCAAGACATATTGCCAGTAGTAATATAACTCTGGACCTAATTGATGGCTTGCGTCTAAAGTTTTTATGGCCACATTAATGCCTTGGTGGGTTTCTTGTCTAACAGCTGAGGAAGTGGCGATCTCCCCAACACTTCCTCTGCTGCAGGTCACCTGCCACATTTAGAGCTCTGAGGCAGCAAATCAGCAAGCCTACATACTAATCAAATACATGGAATTTCAATAACCTCCTGAACGGGTTGTAGATATTTTTAACAAATGCACTCTAGCTGACATGGAATGTTTCTTCCTGATGGTGGCTCTTGTGTCTCTGTCATGGCTTTGCACATTCTTGGTCCAATGGTGCTATTCCTAGCAGACTTCACTTTAGTTTCCTTGACTGTTACCCTTTCAGAAATGTGTGATCTCCTTGTCTTTCCAGTGGGAACCAGACAAGTCTGGATTTTGATGATAGCATGTAGGCTACACTTCACTCTTGATATGCAGGAGACAGAACAGGTTGGTCTCTCTACAGAGACTCCTTATAGCCCCCCCCCCCCCCAGGTTGTCTCAGTGAGTGGCAGTGCCATCAAAGCTGTTGCTCTGCCAGAGCCTGTGGCACCTCATTGGTGATGAAGGTTGTAAAAAATCTTTTGATTTGATGTGGGATTCCACTGTTTGAGCACACATCTGGCAATCCACTGTACACTTCTATTTGTATTTGGTGTCCCACTAGTAAATACATGCAAATAGAGACTGAAGCCCAATGCTCAGTACACCTCTTGGATGCAATAGAAACTTCTAGTGGTTTGCAACTGGCAATTTTATTTATAAAGTAATCATTTGCTACTCATGGAGTCTGCCAACTCTCAAAAATGGCATTGCTTACTCAAGAAGGCTTTCCAGAACTGGGTACCTTGATGTACCTTCTTATGGGCCTTTTCGCTCCAAGAAACACTCACTACTAATAAACTTGCCTTAGAGTCCAAAATTATATTTTACGTGTTGTGTGCAGACAAAATTAAAGAGAAATTAGTATGGCTCATTAGTGACAGAGCCAACAGCTTTCTGCAATGGCCCTCTTGATACATATGGTGCTAACCGAAGTAAGGGAAAATAGGTAGCTGGGTCTGTTATTGGTTATTATTTTTCACAAGAAAGATATTCATTTGTCCAATAGTGCAGGGGATTTGTTTGGTTGCCTACAGCACCTGCGTATTCTGTCTAAGAGAGATTTTAATATGGGTGTCAATTGCTTCAAAGAATGGTAGTGCAGGGTCTCCAGAGGGTATGTAAAGATTTAAGGTAACATTGTCCTTTATAGGTTGCCTTGTAGGTTTTCCCTAAGAAATCACCATCTTGGGCTACGCATTTCATTTTTGTGGAGACACATTTTCCAGAATCCTCTCATATGTAGTGAATCCTACATGCAGCAGGAAAGGATCAGGAGGACCCTCTGCCTTGAAGAAAATAGTTATGACTCTCACCTGGAAAATGAATGGTAACTCTCTGACCAATTTAGATGAGTATATGATGGTGCTCTTTTCCAGCTCTACCTCTCCACATCTGAGGTAAACATCTACTATACACATACTCCACAATCTATGGAGAAAGGGTCCAAATAGTCTAATCTTCTTGAGGGTATGAAGCAACGTGATAAGGTCCAGCATGATTTTACTTTTGATGGTGTGAAGACCCTGTATCATTTGCAGCTTAAAGGCATTTGTGGTTATGGAAATCAAATACATACACTATAAAAAAGACATACTGTTTTAAAATACCTTTTTTGGGACCTATATGTTTTGGGGTCCCGTTTTGAGAGAAACACCATAGAGCCATTGAGTACTTGAAACAGTTTCACAAGACCTTCAGAAGAACACCTTAAGAAGAATATGTTTTCTCTTCATCACAAATCCTCCTTCGTGGTAGCATTCACAGAATGAATCAACATCCAAACCAAGCCAATTCAAAGATTAGGCTTGCTTGTTTGTCAAAATCAGTTAAGAGTGTTCTCTGCAGCCACAATAGGGGAACATTGCCTATGGCCAAACTGGCCCAGCTTTGCCAATAAGACTTCATCAGAGGAAAAATGACTAGCATCTTTCTCAGGCCACTATGTTGTGGAATTTTTGTTAGCAAGATTATAAAATTGTCTTTTAATTCTTTCCATCTGGTTGCAAGTCTCTTCTCACTATGCTGTGTTGTCAGCAGTAAGGAGGCATCTGAACAGGATACCATGCATTCGCTTGTTGTGGAACTGTTCCAGTTTGTTCACGTATTTTACAGATTAATATTTGTAGCACAGAAAAGTCAGCAAGTGCCTCCCAAATCCATGGGCACGATTGCTCTACAAAATTTTGTGCATCTGAGTGGGTCCACCATGGTGAAGTTAGGTCTCAAATGGGCCACTTGAGTCATCTTCCATAGGCTCTTCATGAAAGGTCTCTTGATCCCATCTATGATTCCATTTTGTTTTTCTATCAGGCCATTTGGGACTTCATTGATGGCCAAGGAAGTGGCGAGCTCTTCTTGCATCAACTCCATAATTTGCAGCCTGGGCATGGAGTTGTCCATTCCTAACCATATTGCTACCTTGAATAGTAGATTAATCTGTCCACTCCTCTTGGACCTGCATCTCTTCAATGTTCTGTCACTGCTCAGTCTATTCCCAG
This sequence comes from Calotriton arnoldi, assembly GCA_963921515.1. Taxonomy (NCBI): domain Eukaryota; kingdom Metazoa; phylum Chordata; class Amphibia; order Caudata; family Salamandridae; genus Calotriton; species Calotriton arnoldi. The sequence continues at coordinate 408,396 of CAWUFW010009077.1, forward strand.
ATGCATGACACTCAATTCAGTGCTCTGCAGCATCTTCATGCATAAGGTCTCACCAATTTGCAGAGGGTCTTCCATCACCTTCCTCTGTACCTCTTCTACTTTCCCCTCTGGATCCTCAGTGCTGGATCGGATGCCTGGAGTTCCATTCCTCCAATGTATAATCAAGGTACACATTAAGTCCAGGCAAAAAAAAGACACATGGACAACCCAGACACACATGCTCTGCTCAGTCTCGAAGGAGCCACAAGACTTCTTCCATCATCCCTATCTGCAGCCCACTGGGGGTCTCCTAATGTGCAGCATCCAGTTCAACACTAGCCCATGCTCCTCTGTACATACCACTGCAATTAGCCTACTCATCATTTCTCTCTTCATTGCAGGCCTTTAAAAGGCTGGAAGGACCATTCTGAAAGTAAAGCAGTTTAATTCTCCAACTCATAATTACGAGTGGTGGGGACAGTCTTCTGCCATCTTTGACAGTTGGCCACACCCTGCTTATGACTCTTGGTTAAATCATTTATGTTTTAGATACAGATTTCACTTTTGTTCCAAAGTTTTTTTCTCACTCCATAGGTGTGAAAAAAATATTTGTTTTGTGTCCAACTCCTTCCCTTTAGGACGGCGTACTGTTATAAACCCTGGGTAGATAGAGGGCATTGTCTGCTTATTTCACTAAATGAGACCAGCGGGTGGGTTTACTTAGATGTTTGCACTATTTTCTTACAGTTCATCTGGAGATGGCTTCTTCTTTTTAGAATGCAATTTTCTTTTAGTGGGAGCTAAGGACCTATTTCACTTAACTTAATGCATGGCTATTTATAGAACAGTGACCTTGGCGTCCCCTTATACTTTTTGCCCTTACCACCTTCATATTGAAAAACTAAATAAAATTCTTCTGATTCCTCATTCAAAACAGGATATGCTTGGACTCCTGAAATAAACTAAAAAGAAGATACCATACTTCATAAGTCCTTTGTGTTGATTGATTATCAAATGGATGGAGGCATAACTCCTGTTTGGTTTGAACATCATGTTTTGCGATGATTGAAATTAGAAGAAGAGGCGCACGGATAGTATCTACATCACCAACCCTAAACCCAGTTATTCCAAGTTTAGGGCCAGATGTACAAAAATACCAAACAGCGATTACCTAAAAGCGAGTCCTTGAGAATCGCTATTTGGTAAATGCTAATCACTATGTACAAAATGAGTCGCTAAATAAATAACGATTCATTGTGTAGTCAGTTCCCTATTTGGAAAATCACATTTAGTGATTTCATAAATAGCAACGACATTCGCAAATAGCGACCAGAGTTTGTCAGTGATTACATAATAACCAGGAAGTTGGCCTCACTTTACAGCTGGAGGAAATTGGTGTAGCAGATTCCTAAAAGAAGAAACCAATTTGTATCCTAGTGTGTGTTAGGCATCCAGCCTTTTAAGCAATCAATATGTCATCTAAGGAGAGTGAGAAGGATGTTGGCAGCAGGAAGAGAAAACTTACGTTTTCAGAAAAGGAACTAGAAATCCTCGCAGAGGAATGTGTTGCCACCTCGAGCAACTTTTTGGCAACCCATCCCAGACAGTGCCTGAGACCCAGAGGAAAAAAATATTGAAGGGGATGCAGGAGAAGATCAACACAGTTGGAGTCATCCAGAGATCAATAGAGGAAATAAGAAAGAGATGGTACAATCTCAGAGCTCATAAAAAGGAGAACGTGACAAGCCATCTGTGTGACTCTCAAGGAACTGGAGAAGGCCCACCCACCATACCACCAACAACTGCCATAGAGATGCTTATGCAGAGCACCCTGGAGCCTGATGCCATCTGTGGCGATTAACACCTCAGACTTTTCAGGAACCTCACAAGGTAAGTCAAATATAGACTTTAAATAGTAAACATTGTATTTCAATGTTGTCATTAAGACAAATAAATATATTGCTAACCCATAGTAATGTATTGTAATCAAAAAACTAAATTCCAAATCTTCGATATACAATAGAAGTAGTTCATGAACTTTCAATGTGCATCATGGAATAGGAAATGCCATACATTTAGTCAACGCACAAACAAGAGCAAATCACTATGGTCTTGTCAATCTGTTTTTACACAGAAAATCCACCTCCAGAAAGTGAACACTCTGAACGGGAATGACCAGAAGACATATACATGCATGTAGCTGACCACAATGAAGTGGGAGCAAGGCCAGTCCAACAAATGCCTCAAATATAAGTTCTGAATTTAAGGAGCAGAATAAGGGAGTGAGAACATCACACCAATTGTTGCACAGGAACCTGAAATGAAGCCACACCAACTGCGGGGAAGATATCGACTTCGCACTCATCCTCAAAACACTCAAGCACAGTCCCCTGTTCCAAATGTCATGAGCCCTGCAAATCAAAAACTCTTTGGGGGTTTAGAAATCTCTATACTCAAGGTTCAGAACCTGTAACAGAAGCAGATCAAAATGATTAATCAAAAACTGGTAACCCTGGATAACAAGCATTTGCAATGCAACGGTCTCGCCTTTGGGACCGTATATGTATTTAGCTATGCAGCACATTATCCTGGGTGCTGAAACATTTACTGTTCTTTAACATGGAGGGAAAGTAAGCACCAAACTGCGTGACTCGCCAGGTATGGAAACACATGGAGAGAAATATTGCCTTTCAGTGGGAAATAGTATAGCCCAAAGCTCTGTTTTTAATATAAAATTAGGGCCTTCGGTGGTCATATCACTGAAAATACAAGTTTTGAAAAAAAAATTGTCTACGGGTGCTCATGGAAGACAATTTCTATGGACTGCAATCTAGAGAATGCTAAAGTGATTCTGGTATTTTACTGACCCCTGCTGGCCGTTTTCTATCAAGAAAGTTAAATAGAGGCAGTTGAACAAGCAGAAAGCAATTCTGGTATTTTACTGACCTCTACTGGTCGTTTTCTATCAAGACAGCTAAATAGAGGCAGTTGAACAAACAGAAAGCAATTCTGGTATTTTACTGACCTCTACTGGTCGTTTTCTATCAAGACAGTTAAATAGAGGCAGTTGAACAGAAAAAAAGTCCCTAAGCGGAAGCAGACAAGTCCTAGGGCTGATCTCCAGAGCCCACGAAGTACATACACATTTAAGTATATACTAAAGTATATACAAGAGGTCTCAAATGCTCGACCTAAAAATATAACAACGGGGTTAGAGAATGTCACAAGTACCGTAGCTGTTAATCAGATGGCAATGAATGACAATTTCTCTAATCTTACAGATGCCATCAAGTTTTTTTGCTAGGAACTGTACCATGAAAGCATCCAGCAAAGGCGTAAGGACCGCCATACATCATCCCACATTTATAGGCTAACTTGTACCATCAATCACCTGGCACATGGTACACCCACCTTATCTCGTCGCACCATTAGTTTACAGGTGAAAATGGGGCACTACAGTACGGATATGGCAGGAGGCCTAATCCAGGTAACAAATGCAGTGGAGACAATGCAAACAGCTAGCATTTCAAGTGGCACACAGGTTGGAGTGGGTGAAAGTAAGGACCCATTAAGTGTCAGTAGCATCTCAGCAAGAGACAGTTTAAATATGCGGCAAAGCAGAAGTCACAATGGTGCTGAGGAAGTTGTTGGATTTAAACCATCAGCTTCCAAAAAACGCAAGCCTTAGAAAGGGTGCACATCCTAACCTAGCATTTCGCTTTCATGTTATTTTGTTTCTGCAAAAACAAATATCTGGAAAGAGCAGCATCTTTTCAGATATACCATTTCTTGCCTGAAAATAAGGGTATATTTAGTTATAAAACAAACCCTGGCAGCTTACGATTTTTTATGTAAGATTGAATTCATGTAATAACTTATAATGAAAAATAATGATTGGTTATATTGGCACGTCTCAGGTGCCCTTCTGTAGCATGGGTTTCTTCTTGTGTGGGAGGGGATGGAATTGTATCTCCTTCATCTGAGTGAAATTCTGCTACTGTACCTCATTTATAGTAATATTGTACAGAATGGCACATGTTGCTACAATCTTACAACTGATTTCTGGAGAGTATTGCAGGGATCCACCATGCTTGTGCAGACATGTAAATCAACTTTTTAAGAGTCCAAATGTGTGTTCTAGGATGCTTTTGGTACTACGGTGTGCTTCATTGTAAGAACATTCATTGGGAGTAGTAGCGGACATATAAGGTGTCATTAGCCATGGCCTTAAGGCACACGCACTATCATCTGTAAATAGCTAAGGAATGAAAATCACATTTAAGCTGTATGTTATGTAACTCAATGTATATTTTTACCCAATAAGTATCCATCATCGAACTCTCCTCTTTGTAGCCTTTGGTAAATTCCACTATGTAGGAATATGAAAGAGTTGTGGGTGCTCCCTAAAAATCCAGCTACGACATCTGTTATGAGGTTTTTTGCATCACACACCACTTAATGTAAAAGGAATTAATATTTTGTGATTCCTGAATAAATACTCAATGTCAGATTGTGGTCATATAGGGACATGTGTACCATCTATACAGTCTATGAAATGTGGAAAGTTGGCAATCCTATAGAATTATATTTTGGTACTGCGCAATTCCTTTCCATTTCTGGGCAAAAATATATAGGTGTTAATGCACATTAACATTGCATCTAGAAATACATTGAAAAAAACAAGAACACACCACCAGCTGCTGCAATGACTCCTCAGTAGCTACTAGAGGCTAACAGATGCAAACTACATAGCACCTGCACATAGGTGGGGATGGACTTACAGGTCAAGGTAAGTCTCTCTAGCTGAGGTTTTAAATCAGCTATGAGCTCCAGGATAGCAGCACTACTTAGCCTGTACTTTATACATATATTCACACAAAAAAAACAAAGGTTACAGGGACGTTATAGTTAGCAAATAGAATTTGAGATGTCATCAGTGATGTCACTGCCCATGTCATGAGTGATGTAATATGTGAGGTCATAAACTATGCATTGCGGGGGCACGTGGTATAGTTAACTCAGGTAACTATAACTGCTTAATTTCTCTGGTTTTGTACAAGTGAAATGTCAGCCTAACTATAATGTCCCTTTAACCTTTGTTTATTTAGTGAATTTCTAAGGTTTGTTACAATTCTATTTGCTAACTATAACGTCCCTGTAACATTTGTTTTTTTAGTGAATTTCTAAGGTTTTTAAAATTCTGTTTGCTACCTATAACGTCCCTGTAACCTTTGTTTTTTTTTGTGAATTTCTAAGGTTTTTTTAAATAGCAGTCACGTTTGCAGAGTGGTGGAGAAAGGGGGCTGGACCTCCAACCAGCTCTCAGGAATTCTGCTGTGTAGGACTTACAGGAGCTACCAGTAGGGCTTCTTGGCCCCCAAGGTCCCTCTGGAGCCAAGGGGACTTTATTTCCCAACTAGTAGTGTGCCGGGAGGCACATTTGCAGAGTGGTGGAGGAAGGGGGCTTGGCCTCTGACAAATTCTCCTTGGGGGCATACTACCCCCTCCTATTACCTCCTGTAAGTCCGATACAGCAGAATTGCTGAGTTCTGATAGCAGGCCATGCCCCCTTTCTCCACCACTCTGCAAACGCACCTCCTGGTGCGCTCTTGGTTGGGGGATGAAGTCCCCTTCGCTGGTGAGGGTCCCTGGGGGCCAACTAGCCCTCATGTTACCTCCAGTAAGGCCCACACAACTGGATTGCTGAGAGGTGGTCAGAGGCCATGCCCCCTTTCTCCACTACTCTGCAAACGTGCCTCCTGGCACACTGCTGCTTGGGGGATGAAGTCTGCTGTAGTCCCTAAAATGTGGGAATTACTACGGATAATGGGTACTGTATCCTTTACACTCTTTATATTTCCCCATCTTTTAGGAGACCCTCGTGATCAAACTTTGAAGTTATTGATATTATTGAGTTCCAAAATTACTGCTAACACTGGTGTCAGCAAATTCAGGAAGGCATATGTTGATGCAGTCTTTTCCTTGGCCTCTTAATGAAGCCCCTTGTTCTTTCGGTGCACATTTGCCTTGCTCACTTCCCACTCTGTGCAATCATTGTTTTCTTTTACCTGCCTCCCTCAGCCTCTTGTGCAGTTTAGCAGGGGAAACATTGTCTGGCATTCCTAAAATAAAAACTTTTCTTTAACATTTTCCTTTTCAGTTTAAAAAAAAAAATTATGACTTCTTACCAAATGGAATGGCACAGCACTATAAGTGTGCTTGAATCTTGAAGAATAGCATTTCATATCATGATTTCAGGACTGCTGTCACCATTCAAAAGAATGCTGAAAAAGTCAGAAACCTGCAATTGATTACAATTTATTTCATAAAAATGCGCAGAATACTTTGACGGATTTTGATTAAATGTGTAAAATAAATTGAAGATTATACTGTTATGCTTAAGGTGAATAAGGTAGGACAGTCCATTGGAGTGCCCTAAACCTGCACACAAAACCCCTTTCTTTGACCAGATAATTGAGGAAGCACACGTACACCTGATTACTTGAACATGCTCGGCCCCGAGGCATCCTGTAGGATAATAAATGAAGGTGAGTTCCTCCCTGTCATTTCACATCCTCTGTTCTTTGAAACACAAAATACTCCGAATTACCGTCCTTCTGTAATCTATTAGCTCGCAGAAAACTGTCAAAGGAAAAACAGGAACGTGTCCCCACAGGGTTATTTATTTTTATCAACGTAAATTCTTGAGGTATTTTACAATAAATCTTACGAATGTGCTGGTGTACCACAAAAAGATAGCCATTCATGGTGTCAGATTACAAAACCTGGCCGGGGAAGTGATAATGTGCACCGAAATGCTGTTTAGGTGATATATAAACACACATTTTTGCTGGAGCAAAACTGCACCGACCACCGTAAAAAGATGAGCAAATTGCATCCTTTCAGAGACGTAGATAGAGTTCAACGGGCCCAAATCCAAGCACTGAAAATTGGCTCTCCTAACTCCTGGTGGGCTAGTAGAAGTCAATCCTAATTGGGGTACAGTGATCAATTGACATTTCCTGGGCCTATGTAACATTATGCTTGCTGAACTCATGTCATCTCCAGATATGTCCCTGAACACCTTCCAAAATGTATTGACGATGCGCAGGGCTTTATAAAACTTTTTGACAATTAAAAAAGTTAATAAATACATAATAGCCTAGATACTATTATGCTGCATTTCTTTATGCAGTGGCCAGTACTTTTTTGAGGGAACACGATCGAATATTTTTTTTTATTTTGTCCAAAAGAAATGGAGAAAAATAGAACACGACTTTCCCGCGCAAAACTATAATACAACGAACTGTGGTAATTTCTGCAACTCGCAATTTTTCCCTGATGAACCAAGGCATTCTACGCCTGCCAAAATGTACCGCGGGAAAAACATGGCATCTTCCAATCTGTACAGAATATGTTGCGTAAAAAACACCAAATAATGTATTTAATTGCTCATTTTCCACAGGAAATCTCAGAATATGGCTTATGTACTGCACCAGGTGAATACAACACCCTGTGCATCTTTATTTACCGGCAGCAGTATATACCATCCTCTTTCCTGGTTCACCTATAATCCGGATCCGCTTTAAAAAAAATTAGAAACAGCTGCGGAAATGTACAGCATTCTCACTATTCTATTGCAATATATATGATTTGAATCCGTTATGATTGGTAGCATTTACTTGTATGTCATTGTCACTTCTCAGGCCCTCTGCGTTCTTCTCAGGTTACCCACAAAATGTGTTTGACATACAATCATCACTCATTCAAAAACCTGTGCTTCATACATAGAAACAAATGGGCATATTCACAAGCCCCTATGTGGTGGCGATAGGGGCCTCGCCTTATTCACAAGGCAGCGTTAAGCCACTTAACGTGGCTTGACGCTGCCTTGTGAATAGGCCCCCTTTCACGCTGTGTTTAGCGTAAAAGGGGCGTGCAGTGGGTGTTGTGGTGGGCGTTCCACCGCAACACCCATTGATATTTACGCTGTCCCCTATTCACAAGGGCAGCGTAAATAGGAGCTAACGCCAAATTTAAGACCAGGAAAACCCTGGTCTTAAGTTGGCGATGCGAGGAGAAATGCTTTATTTCTCCTCGTTTTTGCATTTTCCATGTGTGCTGCCTTGTGCAGCACACATGGAAAATGCAAAATGCCATGGTTTGTGTATGTACAGGAAGGTGTCCCTTCCTGTACATAAACAAACCTTTTTTAAAAATGCCGTTTTGTAACTTACATGTGTGCTGCATGAAGCAGCACACATGTAAGTTACAAACTGGCATTTTAGGTTTGTTTATGTGCAGGAAGGGACACCTTTTTTTTTATTTTTTCCTTTGTCATGGCGTCGTTTCTGGTTCAGATACGTCAATCGTCACCTTCCACAACACCCTATTTATTCGTCAGTCATTGGTAACAAACTTGGCAACAAGTGCTCAAGCTATCCCATTGACCTTTTACCTGTGAAGGGAAAAGGTCACGTTAGTCAAATACATACAGTAAATCATTACATTTACTCCACCTGTCTTCATTCGCCCTCTCCTCTCTCCTGTCGCCAAACTGGTTCCTGGATTGAGGGGAAGAATAAACAAAAAAAGGTTAGTGGCTCCTCCAGGGTCCCCCCCCCCCAGGTAAGGGCAGGGGGACCCCTTTGGGCCCGCTGTCTTTGCCGCCGTTGCCTGAGCCTTCCAGGGCCCCCCCGTGTAAGGGTACAAGGGGACCCCTTTGGGTCCTCAGGTTTCGTCGACGCTGTCTCCATCTGATCCGCCCAGTGCTGCGTAGTCGCGCAGGAGGCTGTGGATCATCTTACGGCACACCAGGGTCAATGTCTCCTTTTTCCCTACTACCAGTCGGTTTCTGGAAAACAAAAGAACATCTTTAAAACAGCACAGGAGCCTCCAGCAGTTCTGGAGGTCGCCTAGTGCGTGTGTCCCTGGGAACAGTCCATACATCACAGAGTCTACAGTGATGCAGGTCGTAGGTATCCAGGCCCTAAGCTCCGTGCCTAGAGCCTTCAGCAGGTCCTGTGCGTACGTGCACGCCCAGAAGAGATGGTATGTTGTCTAGTCCACGGTGCACCCTCTCGGGCAGGACTTGTATCGGTTGAGTCCTCTTGCGTGCATGAAGGCTCTCACGGGAAGTCCTCCTTGGATGGCCATCCAGGCGATGTCTTTGTGCTGGTTCGTCAGGCGCTTGAATGCGACGTTTCCCCACACGTGGTCTGCTGTGGCTGAGGGGAGGGCACCGATTGGCTTGCTGATGTCCCTTGCACGTATCTGGCGTTGGACAAGCTTCGGAGTCCATGTGGCGGAGCTGGCTGCCTCCAACCGGAACTCTTTCACAAACTTCTCCACTTCTTTGTAGAACCATGGTGTCTCCCAGTTGTATGGGACGGCGCTCACCCACTCTGCCCATCCGAGGCGCCTCCACGTTGGCAACAGGAAGAAGCGTGCCATCAGAAAGCCGACATGGCTCTCATCTTCGGTCCTCAGGGTGTTCCTCACGCAGTGGCACACGAAGATTCCCCTCAGGATGGTGGCGATGTCTGGCACTCCCTTGCCTCCCTTGTCGTGGGTCTTGAACATCACTGCCCTCTTCACTCTGTCCATCTTCAAGCTCCAGATGAAGTAGAAGATCATTCTCGTGATGGCCTTGGCCATCCTGGTCTGCACCGGCCACACTTGAGCGACGTACTGGAGCACTGGCAGGGTCTCGTTCCGCAGGACCAAAGACTTCCCTTCAATCGTCAGCTTCCGGAGGCTCCAAAGTCCCAGCTTCTGCCTCGTCTTCGCCAGTCTTTCTTCCCACGTCTTCTCCGCTGCACCGTCTCCGCCGAACCAGACTCCAAGGATCTTTAAGAAGTCCTGCTTGATGGGGAATGGCAGTGGGTCTCGGGTGGGGGTCCAGTGTCCGAAGAGTAGGGTTTCTGACTTGGCGCTGTTGATCTTTGGTCCTGATGCCTTCCCAAACTCGATACAAGTCCTCTCCAGCTCTTTCACAGATGAACCGTCCGCGCAGAAGACCGAGACGTCGTCCATGTAGAGGGAGCACTTTACCTCGCCCTGTCCTCTGCTTCCCGGTGCCCTCACTCCTCTGATGTTCTTGTTCTGCCGGATGCGTTCAGCGAGGAGCTCAATCACGCAGATGAACAGAAGGGGGGAGAGCGGGCAGCCCTGCCTCACCCCCGACAGGATGGGGAACGGGCCGGTCCTCCAGCCATTTACCAGAGCCGTGCTGGAGATGTCTCTATACATTGTGGTCACCACGTCACAGAAGAAGTCTCCCAGTCCCAGTGCTCTGAGTGTCCGGTCCATGAACTCATGGGAAATGCGGTTGAACGCCTTTTCCTGGTCCAGGCTGACCAAGGCCGTCGGGACCTTGCGGCCCTTAACGTACTCGATCGTGTCCTGAACCAGGGCCAGACTGTCCACAATTTGCCGACCCGGTATCCCACAGGACTGGTCAGGGTGTACTATCTTCGCTATCACTTTCTTTAGGCGGTTGGCCATTACCTTCGCAAGAATCTTGTAGTCCACATTGAGGAGAGAGATGGGCCTCCAGTTCTTGAGGTCTTCTCTCTCTCCCTTCTGCTTGTACAAGAGTGTTATCATACCCTCTCACAGGGATTGCGGCATACTGCCCTTGCCCACTATTTCCTCGTAGAGGTCCAGCAAGTCCGGCCCGATCAGGTCCCACAGTTCGACATATAGTTCCACTGGGAGACTGTCATTTCCGGGTGTCTTGCCTCTCTTGGAGGTCGTGGCAGCCACGTGCAGCTCCTCCAGGGTGAAGGGCGCATTCAGGCCCTCAATCTCTTCTGGACCCAGAGTCTTTGAGATGCCCTCCAGGAAACTATCTGCCTGGGCCCTCTCTGACAGCTTCGGTGAGTAGAGTTCACCGTAAAAGTCAGTTACGACTTTCATGACTTCCTCCTTCTCACTTTGGAGGTTGCCCTCCGAGTCTCGAAGCTCCACCAGTGGTGTGTGGGCTGAGTGAAGTTTCTTAAAGAAGAACGAGTTGCATTTCTCGTCCTTCTCGAGGTTCTCGGTTCTGGTCCGGAAGATGATTTTCTTGGATTCTTCCCTAAAGTGCTCTGTGAGCCCTTTTCGGGTTTCCTCCATGTCGTCATCCACGTCCCATCCCCTGAGCTCGAGTTCGTACAGTTGCTGCAGTTTGCTCTGCAGCTTCCTGAACGTCCTCTTCATTTCCCGTGCAGCAGCTCTGCTTGCATCCTGGAAGAAGCTCCGGAACCTGTCCTTCACCCATTCCCACCACTCACTGGCGGAGTGAAATAGGTCCTTCATGTCCCTCCACTCTACATACACGGTTCTGAGGTTCGCCACTAACTCCTCATTTTCCAACAATGAGCAGGTCAGCTTCCACGATCCTGGGCCAGCGGGGAACTTCCCTGTAAGTTCCCCCTCGAAACTGACTGCTCTGTGGTCAGAGAAGTGGACGGCGACCATGGAGCTTCGCCCAGGCTTTACCGTTGGGGAGGTGAATAGGAAGTCGATCCGTGAACGCACGGATCTGTCCGGCCTACTCCAGGAATAATTCCTGGCGTTCGGCCCCATGCTCCCGATGACATCCTGGAGGGACGCCTCACCTATCATCTCCACCAACAGCCTGGACGTCACGTCCATCCCTGCAGAGCCTGACCCGCTGCGTCCATCCAGCTCTACTATGCAGTTGAAATCACCACCCATCAGAATTGTTCTGGAGATCACGAGTTGCATCCTGAGCACCCTGAACATCTCGAGTCGTTCATTCTTCTCCGGGGGGGGCATAGACATTGATGAGCCTAACGGGCTCACCGGCCCGCGAGCCATCCACGACCAGCACTCTGCCGTTGACCTGCTCGGTGACCTTGTCTACGGTGAAATGCCTCCCCTTGATCAGAATGGCAACTTCAGATGATTTGCAATCGTTTCCCCCAGAACAGAAGGATGGCCCGTGCGTCCACTGCCGTTCAAGCTGGCTGTACGACTGGGCGTACAGAATCCCGCATTCCTGCAGAAAGTAGATATCTCGGTTCTGAGTGGCCAGGAAGCGCAATGTGCCGACCCGCCTAACCTGATCCTTCACGCTTCTGACGTTTAGGGTGAACAATGATATCGCCATTGTCTCCGCGCTATCGGTCAGTATCTGGTTCGGAACCTACTGGGGTTGAAGGCCCTGGGGTGCTCTACTTGGGGTCCTGAACCACCTGCTGGTCCTGCTCCCCCCCTTCTTCTGGGGTGTCCTCGGTGCTCTCGATGAGCACTTCTGTTCCTATTTCTGGGGTCCACTGTGCTGAGTCTGGTGGGGGTCCCATCATGGTGAGGAGACAGTGGAATTCTTGGAGGACCGACTCGCTCTCCTCCAGTTCCTTGTCTCCCTCATCCTCCTCCATCTCTTCGTTGTTTCCGTTGCTTTCGGTGTCGCTTACTAGGATGACGGTGTCGTCATTCCCTTCTTCCTCGGTGCCTGCTGTGTTCACCTTTTTGCTGGTCATGAAGTCCCCTTTGGTTGGAAACTTCCTCTTGTTGGCATTTACTCGCTGGAGGGCTTTATCCGGTGTTGTCCCTTCCTCCAATGTCTCCGGCTTTGGTCCGGGTTGCGGTGTTCCGTGCGAGGTCGCCTTCTGGATTCTGGCGCTGGTGGGTCTCTGTTCCTTCGCCTCTTCTCTGTCCTTCGTGGTCTAACCCTGCCTTAGCTCTAGGGAGTGCTTGGACAGAGTTTCTTGCACTGCAGACTATTGCAGTCTGCTGGGAGACACCCCAGATATCCAGGCGGAGGATCGAAGGCGTGACGGTAAACCGGCGGCAACCCCAGAAAATTACCGGTAAGCCCCAAAATCCCCCAAAATGGAAGAAATGGACACTGGAGCCCCAGTGGACAGCCCAGACAGCATCCCCACACTGGACGCCCAGAAACCCACCCCCCGCCCCCTGGGGAGGGCAGCAAGGCGGCAAGTAAGGCTGCACCTGCGGAAACAAGCACCAGCGCTGGGAAGGCTAGTGCCCCGAAGGCTCCAGGGCCACAGGCCTCAGGGCCAAAGGCAGGTGCACCTGGACACCCCAACGCTGCCAAACCAGGGAGTGAAGGGAAGGGTGAGGCAGGGACAAGGCAAGGGACAGCCCCCGAACCCTTCAATGGGTACAATGTCTCCCACTGGCACGCCCAGGTCATGCGGTGGGAGGTGAAAGACAAAGAAGGGCCCAGACTGGACAGGGACTTGTTCATGAACAAGGTCCTCAAACCAGCAGGGGTCCCAGTGGCTGAGGTGCTGAGTTGCCAGGCGTCTGCATCAGGCATGATCTTCCTTCTGAGCTTCATCACCCAGGCCCTCTTCAGGAAGTACTGGGATCTCTTCCAAGGGAAGGAGAAGGAGTCACCCTACAGCGCCTTCAGATTAACGACAGGATTGGCACCGGAGACCACGGAGAATAGGGTAACGGTTGAAATGACCAACCCCCACATCCCAGACAGTGACATCGCATCGCTTCTCCAGAGGTACGGCACCATCCGGCACGGACCCACAAAGGTCAGAGACGCCAGTGGAGTTTGGAACACGACCTGGCGAGCCCTCATCGACCTCCACAAGGACCCTACAGGGAGAGATGGACTGAAACACCCACCAGCGAGCTTCTACCTGGGAGCGGACGAAGGGAGGATCAGGTACCCGGGACAACCCTTCACCTGCAGGAAATGCGAGGCCGTGGGGCATCTCGGCAAGGACTGCCCAAAGAAGTTCTGCAGGATCTGCAAGCAGTCCGGACACGAAGCAGGCACATGCAACGGGATCAAGAAGTGCAACCTCTGTGGAGGGGAGGGCCACACCTACTACCAATGCCCCAAGTCTGACCTGCCGAAGACTTATGCGGCGGCCGCTGCATGGACCCCATCCTGGAGACAGACCAGACCAAGGGTATCCCAAGCAGCCAACGCCAGACTGAACACCCTCCTGACGGAAGCCAACAACCAAGCTGCAAAGACACCAGCAGCACCCAGGAAGGAGGACCAGAAAGGCCAGGACCCGGAGAACCCAACACCCACAGGACCAGGCCCAAAGAACCAAGAGGACCCCAAGGCAGGACCAGCCACAGCGTAGGAACCAGCACCACCGACTGGGAAGGCACTGACCGAGGAAGTCCACCAACCCAAGGGAGGCCCCGAGGACGGAGCACCACAAGGAGCCCCACCAGAGGAAGCCCCAAAGGAAACAGCCCCAACGCCGGAAACAGAGGACAAGGAAGTAGAGACGGAGACGGAGGTAGAGGACTCTGCTACGGCAAAGGGAAAGAAGAAAGAGAAGAAGAAAAAGAAGATGAAGAAGGGGAAACCCGAGGAAAGCAGCGACGAAGAGGACAACGGGACCCAGGAGTCATGGGCCCAGGTCCAATCCCAGACGCTGTACCAAAAGACCACGCAGGAAGGGACACCTTCCTGTACATAAACAAACCTCCCTGCTTGCAGACACCCTTGCACTCTGGTGCAAGGGTACCTGCGTTTGTGCTAAGTTGTGAAACTTAGCGCCATCGCAGGGGGAAAAGCAAGGCTGCACCATGTCCTTGTGAATATGGTGCAGCCTTGCTTTTCCGAAGTGGCGGAGAGAGGCGGTAAGCCAAGAAGGCTAACACCTCTCTCCGCCACTTCCTTGTGATTATCCCCCAAAATGCCTGAACATGAAAGGAAATTTGTTTAGTTTTTTGGGAAATTTTTGTGAAGACATACATGCCATGAGCAGAAATGCAAAAAAAGACATGGAAGATTACGTTTATAATCAATCATTGCCTAAATTACTATTAAAGGTATTTAAAGCATTCATTTTTTCCAGCGACAAAAGTAACAGATATACCACACGTATCAAATTAGCGGAAAAAAAAACCAACCGAAAACTGTGAGGTAAAGTAAAACTGTGCCCACTCCAATCTAAACTGCAACAATTTGATAGGCGTACGGACAAAATATTTGAAACTAGTCCCTTTATAATATTTGGTTACCTTCTCTGATATCAAGGAGATTGAGACAGCACGCAATTAAATGTATTATATTTATTTTGATTTCGTTTGTTTAATTTATTCTTACAGTGGTATTCAAACAGCCGAGAGGTGGCTTCATGGAAGACGAGAAAAATGACACAGAGCGAGAAGAAATACAAGCACTGACAAAACTAATAGGTTAGTCTGTTAAACTGTGCAGGCACACAGAGTGGTACGTACACCTTACGGGTAAACTTGCACACAGACCAACACAGCCTCAGACACCTCTTTCTCAAAGTATAACATACATGCAGGCATCCATATGCAGAAGCCAACCAACATGCAGGCATCAATACATGCAGATCAACAGTCATACATAACTTGGCTGAGCAAATTTTTTTAAATTATGCCAGCGAATTAACAAAATTTCACCTTGCCAGATCTTCATTAGGTTTTGCTTAATTTCACATTATGGAGCTGATTACGATGTCGTTCAGAAAGCATTCCGATTGAATCGATTTGGGAATGGTTTCCGACCGACTCAGGTTCGGGGAGTCCGACCAACTGACGATGGTTCCGAACACTGTTCGGTCGGACTCCCATTGACTTCAATGGGAACCTGTGTTCCGACCGACTACATAGGCTCCCATTGAAGAAAGGGGTGCTTGCGGAAAATCGTGCACCCTGTGGTGGGCACCCCATGGTGCCTGCCACACTGTGCATGCATGGAAATGGGGGACCCATAGGTACCCCCAAGGACCCCATTCGGAGACCCCTGGGTGAAGGGGGGCCTGCTATGGGCCCCCAAAGTCAGATTCCGACAGCCGATCCGTGTCGGAACAACTGATTCGGAAAGGCTGTCCGAATCCAACATCCTAATCGCTCGATCGGAACCGGGGTCCATAGACCGCTACGATTCAGCTCCGACCGACTCGGTTACTCAGAATGCCATTCAGAACCGAGTCGGAAAGTCCAAACGGTTTCCAACCATCATAATTTGTCGTTCAGAAAAGTGTCCGAGTCGGTCGGAAACAAGGCTTCCGAATCAGATTCTGATGAACCGAATGCCGTTCGGAACCTTTCCAACTGATATCATTATCGTACCCTATGTGATTTTGCTTAACTTTCTTTACCTTAGTTCACAACAAGGCCCGGATTTACTAACCTTTCATGCAACGCAACACAGCAAGGCAACTTGCGCTGCGTTGTTTGAAAGGGAGATCGCAGAAATGTGCCATAACTACGAAGGTATGGCACACTTCTGCTTTCCAATAGTGCTCGTGCACTTCAGACAGCCTTCCACCAATGCAGGTCCTCTTGCACTATGGTGGAAGGGTGCTTGCATTACAGGCAGGATAGGGGCAACAAGGGATACCTTTCTACATAAAAACAATTCTGGGAAGCATATTCCTCCTTCCATGTATGCTACCGAATGCAGCACACATGGAAAGAAGAACAAGGAGAAATCAAGATATTTCTCCTCGTTAAGCTTCTTTCCGGAAGGCACACCATTTTAATGTCATTCTGGGTTTGCGTCCAAATACATGGGTGGATTCATGGGAACACCCATGATCCACCCATGTAACGCCTAACTGATGCAGTGTAACACAATGCAGAGGAAGGCACTGTGTTGCGTTAATTTTCTTAAAAAGCCATGCAAGGCAGCTAAATTCGGTCCTTGATTGGCTTTGTGAATGTCCACTAGCATTTTGTGTTGTGACTGTACCAAAACAGTGGCTCAGCCATGAAGCAAAATCTTAGTAAATCTGGTGTTGTATTCCGCTTTAGGTGTCCGTATATAGGCTTTCCTGAAACATGTCCTTATATAGGCACAATTCGCATTGCCCTTATATAGGCATAAAATCCCAGTCCTTATTTAGGCATTAGCCATGCACTCCAAATACAGGCATGGTCACCGACATCCGTCCACCCTAATGTCACAACAAGTTCTTAGAAACCAGACCCTTAAGCTCTTGGGCGTTCCCCTAGCACAGAATTATTGATTTCTCCAAGAACTCATCTATTATGCATGAACCGCTATTCCTTAAGGGTTCATTCCTGACGTCTTCCTCTGTCCGACTTCACGTCAATGCTAACATTCCAAGGCACCTACCAGGTATAAATATACCTTCCCTTGCCCAAGCAAGTTAGGAGGAGACCTCGACTTTAGAGGAGCCCGTGTCCCGGCCTGACGCACTGAGAAGAGATGCTGTCATCCCTGCTCGCAGAGAATCCAGCTTCCAGTGTTCTGACTCCCTTCGCGGGGTGTTAGAGTTTGAAGATCCGGAAAGAGATTCCCACCTCTCTCATTCTCAAGGTATGGAGCTGACTAGAACCTAGAGGGACTCTTGGCATATCAGACTCTTAGTATATCATACTATAGAATACTTCACCTACTTCTCACCTTGTCCTACACCTAGGTTAGGATAGGTACACTGGGGTAGAACTAGCTTAGAGACGCATCGTATGAGTACTCGCATTTTTAGCTTATGTTATTTATGTATATAAATATATGTGTCATAGCTAAAAGATATTGCTAGCGCAGTATTATTTCTTTCTACTGCTTACGCTGTACATTATATATCTTGCATACTGTCTTGTGATCATAACAGCTCATTTCTCTTACACGAGAAACAAGACTGTTCAATAAATCCTTTTTATTGAAACGCCCATCTATTCTTTCTGTGTAACTCTGAAGAAACTAAGCATGCACGATTAGCTGAGTGAACCTGTTATCTATTGTTTCCACGATTGTGAGAGTGTTCCAATTCTAAAGGGAAACAAAGTTGTCATGTTTATGCGGTTGCCAGAATCTACTCCCTTCTTGTTTTCAAGCAGTTTCTAGTGTCCTCTGAGCTAGCTGGCACAAAGTAATTAAGTTTAATATACTCGATAGGGATATACTGACCTCAGTTCTATGGCAAACCTATAGGGTATATTATTCCAATGCGCAGAGCCTATTAGGGAAATAGGAACTACACTACACTGGGCCCTAGTGTTAAAAAGTTTAGCGAGATGTCAGCAGGAGACCAGTTTGCACAGAAAATGTTTTGCTGAGAAACGTATTCTGCTCAACCAGTCCCTTTCTGGTATCTTACGAGATTTTTTTATGCAAGTGCAAATTTGGGCAAGCAAAACATTCTGCAATTCTACACACCCCTTAGTAACAGAACCATATGCAGCAAGGGGCACATGATGAAGTGTGCCAAGGGAGCCAAGTGATGGTCACCAAGGGAACACTAGTGATGCCCTTCAGGGGTTTGGGTGAATAACGTCAAGAGAATACTGGGTGATGTGTCTAAGGGGAACACGGAGTGATGCACCTCATTGGGGCACTTGGGCCAGTGCCTTAAGGGAGCACTAGGTTTTGTGCATAAAGGGGCCACTGAATGATATACAGTTCAAGGGCACAGGGCACAGGACTGTGTGTATTATGGGAGGACTGAGTGGTGTGCAATGAGGCACATGGTGAGATGTAGAAGTGAAACATTTTGATGTCCTCCTTGTCACGTAGACCTCTTTACCCAGCACTGTATTGCTGTCCTGCATCCTTTTGCATAATGAGATTTTATATCTATAATTTTAAAGGTAAAAGCAAACCTAAAAGTCCCAGAATGTAAATTGCTATTGGCTAAAATTCCAAAACTTCTTGAAGTGGTCTGCCTGAATGGATGGATAGAAAACGAAACAAAAACATTACATCTATTATGACAATTTGACATGTTTAGTTTGCTATTTTAAAGTTTCCGCTACTTTTTAAGTGTCCTGAATTCTAAACAGAAAGTGTGTATTAAGCATCATTTCACCTATTATCAATTATTGTGCTCCTATGAATTTCCTAGATGTGTTTCTACTTCAGTCCAAAATCCATGGGGCAGTGCAATAAAGTGATTGAAATGAGATGTGCAAAATTTTAGACACTTGCTGAACCTATTTACAGTCAGGCAGGGTCTGCCTGACTCCAGTGATATCAGTGAAGATTGGCTTTCTTTTATAACCGCGCCAAACATTTGGGCAACAGTAATATCAGTGATTCTGCAAGATCATAGCAGAAGTTTCATTTCACCAGTTTAGAACATATACTCCACAAGATCATATGTAGTATTTTCACTCTGAGCATTTAATGCAGGTGTTTAGGATAGCATCCTATTCGAGGCTCATCTGAGGAATTGTGTCACCTTGCTTGGAAGAGGCTGTGAGTGGGGATTGTAGGATGAAGAGATGGCAGGCAAACCCTTCCCGCCTCATCATTAAGTGGGCTCTAAAGGTATGAAGGCACTTATGATGCTCCATAAGTGGTAGTGGGTGCCATGATAGTTGTGTATGGGCTCATATGAAGCACATCAAAAGAATCCAAGGCTTTTAGCTGTGTGCAGCAGGGGTTGGCCTCATGGCCACATGCCACAGGTGGCAAAACTCAGCTGTGCATGGGCTGTTGCCACACAGAGCTGGGTTGGTGCCAGGGACTTAACTGTGGCTAGGTCTCGCTTCCAACCTGTCGTGTGTAGAATAGCATTCGCAAATCCTATGCTGAATTCAAACATTTTCGATCCTCTCTGGGTCCAGCCAACACTGAGAGGGTCCAGGATTCACAAATCCAGCATAGGATTTGTGGATCCCAAGATAAAAGTAGGCTGGCTTGGTGGGCAGCCTCTATGGTATCAGAACCACCTCTACCAGGTATGGGCAGTTTGGGCTGATTACTTGAAGGTCAGAGGATCTCATAGATTGGGATGATGTGGACAGCTGGCAGGAGATGCCAGTACCCCATAGCTGTCCCTAATTGTTTTTTCCAAAGTACTCATAGGTACTCATTTCACATTTGTATCTGTAGTGTGATAAAAAAAATATATGGAGTTGTAAGCCATGAAACTTTTCAATTTTGCACACTTGTACGATCCTATCACATAATATATCAATAATTAACATGTGAAATATCAAACAGGTGATAAAACAATCAGCATATGCCTAATTAATCATCAATCAATGCAATTTACAGTAAAATAAAAACACAGCAGAAAGAATTGTCATCTGGGAAACAGACACTGGTTCACTCAGACTGACTTATCATTTATCGCCACAAAAGGAGCAGAGACTATGGGCCCTATTCACAAACTGCATTTTGTAGTACATCAAGTACTATTACAGTAGTACTGCTTACTACATACAAAATGCATGCAATTCACAAACCTACGAATGTAAATCTCCTCCTCTACCTCTCCTATCTTTTCTATGGGGAGATTCTCAAACATGTAAGTTTACTACTTAGGGGCCTATTACGATGATGGTCGGAAAGCACTCCGACTGAATCTGTTTCGTAATGGTTTTCGACCGACTCGGGTTCAGGGAGTCCGACCGACCGATTACGATGGTTCCGAAAACCGTTCCGTCGGACTCTCATTGACTTCAATGGGAGCCTGTGTTCCGACTGACTACACAGGCTCCCACTGAAAAATGGGTTGGGCGAGGAAAACCTTGCATCCTGTGGCGGGCACCCCATGGTGCCTGCCACACTGTGCATGGTTTGAAAGAGGGGTCCCTTGGGTACCCCAACAGGCCTCAATCGGAGGTCTCCGGGTGAAGGGGGCCTGCTGCGGGCCCCCAAAGTCAGATTCTGACAGCCGATCGGTGTCTGACAGACCGATTCGGACAGTCCAAACGGTTTCCAACCATCGTAATCAGTCAGTCGGAAATGTTTCCGAGTCAGTCGGAAAGAAGGCTTCCGAATCAGATTCGGACTAACCGAATGCCGTTCGGAGCCTGTCCGACCGACATCATAATCGGCCCCTTACTAGTAAATGTGGGAGGGTTGTGGGAAGTGACTGGAAAGAGGTGACTACTTACTTTTAAATGGGAGTTGTTTTTACTTTAGATGAAATTATTTGATTTTAATTTAATCAGCAGAAAAATCATCTTAATTTCATTTAATATATTCAAAATAATTAAGGGGCCCATTACGATACCCGGCGTAAAATAATCCGCCAGGCATGGAAGCGGCAAAAATCCGCCCGCACACACCGTCTGAACACCGACCACGCCATTACGATTACACAAACCGAAAACCACCATCGGCGGAAAAATCACACAAGATACCGCCCGCCATCGTCCGAGTCGGAGTCAAACCGCCCGCCACGGACGGAAACACGCACGACAACACAAAACCGCCCGCACTCACGGCCGACACACCGCACGTGAGATTACGATCGCACCGCCATGAGCGCGGGAAAACTACAAATATACCGCCCGCCAGCGCAAACAACGCCGATGAGAATCGACACGGCAGAAGCCATGGCGCCCACGTCCCTGCACAGAAACCATCCGCTGACAAAAACAATCGCACACAACATGGCCAACAAGTCCACACAGCAAGGCACGCCCCATTACACAAGCACAGTACACATCCCGAAAACACCCCCCCTGGACAAAGGCCAGAACACCAGACACAACACACCTGAAAACAACAGACCATGAGGACACACCCACATAGGTAAGTACAAAAGCAGCACTCCCACAGACCACAACCCCTTGCAACATTGCAAACTAGAGAGGAGAGGAGAGGACACAGTGACACAGCGACACAGCAAGGACAGCAGCACACCACAGAAACGCACACATCACAACCACCACCACCACCACCACCACCAAACACCGGCACCACAAACCCCCTGCACATTACACAACACACACCGCACCAGCACCACAAACACCATGGCACCACAAAGAATGCCCAAGTTCACGCCCATGGAGCTGACGGTCATGGTCGACGAGATCATCAAGGTGCACCCACAAATCTATGGGAACCTGGTCCAGCACACACCACTAGCCACCAGAAAGAGAATGTGGAACCGGATCGTAGACCAGGTCAATGCAGTCGGGACCCTGCCCAGGAACAGAGTCGAAATAAACAAACGGTGGAATGACGTCAAGAGCCTGGTCAAGAAGAAGGAGAGCAAGAACAGAGAGCTGGCTGCCGTCACTGGCGGAGGGAATCCCGCGCTCTTCAAGACCTTCAAAGCGTGGGAGGAGAAGGTGCGAGTCATCATACATCCCGAGATCCTCGCCGGATTAGCAGGGGGAGTGGAGGCTGGTAAGTACAAACTAATGTATACCAGCACACCGCTATGTACTCACATGCACTACCACCATGCCACAGCTCCCAGGGACAAACACCCCCATGTCCAGCACACAATACACAACACATCACACACACATGCAACAGACACCACCACACACAGCCCAAACCGAACAACTGTAAGATGCGTGGGGACATGTGTACACTCAGCCAGCCACGTAACCACCAACAGGTCCCCAAATATGCCAGAAGCGCCACAACGAGCACCCACCACACCCATGTGTCCGCCATAGCTGCACTAACCGACAAGTAACAGGTAAGTGTCAGGAACACAAAGTGCAGTGGGTGGGAGGGTGGACAGCCCAAGTACAAAACACACCAGGCCCCTAGTCCCACAGCACAGCAAGGAGGAGCATCCCCCACACCCCACAGCCACGTGTCAGCCACCGCAGTGCACAACGACAGCCGAAAGGTAGACATCACGGTCCACAGCAATCGGTGTCAGTGGGTGTCCAGCCACCACCACGACCCACAACACCCCCCACCCCCACAGACCTGCAACATGGAGCACCCCCGCTTAGAACCATGTGGCATCCAGTACAGTGCACGCCCGAACAACCTGCAGGTGGGAAACTGGACAGGGCTGGATTACTGGAGGCATGAGGACCGTAACACGACCAACACATGGGACATGTCACGTAGCAGACGAACACGCAGCACCGCCCACCGTCACGAACAAGTGAACAATGTGCACACGGACATGAACCACAGACTCACACCCCACATGACCCATCACAAACACAGCAACACCCAAGGAGCCACGTCTGCATGCACAAGCCACACTGAATATAGTACCACACGGCAGCCACTGTGCAACCCATCACACACAACCGAAACACCATTGAAGTCCTGTCCATGTAGCCCCTACTGCCTGTCAACCACACACCCCACAACTACGCCTATGTAAGACAAACAACACTAGACGCAACAGAGCGGAACAACATAAATGCACACGAACACCACTGAACCCATCAAACACACAGACACACCATGCACATACAACATACCATCCATCCCATCCGTCAGCCCCAGTCTCATGAAAGGCATGTCATCCGCACAGCTGCCACACATACAGCAGTCACGCTAAGATACATGCCCATGACCAACCATGTGCCAGAAGTCAATGAAGCGCACAACACACTGTGAGCAACAACACACAACATGGGCCACACCCCCCGAGCACTGCAGTGATGCACATGGCACAGGGCAGCACGCACACCAAGGAGATGGGACAACTGCAATACGTTGGCTGGCACACAACCATCACTCACTCATAACGATGCGTCCAATGCCATGTCCAGTAATCACAACAGACAGCAAATATGCAGGCCATGTCAAGCATGCACACACCTCAAACCATGCACTGTCATGCTGCCACAACACATGTCACGTTCGGCACCCATGGCTCACAGCATGTACCCCAAAAGCATATTCCATCCCAAATGCGAATCTGGGGCATGGCCCCCATGTTGCCATATGCGTTCCTAAGCGTCCCATCTGAACACCAAAAGCAAAGTACAAACCAGACCCAGGATGGGCCAGGAGCCCGCATACACCAGAGTCACAATAAGTAGGGGCACAGCAACACACCCATCGGCATGGCCAATCCGTCCCATGCCACATGTGCACAGCACACAGTCCCATTGTCAAGCACACACAACTACAAATGCTACAGCCACACACACGCCTCCGGGAAACCCATGTACGAGATTGCACGAACTGTTAATGTCAGACGACAAATACATACTTCGCCAGGTGCAACACAATAACAAATCTCATTCTCTCCACAGGTGACGAACGGCTGGATGCTGGGGATGGAGACAGCAGCCAGCACAGCCAGCCTACAAGCCCCCAACGAGGACACACGGATGTGGAGGATCTGTCCTCCTCTTCGGACACGGACCACCAAGCAGGCCCATCTGGTGTGGCAGGGCCCAGCCGCTCCCCAGGACCCCTCCTACCCACCAACCCATCATCCAGGGCTGCTGAACATTCCCAGCCCCCTGCCGCCACTGTCGTTGTGGCCACACCCACGGTCATTGCGGCCACACCCACGGTCATTGCGGCCACTACCATTGCCGCAACCGCCACCATCGCCGCACCGACCACCACCGCCGCCACCACCACCACGTCTTCGCTGGCACCAGCCCCAGCGCAGGTGGTGGCCCGGCCGACTGGATCCACCCTGGGAGCCACAGCGAGGACCGTGGTGAGCAATGTGGCTAGTGGGCAGGCCGGTGGCAGCAGGACTGGTAGGAGGAGCAGGGTCAGGGAAACGCAAGTCTCCCCTGGGAGCCATGCCCTGCCTCAAATGGCCAGAGTCCTTGGGGCCTATGAAGAGGCCCAAGAACAATGGGTCAGGTCTGCTTCAGACACGCGGGAGGTGCTGGGGGTGCTGAGGTCCATGGACGCCCGTATGGGCCAACTCGTGGACCTCATGGGCCAGCTGGTGGTGGCGGTGAGGTCACAGCCAGGGACAGCAGCTCCCCTCCGCCACCACCTGCCGGGGCGCAGGGTCGAGCAGCAGTGTCCAGTTCCCCTGCGTCCACAGCCAGTGAGCACACCTCAACCACCAGCATGTCGCAAGCAGGCACCCCCTCGCAAACGTGGAAGGGGCCGTCCGAAGTGGAAACAGATCTCCCGGGAGGACTTTGCACGCTCCAGACGCAAGTGAGGCAGCCAGCCAGCCTTCCTTGACCACCCACTGCATTGACTTGGACTACGATCCCACTCCACACAGCCATCTGGATGGCATGTGTGTGTTGGACTATGGACATAGAACCAGTGGGTACACCCTGAGCATCACGCAGCCATGACCGACAGCTCATTGTCACTGCACGCACCACTTTTGTCATCACCTTACACACAATCACATGTCACAGTTTGAAATAAATGCACCTCTTACACAAACTGCTGTTTGTGCCCTGTGTTTTATTTGTACGGAATACAACGGCCACCTTGGGCGGAAAGGCACCTGATGCGTGGCATGGCAATGGAACCGGAGGGCCTGTAGGGACCTAGGGGTGGGAGACAGAACAGGAGCACAGTCAATGAGTGTGTCACACACCCATCACACAGTACATGTCAACAACTACAAGCAATGTACACACATCGCACAGAGCAATAGGGCACAATGCCACAGCCACCAACAGTGGCATACTACCCTGGCCATGGAGCGTTGACACACAGCACGCAGTGAACAAACGGCCACCCTGACACAGCACACACACACCTGCACAGACACAGCCACATCAGCCGTCGTACATGGACACTCACCGTCAAGTGAAGTAGTGGGCGATCAGCTGCTGCCGCACATTACCAGCTTCCTCCTCTCCGCTGTCCTCCTCACTCGAGCTGTCCTGGTCTGCGGGCTGGGGCCCTGGTTGATCTCCGTCATCCACGATGAGGGGGATCTGCTTCCGAATGGCCAGATTGTGCAGCATGCAGCACGTCACCACTATCTGGCACACCTTCTGTGGGGAGTACGCCAGCGCACCCCCGGTGCGGTCCAGGCACCTGAACCTGGACTTGAGGAGGCCAAAGGTACGCTCGACCACATGTCTGGTCCTCCCATGTGCCTCATTGTAGCGATCGTCTGCTGGGGTGCGAGGATTCCTCAATGGACTGAGCAGCCATGCCCCATTCGGGTACGCAGAGTCACCTGGGTGTGAGGGACACAGAGAACCATTGCTATTCCAACTGGACAGGGGACAGCATCGCACAACCAGCACGCTACACCACTCCACATACTCACCGACAATACAGCCACGACCCTGTTGCAGATTGGACATCAGTCGTGGCAAGATGCTGTTTCGCATTATGTGTGCGTCATGGGCCGAGCCTGGGAACTTTGCACACACGTGGGTGATCACCATGTCCGCAAGGCACACCACTTGCACATTCAGGGAGTGCGTGTGCTTCCTGTTGCGGTACAGGTGCTCAGTGGCCTGTGGTGGAACAAGGCCAACATGTGTGCAGTCAATGGCTCCAACGACGTGTGGGATTCTGCCAAGGGCATAGAATGCACCCTTCACTGCCGCCAATTCATGAGCCCTGGGGAAGCGGATGTACCTGTTTCGGTACTGCATCATGGCTGCCAGTACATCCCTCAGCACCTTGCTGAACATGGGCTGGGACATCCCTCCTCCACTGCCCACTGTGTGCTGGAATGACCCAGTGGCGAAGAAATGCATGGCGGCCATCACCTTAGCCGTGGGGGTGACAGCTGTCGGATACACCCTGCAGGGACGGAGATGGGGTTCCAACATGGCACACAGTCGATGCAGGGTTGGCCTGTCCAGCCGAAACTTCCTAATGACCTCTGTATCGTCCATGTCCGCCAGCAATTGGTATGGGCGGTCAATGTTCGGTCTCCGCCTAGGGAAAATGGCAGTGGACACATGTCAAAGCAACACAACACATAGCAATTTCGCATACACATCACTGACATGACTGAGCAGGCACATGAGCCACAGCCCAGCTGTCAAGCTGGGACGGCACGGCCACAATACACTTACACAGGTCTCCCAACAATGGCAATGGCTAGTGATACAAACCACTGCCATGTGCATGCACATGGGGATCTAGGCCCCAATGACTTGCGGGGCGTGCTGATGGGGACTGACTGCATATTCGTCAAGCGGCAACGCCACGGCAACATGAATGTCTGCTGAGCATGGAACTGCTTCCGAGGCTGGATGAGTATGGCACACGACGACGACGATGTGGGCACAGGCTGAGCGGCCAAAACAAGTGGGACCTGTGGCACGAGGGGATATGAGACAGTAGTAGGTGTCAGCACTGCACCCTATGTACAGCACTGTATGGATCACACCTCCCGAAACATTGACAGGTGTCCACATTGACAGCCCCATGCCAAGACGGCTGTGTGCTTGCAGTCACACGTCACAGGTGAGAGGTTACATTGCACGTGCCAGGTGGCAGACGTACATAGTGGGAGCTGGCATGTGTGTGCATGTGTCTCCTGTTCAGGATCCACCAGATGGGCGCTGACTCTGTACTGAGCATTGGACACAGCATGTTCCGTGGAAGGCTTGTGTGTGTGGGATGGTGGCACTGGATGTGCCTCCGTTGGGTGGGGGGCCATGCACAGGGCGGGTACGTCGATGATTGCGCATTGTTGGTCACGGTGGGTGCACCCACTAAGATGTGTTGCCCTGTGTTCAATTCCTATGTCCGCATGATGATGGACTGTACATGTGGGCAGACTACACATTGGTCGATGTGCTGTCTATATGCATGTGCCTTCACACCAGGCACAGCTGCCCCTGCACATGTGACCCCTGCTGGACTCGCTGCTGGGTCTGTGGAGCTGATGCACCTTCTGTGCGTGGGGCGGACAGCTCTCCTCACTTCCCACATTGCGCATGTCATGACTTTGCCGCAGGTGACATGGATCATGGAGGGCCCACATGTACGCGTGGGTAGGCTACACATGATTGTTCACTGGTCGCCACCCCCAGTCAGTGTTTCGAATGGGAAGGTTGTCGTGCTGGTGGTATATTCGATGTGGCGGATGGGCGGGCCTAGGTGTGGGCTTACATTCCGGACATGGGGGGTAGTTGGATTGGCGACTAGTTGCAGTACACATGGGACACGTCTCTTCCTTTCCACATCTGGGTCATCCCTTGTACTCACTGACAGTGATACAGTCATCTTCGCCCCAGCCCTCATGTCCTCCCCTCGCTCCCCCAATATGCATGTGCACCTGCGAGGCTAGCGCTTGCACAGGCAGCCCCAAGCTCGCACCAGAGAGGGCAAGGAGTGTATGTGTGGGTCCAGTTGCACAAGTGGGCTGTCTCAGGGTATGATGTGTTACGGGACGCCGTCCACCTGCGTGGTGCCCCAAATGGAGACCCGGCCTGCATGGACTATGCATCACAGTCTTCGCCTTCCGGATCCGCCACCTGCGACACCCAGTGGCTGTGGCTGCCCTTGCGGCCAGGCCGCGTCCGTCTGTGACTGATGGGCCACACATTCACTCTTTGGCCTCTCTGGGGAGGGCTCGGGGGTGGTGGCGCACGCGCTTGCACTTAGTCGCAATGGCATGTGTCGTGGTTGGTATGATGGGCAATGGATGGGATGGTGCGAGCCACCTCCCGTGACGTCAGTGCTGCTCGTGCTGTGGTGCGTCCCCCTACACTTCCATCTGACTTGTGCCATGCTAGACGTTGAGGTTCTATTGCCTGCGTGATATGACCAGGAGGAGCGCGAGGAGACCTCTCACACACCATGCTCCACTGCCATCCCGTGCCCTGTATCGCCTGTGCGGATTGACTATGTTGGGGTTACACCTGGTCGACTGGGGCTGTGTGTGCCTTGTCAAGGGGCATGGCGGGCGCATAACAGGATCCAGCTTGTCCACAGAGGGTGGGCTGAGGTGCGCCTGGTACCGCTTTGTACGTGTGCCCGGCTGCTGTGCACACACGTGTTCACTCCCCCCGACAGGTGTCCTCTCACAATGCCCAGGGAAGCGGTGGTGTACTGTTCATGACCCCTCCCAACACGGCGTGCTCCAACTTGGCATGTGCGCATCTACCCGTCACACCCACCCACCTGAGCACTGCGTCCATACGACTTCACACGACACATGTGTGTCTTCCACAGTTGTGCTACTCATTTGCGTTGACATCCAATACCAGTGGACTACATGGTCATGTCACGACTGCCGTGTACTTCACATACTCTCATCCTCTCTCATTCGTACTTGTGAAATGAGTCAGCGGAGACAGTTTTGGTTTCAAACATTATATTGAGTCTTCTGTCCTCTGTGATGCAGTATAGTGGACACTACTGGCAGCGGAATACATGTTGAGGATATACTGAGCATGATTGCAAATGGGATAGGGTGAGGGGTTACATGTGATTGGCTGTTGCATGTGGGATGTGGGCTTCAGAGTTACATCTGCTTGGCCAAGGCTGTGCTAATGTACATTTACGTATAGCTGCGGAGCTGCGGACTTTGACACAGACGGTATACATGTAGCCTACCAGACCGCTTGGCATCATGGGCACAGTCCATCTCAGTTCCATGTGACAGGTTTGCTGCGGTTGTTCCTCATGCACGCGTGCATGTGAGATGACATCAGGGCATGTGCTTGCGTGCATGCAGCGGCGTGCCACTTGTTGTTGCAATGTGGTGGTTACTGGACATGTCACAGTCACTGGGGTCGTGTTGTAGTTGTATGCACTTGTCGTCCATGCAAAGGTCCTGGTATGGGATTCCCGGGGCGGGGGTGGGAGGGGTGCAGCACCCACAGACTCCAGGCGACCTATTCATGTCCACTGAGCGGTGTGTGTGTCCATGGGCGCTGGATCCATGTCGTGTCCTGGTTGTTCGTGCAGTTCCGTCCATGTGGGTGCGATACACAGACCCCATGCCACTGCCTCCCACGATGCATGCGGTGTTCCTGGATGTGATGGGGAACAGTGTGCATGTCCCGGTCATATCCGATGTCATGGCGATGTCGTTGATGGTGTGGTTACAGTTGCCGGTCGTTTGGTATGGCTGTTGTGGTGGTGACTGGCCAGTCCGTGCGGAAGCTAAGCATGGGTGCGGGGTTGGACATCATAGGTCAATCGGGGAACCTGCGTTGTGGTCCGACGAATTTACAGGTTGTCAGGTATGCGATGCCGTCCAGCAGGGCTTCCATGTCATTGGTGGTGTACATGTTTGCCAGCCAATGTAGCGGATGGTGGCTGTCAAGGTGTTGTTCGTAAGTTGTCCCTTGGAGGACCATGATGGGGCATGCTGGGTGACATTCGATGTAGCTGTTCTCGATGATCCGTCGTGTGGAGGCACAGTGGTCCCATTTCAGTGCGGGTGCGATGTTGGCCACATATGCCATGCCCCCATAGGCAGAGCAGGCCCTGTCGTGTGCGTCCAGAGGGAGGAGTAGTGGTAGCAGGTCCGCCTTTAGAC
Source organism: Calotriton arnoldi (assembly GCA_963921515.1). NCBI lineage: Eukaryota > Metazoa > Chordata > Amphibia > Caudata > Salamandridae > Calotriton > Calotriton arnoldi. Next base: position 438,410 of record CAWUFW010009077.1, read on the forward strand.
ATGCCGGGTTGGAGAGGCATATCTCCACGGGATGCTGGTAGGGACACCTCCGACAGTAGAAGACGGGCATGACGCAGCTGAACAATGTGATGCGGTAAGTCAGTCGGTAACTTACGTTCAGCAGGGACAGGAGATCGCATCCCAATATATGTAACAGGTTGGTTTTGTACAGCTTGAGCTGTCCGGCGTAGTTGGGTAGGTGTGTTGCGGTTGCCATTTCGCAGCGGTGCGTTGTGGTGGCGTGCTCCGGCTGTGTGTGCAGTCTGCAATGTGCACGCTCCGAGGTTGCTGTGAGCTCTGTGTAGTCGTAGGGAGACAGGACTTGTGTTCTGTTGGCTTGTTTGGAGGACACGGGCCCTCATCCCACATGCTTCTCAGACAGTTCAAGGTCAGTGATGTGTGACTCCTTCCAATTAACTTGCATGTGGCCGACATGGGGGAGTGTTTTCTTCTTTCTTCCCCGTCCGTTGTGTGCTTCTGTGATATGCGCTATCTGCCCTGTGGTCGGTCTCCTCGGCATGCCTGTGTTGGTCTTTTCTTGGACAATGGCTGTATTCACCGGCTTCTTTCGTAGGGCTGTGGTTTCGGAGTTGGAATGGAAGGTCATTCAGTGCTGTCTGCTCTCCCTTTTGTGGGCGGCAGGCTGCCTTTCCGCTCTGCGTTGGGCCTTGTGTGTGAATGTTATTCTTGGGCCACCTGTTGTCGGTCCCCGGGCTCTTTGGTGTTCCGTTTTATATGTCTTGTTCATATGTGCAGGGTGGTATGGGTGTTTCAGTGTGGTACTGGCGTTCCTCTTCCCGAAGGGGCCCTGCTTCTCCTAGTTGGTGTTGCCGCCGCTGTGTGCTCCGCCATGTTTGTTACACTGGGGTGTGTCCTGCTGTTGCGTGACTTCACTGACATGTGTGCGTCGGTTGTGTGGCGTTGGGTGTTGTCCGTGAATTGGGCGTTGGGGACATGTCTGTGGCAGGCCTGTCACGTGTCATGTGCGTTCGGGGTGGGGCTGATGTGTGTGCTGCTTGGTTGTGTCCCTGTGTCTGTGTGCGACGCATGCATGGCGCTGCGGTTGGCCTCTGCGTTGTGCGCATGTGTGGCGGCGTCATCACCGCTTTGGGGCCGTGACGGGGTGGTTGGTTCCTAGTCCCAGGTGGTGTGTACACATGTGTTACGCGATGTTACGATTTGGCCTGTGTGTCATATGTGGATGCAATGGTGGATGTGTAGTGTACACGCGCTGGGGGGGTTTGTCCGCTTTTTCCGCCCTTGCACTGTGTGCGCTGTTTGCGTGCACTTGTTGTGTGTGTGCCTACCTGCGTCTCCGCGGTACGTTGCGTCCTTGGTGGTGCATCAGCAAGAGCATGGGGAGGGCCTGCAGTGCTGGATTCATGCTCGGGGAGCCGCTTCTTCGTTGTCCGTGCTCGGCGTCCGTGTTACCGCTTCGGTTTGTCGTACGGTATCTCTTAGCCGTGGGAGCCGTTTGTTTGCGGCATCGTAATTTATACGCCGGGCGGGACGTGTTTTCGTCGGACGGTGTGTGTCAGTTGGGCTGCGCCGCTACGTGTACGGGCGCACTTTGATGGCGGACGGTGTTGCTGGCTTGCCGGCGGTGTTTGGCCTACTTTTCGCATCGTAATTGGGCGGGCGTGTGGACTGCTGCGTGCCGGCGGTAACTGGTGGTTTTTGCATCCGCCAGCACAGCGGTTGTGCTTCCGCCCGCCATCGTAATGACCCCCTAAATTTGTTAACTAAAATTTAGTGGTGTTGCATTTTTTGCATTTTATTTTACATTTAAAATAAAAATATAAAAGTAACTTACATTAATATTTAATATAAACATATTTTTTTTCAATTATTTTCAAGTTTAATAAACCTTTTGTTACTTTTCCCTCTACATTAGCATTTGAACATCTTTGCACCCATGGTGGAGATCTTCCTGTGGTAAACTACAGGGAAAAGTAAAAAAAACAAATTTAACTTGGAAAAGCTAGTCCAAATACTTTTTTTTATCTATTATTTTAATAAACGTTTATATATTTATTGCACTATTCATTTTCTTTTGAATTGAATATTTAATTATTTAAATATAATAAATTAAAGTAACATTATTTTTTAAGATTTATTAAAAATCCCACTGAAAGTGAAATGCTCATAATTATTTATTATGTATTACACATTACAAAAAATAGCTATATAATTAATTCAAAATAGTGTCATTATCTTTAAAACTATTAAACTTACATTTATCTTTAAATTTAAAAAGGTATTAAATATTTAATCATAAAATAATATTTTTTCTATTATGTTTAATTTTTTTTACATTTATATATAGATATGACCTTTGTTGTAGTTAGGATCTAGTTTCATAGGAAAAGCGCTTTTTGACTTGCCTATATCTTTGGCTGCATTTGACGAATCCTTACAAAATTTTCCCAAAAAAGTGCGCCAGTCATTCTAGCATTGAAAGTTTCAGGGTGATCTGTGAAGCGACGGCCGAGAAAAGAGGGAGGTGAAAAAAAGTGTGCTTCCCATGTTAATTCCAATAGAGATTTTAGACATGACTACAGCCCGAACCGCTGGATGGAATTACACCAAATTTGGCAGAAAGGTAACTTTTGGTCCAGAAAGCACCCTTTTTGTTGTTTGGTGTAAAACTGTTCAGTAGTTTTGAGATATTAAAGAAAAAACAAATTTGTATATGTAGGGACGTGACCCCTCCACGAATCCTCCCAATCTTGCGCAGAGATCTGCTTGGCTGCCAACACTTCAAACAGGAAGTGTTGGCAGCCATTTGGGGACTCGGCTTCAGCCGAGTCCCAAAAAAAAATGAAAAAATCAGGAAAAGGGGGCTGGGTAGGAATACCCTGAACCCCTAGCTCTGGAGCTGGAGTACCCCAGGGACCCTGCCAGGACAAAAAAGCCTTTTTGTGTTAATAATCTGCAGCGAAAATCGCTACGGATTCGCAAATTTGTAGCAATTAAAAAAAAAAAACATGGTCTCCCGCGCTTGTTTTCACGTTAGTCCCCGGATGGGCCAGGTCCCGGGGGCATGAAGGTATTTCAAAATAGGAAGGGGGAATCACAGGGCCCCATTCTTGGGTCTCATTTTAGCCCCGGGGACCACCACCTCATCAGAGCTTTATTTAAATATTGGAGTGGAGCCTTGTGGACCCCCCTCAATTGGGCCCTTTGAAGCCCCGGGGACCACCACCTCCCCAGGGCTTTATTTTTAAAAAAGGAAGGGGACGTGCAGGCCCCCCTCCTGGGGCTTTAATATGCCCCATGGACCACCACCTTCCTGGTGCTAAATTAATATATATGCCGGGGGTCTGCGTGGACCCCTTGTGTCCCAGGGCACAGCACCTCCCAGGGGCAAAATAACATTTTAAAAACTGGGAGGGGACCGCATGGCCTCCCTCCCGGCCATACACAGCCCTGGGGACCACCACCTAAAGAAGTGGGGGCCACGTGGACCCCCCTTCTGGAGGCATTAATGGCCCTGGGGACCACCAGCCTGGCTCCTGCTATCTCCCGAGGTGCCCAACCTTAGGAGATAGCAGTTTACTTTCGTTTGGCAGGAGCTGTGACAGCTGCCGCCAAGCGAGTGCAAACACTTAGGGGTCGATTCTGATCTGGGTCTGAAAGCCCTCCGACCGAGCCGGATCCGGAGTGTTTACCGACCGAGCCGTACCCCTGGAGTCCAACCGAGCGAGTACGATGCTGCCGCATGCTGACGGACTCGGCTCGGTCGGATTCCCATTGAAGTCAATGGGAGCCGGTCGTACGACGCGTGCATGGCCTCGCATCAGCTGAATAGGTATGTCTCGCACAAGGGCGCCCCCTGCAGTGGGTACGCGTTGGTGCCATCCGCACCATACATGCATGTGAAGGGGGGACCCTTGGGTCCCCCCCTGTGTTCGACTCGTTAGGCTACGGGGGAAGGGGGTCCGGCACGGACCCCCGAAGTCTGCTTTCCGGAGCTTTTTCGACTCGGAGACTCCGACTCGATCCGGCTGTCCGAATCGTGCATTGTACTGGCTCGGTCGGAAAACGACTCCATTGCGCGGTACGGTTCGTCTGCGACCGAGTCGTACGGAGCGGTTCGGACCCGGAAACGAGTCGGTCGGCGATTTCGCGTTCGTTCGCATCGTACTTGGGCATCCGGACCTCTGTACGACTCGGTCGGAAACAAAGCCTCCGACTCGGATCCGGTAAAGCCAAATCCGATTCGGAGGCCTTCCGACCAAGATCGGAATCGACCCCTAACTCTGCTCCCAGCAAGTGGGAGCTGTCAATCCCATCCCGCTCATCTGTTTCCCTGCCCGCTCTCATGCAGGAAGGGAAAAAGATGAAAGATTGCTCCCACATGCAGGGAGCTGCATATATAACAGCAGCTCACTGCGTGTGGGAGCAATGCCGGCTCCCGCAGGAGGCTGGGAGCCGGCTGGGACTACAGGGGCTTTAAAGCTCCCCTGCGGTCCCCATCAAAGCACACTGGGTGCCCTGAGTAGGGACAGGAGAACTGTCACAAGGGGAGCTGGAATGAGGACCTGCTTCATTTTTACAGAAATTAAACCTCAACAGGAAACACTTACATATATAAACATAGCAGGTACCCAAATTGCAGCTCCACTTCTGTAAAGGACAAATGATCCTGGCCTCCTGGGCTTGACAAAGGCAAAGCAAGTGTGGAGCCGGTTGGGACCGCTGGGGCATTAAAGCTCCCTTGGGGTCCCCATCAAAGCACACTGGATGCCCTGGGTGGGGCCAGGGCACCCAGATAGAAGTGGCCGGGCCCTGGGGATGGGGTCCCCAGGATAAAAATTGACTCAGGGAGGGTGGCCGCACTACATTAAATTATGGCCGGGCCCCAGCGGAAGAAGGAAGAGACAAGCAGAAAAAGGCAAAACGGAGGGCAGAAAAACAAGCAGAATAGGCAATACAGAGGACAGAACACGAGCAAAAAAGGCAAAACAGAGCAGAAGAGGGCTAAACAAAGGGCAGAAAAATTAGGAGAAAAGGCAAAGTGAAGGTTAGAAAAAAGAGCAGAAAGGGCAAAACAGAGGGCAGAAAAACTAGCAGAAAAAGGCAAAACAGAGGGCAGAAAAATGAGCAGAAAAAGTCAAAACACAGGTCAGAAAAACAAGCAGAAGAGGCAAAACAGAGCAGAAGAGGTCTAAACACAGGGCAGAAAAATGAGGAGAAAAGGCAAAGTGGAGGTTAGAAAAAAGAGCAGAAAAGGCAAAACAGAGGGCAGAAAAAGGCAAAACAGAGGGAAGAAAAATGAGCGAGCAGAAAAGGCAAAATGAACAATGCTTAATTTTTACAGAAATAAAAACTCAACGGCAAACACTTACATATATAAACATAGCAGGTCCTCAAATTGAAGCTCCACTTCTGTAAAGGACAAATAATCCTGGCCTCCTGGGCTTGACAAAGGGAAAGCAAGTGTGTTTTGTAGGCAATTCCACAATGAAAGGCAATCTGAAATGCTTCTTGGAGGTGAATGCATCATTGGAGTGCAATGTGTAGTGACTATGACATGTGGGTTCTTTCTTGTCATCACCTGGTAAGAGCAGAGTCCATGGTTCTCCCTTTAAATGATTATGAGTATATAAATGTGCAAAATCACATGAAGCTCTGCCCATTTTGCCCCCCCCGTCCACCTTAGTAGTTTGCAATGGTCTGCCGGCCTTCTGCCAAGATGATGGGCAGCTTACCAGAAGATCCCCCAGCACTGTTCCCACTGATTTTGGTGATGTGTTCTTGATGCTGAGGAATATGAGGACATCCTGAACGGATTACCAACCTTTCCCCAGGGGGCCCTAACAACACATTGAGCAGGCGGCAATACCCCCTCCCCCCACCGGGCCTGCCCCAGGTCACGGTGGACCTTCTCCCGATGACCTATGACGATGCCCCCCGGGCGGATACCTAAAAACTGTTTGTTCTTAACACCGAGCACGAGCAACCTTGGCCGATGCCCGGTGGAGCTGTCCTATGCAGCTATAGAGGAGTCTGGCTCAGGTTCTCCCTCTCGGCCGTCACCTACCCAGCCGGACATCTGACATTGTTTTCCCCGTCTCCCTGTTGTGTCTCCTTCCTTCCCCCACCTCCTCCTTCCTTGATACTTTGGCTTTCCGCCGGACTCAATCTGCATCCCTCCCTCCTGTTTACCAATTCCCCCTCTACCCTCCTTTACCCTTAAGACATGTTCTCCTGGCTATTTTACACGATAATAACTCGTATTATTGTATAACCTCATGTTTTCTCTCATATGTCTATACTTGGAACAATGTGTAACTTGTAACTGATGTAACAATGTAACCTCATGTAAAGCGCTCTGATACCTCCGGGTCTAGCCAGCGCTATATAAAACTCATCAAATAAAAACAAATAAATAAACAAATCTCCACCAAACAAAGCACTTACTTCATATAGTTAAGAGAAAGGACCCTTGTTTGGTGGAGATTTTCCTTTTGGTACACTTTTCCTCTTCTCTATAGGAAGGTTTATGCTATCACAAATTTCTGGATAAAGATGCACGAGGAACAATCACATTGCCAAAATGCACACAAGGTCACTGGTGACATTTCCTTGTGCTCCATTACGCAGCTGTAGTGTAGAATATGTACTGGATATTTACCCAAGGAGGTTGCACTTAGTAATTAACCAGTAGAAAGTACTCCACTTGGGTAGATATTTTGTGCAAAATTGAAGACTCTTTTTGGATAAAGGGGCAGGTGCAGTTCCATTGTGGTCCAGTCACTGACACAGCTACTGATGCACCTGCGCAGACAATTAGGGCCTGATTACAAGTTTGGCAGTGCTGGAGCGGACGGCCAGGCCCGTGGCCCGCTCCCGTACTGCCAAACCTGTGTTCCCACCACCTGCCAGATTACGAGTTTCCTCGTATCTGGCATATCTGGAGGGCACCACAATGGGACTGGCAAAAAAAAGTTCCTGAGTGGCATGGACTGTAAAGTCCATGGAGTGCAAGAACTGGGGTGCATGCCCACAGGGGGCATGCATCCTCATGCACATGGGCAACAGGGGCCCTGTAGGGCCCCCTTTGTTTCAGGACCGCCAGCCTTTTCATGGAGGAAAGATCCCCATGACACCGCTGGCGGTCCTGAAACTCGTAATATGCATGGCGATGCTGCAGCGGCTCCACCAGCATATTACTGAGGCCCTGACCATTGTGCCACCACCAAGGAACGATGGTTCCCTGGCAGCTGTCGTGGTGCAATGGTTGTCAGGCCTCCCAACTTGAAATGGGGCAGTCAGATGAGTCTAGTGGCCCTCAGACTACCAGACTCATAATTAGGCCCTTAGATACCCACTCAGGTACTCACATACCCACTGATAGACCCACTCAGATATTCACACACTCATTCACAGATCCACAGACACACCCACTCACAGACCTATCTCAGACACTTTCACACTCACTTATAGACCCACCCAGACACTCATGCACCCACTCACTGACGCACTCAGACACTCTTACAAAACCACTCAGGCACTCATGCACTCACTCATAGAACCACTCAGACACTCTCATAGCCACTCACAGACTCATTCAGACACTCATGCACCCACTCACAGACCCACTCAGACACGTATGCACCCACTTACAGAACCACTCACACCCACTCACAGACCTACTCAGAGACTCATGCACCAACTCATAGACCCACTCAGAGAGTTACACACACACACACACACTCACAGACCCACTCAGAGACTCACGCACTCACTCATAGACTCACTCAGACACTCATGCACTCACTCACCGACTGACTCACAAACTCTTGGAGGCACTCACAAACCCACTCAGACACTCTCACACCCAATCACAGACACACTCAGACACTCACTCAGACACTCATCTACCCACTCGTTAGAGCCAATAGTCAGTCATAGACAGTATGGTTGGAACTGAATTTGTTTCTTGGCAACTCACTTATGAGCACATGATGTGTTATGGGGGTCCCCTTAATGTCACACAATGAGATGGCATCAGACAAGTTCGCATTTGGTAGAATTTTTGCCATCTCTGCTGATCTTATACCAGTTGCTCTGTCTTTTTAGCCATGACACTTCTGGCTATGCTAGTTGAATATCATTTATTTGAACTGGCAGAAATAGTTATGTCGCTTTAGTGTAAGTGCAAATTTTAGTTTCAGTGAGGAGAGAAAATGTTGCTGCAAAATAAATAAATGAGGCCCTGAATGGCACCCTCACTTTATGTCTAAGGCCATATTGTAATTAGTCCACAAAAATAAACATCTGGTGCTAGACATGACCACCATTAGCTTGGTATTCCCACAAACATTTTGCCTTTATTACTCTGTCTTTGCGAAAGCCTGTTTTTATGGACATTAGGACTCTGTGTACATAACCAAGCTAACCAGGGGTAAAGTGAGTGTGCTTTCTCCCTTAAACATGGTAAAATTGGCCTACCCATGATTGGCACATTTAATTTACTCGCAAGTCCTAGCAAATGGTACTACCTGTACCCAGGGCCTGTAAATTAAATGCTACTATTAGGCTGCAGCACTCATTGTTCCACCAACTAAAGCAGACCCTTTAAAAATGTATCAGGCCTGCCACTGCAGCCTGTAGTGCAGATTTAAACTGGGATTTTGACCTGGCAAAAAAACCTTTTGCCAGGTCTCAATCTTTTTTTCAAGTTATTTATATGTCACCCCTAAAGTTGGACCTAAAGGTAAGCCCGGGCGGAGTTCTGCGTAGCCACACTACGCGGAACTCCGTGAAGTGAAAACCCTACTCCGCAGCTCTTCGCGGACTTCCGCTAGCAGGCAGAGTTACATAGCATGCACTGACTGAGGTACTTGTAACGTTACCAGTCACACAATACATAATGCCAAGTGTATTACCAAGTATACCGCCATATTTTCGCCACTCACCACTGCTCTTCATGGAGCAGGTTGACCTTGAGGTGTCCTCAGTTGTGGCCTGCACCGCTGCTCCTCTCCTGCACAGACGACATCCCAGGCCCTCTTAGTGCTTCACGCAGCCACAGGACCCGGGCCCGATCTCACCACAGGTGCATTGCCAAACGTCCGCTCGGACGCCTTAGGCTCTTCTTGCCACGCGGCCGCCATCTCTCCTCTCACGTACCGTACACAAGGCTTGGCTCACAGCTTCGTATCACTCCGATCCTTCCTGAGTCCTTCACCGGAGATGACGTGAGCTAAGTGACCTGGTGGGACCAGAAGTGGCTGTCCTCTCCCGGTGCCCGGTTTCCTTGGCAATGGCGATCAAGCTTGGCCAGAATAGTGGATGGTGGTGGACGGTGGTAAAAAAAAACTCTGTTACGTGGCAGAATCAGAGTTTTGCCAAAACTCTGCACCATAAACGGAGGCGCGGAGTGGTAAAACTCTGCTAACTCCATCTGCAGAGCAGAGTTTGATGCTCACCCTTACCTAAAGGCTCATAGGACAGGGTATATAGTGTTTAAAAAGTAGGATATGTGTACTTAGGTTTTACATGTCCTGACAGTGAAAAACTCATTTTTCACTAAAGCAAGGCTAACTCTCCCAAAGACTAACACTGGGTTACCTTATTACTCTTAATAAGTGATAACCTCAGTTTGGAAACAGATAGAAAAAATACTTCTTCAACTCATTTGAATTGTAATTTGAAATCTTATTTAATGATCAGGTCATATTTTAAATAACTATTCTAAAAATACCACTTTCAGAAAGTTGCCATTTTGTCCCTAAATCAAACATGCATTCTGCCAGTGTCCAGAGGCTCGTGACTATTAATGGCTCTCCTGCTGTGTGATGTGTATTCCTTCCAGACAGGGGACAAAGGGCCTTAGGTAGGAAGGATGTTCCTCTCCTGCACAGGATGGCCTGTGGGTGTACCCAGCCCTTCTTGAACTTCAAAGGGAAACCTGAGGACTCTGCTCACCTCCTTCCAGACTTCCCAAGCTGCCTGCCCTGTCACTGGCAAATGCAGCCCACATCTGGAACTGTCTGCCGTGTATTACCCTAAACAGATTGGAGCCAGACCCAAGAGCAGGAGAAGAAATAATCAGAACTAGTTAGGGTTAGAAAAAGGGAGTGACCCCACAAACAGGCTGGCAGTGGGTATAAAAGTGGCACCCTCAGAACCTCTCATCAGAACACTCCTGGACCTGTGAAGATTGAGAAGGACTGCCCTGCTGTCTGAAGAAGTACCTGCTTGCCTTGAACACAGGATCCCAGAAGTGCCTCCAAGGGTCAGTTGGCTGACTTCCTGTTTGGGCTACAGGGTCACAACAACCTTCCAGAGGCCTTTCCTGCAACTGCCAACCTGTCCAGAGCCAACTGGACCTGCCTGATCCCTGATGCTGGCCTCTGCTGGAGTAAGTCGTGATCCCCCAAGAGGGTCTTCCCAAGGTCCTGGACCCTTGGCTGGTGTCAGAGTATTTTCCTTCTCCTGCAAGAACTGGGCTGCAGGTGAAAATCCAGAGGTCTAGGCTCTGTGTTGAAAAAAGAACCATTCCCAGTCTCCTCATGAGAGGACTTCACTGAGGCCCATGCAGGACCTGTGTCCAGCTGCCGTCACAACTTTCCCGGCTAGACTTCAGGCTTCACCTGCACTGTGATCTTCGCATCAACAACAACTGCTCCGTGTTTCTCGCCAACGCAAATACCCGACTGGCGACCACCTCTTCTTCCACCAATGACAGCACCATAAATGCGAAGCTCCTAGTGAGCCTCCATGCATGGACTGGACTAACTTTCCACCAGGATGAACCTGGTGTCTGTATCCGACTCTTGCTCCATCACGGTCGGCTTGAACTTTTGACTTAGACCCAGTGCAGCACACTCATATAACCACCATTGTTTTTAATTTTTTTAAATTTTTATTTTATTGAACATTATGCAGAAATGGATCCGATGATACATAGGCAGATATATAAATGTCAATTACATGTATGCATCCAGTATATACGACATCCAATATTTCGTAGGTCTTCTTCCATCCATTCCTATATGTTAATATTATACAGTAAATCATTCATATATTTCAATTTAAGCATTTACTTGCATCAATAGACTGATGTTTGTCATTGTTCGATCTCATGAGAATCTATAATTTCAGTCTTATATGTGACCCGGCAGCGACCCTAACTCTGGCTTGCGCTGTCGACCGCTTTTTGGTCTCTATTTTGTTATGCAACTGTTAACTTCCCCCATCTAGATCTATAGCCCCTCCCTAAATAGTATCATTTATCTTGACATATGATCAGCAGCAACTTCCACTGGATGGGACATTAGGTATGTTTTAAGAGGTTCCCATATATCTTGTGGATGTGAAGTAAGCGGGAGCAACTCTGCAAAAGTGAGTGTTTGTTCCTGCCAGAATAATAAGTCCCTGATCCACTCCTTAAACTTAGGGGCTCTACCCCGTCCCCATCTACATGCAACTCTGCGCTTAGCAAGTAAGAACCCAATCGACACATATTTTCTATATCCTGCATCAATTTGTTCAGTGTACCCCAATAGAGCTATTGTCGGGGATGCTGCTAATGTCAGTGATGTCATCTGCGCCATTGCTGTAAACACTTGTTGCCAATATTCATTAATTCTGTTGCACCTCCAGACAAGGTGCAAAAAATCTGCACCCTCCACTCCACACCTGTCACACCGATCATCATCTCTCAATATAACCACAATTGTTGCTTTGTGCTTCTTGACACTGCTTTTACTCATAACTTTAAGAATTCATAACTCCGGTTCTACTGATTGGATTTTTGTCATTTTGGTGTCATTTTATTTATTAACATTTACTCTATTTCTCTTGTGCTGTGTTTGCTTTATTACTATTTGAGTGCTGCATAAATACTTTACAGGGTTTTAGGGCTTATGCAAAGTAATCGCAGATAACTTAACTGCACATATAGGGTCCCATTAGGATAGCAGGCGGACTTCAGTCCGCCCGCCACCCTAGCGGTGCTGGGACCGGCCGCCAGCGGTGCGGCGGTCCTGCACCACCAATTAGGATGCGACCGCCACCCTGGCGGTCGCATCCCACATCTTTAACATTGCGGCGGGTGCTGCTGTAAGCAGCACCCGCCGCAATGCCAAAGAGGCATGTTGTGCCTTGCCATGCACAACGTGACAGGCACCGCCCGGTGCCTGCCACCTTGAGCAAGGCAAGCCCAAGTGCAGTCCCCCACCCCCCTCGGGGGCCCGCAATGGGCCCCCAAAGCAATTCCTGCCAGCCCTTCCATGGCGGCTTTGTCGCCATGGAAAGGCCAGAACCGCCAGGCATCATAATATGGATGGCGGTGCCTTCCAGGCACAGCCACCATATTATGCCCGAGTTCCGCCCGGCGGAAAAGCGGCGGACGGACTTTCCATCCGCCGCGGTACCCCCCGCCATGGTAATATGACGGGGGGTAAAGGTGGTTGTGATGGCAGGCGGATCGCCACCGCCGGCCGGGCGGTGGCGATCCGCTCGCCATCATAATCAACCCCTAAGTTCAGAGAGAAAACCCCCTTCACAGATGGGATAACTCGGAATGCTCTTTAGCCCACAGGAATTTAATGGCTATTTTAAAAAAGCAGCCCTACTCTGTAGAGGAGGTAAAATAGCAAGGAAACAATATAAACATGTAGTTGAGGAAAGGAAAAGAGATATACAGGCTTTAGCATGGGAAGACCGCCAAAACTCTACTACATTGAGAGATAACAAGCTCTTTTGGGATATAATAAATCGCCCTCTCTTTACTGACAATGAGGTGCCAAAATTAGAAGCTGTGATCCCTTCTGATACATGGGTGGCCCACTTCTCACATATCTTTCAACAAGATCTGTCTCAGACCCAAACCTGCTTAGAATTAAGGTTCAGGATACTTTCACACCCATCGAAGTAGGTGAGGTAGTAAAGGCAATTAAAAAAAAGCACCTTGGGAAAAGCACCAGGCCCTGATGATGAACCAATGGACATTTTTAAATCCAAACCAGACTTGTGGACGTCACTTTTAACCATTTTTATTAGGAGTGTAATTAAGGGAAGAAGCCCTGATTCCTGTAAGACCGCCATAATTATTCCAATATATAAAACAGGGGATTGATAATCGCCTTCCTGTTACAGACCCATATCATTAATCAACTCTTATATGAAGATACTTGGAAGGTTGCTCCTAGCATGGCTGGAGCAGTGGGCTACGGAGCACAATATCCTGTCTAATGTTCAATTTGGGTTCAGACGGTGCAGAGACAGAATATCGAATCAAAAATATCGACTTGCACAAATATCGAGTTGCAAATATCGTGGGTCAAAAATATCGACATACATTTTCTCGTGGTCAAGAATATCAATTTTAGGTAAGTAATATCGATGTTAAAAATATGAAAGTGTTTAATATCATTTGCAAAAATATAGTTGTTAAAAATATTGTTTGTTTATTAATGTTATGTATTTTAGTATATATTTTATATGTATGTGTTGTATTTTTTTGTATAAGAATTGCTTGTATTTTTAATATATGTGTTAAATTTTTAGTAGTTATAAATGTTTATTTTTATTTGAAGTTTGCGTTTTTAGTTCCGTCGCGGATTGTGGGTTTATAGGGGAATAGGGTGGGAAGTAATTTAATTATGTTGTATTGATTATATTTATTTATTAATATTTGTTTTATTGAGATGTTATAATGTTAAATGTGTAAAGTAAATTATTATTAATTATTTAATAATTGGTTGTTAATTAACTTAAATTAATTAATTGGTAATTATGGTAGTTGTGTTATTAATTTTAGGTGTGTGTTGTGGTGTTTGTAGGTGTTAAGGATGGGAAGTAATTTATTTTTAATTGATGAATTAATAATTGGCTGTTAATTAATTTTAATTAATTAATTAGCAATTCATTATGGTAATTGTGTAATTAATTTTAGGTGTGTGTTGTGGTGTTTATAGGTGTTAAGGGTGGGAAGTATTTTATTTTTAATTGATGAATTAATAATTGGATGTTAATTAATTTTAATTAATTAATTTGTAATTAATTATGGTAATTGTGTAATTAATTTTAGGTGTGTGTTGAGGTGTTTATAGGTTTTGAGGGTGGGAAGTATTTTATTTTTAATTTATGAATTAATAATTGGATGTTAATTAATTTTAATTGATTAATTGGTCATTAATTCTGGTAATTAATTTTAGGTGTTTATTTTGGTGCTTATAGGAGTAAAGGGTGCGAAGTAATTTGTATTTAATTAATTAATATATAGCTGTTAATTAAAGTTAAATATGTGATATGTATTTTGGGTAATTGTTTAATTTTGTGTCTGGTGTTATTACTTTTAAAGGGGTAAAGGGTGGGTATTAAATACATTTTACTTACTTTGTTATTAGTTGTTTATAGTAATATTTTTTAATGTATAAATACGTTTTAATTGTGTTTTATTATTTTAGAGTTTAATTTAGGTGTGTGTTGTTGATATCATAGTGTTAAAGTGTGTGTAGTCAATGTTTATTAGTTTTTTTATTAATAATATTTTTTTAATTGATTATTAATTATGTTAATTTGGGGAAAAATTTAATTAAAAATGTTGAAGTGTTTTGTTATTGGTGTGGTGTTATAGGGTAGGAAATACAATAAATACATTTATGTATTAATTTATTTATTTGTTTGTAAATATTTTCTAGTTTAAAAGAATTGTTTTAATACATTTATTTATTATTTAATATTATATATTATTTGTAGGTTTTTTATATGTAATTAATATTATAATATTTTAAATTTTTATATATTTTATTTTTCATTTCTAAATATTGTTTATTTTTATGACTTTTTATAATTTTTAATGTTTTTTATTTTTGTTTTAACTGTTTGAGTGTGAATTGTAATTTTTGTTTCTTTGCTATCGAACACTTCCCCTACTGTTGCACTCTTTGGAGTGGGAATAGTAATTTTTACCCCTCCGCTATCCAACATTTTCGCTAATGTTGCACTCACTGGAGTGGGAATAGTGATTTTTACCCCTCCTCTATCCAGCACTTTCCCTACTGTTGCACTAACTGGAGTGGGAATAGTAATTTTTACCCCACTGCTATCCAATACTTTCCCTACTGTTGCACTCACTGGAGTGGGAATAGTAATTTTTACTCCTCCGCTATCCAACACTTTCCCTACTGTTGCACTCACTGGAGTGGGAATAGTAATTTTTACCCCTCCGCTATCCAACACTTTCTCTACTGTTGCACTGTTTGGAGTGGGAATAGTCATTTTTACCCCTCCGCTATCCAATACTCTCCCTACTGTTACACTTACTGGAGTGGTAATAGTAATTTTTACCCCTCCGCTATCCAACACTTTCCCTACTGTTGCACTCACTGGAGTGGGAATAGTAATTTTTACCCCTCCGCTATCCAACACTTTCCCTACTGTTGCACTCACTGGAGTGGGAATAGTAATTTTTACCTCTCCGCTATCCAACATTTTCACTACTGTTGCATCACTGGAGAGGGAATACAAATTTTTATCCCTCTGCTATCCAACAGTTATTCTACTGTTGCATTCAGTGTAGTGGGAATAGTAATTGTTACCCCCTCCGCTATCCAGCTTTTTCCCTACTGTTGCACTCTTTGGAGTGGGAATAGTAATTTTTACCCCTCCGCAATCCAGCACTTTCCCTACTGTTGCACTATCTGGAGTGGGAATAGTAAGTTTTACCCCACTGCTGTCCAATACGTTCCCTACTGTTGCACTCACTGGAGTGGGAATAGTAATTTTTACCCCTCCGCTATCCAACACTTTCCCTACTGTTGCACTCACTGGAGTGGGAATAATAATTTTTACCCCTCCGCTATCCAACACTTTCTCTACTGTTGCACTCACTGGAGTGGGAATAGTAATTTTTACCTCTCCGCTATTCAACACTTTCCCTACTGTTGCACTGTTTGGAGTGGGAATAGTCATTTTATCCCCTCCGCTATCCAACACTTTCCCTACTGTTGCACTCACTGGAGTGGGAATAGTAATTTTTACCTCTCCGCTATCCAACACTTCACTACTGTTGCATCACTGGAGAGGGAATACACATTTTTACCCCTCTGCTATCCAACAGTTATTCTACTGTTGCATTCAGTGGAGTGGGAATAGCAATTGTTACCCCTCCGCTGTCCAACACTTTCCCTACTGTTGCACTCTTTGGAGTGGGAATAGTCATTTTTGCACCTCCGCTATCCAACACTTTCCCTACTGTTGCACTCTTTGAAGTGGGAATAGTAATTTTTACTCCTCCGCTATCCAATACTTTCCCTACTCTTGCATTCTTTGCAGTGGGAATAGTAATTTTTCCCCTCCGCTATCCAACACTTTCCCTACTGTTGCACTGTCTGGAGTGAGAATAGTAATTTTTACCCCTCCGCTATCCAACACTTTCCCTACTGTTGCACTCTTTGGAGTGGGAATAGTAATTTTTACTCCTCTGCTATCCAATACTTTCCCTACTGTTGCATTCTTTGGAGTGGCAATAGTAATTTTTTCCCCTCCGCTATCCAACACTTTCCCTACTGTTTCTCTCACTGGAGTGGGAATAGTACTTTTTACCCCTGTGCTATCCAACACTTTCTCTAGTGTTGCACTCACTGGAGTTGGAATAGTAATTTTAATTATCTTGCTATTTAACACTTTCCCTACTGTTGCATTGATTGTATTGGGAAATTTAAATTTAAATATTTTTTTATAGTTTAATGTTTTAAATTATTGTAGAATTTCTTTTTATATTTTAAATTATTGATATATATATATTTTATTTTTATATAATTTTAAAGTTTTAAAATAAATTAAAGATAATAGTTTATTAATTAATTTAAAGTAAATATATATATATGTATACATTATTATGTTTGTGTGTTTATTTTTTTATTAAGTTTATTTGTTATATTTTGTTAAAATGTATATTACATTTAATTTATTTTGTTAAAATTAATATTAATATTTAATATGTTTAATATATACCATTTTATTTGATATATATAAATCAATATTTTTTTACATTGATATTTTTCATTCAATATTTTTGTACTTACCTGTTTAGGTATGGGAGTCGATATTTTTGTAGTCTATATTTTTTTTTCGATATTTAGAACATCAATATTTATGTCATCGATGTTCTATCAGTGAACCGGTTCAGACCAGGGGTAGGCACAAATGACCAGTGCTTAAATTTTTATCTGATGACAGGGAAGTATGTCAGGGCAAAAAAATGGGTCACTTCATTTGGCTTTCATAGATTTAACCAGCTATGACCTTATCATTCGTTCCAGACTCTGGAAATTGATGGAATCAATGGGGATTGAACCCAATCTCTTACTACTGATTAAACGACTTCATCACGATCTGACGGTGAAGGTTCGGTATGGCCTACAGGGTGAAACAAGCTCTGAAATAAAATCCCTACAGGGAGTGGGACAGGGTTGTATTCTTGCCCTCTTCCTGCTATATATTAACAGAATTTCTAAACATCTGGTCACAGAAGGGAAAAACGTTCCACAAACAGGCAAGCAATTAATCCCCATTTTACTCTATGAGTATGATGCTGAACTAATGGCCCGCACAGCAAATGGGTTGCAAACTCTATTGGACGCCTTTACAATATATATGGGAAACATAGATCTTAGAATAAATCACTCCAAGTCTTTTATTATGACCTGCGGCCCACGCAGTACTAAATCAAAAACTTTTGTGATGGGGAACTCTATTTTAGAGAAAGTAAATGATTTTAACTATTTATGTATTCTTTTTAGTGCCTCCTTTTATTGGAAAACACTTTTACTTGCTAGAGTACAACTTTTTAAAAGGAACATTGAGGCAATTTTTTGATTTTCTCACAGGCTGGGACAGAAACCCACTAAAGAATGAATCCACCTCTATAAAGCCAAATGTATTGCTGCTGGTGCAAATGGAGTGGGTTTATGGGGGGTATGCATACACAACCCCTCTCCAGCGGGTGGAAAATTGTTTTTTGCGGAGATTAAGAATGGCACCCCCAGGGACTGCCACATTGTAATGCCATGAAGAATTAGGCTTTACTTATTTAGAAGACACACTGGGCCTGGCACCTTTACTATTGTGGATTAAGACTTGGGCAAACCTGGAGGCAGAGTTGGTCCGATCTTGCACTTCCAATTGTCTTTCTTTGAAGGGGTGGCCTGAATTCCCTGGGTCACCTACCTGAAGGAAACATTTAAATCTATAGGTATGAAAGACCTGTTCACAAATCCTGCCCGGATAACTTTAAAAAACAAAGACAGTTAAAATGAGTTTTCTGAACCATCACTCTAACTCAAGGCTTCAGAAGGCCCAATCCATGGTAGCTAGTAATAGATATGTTACAATCTCCACAAATAATAACATAGAACCTTACCTACTATGGGTAACAAATCCAGGGGCATATGTACAAGCCCATATCGCCACCACAACATCACCTATAGTGACGTTGTGGTGGCGATAGGGGCTGCGCCGTTATGTACAAGGCTGCGTTAAGCCACTTAATGTGGCTTAACGCTGCCTTGTACATAAGGCCCCCTTTCAAGCTATGGTTAGCGTGAAAGGGGTGGGCAGTGGGTGTTGCGGTGGGCGTTCCACCGCAACACCCATTCATTTTGACGCTGCCCCCTATGTACAAGGGTGGCATACATAGGAGGCAGCGCCAAAATTAAGACTAGGCAAAAACTGGCCTTAAGATGGCGAAATGAGGAGAAATGCATTATTACTCCTCGTTTTTGCTTTTTCCATGTGTGCTGCCTTGTGCAGCACACATGGAAAAAGCAAAATGCCATTATTTGTTTATGTACAGAAAGGTGTCCTGTCCTGTACATAAACAAACCTTAAAAAAATGTCATTTTGTCACTTTCATGTGTGCTGCTTGAAGCAGCACACATGACAGTGACAAAATGGCATTTTAGGATTGTTTATGTGCAGGAAGGGACACCTTTCTACACATAAACAATCCTCCCCTGCACGCAGACACCCTGGTGCAAGGGTGCCTGCGTTGGCGCTAAGTTGCTAAACTTAGCGCTATCGCAGGGGGAAATGCAAGGCTGGACCACATTCTTGTAAATTTGGTGCAGCCCTGCGTTTCAGAAGTGGAGGAGAGAGGCGTCAAGCCATGAAGGCTCACGCCTCTCTCCTCCACTTTCTTGTACATATCCCCCCCAGTTCACTGTTGCTGATTAACACTTTTGAGGTTCTCCATGTTACATTTTATGTTGCCTTTTCCTGTTAAATGAGTTTGGTCACACAACTTACCCCTGTCGGTTTGATCATACAAGTAAACAAAGCACTAGCCACTTTACCTTGTTCTGTCCAATATATACTGATCCCAGAATTTAGGGGCCCATTACGATACCCGGCGTAAATAAATCCGCCAGGCATGGAAGCGGCAAAAATCCGCCCGCACACACCGCCTGAACACGGACCACGCCATTATGAGTACACAAACCGAAAACCGCCATCGGCGGAAAAATCACACAAAATACCGCCCGCCATCGTCCGAGTCGGAGTCAAACCGCCCGCCACGGACGGAAACACGCACGACAACACAAAACCGCCCGCCCTCACGGCCGACACACCGCACGTGAAATTACGATCGCACCGCCATGAGTGCGAAAAAACAACAAATATACCGCCCGCCAGCGCAAACAACGCCGATGAGAATCGACACGGCAGAAGCCATGGCGCCAACGTACCTGCACAGAAACCATCCGCACACAAAACCAATAGCACACAACATGGCCAACAAGTCCACACAGCAAGGCACGCACAAATACACAAGCACAGTACACATCCCGAAAACACCCCCCGGACAAACAAAAAATACAAAGGCCAGAACCCCAGACACAACACACCTGAAAACAACAGACCATGAGGACACACCCACATAGGTGAGTACAAAAGCAGCACTCCCACAGACCACAACCCCTTGCTACATTGCAAACCAGAGAGGAGAGGAGAGGACACAGTGACACAGCAAGGACAGCAGCACACCACAGAAACGCACACATCACAACCACCACCACCACCACCACCACCACCAAACACCGGCACCACAAACCCCCTGCACATTACACAACACACACCGCACCAGCACCACAAACACCATGGCACCACAAAGGATGCCCAAGTTCACGCCCATGGAGCTGACGGTCATGGTCGACGAGATCATCAAGGTGTACCCACAAATCTATGGGAACATGGTCCAGCACACACCACTAGCCACCAGAAACAGAATGTGGAACCGGATCGTAGACCAGGTCAATGCAGTCGGGACCCTGCCCAGAAACAGAGTCGAGATAAACAAACGTTGGAATGACGTAAAGAGCCTGGTCAAGAAGAAGGAGGGCAAAAACAGAGAGCTGGCTGCCGTCACTGGCGGAGGGAATCCCGCGCTCTTTAAGACCTTCAAAGCGTGGGAGGAGAAGGTGCGAGTCGTAATCCATCCGGAGATCCTCGCCGGATTAGCAGGGGAGTGGAGGCTGGTAAGTACAAACTAATGTATACCAGCACACCGCTATGTACTCACATGCGCAACTACCATGCCACAGCTCCCAGGGACAAACACCCCCATGTCCAGCACACAATACACAACACATCACACACACATGCAACAGACACTACCACACACAGCCCAAACCGAACAACTGTAAGATGCGTGGGGACATGTGTACACTAAGCCAGCCACGTAACCACCAACAGGTCCCCAAATATGCCAGAAGCGCCACAACGAGCACCCACCACACCCATGTGTCCGCCACAGCTGCACTAACCGACAAGTAACAGGTAAGTGGCAGGAACACAAAGTGCAGTGGGTGGGACGGTGGACAGCCCAAGTACAACACACACCAGGCCCCAGTCCCACAGCACAGCAAGGAGGAGCATCCCCCACACCCCACAGCCACGTGTCAGCCACCGCAGTGCACAACGACAGCCGAAAGGCAGACATCACGGTCCACAGCAATCGGTGTCAGTGGGTGTACAGCCACCCCCACGACCCACTACACCCCCCACCCCCACAGACCTGCAACATGGAGCACCCCCGCTTAGAGCCATGTGGCATCCAGTACAGTGCACGCACGAACAACTTGCAGGTGGGAAACTGGACAGGGCTGGATTACTGGAGGCATGAGGAGCATAACACCACCAACACATGGGACATGTCACGTAGCAGACGAACACGCAGCACCGCCCACCGTCACGAACAAGTGAACAATGTGCACACGGACATGAACAACAGACTCACACCCCACATGACCCATCACAGACATAGCAACACCCAAGGAGCCACGTCTGCATGCACAAGCCACACTGAATATAGTCCCACACGGCAGCCACTGTGCAACTCATCACACACAACCGAAACACCATTGAAGTCCTGTCCATGTAGCCCCCACTGCCTGTCAACCCCACACCCCACAACTACGCCTATGTAAGACAAACAACACTAGACGCAACAGAGCGGAACAACAGAAATGCACACGAACACCACTGAACCCATCAAACTCACAGACACACCATGCACATACAACATACCATCCATCCCATCCGTCAGCCCCAGTCTCATGAAAGGCATGTCATCCGCACAGCTGCCACACATACAGCAGTCACGCTAAGACACATGCCCATGACCAACCATGTGCCAGAAGTCAATTAAGCGCACAACACACTGTGAGCAACAACACACAACATGGGCCACACCCCCCCGAGCACTGCAGTGATGCACATGGCACAGGGCAGCACGCACACCAAGGAGATGGGACAACTGCAATACGTTGGCTGGCACACAACTATCACTCACTCATAACGATGCGTCCAATGCCATGTCCAGTAACCACAACAGACAGCAAATATGCAGGGCATGTCAGGCATGCACACACCTCAGACCATGCACTGTCATGCTGCCACAACACATGTCACGTTCGGCACCCATGGCTCACAGCATGTACCCCAAAAGCATATCCCCTCCCAAATGCGAATCTGGGGCATGGCCCCCATGTTGCCATATGCGTTCCTAAGCGTTCCATGTGAACCCCAAAAGCATATCCCCTCCCAAATGCGAATCTGGGGCATGGCCCCCATGTTGCCATATGCGTTCCTAAGCGTTCCATGTGAACCCCAAAAGCATATCCCCTCCCAAATGCGAATCTGGGGCATGGCCCCCATGTTGCCATATGCGTTCCTAAGCGTTCCATATGAACTCCAAAAGCAAAGTACAAACCAGACCCAGGATGGGCCAGGAGCCCGCATACACCAGAGTCACAATGAGTAGGGGCACAGCAACACACCCATCGGCATGGCCAATCCGTCCCATGCCACATGTGCACAGCACACAGTCCCATTGCCTAGCACACACAACTACAGATGCCACAGCCACACACTCGCCTCCGGGAAACCCATGTACGAGATTGCACGAACTGCCAATGTCAGACGACTAATACATACTTCGCCAGGTGCAACACAATAACAAATCTCATTCTCTCCACAGGTGACGAACTGCTGGATGCTGGGGATGGAGACAGCAGCCAGCACAGCCAGCCTACAAGCCCCCAACGAGGACACACGGATGTGGAGGATCTGTCCTCCTCTTCGGACACGGACCACCAAGCTGGCCCATCTGGCGTGGCAGGGCCCAGCCGCTCCCCAGGACCCCTCCTACCCACCAACCCATCATCCAGGGATGCTGAACAGTCCCAGTCCCCTGCTGCCACTGTCGTTGCGGCCACACCCACGGTCATTGCGGCCACTACCACTGCCGCAACCGCCACCATCGCCGCACCGACCACCACCGCCTCCACCACCACCACGTCTTCGCTGGCACCAGCCCCAGCGCAGGTGGTGGCCCGGCCGACTGGATCCACCCTGGGAGCCACAGCGAGGACCGTGGTGTGCAATGTGGCTAGTGGGCAGGCCGGTGGCAGCAGGACTGGTAGGAGGAGCAGGGTCAGGGAAACGCCAGCCTCCCCTGGGAGCCATGCCCTGCCTCAAATGGCCAGAGTCCTTGGGGCCTATGAAGAGGCCCAAGGACAATGGGCCAGGTCTGCTACTGACACGCGGGAGGTGCTGGGGGTGCTGAGGTCCATGGACGCCCATATGGGCCAATTCGTGTCCCGTATGGACCAACTCGTGGACCTCATGGGCCAGCTGGTGGTGGCGGTGGGGTCACAGGCAAGGCCAGCAACACCACCTCCGCCACCACCTGCTAGGGCGCAGGCTCGGGCAGCAGTGTCCACTTCCCCTGCGTCCACAGCCAGTGAGCACACCTCACCCACCACCAGCAGGTCGCCACCACACACCCCCTCCCAAACGTGGAAGGGGCCGTCCGAAGAGGAAACAGATCTCCCGGGAGGACTTCGCACGCTCCAGTCGCAAGTGAGGCAGCCAGCCAGCCTTCCGCCAGCCTTCCTTGACCAGCCACTGCATTGACTTGCTCTACGATCCCACTCCACACAGCCAGCTGGATGGCATGTGTGTGTTGGACTATGGACATAGAACCAGTGGGTACACCCTGATCATCACGCAGCCATGACCGACAGCTCATTGTCACTGCACGCACCACTTTTGTCATCACCTTACACACAATCACATGTCACAGTTTGTAATAAATGCACCTTATTCACTAACTGCTGTTTGTGCCCTGTGTTTTATTTGTACGGAATACAACGGCCACCTTGGGCGGAAAGGCACCTGATGCGTGGCATGGCAATGGAATCCGGAGGGCCTGTAGGGACCTAGGGGTGGGAGACAGAACAGGAGCACATTCAATGAGTGTGTCACACACCCATCACACAGTACATGTCAACAACTACAAGCAATGTACACACATCGCACAGAGCAATAGGGCACAATGCCACAGTCACCAACAGTGGCATACTACCCTGGCCATGGAGCGTTGACACACTGCACGCAGTGAACATACGGCCACCCTGACACAGCACACACACACCTGCACAGATACAGACACATCATCCGTCGTACATGGACACTCACCGTCAAGTGAAGTAGCGGGCGATGAGCTGCTGGCGCACATTCCCAGCTTCCTCCTCTCCGCTGTCCACCTCACTCGAGCTGTCCTGGTCTGCGGGCTGGGGCCCTGGTTGATCTCCGTCATCCACAATGAGGGGGATCTGCTTCCGAATGGCCAGATTGTGCAGCATGCAGCACGCCACCACTATCTGGCACACCTTCTGTGGGGAGTACGCCAGTGCACCCCCGGTGCGGTCCAGGCACCTGAACCTGGACTTGAGGAGGCCAAAGGTACGCTTGACCACACGTCTGGTCCTCCCATGTGCCTCATTGTATCGATCGTCTGCTGGGGTGCGAGGATTCCTCAATGGACTGAGCAGCCATGCCCCATTCGGATACGCAGAGTCACCTGGGTGTGAGGGACACAGAGAACCGTTGCTATTCCAACTGGACAGGGGACAGCATCGCACAACCAGCACGCTACACCACTCCACATACTCACCGACAATACAGGCACGATCCTGTTGCAGATTGGCCATCAGTCGTGGCAAGATGCTGTTGCGCATTATGTGTGCGTCATGGGCCGAGCCTGGAAACTTGGCACACACGTGGGTGATCACCATGTCCGCAAGGCACACCACTTGCACATTCAGGGAGTGCGTGTGCTTCCTGTTGCGGTACAGGTGCTCAGTGGCCTGTGGTGGAACAAGGCCAACATGAGTGCAGTCAATGGCTCCCACGACGTGTGGGATTCTGCCAAGGGCATAGAATGCACCCTTCACTGCCGCCAATTCACGAGCCCTGGGGAATCTGATGTACCTGTTCCGGTACAGCATCATGGCTGCCAGTACATCCCTCAGCACCTTGCTGAACATGGGCTGGGACATCCCTCCTCCACTGCCCACTGTGTGCTGGAATGACCCAGAGGCGAAGAAATGCATGGCGGCCATCACCTTAGCCGTGGGGGTGACAGCAGTCGGATACACCCTGCGGGGACGGAGATGGGGCTCTAACATGGCACACAGTCGATGCAGAGTTGGCCTGTCCAGCCGAAACTTCCTGATTACCTCTGTATCGTCCATGTCCGCCAGCAATTGGTATGGGCGGTCAATGTTCGGTCTCCGCCTGGGTTAAATGGCAGAGGACACATGTCAAAGCAACACGGCACATAGCAATTTCGCATACACATCACTGACATGACTGAGCAAGCACATGAGCCACAGCCCAGCTGTCAAGCTGGGACGGCACGGCCACAATACACTTACACAGGTCTCCCAACAATGGCAATGGCAAGTGAGACATACCACTGCCATGTGCATGCACATGGGGATCTAGGCCCCAATGACTTGCGGGGCGTGCTGATGGGGACTGACTGCATATTCGTCAAGCGGCAACGCCACGGCAACATGAGTGTCTGCTGAGCATGGAACTGCTTCCGAGGCTGGATGAGTATGGCACACGATGACGACGATGTGGGCACGGGCTGAGCGGCCAATACAAGTGGGACCTGTGGCACGAGGGGATATGAGACAGTAGTAGGTGTCAGCACTGCACCCTATGTACAGCACTGTATGGATCACAGCGCCCGAAACATTGACTGGTGTCCACATTGACAGCCCCATGCCAAGACGGCTGTGTGCTTGCAGTCACACATCACAGGTGAGAGGTTACATTGCACGTGCCAGGTGGCAGACGTACATAGTGGGAGCTGGCATGTGTGTGCATGTGTCTCCTGTTCAGGATCCACCAGATGGGCGCTGACTCTGTACTGAGCATTGGACACAGCATGTTCCGTGGAAGGCTTGTGTGTGTGGGATGGTGGCACTGGATGTGCCTCCGTTGGGTGGGGGCCATGCACAGGGCGGGTACGTCGATGATTGCGCATTGTTGGTCACGGTGGGTGCACCAACTAAGATGTGTTGCCCTGTGTTCAATTCCTATGTCCGCATGATGATGGACTGTGGATGTGGGCAGACTACACATTGGTCGATGTGCTGTCTATATGCATGTGCCTTCACACCAGGCACAGCTGCCCCTGCACATGTGACCCCTGCTGGACTCGCTGCTGGGTCTGTGGAGCTGATGCACCTTCTGCGCGTGGGGCGGGCCGCTCTCCTCACTTCCCTCATTGCGCATGTCATGTCTTTGCCGCAGGTGACATGGATCATGGAGGGCCCACATGTACGCGTGGGTAGGCTACACATAATTGTTCACTGGTCGCCACCCCCAGTCAGTGTTTCGAATGGGAAGGTTGTCGTGCTGGTGGTATGTTCGATGTGGCGGATGGGCGGGCCTAGGTGCGGGCTTACATTCCGGACATGGGGGGTAGTTGGATTGGCGACTAGTTGCAGTACACACGGGACACGTCTCTTCCTTTCCACATCTGGGTCATCCCTTGTACTAACTGACAGTGATACAGTCATCTTCGCCCCAGCCCTCATGTCCTCCCCTCGCCCCCCAATATGCATGCTCACCTGCGAGGCTAGCAATTGCACAGGCAGCCCCAAGCTCGCACCAGAGAGGGCAAGGAGTGTATGTGTGGGTCCAGTTGCACGAGTGGGCTGTCTCAGGGTATGATGTGTGGCGGGACGCCGTCCACCTGCGTGGTGCCCCAAATGGAGACCCGGCCTGCATGGACTATGCATCACAGTCTTCGCCTTCCGGATCCGCCACCTGCGACACCCAGTGGCTGTGGCTGCCCTTGCGGCCAGGCCGCGTCCGTCTGTGGCTGTTGGCCCACACATTCACTCTTTGGCCTCTCTGGGGAGGGCTCGGGGGTGGTGGCGCACGCGCTTGCACTTAGTCGCAATGGCATGTGGCGTGGTTGGTATGATGGGCAATGGATGGGATGGTGCGAGCCACCTCCCGTGACGTCAGTGCTGCTCGTGCTGTGGTGCGTCCCCCCTACACTTCCATTTGACTTGTGCCATGCTAGACGTTGAGGTTCTATTGCCTGCGTGATATGACCAGGAGGAGCGCGAGGAGACCTCTCACACACCATGCTCCACTGCCATCCCGTGCCCTGTATCGCCTGTGCGGATTGACTATGTTGGGGTTACACCTGGTCGACTGGGGCTGTGTGTGCCTTGTCAAGGGGCATGGCGGGCGCACAACAGGATCCAGCTTGTCCACAGAGGGTGGGCTGAGGTGCGCCTGGTACCGCTTTGTACGTGTGCCCGGCTGCTGTGCACACACGTGTTCACTCCCCCGACAGGTGTCCTCTCACAATGCCCAGGGAAGCGGTGGTGTACTGTACATGACCCCTCCCAACACGGCGTGCTCCAACTTGGCATGTGCGCATCTACCCGTCGCACCCACCCACCTGAGCACTGCGTCCATACGACTTCACACGACACATGTGTGTCTTCCACAGTAGTGCTACTCATTTGCGTTGACATCCAATACCAGTGGACTACATGGTCATGTCACGACTGCCGTGTACTTCACATACTCTCATCCTCTCTCATTCGTACTTGTGAAATGAGTCAGCGGAGACAGTTCTGGTTTCAAACATTATATTGAGTCTTCTGTCCTCTGTGATGCAGTATAGTGGACACTACTGGCAGCGGAATACATGTTGAGGATATACTGAGCATGATAACAAATGGGATAGGGTGTGGGGTTACATCTGCTTGGCCAAGGCTGTGCTAATGTACATTTACGTATAGCTGCGGACTTTGACACAGACGGTATACATGTAGCCTACCAGACCGCTCGGCATCATGGGCACAGTCCATCTCAGTTCCATGTGACAGGTTTGCTGCGGTTGTTCCTCATGCACGCGTGCATGTGAGATGACATCAGGGCATGTGCTTGCGTGCATGCAGCGGCGTGCCACTTGTTGTTGCACTGTGGTGGTTACTGGACATGTCACAGTCACTGGGGTCGTGTTGTTGTTGTATGCACTTGTCGTCCATGCAAAGGTCCTGGTATGGGATTCCCGGGGCGGGGGTGGGAGGGGTGCAGCACCCACAGACTCCAGGCGACCTATTCATGTCCACTGAGCGGTGTGTGTGTCCATGGGCGCTGGATCCATGTCGTGTCCTGGTTGTTCGTGCAGTTCCGTCCATGTGGGTGCGATGCACAGAGCCCATGCCACTGCCTCCCACGATGCATGCAGTGTTCCTGGATGTGATGGGGAACAGTGTGCATGTCCCGGTCATATCCGATGTCATGGCGATGTCGTTGATGGTGTGGTTACAGTTGCCGGTCGTTTGGTATGGCTGTTGTGGTGGTGACTGGCCAGTCCGTGCGGAAGCTGAGCATGGGTGCGGGGTTGGACTTCATAGGTCACTCGGGGAACCTGCGTTGTGGTCCGACGTATTTACAGGTTGTCAGGTATGCGATGCCGTCCAGCAGGGCTTCCATGTCATTGGTGGTGTACATGTTTGCCAGCCAATGAAGCGGATGGTGGCTGTCAAGGTGTTGTTCGTAGGTTGTCCCTTGGAGGACCATGATGGGGCATGCTGGGTGACATTCGATGTAGCTGTTTTCGATGATCCGTCGTGTGGAGGCACAGTGGTTCCATTTCAGTGCGCGTGCGATGTTGGCCACATACGCCATGCCCCCATAGGCAGAGCAGGCCCTGTCGTGTGCGTCCAGAGGGAGGAGTAGTGGTAGCAGGTCCGCCTTCAGACATGCCGGGTTGGAGAGGCATATCTCGACGGGATGCTGGTAGGGACACCTCCGACAGTAGAAGACGGGCATGACGCAGCTGAACAATGTGATGCGGTAAGTCAGTCGGTAACTTACGTTCAGCAGGGACAGGAGATCGCATCCCAATGTATGTATCGTGTTGGTTTGGTACAGCTTGAGCTGTTCGGCGTAGTTGGGTAGGTGTGTTGCGGTTGCCATTTCGCAGCGGTTCGTAGAGGTGGCGTGCTCCGGCTGTGTGTGCAGTCTGCAATGTGCACGCTCCGGGGTTGCTGTGAGCTCTGTGTAGTCGTGGGGAGACAGGACTTGTGTTCTGTTGGCTTGTTTGGAGGACACGGGCCCTCTTCCCACATGCTTCTCATACAGTTCAAGGTCAGTGCTGTGTGACTCCTTCCAATTAACTTGCATGTGGCCGACATGGGGGAGTGTTTTCTTCTTTCTTCCCCGTCCGTTGTGTGCTTCTGTGATATGCGCTATCTGCCCTGTGGTCGGTCTCCTCGGCATGCCTGTGTTGGTCTATTCTTGGACAATGGCTGTATTCACCGGCTTCTGTCGTAGGGCTGTGGTTTCGGTGTTGGAATGGAAGGTCATTCAGTGCTGTCTGCTCTCCCTTGTGTGGGCGGCAGGCTGCCTTTCCGCTCTGCGTTGGGCCTTGTGTGTGGATGTAATTCTTGGGCCACCTGTTGTCGGTCCCCGGGCTCTTTGGTGTTCCGTTTCATGTGTCTTGTTCATATGTGCAGGGTGGTATGGGTTTTTCAGTGTGGTACTGGCGTTCCTCTTCCCGAAGGGGCCCTGCTTCTCCTAGTTGGTGTTGCCGCCGCTGTGTGCTACGCCATGTTTGTTACACTGGGGTGTGTCCTGCAGTTGCGTGTCTTCACTGACATGTGTGCGTCGTTTGTGTGGCGTTGGGTGTTGTCCGTGAATTGGGCGTTGGGGACATGTCTGTGGCCGGCCTGTCACGTGTCATGTGCGTTCGGGGTGGGGCTGATGTGTGTGCTGCTTGGTTGTGTCCCTGTGTCTGTGTGCGACGCATGCATGGCGCTGCGGTTGGCCTCTGCGTTGTGCGCATGTGTGGCGGCGTCATCGGCGCTTTGGGGCCGTGACGGGGTGGTTGGTTCCTAGTCCCAGGTGGTGTGTACACATGTGTTCTGCGATGTTACGATTTGGCCTGTGTGTCATATGTGGATGCGATGGTGGATGTGTAGTGTACACGCGCTGGTGGGGGTTGTCCGCTTTTTCCGCCCTTGCACTGTGTGCGCTGTTTGCGTGCACTTGTTGTGTGTGTGCCTACCTGCGTCTCCGCGGTACGTTGCGTCCTTGGTGGTGCATCAGCAGAAGCATGGGAAGGGCCTGCAGTGCTGGATTCATGCCCGGGGTGCCGCTTCTTCGTTGTCCGTGCTCTGCGTCCGTGTTTCCGCCTCTCTTTCACGTGCGGTGTCTCTTTGCCGTGGGAGCCGTTTGTTTGCGGCATCGTAATTTATGCGCCGGGCGGGACGTGTTTCGTCGGACGGTGTGTGTCAGTTGTGCTGCGCCGCTACGTGTGCGGGCGCACTTTGATGGCGGACGGTGTTGCTGGCTTGCCGGCGGTGTTTGGCCTGCTTTTCGCATCGTAATTGGGCGGGCGTGTGGACTGCTGCGTGCCGGCGGTAACTGGTGGTTTCTGCATCCGCCAGCACGGCGGTTGTGCTTCCGCCCGCCATCGTAATGGGCCCCCAAGTTTTTAAGGCCGATCTTACGGAAATCCAACCTTAGAACTCACATGGATAACCTGACATTTTTACAAAATCTCTCCACGATATAAGTATGTTTTGCTGTTCTTAATTCTATAAGGAAATCAATAACAATCAGAAAGAGATATGAGATGATCCCACTATGATAATGAGAATGCCACCCCCCTGCATTTGCACTTTACCTTTCATAGTACTGTTATATTTTTTCAAGCAGCTTTTTATTATTCTTAGAGGATGAAATAATGGTTTATGTTGTTTCGTTATTGCAATGATTATGAGGAGTTGTAATTCTAGTAACAATTACACATAGTTTTTGCACCTTTGTGGAAAACAACCGTCTCACCAGGTGAATATTTTAATATTTTAAGAATAATTATTTGTTTTGTACATTTTTATTGCTGATTTTATGGCTTGTGCTGAAAAAAGTTTTGCTTGACTTGAATTGAAATACTTTACAAATTGCCACTAAGTTAAGCCTGACTGCTTTTGTGCCAAGCTACCAGAGGGTTAAGCACAGGTTTACTTAATGACTTTTGTAGTTGTGTTTATTACTTGAGTGAAGTTCTCACCCCTCTCAACTAATAACCCGATTTCTTACATCTTTTGTTCGTGAAGGATTTTCTCCGGTGTAAATGTAGATTCCAAGGAAGAGTGGTCAGGAAGCAGTCAGAATGGATGTGTGATTTTCCTGGCCGTAACCCAGAAATGTCAACTTACTGACAGTTAGATATGGCTAGCCAGAGTGCAGCTGTAGCTTTAAAGGCAGAGTCTGTTTCCACCACCATGGTTTGGCCCTGTCTCTCCAATTAAAATGTGGCCCCTACAGCAACTGATATCCATCATGGGAAGGTGAGTGGGTAAGTCTTACAAAGCACATGATCAAATAGCTAAGTCACAAGCACTTGTTTCAAAGAACTTCAACTTGTCATTAAAAAGCTTCAGGCAGGGTGGGCTAAGCCATGTAGTAGCTGACGTTGTTCTAATAGCTTGACGTCAAAAATCCCTTCACAAATTGCAGGCACTGCAGGAGCATGCCGGAATGTGGTCATCATCAACATCATTATCAGTAATCTTTATTCGATTAATAAAAAATAAAAGAAGAAAACACAGATCACACATGTAAAAACGTAATATCACTATTGCTAAATTGCAAACTTTAAACTTAAAAAAGGATAGAGTTAAGATGGCGGTCTACAGCTTTTAAAAAGTGCACACTGTTGAACAGAGTTCTATCCCAGATAAGATTTGTGAGAAGCATGGAGCTGGTCTTCTTCTGCCAAAGCTATGCTTCTGCAGCATGGGAATAAAGAAAACAAGGGGTCGATTCCGATCTCGGCCGGAAGCGCACCTAACAGTATTCGTCCGGAAAAAAACCAAGCCGAACGCGTGTTTCCCGACCGATTCGAACAGTCGTCCGAACGAGCAAGTACGATGCGCATAACAGCACAGATTCCGAGCGAGCCGTACTTACCCATTCCAGCTCCTGTTCCCCGCCCGAGCTGGATCCGTAAACGCCGAATCGAGTCACACGGAAGTAAATATACAGCACCTTCCGGCCGGACTAGTACAATGCGCCTTCCGTACGCGCCGAACCCGTCGCTATGTCCGGCACGTCAGAGCATCCGGGAGAGCTGTACATAAGCTCCGATTCGCGCCACAAGACGATCCACGGCGACGAGACGAACAAGCCAGCGACGAGTACGAGTCGAAGCCACAAGAAACCCGAACGAGACGAACCAACCATGAATCCCATCGCGCAGGTCCTACCAATACTCCACATCTATTATCGGGACCGGTACGGACGCGTACGGCACAGACGGTAAGTCAAACACCCACAACACAAACAAACGACACGTACCCGAAATATGTCACACACACATAGGGATGCAGAAATGACGTACACTAGCAACAGCAGAACCATAGGGGCGGGATGGCTATCACCAATGCCATACACACCCATAGGGGGATGGATGCCTACCACTACTACCACCCCTACTCATGGGGGCCTGGATGCCTGTCACCACTACCATCCCCACTCATAGGGGGATGGATGCCCACCACTACCACCACCCCTACTCATGGGGGCCTGGATGCCTGCCACTACCACCACCCCTACTCATGGGGGCCTGGATGCCTGTCACTACTACCTTCCCCACTCATAGGGGGATGGATGCCTGCCACTACCACCACCCCTACTCATGGTGGCCTGGATGCCCGCCACTACCACCACCCCTACTCATGGGGGCCTGGATGCCTGCCACTACCACCACCCCTAATCATGGGGGCCTGGATGCCTGCCACTACCACCACCCCTACTCATGGGGGCCTGGATGCCTGTCACTACTACCATCCCCACTCATAGGGGGATGGATGCCTACCACTACCACCACCCCTACTCATGGGGGCCTGGATGCCTGCCACCACTACCATCCCCACTCATAGGGGAATGGATGCCTACACTAACACCACCCCTACTCATGGGCGGCTGGATGCCTGCCACTACCACCACCCCTACTCATGGGGGCCTGGATGCCCGCCACTACCACCACCCCTACTCATGGGGGCCTGGATGCCTGCCATTACCACCACCCCTACTCATGGGGGCCTGGATGCCTGCCACTACCACCACCCCTACTCATGGGGGCCTGGATGCCTGTCACCACTACCATCCCCACTCATAGGGGGATGGATGCCCACCACTACCACCATCCCTACTCATGGGGGCCTGGATGCCTGCCACTACCACCACCCCTACTCATGGGGGCCTGGATGCCTGTCACCACTACCATCCCCACTCATAGGGGGATGGATGCCTACCACTAACACCACCCCTACTCATGGGGCCCTGGATGCCTGTTACTACTACCATCCCCACTCATAGGGGGTTGGATGCCTACCACTAACACCACCCCTACTCATGGGGAGCTGGATGCCTGCCACTACCACCACCCCTACTCATGGGGGCCTGGATGCCTGTCACCACTACCATCCCCACTCATAGGGGGATGGATGCCTACCACTACCACCACCCCTACTCATGGGGGCTGGATGCCTGCCACTACTACCATCCCCACTCATAGGGGGATGGATGCCTACCACTAACACCACCCCATCTCATGGGGGCCTGGATGCCTGCCACTACTACCATCCCCACTCATAGGGGGATGGATGCCTACCCCTAACACCACCCCTACTCATGGGGGGCTGGATGCCTGCCACTACCACCACCCCTACTCATGGGGGCCTGGATGCCTGTCACCACTACCATCCCCACTCATAGGGGGATGGATGCCCACCACTACTACCACCCCTACTCATGGGGGCCTGGATGCCTGCCACTACCACCACCCCTACTCATGGGGGCCTGTATGCCTGCCACTAACACCACCACTACTCATGGGGGCCTGGATGCCTGTCACCACTACCATCCCCACTCATAGGGGGATGGATGCCCACCACTACCACCACCCCTACTCATGGGGGCCTGGATGCCTGTCACTACTACCATCCCCACTCATAGGGGGATGGATGCCTGCCACTACCACCACCCCTACTCATGGGGGGCTGGATGCCTGCCACTACCACCACCCCTACTCATGGGGGCCTGGATGCCCGCCACTACCACCACCCCTACTCATGGGGGCCTGGATGCCTGCCACTACCACCACCCCTACTCATGGGGGCCTGGATGCCTGCCACTACCACCACCCCTACTCATGGGGGCCTGGATGCCTGTCACCACTACCATCCCCACTCATAGGGGGATGGATGCCCACCACTACCACCACCCCTACTCATCGGGGGCCTGGATGCCTGCCACTACCACCACCCCTACTCATGGGGGCCTGGAAGCCTGTCACCACTACCATCCCCACTCATAGGGGGATGGATGCCTACCACTAACACCACCCCTACTCATGGGGGCCTGGATGCCTGTCACTACTACCATCCCCACTCATAGGGGGATGGATGCCTACCACTAACACCACCCCTACTCATGGGGAGCTGGATGCCTGCCACTACCACCACCCCTACTCATGGGGGCCTGGATGCCTGTCACCACTACCATCCCCACTCATAGGGGGATGGATGCCTACCACTACCACCACCCCTACTCATGGGGGGCTGGATGCCTGCCACTACTACCATCCCCACTCATAGGGGGATGGATGCCTACCACTAACACCACCCCTACTCATGGTGGCCTGGATGCCTGCCACTACTACCATCCCCACTCATAGGGGGATGGATGCCTACCACTAACACCACCCCTACTCATGGGGGCCTGGATGCCTGCCACTACTACCATCCCCACTCATAGGGGGACGGATGCCTACCACTAACACCACCCCTACTCATGGGGGCCTGGATGCCTGTCACCACTACCATCCCCACTCATAGGGGGATGGATGCCCGCCACTACCACCACCCCTACTCATGGGGGCCTGGATGCCTGTCACTACTACCATCCCCACTCATAGGGGGATGGATGCCTGCCACTACCACCACCCCTACTCATGGGGGCCTGGATGCCTGTCACCACTACCATCCCCACTCATAGGGGGATGGATGCCTAGCACTACCACCACCCCTACTCATGGGGGCCTGGATGCCTGTCACTATTACCATCCCCACTCATAGGGGGATGGATGCCTACCACTAACACCACCCCTACTCACGGGGGGCTGGATGCCTGCCACTACCACCACCCCTACTCATGGGGGCCTGGATGCCTGTCACCACTACCATCCCCACTCATAGGGGGATGGATGCCCACCACTACCACCACCCCTGCTCATGGGGGCCTGGATGTCTGTCACCACTACCATCCCCACTCATAGGGGGATGGATGCCTAGCACTACCACCACCCCTACTCATGGGGGCCTGGATGCCTGCCACTACTACCATCCCCACTCATAGGGGGATGGATGCCTACCACTAACACCACCCCTACTCATGGGGGGCTGGATGCCTGCCACTACCACCACCCCTACTCATGGGGGCGTGGATGCCTGTCACCACTACCATCCCCACTCATAGGGGGATGGATGCCTACCACTAACACCACCCCTACTCATGGGGGCCTGGATGCCTGTCACTACTACCATCACCACTCATAGGGGGATGGATGCCTACCACTAACACCACCCCTACTCATGGGGAGCTGGATGCCTACCACTAACACCACCCCTACTCATGGGGGCCTGGATGCCTGCCACTATTACCATCCCCACTCATAGGGGGATGGATGCCTACCATTACCACCACCCCTACTCATGGGGGGCTGGATGCCTGCCACTACTACCATCCCCACTCATAGGGGGATGGATGCCTACCACTAACACCACCCCTACTCATGGGGGCCTGGATGCCTGCCACTACTACCATCCCCACTCATAGGGGGATGGATGCCTACCACTAACACCACCCCTACTCATGGGGGCCTGGATGCCTGTCACCACTACCATCCCCACTCATAGAGGGATGGATGCCTGCCACTACCACCACCCCTACTCATGGGGGCCTGGATGCCTGTCACCACTACCATCCCCACTCATAGGGGGATGGATGCCTAGCACTACCACCACCCCTACTCATGGGGGCCTGGATGCCTGTCACTACTACCATCCCCACTCATAGGGGGATGGATGCCTACCACTAACACCACCCCTACTCATGGGCGGCTGGATGCCTGCCACTACCACCACCCCTACTCATGGGGGCCTGGATGCCTGTCACCACTACCATCCCCACTCATAGGGGGATGGATGCCCACCACTACCACCACCCCTACTCATGGGGGCCTGGATGCCTGTCACCACTACCAACCCCACTCATAGGGGGATGGATGCCTAGCACTACCACCACCCCTACTCATGGGGGCCTGGATGCCTGCCACTACTACCATCCCCACTCATAGGGGGATGGATGCCTACCACTAACACCACCCCTACTCATGGGGGCTGGATGCCTGCCACTACCACCACCCCTACTCATGGGGGCCTGGATGCCTGTCACCACTACCATCCCCACTCATAGGGGGATGGATGCCCACCACTACCACCACCCCTATTCATGGGGGCCTGGATGCCTGTCACCACTACCATCCCCACTCATAGGGGGATGGATGCCTGCCACTACCACCACTCCTACTCATGGGGGCCTGGATGCCTGTCACCACTACCATCCCCACTCATAGGGGGATGGATGCCAAGCACTACCACCACCCCTACTCATGGGGGCCTGGATGCCTGCCACTACTACCATCCCCACTCATAGGGGGATGGATGCCTACCACTAACACCACCCCTACTCATGGGGGCTGGATGCCTGCCACTACCACCACCCCTACTCATGGGGGCCTGGATGCCTGTCACCACTACCATCCCCACTCATAGGGGGATGGATGCCCACCACTACCACCACCCCTACTCATGGGGGCCTGGATGCCTGCCACTACCACCACCCCTACTCATAGGACGGGTAATGCATGACACAACCAGCATACTCCAACATAAGGATTGTCTGAAAAATACATCCCCCAACACCATGACAAGCGTGTGTAGTCTGTGTCAAATGCCTACAACACTGAACATGACATTGAACATACAATGTGACCCCCTATCACATGTGTCACACATAAATGTGTGTGGCCTCCACAATGCAAGCAGACCATGACCACTGTGGCAATGGGGTCTAACACCCCATCATCACAGTGACCAAAAGGTAAGTGTGGGGTCCATAGCTGAAGCACATTTTGAACATTGTGGCAATGGGGTCTAAACCCCCATCACCACAGTGACCAAAATGTAAGTGTGGGGTCCATAGCTGAAGCACATTTTGAACATTGTGACAATGGGGTCTAAACCCCATCATCACAGTGACCAAAATGTAAGTGTGGGGTCCATAGCTGAAGCACATTTTTAACATTGTGGCAATGGGGTCTAAACCCCATCATCACAGTGACCAAAATGTAAGTGTGGGGTCCATAGCTGAAGCACATTTTGAACATTGTGGCAATGGGGTCTAAACCCCATCATCACAGTGACCAAAATGTAAGTGTTATCATGGGAAAAGCTGCAACTGCCAAACAGAATGGATGATTCCTGGTCACAGAACAACAAACACATCTGTGGCATAGTAGTGCTTGTGTCCCATAGCAACATAGATTGGGTGAGGCAAACAGTGCAGTGCAAATAAGACATACCTTTGGCCATGTGCAGACAAACATCACCCATGGGGGCTCACATTGTCAACATTCATCAATAACACAATGACAGAAGTGACCATCATAATGCAGACCCACATATCTGCACCAATGGACACACAAATGTAGATATCCTGTGGAGACTGTAGATGTGAGGTGAACAAATACCATACCATGGCAGCAATGGGACATACAAACCATGGTCATTGTGCTGACTGATGACCTAGGAGTCCCAGGGACAGCAGGGGAAAGCCACCAAACAACACACAGCCAATGGCACACTAAAGATATGCCAATGCAGTGGTGCAGATGCACAAACACAAACAGGCAGCCTCACACTGCAAATCAAACACAACAGGTGATGGGGGTGTGCCAGTGTCCCCAGGCAACCACACAACACATGAGGAGGCCTGAATCCCAATTACACAGATGTGTATACAGTGCCACACAAAAGTAACTCATGGATCGGATTCCCCTATGTGGGCAATCAGGCATTGTTAGATGAGAGGGAGCCCAAATTACACATGTCACACAAGCTTGTAGGAACAGCAACTAACACAGCAAGAGACAGACCCACCACAGCACTACCCCCAGGGACCCCACATTGTGGTGACCCTGGCCTGCATGATAATCCCACTGTGATGACAAAGCTAGATGTCGTTCACACTGTGAACCACAGTCATGTGTCCTGAGCAACAAACTACCATCACACCTACACAAGCACAAATCTATCAGCACGGCCTGTCAGCCAAGGCCAACATGGAGGTAGGGGTCTAGCCGTGCAACAACTCTCATTTGCACACACTCAACACCACACACCTTGATCTCCACCAATGTGCAGCGGTGAAGCTCACATGGACTGGTGACATTGCACATGCACCCATGACAATCCCAGGGGTGGTGGTGGGAACTAAGGTGCAGAAACCCATCACACATGGCCAGTCAACAAGACCCGTGAATGTCTGACACACTGCACAGTACGCTGTACATGGGCATGACGTCAAATCCACACCAACCAATGGGATCCCGGCCACAGTCACACACCAATGAAGAAGCCAAGGTCACCCACAAAGAACACACATAGACAACTTCCAACATTGCAGCTCTGACCCTGAGGAGTGGCAGCAGTCACACACACAACGTGTCACAATCACTGAAAGCTAACACAAACTGTAAATTACATGACTTGTATAACCAACAAGTGCCAAGGGGAATCCTGACTGTGTCTCATCTGCGTTTGCCCACAAACTCAGCCCTGACAGCAAACACACCTATGGATGACACCCTGATGACCAGTAATGTGCCATGCACCCACATCACAGAGAACCCAGGGCGAAGATTTGGGGGGAACATAGGTCAACTCAGCTAGCATCACAAAGAGGAACATCACTAGGGATCCCAGCCTGCGTAGCAAAATGGAAGTGAACACACACAGACATGCACACACAACACACACCTTGGGCTCAAGCAATGTCACGGAATTACACACTGCCATGAGGGGACTCCACTCCTGTGTAAGGAAAGCTGTGCCATACGTTGTCTCTGCAGGGCTCTATCATGTCAGCAGAACACTTGGTCACTCAGTCAACAATTAGCACAAAATGAAGGCTCTTGTCACATCAGCCTGGTCATGGGAGTGTCACCAAAATCATCTGCACAGATCCAACACACATGTATAGCAAGTTGCACTGATAACACAGATGAGTCCTTCCCCATTGATGCCCAAACTTGCATGTCCAGTGTAGATGGTCACACGGTCATGGAAATAGACAAATTGAACAATGGCAAGCACATCTGATGTGCAGGGGTGTAAGCCACAGATGTGATATTGCAAATAAATGTAGGAAATCCCATTGGTAAATATTGAAAACATGACACCCTCATATTGCTGCAAAGGATGACATGGCTACACACCAGGATAGGACACATTCCCCCTGGACCACATCGGGTCCTGCACTGTAACACTTCATTTTCCTAATATCAAAAATCACCATCACTGCAGCACGGGCATGGTTAGCATCATCAACATCATGTACATCTGAAGCAAAACCACTAGAGAACTGAAAGTAGCTTTATTCAGCATATGTGTGTGTAAAATAGAAAGTCCTGAAAAAACACAAAGGCCAATGGCCAGTCCATCACTAAAGTCCGAACAGGGTGACAGTGGCAGATGTCACCCTTTGCTTGCCTGCACTGCTACGGACCAGGGACATTCCCCTCGGAGGGGCATACGGGGGGCAGGCCAGGCACCGCAGGGACAGGATCAGGGCTCACCAGAAGGAGGCAGGGAAGGGGTGGCTGGTGCTGGAGAGTCACTGATAACTGCAGTGGAGGTGTCTGACATGGTGTGTGCCGGCACAACTGGGGGGCATGAGTCAGATGGTGTGGGTGCCGGCACGACTGCAGTGGGCTGGCCAGATGGAGTGGACAGGTTCCCCACTGCAGTGCTCAAGTCAGACGGGGTGGTAGTGGACTCCACTGCAGTGCCTATCTCCAGGGGAGTAGAATGGGGTTCAGGTAAGGTGGGCAGGACAGAGGGGGAGGACACGGTCTCCACACCATTGGCACAAACATGTGCAGCGGGGGGTGGGGCTGGAAGAGCAAGTGGTAGGTGGAGAAGGCCAGATCATTTTGGGGATGGTGTATCTGTGGGTGGGGGAACCTGGGGCAGGGTGTGGTGGGGGAACCTGTGTTGTGGGGGCCTGAGGGATGGAGGAAGGAGACTGTGTGGTTGAGCTGCAGGGCGGTGGCGGGGTCTTGCTCTTCCGGGCCCGGGGGACTTGCGGGTGGGGGCCTCAGTTTGTCTGTGCCTGGGGGAGGGTGTCCGGGGGTGAGGGGCACTCCCTCTGTGTGGGTGGACTTCCTCGTCCCCCTGTATGCTGGATCAGCTGGATCGGAGGGGAAGAGGCCGAGGTCACAGAGGAAGAGCTGCTTTTAGGTGGGGTTGCAAGTGAGGCAAGGGAAGGGGTCTTGGAGGGAGAGGATTTGGAGGACTGCGGAGTGACTGTGGATGCCTGTGTGTGTGTCTGTTCCCCATCCCCTGTGGGTGTGGTATCAGTCCCCTGAGGTTGCTTGCGTGCACATTTTGACTTTGTGTTGGGTGATTCTGTGCTGCTCGTGTCCGTGTGTTTGGGTGATTGTGCAGGTGTGCATGTGCTTGGGACAGGTAGGGTGCCAGGAAGTGTGGATGGGGCAGAGGTAGGAGGGGTGAGGGACTGTTGGAGGAGGGACACTGCTGCCGTCAGGGAGGAGTCCATGGACTTATTGCTCCTCTGTAGGGCAGACATGCCCTCCATGAACGACACCAGCTGTGTCAACAGAGTGGTGTGTGCATGGAGGACACTCAGCATTGCTGTCTGCCCTACATGGAGCTGGCGATGTAAGTACACAGACTCCTCACTCAGGGCAGCAGGGGACACAGGGGCAGGGGGTGCGGTGCCTGGCACGAAGGAGACACGCTCCCGAACACGGGAGCCTCCACGGACCTCTGGAATGGGAGCCAATGGGAGGGCGGTGGTGGTGGTGGTGGTGGTGGCGGGGCCAGCCATACTAGCTGGGGTGTGGTGGCTGCTGACACCCGCCTCCACAAGGGAGTCATCCTCCGAGCTGCTGTGGTCCTCAGCTGAGGTGGATTGTGCTGTGGACTCCTCGGTGTGGCTCCCCTCGCCCTCCGTGCCACTGGGTCCCTCCGACCACTCATCGGCTGCTGACCCAGTCTGGCTCTGCAGCTCCTCCTGGTCCGTGGAGCTGTCCCCTCCTGTGGCCGTGGATGTATCTGCAAACAATTAGGGAAACAGACAAACATCAGTCACCTGCACTGACCGCACACACCACAGTAAGTACAGCACATTACAGAGCAAGCCCTGGCATCCTTAGTTGAACATTGCCAAAAGTGCTCACACAGATTAGGAGAAGCCAATTGTCAGTCTGATGGTCAACCATAGCACTCACACCCCTCCTGGCCTTGCACCCATCTGTCTGGTGCCTGTCGGATGGTAATACCCCAGTGTGGACACATGCACCACCTACCCAGTTGTTGGACATTGCAGAGAACACGGTGAAGTATGTGAACATGCACACATCACATCTCTTGCCACTGAGTCAGTACAGGTGTCCGGATAAAGGGATGGCCAGAGTCTAATTTGAAATGCATGTAATGCATACCAGCACCAGACACCATGATGCACCCATGTCCGGATAGTCAATGCCACAATGGGGTGCATGTTGCACATGTCACTCCCCTGCAGGATCACTCTTAGGAAGTTTAATGCCATGGCACAGGCATGCCTGCAAAGTCATACATCACTGTCTCCAGTCACATGGGCAGGGCAGCCAGCCAACAACAGTCTGCACTGTGTCACAATCCTAGGTCATGGGGAATGCAAGTTCTGTAGCTGACAAGTGCACATGTCCATCCCCCACAAACCACATCATCTGAACTCTTATTTGTCCACGTCATACCAATTGGACATATGGGAGACATGAAACACAACTCTCTGAACCTGAGCACCTCACAGTCCGCTGTGAATGAAAAACAGCTGCCTGAACTTCACAGTCGCATACACCAGTGTGCACAGTCAAGTGATCAAACACCTATATGTCACAGAAGTATCGTCTCTCATGGTCACATCTCAGATGGCATGCTGAGCCCTAACCGATAAACACCCCAGTAGTCCTGACAACGAAGCCACAGCACAATGACACAGAGGCAGACACCTGAGGGAACATTTCACTAAGCACAACGTGTCAGCTGATACATGGGAGTGGGAGTACAGAGTGTATTGTATGCCCTGGAGTAGGCATGACTGTCCTGCTCCACGTGAAAGAGGGATGAGCCCTGGACAGTAGGCAGGTGGCTAAGCATGTGTGACACACTTGATATACATACTCCTGAGGCCCAAACATTATTCCCACCCGCAGCATGGGGGTGTGCCAAATACCCCAGGCACATGTGGTGATTCAGATCAGCAATTGGACCACATATCAAAGTTACACGCAGATTACATGTCAGAACTCAGGCATTGTGTAAGCAATTGACCCACCCATGAAGCCCACCACAAAGTTATGGGAACAAATGCTGTCCCCCACCTTGAGCGAAGCAAAATGCAAGGACACAGTACCCAAGTGACACAATTTCCTGAATGTAAGGGCCACACCTGGGTATCAGATGAGGAGTGGGCATGTCACAATTGAGGGACATGGGTCCTGGACCACAAGACTGATGTACTGTGGAAGTTTAACCAGGCCAGAGGAGGGCACATAGCATGTCAGACAAAGTTCACAGTGCAGTCATGGACTCACCCCCTCCTTGCTGCTGTCTTGCCTTCAGCTGCCCATCCAGGTCAGGGAAGACCACCGCCAGGATCCTGAGCATGTGGGGGGTCAGGGTCAGGTGTCCGCCCCTCCTGCGAGGAGGTGACAGCTTCAGCTGGACCCTTGCGATCCTCCGGGTCCAGCCCCGAAGGTCCTGCCACCTCTTCTGGCAGTTGCGGATCCGGCGCTTGTAGTCCCCCATGGATCTTACTGCCCGGGCGATGGTCAGCCAGATTTCCTGCTTCTGGTGGGCATCAACCTGTGAGGATGACAAAGTGAAAAGGCCATTACTACACATGCAACATATCCGTGCATCACACAGTTGGATATACATGTCTCAATCACAGGGGCATATGATGTACACAGGCAGTGCAACGATGGCTATGAACAGTTTGCCAGCAGTTACTACATGGTATCATTGCCTGGGAAGTAAAACCTTGTTGGAATGCACTGTTACTGCACTATACCTGTTCAGTGCATGTAACTACACACTTTGGGGGTGAGAACTACTCAGTGAGCATGCTAGCCAGTGGTGTGCACACTGTAAGTCTTGCTAGTCAGACAACATGCACATTTAGTAAGGCAGTGGACAGCACACTCACCTGCTCCCTGGTTTCCCAAACAGCTTGCTGTACTGTGGAAGGAGGCTGTCCAGCAGGGCCTGGTTTTCCTCAGTGCTGAAGGCTGGGGCTCTCTCCACAGTACGTGCCATTGCAGTAGCCAGAGAATGCAGAGACAGCAGCAGTGTTGGTGGCAGATGTCGTCCTGGAGCATGTAGTGCAGGCAAGTGAGCTCTCAGGGGAACAGCCAGCATTATATGTGTGCTGCAGAGGCAGATACTGTCCCATGTGCCCAAAGTGATAGGTCCAAGTCGTTTGCATCTTCTGAATCTGGCCAATCCATGGAATTGCACCACTTATACACGCACACAGCATCCTTCAAAAGTTAAACTTCATGACACCCATGAATTTGCAACATTGTTGTGGCTGGCCAACTGAATTCACTGCATCAGACTCGTTTAAGCTTCGAAAACGCGTCCGTTGCCATGCCAGGCCCTAGCCAATGCATGCGCACCGATCGGTCCATTGCTGTACAACGCGTACCCGCTCACATCATATGCAATGGCCAATGCGTGCGCACCGATCGGTCCATTGCTGTACAACGCGTACCCTCTCACATCATATGCAATGGCCAATGCGTGCGCACCGATCGGTCCATTGCTGTACAACGCGTACCCGCTCACATCATATGCAATGGCCAATGCGTGCGCAACGATCGGTCCATTGCTGTACAACGCGAACCCGCTCACATCATATGCAATGGCCAATGCGTGCGCACCGATCGGTCCATTGCTGTACAAAGCGTACCCGCTCAAATCATATGCAATGGCCAATGCGTGCGCACCGATCGGTCCATTGCTGTACAACGCGTACCCGCTCACATCATATGCAATTGCCAATGCGTGCGCACCGATCGGTCCATTGCTGTACAACGCGTACCCGCTCACATCATATGCAATGGCCAATGCGTGCACACCGATCGGTCCAT
Source organism: Calotriton arnoldi (assembly GCA_963921515.1). Lineage (NCBI taxonomy): Eukaryota > Metazoa > Chordata > Amphibia > Caudata > Salamandridae > Calotriton > Calotriton arnoldi. Next base: position 482,844 of record CAWUFW010009077.1, read on the forward strand.
TGCTGTACAACGCATACCCGCTCACATCATATGCAATGGCCAATGCGTGCGCACCGATCGGTCCATTGCTGTACGACGCGTCCCTGTACAAGTCACTCGCATATGTCACCATGCTTGTCACTGGTGAACGTATGCCAGCCACATTTACTTGCCAGGGACTCAGGGGCACACCTACAACACCACAGCCTGTCCACACTGTATCCTAAGGCATGTAAGGCTGCATTACCTTTTCTGTGTATGGGGGTCAACATGTGGTTTTTGGGTGGCACTTGGGGGCAGCCACTCCCAGGCTGTGTACGTGTTCATGGGGACAGAATCCTCTGTGTGTTGTGCACATGACCACTGTGATGTGCAACTGTTCATTTCAGAGCATGTGGCATGGTCACATTTCCAGGTTGTGTATGTGTATGTCATGTCACATACCCCCTGAGTCTCATGTGGGAAGGTATATATGTCACAGCGTGACCCATTGCCACAATAGTGATGGCCCTCCACAGTCTGTGTGCATGCTGTGTTTCCGATGTCTCTGATTCCATGTGCACAATGGGAGACAGTCTCCATATCCACGTTGTTTGTGCATGAACTTTGATGTTGTGCGTGTGTGTGTCACAGACGTCCATGTCTGTCCTGCAGAGGCAACAGGGGCCACTACCTGTGGGAGTCATGGTTGTTTTGCTGACGTGTACATGATATGCCATGTCATGCCAGTGTCCATGTGGCAATACAGGGTCCCTGGGAATCTACCTGTCAATGAGCTGTGATGCCTGTGGCACATCTGTCCTGACATGTCACTGTGGTGTGTGTTTGGAATGTGACAGCAGTAAATGGGTACTGTGACACAGCCTAATGATTTCCCATAGCACAACCTGGAACTTGTTGTCAACACATGTTGAACTGTGATGTTAGATGTTGCCCATGTAGGTGCCATATATGTCCATACAGAACGGCACACACATCAGATACTTGTGTCTCGTAATGATGTATCATGTGATATTGAGTATGGTCAATGCCACATATGTGGGGTGACTGACAATATTTCTTTCTTCACCTATGCACTGCAGGGCACCAGCTGTCCATAGACCATTCCCTGACCTTGCAACGATGGTGGAACGTGACTGCATCCGACGGTACCGCTTCAACAGGGCACTGATTGAGGAATTGGCGGTGCGGTTGGCCCCACATTTGCAACCTGGCCGGCCATACCCTACAGCGCTGACCCCCAAGGTGAAGGTGATGGCAGCCCTACACTTCTTTGCCACCGGTACCTTTCAACACACTGTGGCGTCTGCTGGTGGGATGTCACAGACTAAGTTCAGCCGTGTGCTACGCAATGTTTTGGAGGCAATGTTGAGATACCTGAACCAGTACATCTATTTCCCTAAACGTCAACAACTCACTGACGTCAAGAGTGACTTCTATGCCCTGGGGAGGATGCCACATGTCATTGGCTCCATTGATGGGACACATGTGGCTTTGGTACCACCACAGGCACATGAGCAGGCATACAGGAACAGGAAACATTATCATTCGATCAATGCTCTGGTGGTATGTCTTGCAGATATGAGCATCACACATTTGTGTGCCCGTTTCCCCGGTTCGGCACACGATGCCTACGTGATGAGGAGTAGTCGCATCCCGAGGATGATGTCACAGATGAAGAACCAGCGTGCCTGGCTTGTCGGTGTGTACTGACTTTGTACCATTGTGTGTGTTCTGCTATGTTGTATTCCGCCCTCTTTTCAAACTCAGCTAATGTGCAATTGTCTGTCTGTAGGTGACTCCGGGTACCCCAACATGCCGTGGTTGCTGACACCCCTCAGGAACCCTGTGACACCAGCCCAGATGCGCTAAAATGAGGCACATGGTCGGACCAGGAGAGTGATCGAGCGGACATTTGGTCTCCTGAAGAGCCGCTTCCGCTGCCTGGACAAGACAGGAGGGGCCCTCCCATATGCCCCAGCAAAGGTGTGCAAGATTGTCATCGTCTGCTGCATGCTACACAACCTGGCAGTGCGGAAGGAGTTGCCTCTCATCCTGGATGACGATGACCAACATCCGCCACCTGTGGAGGATCCTGGCCTGGGCCACGATGCCAGTGATGATGATGATGATGAGGGTGATGTCCGCACACAGCTCATCACCAACTTCTTCAGCTGAATGTGAGTATCCAGAGAGTTGTCATGTCAATGATGTGAGTTTGCATGATATGTGTGGGTGGTGCTCTGGTGCTGTTTGAGTGTGGCCATGTGCTACTTGACTGGATGCGTGCAGCGATGTGTCCTTACAGGTAGTCTGTACTCCCCAACAGTGTTGACATGCTAACTTGGTTTTGTGTAGGTATCTTGTGACATGTATTGGGCATGAGTATTGCAGTTCTGTCCTGTTCTTCAGTGCTTTTGACTGTGTGTCATGTCTGTCCTTCACAAGGTGCTTACAGAGTTGTTTGGTCAACTTGGATCCCCCGACACCATGATTCAGCTTTCAGGGTGGCAGCAGTCGTTTCCCTACAGGTGATGTGCCACACACCCCTGGACTTTATTTCTTCTACACTTTTTGACTGTGTGGCAACTGCCACGTGGGATTACCTTGCATTTGTAGTGGAAACAACATGTTGCAAATGTGTAATAAACCTGTGCTTCACTTTGGGATGTGCGTTGTCTGTGGTCACACATCTGACTGACATTTGCTTACTGCACCTGTGAGCTAGTTAACACAGACTCTGAATAGGTGTGGTGTCTGTGCATTCCACTGTATTTCCTGGCAACATCAGTGTAGGCGATGAGTCCGATGGCCCTGGTGTCTATGTGTTGGGTAGCCCTAGTGGTGTGTCTCCCTCATATGTGTCACGTCGCCATGACTCACATGACGGTGTTGGACTTGCTGTGTCATTTAGCAGATCATCATCTCCATGACAAAAACAACGTTGGAATCACAACAGAGACAAGTATGGTGTATTAGTGAGTTTATTACATACATGTGTGAGGATAGTGCACAGGATGGTGGGTGCTGTACATTGGTATTGGAATCCAAAGTTCCCAGATGAGTTGGAAGTGTTGGTAGCAGAAATGTCCTGAGTAAAGTCCACAGTCATCTGATACATTAGTCCAACTTAAACTCCCCATGTCATGTGGGAGAGTTGTGTTGCATTCGACAGGGTGAACAGTTTGCACACAAAGGACAATTTCCAGAACAGGTGTTGGGTTCCTTGGGGATGTACATGGCCATCGGCCTCTCAGTTGTCCTTCCTCGGACGACCCCTCTTGTTTCTGGGGGGACCCTCACGTGCAGGCCGCTGCGGTGCAGAGGACTCTCCACCAGAGTCATCCTCCCTCCCTGTGGCAGTTGCAGTAGTTGCGGCACCAGATGTTGTGGGCACACAGGGAGGTGTGGACATGTTGGTGCTACTCTGGCGGAGGCATGTCAATATGTCCCTCTGCACCGCTGTCAGTTCTTCCAATGTGTCCCACTTGGACTCCATGCCAGACATGTGTGTCTCCATGCCAGACATGTGTGTCTCCACACGGGACATGTGTGTCTCCACACGGGACATGTGGGAGTCCAAGTAGGCATGATGGGCAGCCTGCTGCTGTTGAATGTCCTTGAGGATCCCCACTACCTGGCTGACCTCTCCAGTGCTATTGTGGTACGCCTCAGCAATGCGTGCCAGTTGTGGGTCATCATGCAGTCCAGACCCCTCTGCAAACAGTGACCTCTGCCTACCACCCCTCCCACGACCCCTGGACACATGTGCGGGAGCTGCCGTGGCACGCACAGGTGACCCTCGGCCACCTTGGGGGTTGGTACTGGGGTTGTTGTCCGTTGCTTCACGGTGGTCTGTGGTCCCTGTGATGTTGTCATTGAGTGTCCTTGGTCTGTCTGTGTCGGTGGGGGTGGTCTGTGTGTTGGCAGATGTTGGAGGAATGGGTGCAGGGGGTGCAGATGGTGGTCCTGCTGGTGCTGCATGATGACTCCCACCGGAGGTGCCAGGTTGATCTTCGCCATCCGATGAGGGCAGAGGCTGTTCCACACCAGAGAGCTCAGGGTCCCCCGGAGCCTGGGACAGGGACTCCTCCTCATCTGCTGCTGTGTCCCCATCATCACCTGTTTTTGGAAGAGACACACAATGTATGTTATGTTTCTGCAGGCATCACTGGTTCAAACACATGACAGTTGTGACTGTACCTCTGGATGCGGCCCTGTACATTGCATTGTCCTAAGTTGTCACAGTCAGAGGTTGATATTGGTGTGGCTCATTGTCCTGCCAACCTGATGCATTTCTATGTGGATGTTGAGGTGTGTGCATGACCAGCATTGGTGGTATTTGGTTGACATCCGGACCTCCTTCTCCCCCCAGCCCAGTTGTCCCATCATGAAGCATGCCACACTTGCAGTGGGTGCAGGTTGACTCTCAGGTTGTCAGTCAGTGGTGTCCTGCTGTTGGTTGGTGCACAGTTCCCAGCAGGGCCTTGTGCTCCCCACAACAGAGCACCATTGTCAGACATCTTGGAAGTGGCTTTTCACTCACTCTCTTGTAGGGCACGGTCCCAGGTGTGTTGTTTGGAGTTAGTGGAAGTGGTGTGTGTGTAAGGGCCTGCTGGTAGCTGTAGTCGGAGCTGGCACTCCTCCTCCCCCAGGCCAGACATCCCACCATGAAACGTGCTTCCATTGCAGGGAGTGCAAGTTGGCTTTCAGGATGTCAGTCAGTGGTGTCCTGCTGTTGGTTGCTGCACAGTTCCTAGCAGGGCCTTGTGCTCCCCACAGCTGAGGCCAGTGTCAGACATCTTTGAAGTGGCTTTTCACTCCCTGTGAGGTGTGCATGCTTCAGTGTGAGCTTGCTGGGCCATGTGGGTGGTGGATGTTGAGCTGTGACTACCACTCCCATCATGCTATTGCTACACCCCCCTTCCCAACATGCCCATACTTCCTTCCTTTTGACTCTGCTTCCCTGTGGGGTAGTGTGCCTGTGCTGACAGGATGGCTGACAGTGTTGTCCTGGCATTTGTTTGGCTACAAGTCCCAAAAGTGTCCCTGTGCTTCACACGGCATAACCCAGTGTGGTTGTTCTTTGTGGAATATTTAATTAGAGTGTGAGGCATTGCATTCTCCCAGGTGAGTTGTGTGGATTTGTGTTAAGGGGGTGTGTGAGAAAAGCTGCTGGTGACTATGGTCAGAGCTCTCAGTCCTCCTTCCCACCCAGCCAGATATCCCACCATGGAACGTGCTTCCATTGCAGGGAGTGCAAGTTGGCTTTCAGGATGGCTGACAGTGGTGTCCTGCTGTTGGTTGTTGCACAGTTCCCAGCAGGGCCTTGTGCTCCCCACAGCAGTACCCAGTTTCAGCCATCTTGTCAGTTCTTTTCCACTCCCTGTGATGTGAGCATGGTTCAGAGTGGTGTTGATGGGCCAATTGTGAGGGTGACCAATATCTGTGACTACAACTCCCATCATGCTATTGCCTACACCCCCCCTTCCCAGCATGCCCATACTTCCTTCCTTTTGAGTGGACTTCACTGTGGGTGAGTGTGACAGCAATGGCAAGATGGCTGACAGTGGTGTCCTGCTGTTTGTTGGTGCACAGTTCCCAGCAGGGCCTTGTGCTCCCCACAGCAGTACCCAGTGTCAGACATCTTGTCATTTCTTTTCCACTCTCTGTGATGTGAGCATGGTTCAGGGTGGTGTTGATGGGCCAATTGTGAGGGTGACCAATATCTGTGACTACAACTCCCATCATGCTATTGCCTACACCCCCCTTCCCAGCATGCGCATACTTCCTTCCTTTTGAGTGGACTTCACTGTGGGTGAGTGTGACAGCAATGGCAAGATGGCTGACAGTGGTGTCCTGCTGTTTGTTGGTGCACAGTTCCCAGCAGGGCCTTGTGCTCCCCACAGCAGTACCCAGTGTCAGCCATCTTGTCATTTCTTTTCCACTCCCTGTGATGTGAGCATGGTTCAGGGTGGTGTTGATGGGCCAATTGTGAGGGTGACCAATATCTGTGACTACAACTCCCATCATGCTATTGCCTACACCCCCTTCCCAGCATGCCCATACTTCCTTCCTTTTGAGTGGACTTCACTGTGTGTGAGTGTGACAGCAATGGCAAGATGGCTGACAGTGGTGTCCTGCTGTTTGTTGGTGCACAGTTCCCAGCAGGGCCTTGTGCTCCCACAGCAGTACCCAGTGTCAGCCATCTTGTCATTTCTTTTCCACTCCCTGTGATGTGAGCATGGTTCAGGGTGGTGTTGATGGGCCAATTGTGAGGGTGACCAATATCTGTGACTACCACTCCCATCATGCTATTGCCTACACCCCCTTCCCAGCATGCCCATACTTCCTTCCTTTTGAGTGGACTTCACTGTGTGTGAGTGTGACAGCAATGGCAAGATGGCTGACAGTGGTGTCCTGCTGTTTGTTGGTGCACAGTTCCCAGCAGGGCCTTGTGCTCCCCACAGCAGTACCCAGTGTCAGCCATCTTGTCATTTCTTTTCCACTCCCTGTGATGTGAGCATGGTTCAGGGTGGTGTTGATGGGCCAATTGTGAGGGTGACCAATATCTGTGACTACCACTTCCATCATGCTATTGCCTACACCCCCGTTCCCAACATGCCCATACTTCCTTCCTTTTCACTCTGCTTCCCTGTGGGGTAGTGTGCCTGTGCTGACAGGATGGCTGACAGTGTTGTCCTGGCGTTTGTTTGGCTACAAGTCCCAAAAGTGTCCCTGTGCTTCACACGGCATAACCCAGTGTGGTTGTTCTTTGTGGAATATTTAATTAGAGTGTGAGGCATTGCATTCTCCCAGGTGAGTTGTGTGGAGTTTGTGTTAAGGGGGTGTGTGAGAAAAGCTGCTGGTGACTATGGTCAGAGCTGTCAGTCCTCCTTCCCACCCAGCCAGATATCCCACCTTGAAACGTGCTTCCATTGCAGGGAGTGCAAGTTGGCTTCAGGATGTTAGTCTGTGGTGTCCTGTTGTTGGTTGCTGCACAGTTCCCAGCAGGGCCTTGTGCTCCCCACTGCAGTACACAGTGTCAGCCATCTTGTCATTTCTTTTCCACTCCCTGTGATGTGAGCATGGTTCAGGGTGGTGTTGATGGGCCAATTGTGAGGGTGACCAATATCTGTGACTACAACTCCCATCATGCTATTGGCTACACTGACTTCACCAGCATACACAGAATGCCTTCCTTTCAGTGAGCTTCCCTGTGAGGTGGTGTTCTAGTGGTGGCAAAATATCTGACTGTGTTTGTTGGTTAGATTTGTGCCACTGCCTTGCTGTATTTGTTGTTAGGTTTGTACATGTCATGACACAGTTACATATCACTATGAGATGGCATGTATTGTGTTTATCTGACTGACAGACACATCTTGGGGTGATTATCTTTTGGTTGCTGTGGATTTGCTAAGGGTGCATGGTTTGACTATCCCTTTGACAGTGATGTGTGTATATTGTCACACAATATTGTGTATATTTGTTGTGTACTCACCAGGCTCTGGGATGTTTGATAGTCCATATATGCTCACTAGTGGAAGGATGGCCCGCACCTTCTCCTCCCAGGGCCTGAGGTATAGTGGTTTGGCAGGAGGACCACTGCCGGTGCGCTGACTCAAGATGTAATCCTTCTTTAGTAGGTCCTTGACCCTCCTGCGCACATCATACCACCTGTTCTGGATGTCTTCCTTTGTGCGCAAACATGGTGATTGTGCGTTCACCCTGTCGACGATCCTCTCCCACATCTTGGTTTTTTGCGACATGGGGGTCTGTTGGACCAATGTACCAAACAACTGTGGCTCTACCCTGAGGATCTCATCTACCAGGACTTCCAATTCACTGTCTAGGAACTTTGGATTCTTCTTTGGGGGCATGGTGATGGGTGGTGGTGGTGATTGATGTGTGTGTGTGTGCAAGTGATGGTGTGTGAGTTTAGGTTTTGCTGGGTGTATGTGAGGGTGCTATTTGTTGAGGTGCTAACGGTGTGTGGCTTGTGTGATGGATGAGCTGTGAGTGTGTCTGTGGTTGCTGTCTGATGGTGTTCTGTGCTGGCAGGTCAGTTGAATTTGCAAAGGATCATGGTAGGGATTTGTGGCCTTTATATGGGTGGAGTTGTGGGTGTGTCTTTGTTCTATGTTTTCCCCCCCCAGTATTTATTGGCTTTGTAATTGCTTGTTTGGCCCTTTTTTTTGTATTTTTTCCTTTGTATTTTTGGTGCATGTAGGAGACGTTCTTCTGACCGAGTAGGACGCTGCAGTTGTCTCGTGCGAGCTTCTCCGAGTCGTTCACGCTGTGTTTCTGCTAGGTTTCATGTGCGGCGTACACGTCGGTCGCGGAGTATTGGGTTGCTTCGGCTGGGTTTTGTATGCGTGTCGGTCGTACGGCTTGGGCTCCGTGCGACTCGGTCTGGTTTTCCACGCATTGCATCGTACTGCGCGGGTCGGAGTTCGCGGGTACGTTTCGGTCGGGTTCATTCCTGGTGTGTGTCGGTCGGTTAGATTCGCGTGGTTTCCCGGCCGGATAGCTGGTTTCCGTGCGGTTGGGTCGTTCGGCTTGTGTTCCGTACGAGTCGGTCGTGATTCACATGCGTTTCATCGTACTACGCAGGTCGGGCAGCGCCGGTACGTGTCGGTCGGACTATATTCCTGTACCGAGTCGGTCGGTATTTTTTCCGGCCCGAATCGGAATTGGCCCCCAAGGGTGAAAATTCAACAAAATTTACAGAATAAAAATGTATCAAGGTCGAAGGGGAGAATCTGTCACAGGGACAAATACTAATTGAAGCAGTATCATACTGACCTATTGGGAAGGAAAGGTAACTATGTATATTACATAGTCTAAATCGGACTAAAAGGGCATTCTTCCAAGATTGAGAGGCTAATGCTAAATATGGCTCCAAACCCGGTGAAGTCTGTAAAAAGGCATATTGTCCCATTGAGGGTGATGGAGCAGGGTTTCGCAAAAATGAAACCTGCTCGAATTGATACCCCTATAATATGTAATAACAGTAAATAGTTGTTGAAAAACGAATGTACACCCAACACGAACACAAGGGAAATTGCTTTGCGCATGTGTGAACTAACACGTAAACAAAATATTTTGTAATAACATTGTGTTTTGAGAAAAACAAGAAGCGTTGAGTAAATAGGCCACATATGCTTCAATAATTTGCATGTTGCATCCTGTTTTGAACGAATAAATAATGCCGCTTTTGCACCAAGCTTATGCTAGGTAACATTAATAGGGAATAGTGCAAGGTGGGTGGTAAACAATGAAGGTTTCATTATCATATAATTAATAAATGTTAATTTTCATTTACTTTAGTGTGCTAGATGAAGCAGCTATCTTTCTAAACTTGGCTAAAGTGGGAGGGGGAAAACACGAGGAGTGAGTTCGCTCTGTCAGAAGCAAGACAGACGCGTAGTGCCCCGCAGATGACATGAGAAGGGTGAAGGCCAGAGTGTCAAACGACTGCCAAAAGAAGTGCCCAGGTATGAGACCGGAGACACAAACTGCGGATGATGTTAAAAAATGAATGACATTTTTTTAAATTTGTATCACATGAAATAAAGTGAGAACAAGCTGAGAACCATACCCTGGGAACGAACCGTACCCTGGTGCACAATGAAGTAGTTGAAATAAAGATGAAGTCACAGTGGTGTGACAACGCCACCTCCCAAGCCCACCAATCCCTTTGCGAGATTTAATAAAGTTTGCAACAATTGTGGGACGGACATGTTAGTTTTAGGGTATAATTGGGGTGCCTTTAGGGGTGTGGTTTAAGCTTAGGCTGGCAGGAAGAAAGAGGGGAGATGCGTCGCTGTCCGTCGGTTTGCAGAGAGGCCTAACTGTTCCTGAGCTGTCCCGATCCTGTTTCTTCTTATCCTTTGTTCCCTGATCCTATTTCAGGGAACCCCCACCATCTCCTAGGCTGAGGGGTTGTTTTTTTCCCTACAGACCAATAGGTTTGTATTTAGTCTAACTCTTTCTCAGAATTTATCTTATTGATGTATTTTGTCTCTGAAACTTTTGTCTCTCCACCTATCCACTCCGTCAATGATATGTATTATTGAGATGAAACTATTTGTCTCTTCATCTATCCCCTCCGTTAGGTTTATGATGTTTCGCACACATTTTGCTGAAACTTTTGTCTCTTACTCTATCCACTCCTTCATTGCATAAAGTCATTGCTACGTATGAATGAGTTTGTATTTCATTTGGGCTGCATATGTAAAATTTCTCCTTACGTGAGATTCAGTGTTTGTATTTTGTGACCAAATGCAGTTGAGCATAATCCTTAATTATTTGAGATAAAATTCATTATTAACTTCACCAAGAGTCTGTGATCATTTAATTAATTAAATGGTTGGTAAGTTAGAAATTATCATTGCCATCAACTATTCAACTAATTGGTCCATCGACCAAGTGGAAGGAAAGTTGATGTAAAAAGTTAGTTGTGATGCCATAATTTAATCTATGAAAAGAAAAGAAATGATCGTACATATAAATTGACCCCAGCGCATCAGGGATTCTGGATGAATGTGTATGGGCCATTGTATTATGATGTTATTGAGTATTGATCCCTGATAAAATATTGGAGTCGCTCTGGATCAGTTTCCTTGGTTGCAGAGGACGGTTTAATTATTGATTAGTTTGGTAATGATTATTGATTGTATGTTCTTAACATGAAAAGTTAGTGTCATGTTTTATGTTGTCTAGAAGTTCAGGTACGGAGATACCTGAGGAATCCCGGGAATGGAATTTAGCCTGAAGTAGGCAGAAGAAGAGTGTGGTAACGAAGCCACACTGCAGAAGTACTTTGTCTGTTGTAATAATACCTGAAAGCTATGGAGGGCTGTAGGTGTTATATTAGGGAAAGTTCTTGTAAAAGGGAAGTGACTGAAATAGCGAAGGGTCCGCTTCCGAACCTCTAGCCTTATCCCCAGGAGAGTAACAAGACCCCTTTTCACGCCAGAAAGTCCTCTTGTGAAATCTTGGCCTATTCCCTAGAGGAGTAATATGTCCACCCGGAACTTGTTTGAAAAGTAAAATAGTGCTGGTCGTTATTAGGACTCGTAGTGAGAAAACCTCTTGAAAAAGTGAAAAACTATCTCTTTATCTAGTGGAACAGACAAGATAGCATTGTTTTTGTGTTGTTACTAACAGAAATTTTGATTAAGAAACGTAGAAATTTTTGCCGTAATATTTTGTAAAGGTAGGGTCAGTAGAAGAAGTAATACTGACGTCAGAAAGACCGCGTTGGCATTGGTCAGGCAGCGGGCGTGTATTGAGCTGTGATTGGTTGGTTGGTGTGAGCCGCGCTAGTATTGGTTGAGATTTTGCTTACGTAGCGTTACTGTGATTGGTTGGTTGGTGTGAGTCGCGCTAGTATAGGACAAAAGTTTACCAATCGAATAAGAAAAATACGGAAAGGTTGTTGTTATTTATACATGATAAGACCCATTCGCGGAAAGAGTCAGAAAATGAAGTTGATGCAGAAAATAAAGAATTTCTTTAAAAAGGACAAACCAATTGTGACTAGAGAGGGAATTCCGATTCCACCTCCAAAGACGCCTGCTTCTTTTATGATGTTGGAGCGAGGATATCATACGTGTATGTGGTTGGAAAATTGGGTGGAGTATACAAAGGAGGATGGTGTTATAGCTTTTCCTTAGTATGGTACATTTAATGTGAGGATATTGCAGAATCTGAGAAATCGAATGAATTTATTAGAACCGAACCCTAGACTGACACAGTACGAAGCCTTGGAAGGATGGGAAGTTGAGACATTTGAGAGAGAAAAATATAGAATTGGTAACAGAGGTTATAGGAGTATGATGTTCAGATATCCTTTTGAGAGTAGGGAAGAAAAGCTGAAAAGATGGAGGAGAGCTGTGGTAACAGAAGGGTTATACCCAGTTTTAACAGTTGATGAGCAGACAGGAGGCAAATGTAAAGAGAAAAAGAAAAATATAGAAACCTCAAGTGCAAGAGATGGTGTAAATGATTCTGATGATGAGCTATTAGAGGATATTATGGCCAAAAGACCCCCGCCATATCAAGAAAATTCAGTTGAAGTGACTCTGAATGCACCCTTTATGGGAAATCCATTGATTCCACAGATTGCGGACATGGCTAGAATAATGAGAGAAAAAGAGTTTGAGATGCTAAACAAGGCAAATGTAGAGCAGATTCAGAAAATAAATCAGTTAAGTTTAAATGCAGAAGCGTTGACTGTACCGGTTACAATAGGTCCTGTAGTTCCTTTGTTTGGAGAAAACCCAAATACACCTAAAGTACATACATTAGCAGTTCCAATGGGTAATGTCAGGTGCAGAATGGAGACAATAGTCAATGAGAATAGACAGGCTGACACAAATGTTACATTGTTAGATCTTCCAGTTTGTGAAATGATAACAGAAACCCCTAGAAGAGATACACAAATAAATCTAAGGAGAATAGGGACAAATGTCACTCCAATGACAAGGAGTTCAGCAGGTCCTTCATCAGAAGAATTGAATGATTGGATAAAGGAAAGGGAAAAGAAAGAAAAACAACCACAGAGTATAAATGTGAGCCAATTGAAGGTAGATTTGGAAGAAATGATTATTGGTACGATCAGTCCAGACAGACTAGGGACTTATCGAGATGATGAATTATTGTTCTTGTGTAAAGGCATTACTTGGAGAGCGAAGAATCTTCATGAGAAAATATCTGAAGCTGCTAGTGAGTATGGAATAGACATAGAAAAGTCAAAGGTGTTGCAGAAATCGTACAGATTGGCATTTACTGAAAAGGATCTGGAGAGTTTGAATGCATCTGGAAAAAGGTTACAGATAAAAGAGTTGATGAACATTTTGAAGAAATGGGGCAATGTAGATCGATGGAGAAATAGATGGGTAAGAAAGAAGGAAGAAGCAGCTAGTAAAGGAGTGTCTATGTTCCCGTTAAAGGAAACAGAACAGGTTGAAAGGGCGTGTATGATGAGAGAAGTACCAGGTGGCGGATACGTTCATGTTCCGTGGTCAAGGCAGGATATATTATCATTTACGAATGATTTCCCCAGACTGAGAAACCCGTAGAATGGTACAGACAGGTAGAAAGGTTTGTGAAGGTCTCAAAGGTTTTGTTAAAGGATTTAGATGGGTTGTTTGAAATTATTGTTCCGGCAGACTTGTGGACAGAGTGTAAGATCACTGTTGATTGGCCAAAGGATGAATATCCTAGAGACGCTAAAACAGGTGCACCATCAGAGGAGGTGATGAAAAAGTACAATCAGGTAATCACGTTTCTGAAAGGAAAAATGTCCCAAAAGGAAACAGATTGGGTTAAAATTGACAGGACTACCCAGGAACCAAAAGAATCAGTGCACGCCTACTATGAAATGTTGTTGCAGGTATTCAAACAGTATAGTGGATTCGAAAATATTGGAGACAAAGATATGGGACATTTCGTGTATCGTTTTGTGTTCGGATTAAAACCAGACATTAATAATATGATTCAACAGCATTTCATTTGCTGGCAGAGCAAAACGATAGATGACATTTTGAGATATGCAAAGTATTGTAGTGATGACATTGAATCAAGACATAAAAAGTTAAAAGAGAAAATGATGTGGGCACAGGTGAAAGTGGCAGAACAGCAAGAGGCAAATAATAATCCTCAAACCAGTAATCAGGCGGGTGGTCAAAGTCAAAATGGACAGAATTTCAGTGGAGGAAAAGGAAGGGGAAGAATGAATAAAGAGGAAGCTATGAAGAAATTTCCTTGTCATGTGTGCGGAAAGCTTGGACATTGGAAGAATGAGTGTAGATCAGCTAAAAAGATTAATGGGGAAATCAAAATTTGATTCCACAGATGCAGAATGAGGTGGGTGTAAATCAACAGCAGCAGATAGTTACTCAACAGTTACAGGTGCCGCAAGCTCCCATGCCAAATAATGTGAATGCTCAAGTGCAGAGGTACAGTATGAGCACTGGATATCACGGAGGTGACCAAATTGCTAAGAATCAAGGTGTGATTCCGCAGTATTGGATGCAGTGCGGTGGGAATGATTCAGACTCATCTCAATGACGGTAGATCAGTCAGGTCCATTTGTTGACGGAAAGGTGGAAGGTAATGATATTACATTTTTAGTGGACATTGGTGCTACCCGTTCTACTGTGAGAGCAGCAGAAATTCCAAACCTACCCCTCTCGGGAGAAACTATCCAAGTTATAGGAGTCTCAAATAAGCATATTAGAACACCTGTTACAAATCCAATGAAGTTCACATTGGTAACTTCAAAGACATGCATCGGTTTGTGGTATGTGACTCAAGCCCAGTAAATCTCTTGGGAAGAGATTTGTTATGCAAGATGAACTGCACTATCTATTGTACACCAGATGGAATTGCATTTCAGACACCTGATGAGGATGTTGAATTTAAAATGATGCTAGCAAAGAAGAAAGTTTGCCTGAAGAATTAAAAAGTGCAGTGAGATCTGATGTGTGGGATTTTTCAGGAAAGGAGATTGGCTTAATGACAAATGTAGACCCAATTCAGATTACAGTAAAGGATGGTGCTGTATATCGAAACACCCCACAGTATAAAATGAGTCCAGAGGTAATTGCAGGAGTCGCTCCTGTGATTAACCAAATGATTGAACAAGGAATTTTGAAAGAAATAATGAGCAGTCCTTGTAATTCACCTATCATAGGTATCAAAAAGCCCAGTGGGAAATACCGGATAGTGCAGGATTTGCGCAAAATTAATAAAATTGTAGTACTCTGTTGTCCAGTAGTACCAAATCCGGCCGTGATTCTTTATCAGATCCCATGTGATGCTGAATGATTTGTGCCAAGCCTTTTTCTCAATTCCTTTGCATCCGGAAAGCCAATATTTGTTTGCATTCCGGTTCAGAGACCGTGTTTTGGCATGGGGCCGAGTTCCTCAAGGATATACAGAGAGCCCCTCAATCTTAAAATCAGAACTTGAAAAAATGTCTGGAGACTTTAGTCATGCCAGGTAATTTGGTTTTGGTTCAATATATTGATGACCTACTAGTGGCATCAAAGACACGAGAGGCATGTGTGACAGACACAATTGCCTTGTTGAAGCATTTGGTAGAAAAAGGACACAAAGTGTCCCCAGCAAAATTGCAATTTTGTAAACAGGAAGTACAGTACCTTGGACACAAAATAGAAAAGGGAGTTAGAAAAGTAACTCCAGAAAGAATCAGTGTGATCAAACAGATGAGTCCACCTAAAACACAAAAAGAAGTACGAATGTTTTTGGGAATGGTTGGATACTGCCGTCAGTGGATCTGTGGTTTCTCACTGATTACAAAACCTCTACAGAGGATAACACGAAAGGATGTGAAGGATCCGATTGTTCTGGATGACGAAAGTATGAAAGCTTTTGTAAAATTGAGAAGCAGTCTGTGTCATGCACCTGCATTGGGAATGCCAGATTATTCCAAAGTATTTGCATTGTACTGTTGTGAGAGAGATGGGTGTGCACTCTCAGTCCTAGCACAGAAAATTGGAATGGCACGACGTCCAGTAGCACATTTGTCTGCTACTCTGGATTCAGTGGCTGCAGCGTTGCCAGGATGCTTGAAAGCAGTAGCAGCTACTTGCATGAGTCTGGAACAGAGTGAACCGATTGTGATGGGGTATCCAGTTAAAGTGTATGTGCCACATTCTGTTGAGATTCTTTTGACTCATACCAGGACACAGTATCTTACTTCTAGTCGGCTGACTAAGTATGAGAGAGTGATTCTGGGTGCTGAAAATGTGACTGTGGTAAGGTGCACTACTGTGAATCCAGCAACTTTGTTGCTTAATTCTCGTTGTGAGGAAGTGAGAGAGGAAGCGGATCATAATTGTCTGGATGTGACTGAATTATGCACCAAACCTAGGCCAGACATAGAAGATTGTCCATTGGAAGAGTCAGATTGTGAAATGTTTGTTGATGGATCCTGTTTGAGAAATGAAAGAGGTGAATTGTGCACTGCCTATGCTGTTTGCACCATAGAAGGGGTTCTTGAAGCATCCTTTCTGAAAGGAGTAAACTCCGCCCAAATAGCTGAGCTAATAGCTCTGATTAGAGCATGCAAAATTGCCAAAAGCCTGAAAGTAACAATATTCACAGACAGTCAATACGGATTTGGAATTGTCCATGATTTCGGCCAGCTATGGATGCAAAGTGGATTTCTGACCTCTTCAGGTTCCCCTATTAGAAATGGTAAAACTGTAAAGGAACTATTGGATGCCTTGCCCTTGCCCAAAAGAATTGCAGTAGTCAAATGTGCCGCACATAAATCAGGAGATGGATATGTGACGAAGGGCAACAGATATGCCGACCAAATAGCACGTTATAGTGCACAAAATTCAATGGCTTTGAACAGATCAATAGAAAGGGGAAATACCGAATGCCATCTTTTGTTTACAGCAAAATTTGAAACATGGGAAGAGGTTAGACAGATGCAGGAAGAAGCAAGTGATGAGGAAAAGGAAAGATGGAACAAAACAGGCTGTAGCAAAAGAACAGGAGATGAACTATGGGTCTATCTTGATGGGAGACCAGTGTTACCAGAGTCCTTTCTTTCCCATATGGCCAGAGTTTACCATGGAATTGCACATGTCGGGAAGAGATGCAAAGATCAGACTCTTCAAGCAGTCATGGTATAATCCAAAGTTCAGGGTCATTGGAGAGAGTCTTTGCCAGAGGTGAATGATCTGTCAGCAACAAAATCCAGGCAGAAAGACAGTTGTAAGTTGGGGACGAATTGGGAGAGCAGGAGGTCCATTTACCCAACTCCAGCTTGATTTTATTGAGCTTCCCCCATGTAACGAGCTGAGATATGTACTGGTCATTTTCTGTTTGTTCTCTCGCTGGGTGGAAGCCTATCCCACGAGAAGGAACGATAGCCTTACTGTGGCTAAACTACTTTTGAGAGAACTGATCCCTAGATTCGGAATTCCAGTCACTTTGGATACAGATAGAGGAACACATTTCAATAATGAGATAATTCGGCTGATTTGTGCAGCATTTAAGATTGAGCAGAAGATGCATTGTGCCTATCGACCCGAAGCCTCTGGAGTGGTTGAGCAATTGAATGGCACTATAAAATCGAGATCAGGGAAAGTATGTGCATCCACGTCACTGAAATGGCCTGACGCTTTACCCATTGTGCTGATGAGTCTAAGAAGTATTCCTGACAAAAAGACTGGATTGAGTCCCCATGAAATTCTCATGGGAAGAGCAATGAGACAAGCATATATGCGAGCAAACAAACTAACGAGTATATCTGATGATCTAGTGCTTGACTATTGCAGAGGATTGGCTGAACTGGTACGTTCTGTGTCTCACCAGGTTGGAGAAGAAGCCACAACGATTCATCGGAATCAAGCTCATGATCTGAGTCCTGGTGAATGGGTTTTTATCAAGAAGCACGTAAGAAAATTGTGTTTAGAACCCAGGTGGCACGGACCTTATCAAATCATACTGGTGACGACAACGGCAGTGAAGTGTGCTGGCTTGACAAATTGGATTCATGCGAGTCATACCAAACGAACCCTAGATCCACTTGAAAGACAGAAGGAGCAACAACTGGTGAATGAAAAACAAAGACCAGTGCCTGAAGTGTGTGAAGCTGATGAATCTAGAGTGACAGATTCTGACGAACAACCAGATGGTGAACAGCCGAGCACAAGTCGAGTAGAGTGGGTGCAAGATTTCAGGGTTTAAGAGACTGCCATTGAGCAAGAAAGAAGCGAGTTTACTGTTGATCCAGAAGGAAGTGAACTCCCAGCAGAACCTGAAACAGATGAGATTGTTCTTGAACCAGAAGGAAGTGAGTTCAAAGAGAAGTTATTGCCGAATCAGAAGCACCCAAAGAAGCTGAAACTCAGGAAGAAGAACAGTCAGAAGTGAGAGCAAATAAAAGAATCTGCGAAACAAATGTAGAAAGTGAGAAAGTGGTCAAAGCAAAGAAACCAAGAAAGGGTGAAAATTGGCCAAGTGGAGTGAAAAGACTGAAATACACTCTTGTGAAAAGAAGGTTAAGAAAAAGACCAGAACAAAGTAATAAGGTCTCAAGTCAAACAGAACAAGAAGAGTCAGGAAAAGAATTAGTACGAAAAACCAGAAGAGTAAGAATTCCAAACAAGAAATACAGAGCACCTGAATGGACCTACGTCATTTTAGAAGAAATTGAAATTTCAGATCCAATCGAAGAAAAAGATAAATCTGACACTGAGCAAGTTGATGAAAACAAACTAAGACCCCCTTAAAGAATTGTGACAAAACTAAGGTGCAACCTTGCTGATTAAAAGAAAAACGAAACAAAGACTCAGAGAAAACTGAAGAAAAAGAATAAAAGAAGGGTGTAAAGACGAAAGCCTTGAAGTGTAGGATTACACTACTATTTTTAGGATTTTTTGAATAGCTTAGAATTTATAGGATTAGATAGATTTTTATTTTTTTAGAAACAAGATGACTGAAGCAAAAGTGACTGAACTTCCAAAATCTAGTCTAAAACATAGATGTATTAAAGCCTGCTTATGTAGTGTCTTGATGTTAACATTTATGTGGATAATATTAACTGTCCTTGTACCTATTCTAATGGTAACTAATGATGGAAACAATACTAATAATGTAACAAAAGAAAGAATGAGAGATGTCACTAATGAAACTCCTAATACTAAATTAGAACCGTAGGATGGAAGCATTCTCCATCATGATAAATCAATTGGTGATTTCTCGTTAAATGTCTTCACTAAATTACTTTTCGAGTATATTAATACAATGAATGTAAGTGATTGTTACGTGTGCATGCAATTACCTTCGTATGTCTCAGATATTATTGCCAATCGTTTCAGTAGCAATAATATCACCACCTTCCGTTAACCTATGGTGTGTCTTGCAGTATACTTACAAGCCTGTTTTACGTGACGGGAAAGCTCGAATACTACTTTTCCAATATAGATTTAGTATTTCCCGAAATTCCAATTATTAAAGAATTAAATAAGGTTTTAAGTGGTAAGAATGCAGGATATATGGGAGAATTTTTCCATATTACTAAAACCTTAGACATAGAATATGCTTCTAAGAACAACTTAACTTGTAGTTTGCGGGTTGAAGAGAAAGTTTTCATAGAAATGGTAGAAGATAGAAGAGAAAGTTTCAAAAGGAAAGCTGCTGAACAGAAGTCACGGGTACCACCATGGGATTTTAGAGAAGGAAATTATGAGAAAGGCGAAGGATACGCTGCAATGTCCCTGGACTGGTCACAGAAGGGAAAAATGTGTTTGTTTAGAACGAAAACTAACTATAATAATTATTTTATTGGTTCTAGTGAATGTGAGCATACTTTTCAAATCACCGGAGGTTGGGATTGAAAGGTGGAACTGATCCTGTTTTTCCAGGAGTCTATTATGTGTGTGGTAAGAAAGACTACTATAGATTGCCTGCACATTGGTATGGTAGTTGTTATTTTGCTATCGTCTTTCCGAAGGTCTACCATATGGACCGAAGCAGCCATAAACTGAACGAAGTAAAGCAAGGACTAACACGTAACAAAAGAACAAGCTTCTCAGAAATAGTAGGAGATATTTTTGGTGCACTGATACCCTCAGTTGGGGTCGTTCTGAATTCACATAAAATTCGAAAATTGTCCACAGTGGTTGATCGTTTATCTACAGATACCACTGGTGGGTTCTTGATGATTGACACGGAAATGGTTGCAATCAGGTCAATGGTTTTGCAAAATCGACTTGCCCTTGATATTTTATTGACGAAAGAGGGTGGAGTCTATGGTATGTTGAAAGTCCAACATTGCAGCACATATATCCCTGATAAGAGTAAAGGAATTGAGGGATATATAAAGAATATTACAAAATTACATGAAGATTTGACCCAATTGAAGGTTGATGGTGTTTGGGAGAGACTTGGTAAGAGTTTCTCCTCTATAGGTAAATGTTTTTCTACCTTTGGAAGTAGTTTATTAGGAAAAATAATAATGCCAATCGTTTCAGTAGCAATAATAATCTTAGTACTAATAACAACATATAAGTGTTGTAAGTGCAAGTGTGAAAGAAAAGAAGTGACAGAATCAAAGAATAAACGAAGAGCAAGAAAGAGAAAAAGAGAAGAAATAGAATTAGAGGAAATGAAAGGAGAGTACTATGACTTGATGAAAGATTTAGATGAGTGTGCCACAAAAAGAGAGAAGAATACGGAGTTATAAATGATTAAAGATGGCACTCGGTATGGTAGGTATTTTATGATGGCTCCTATAAGCCATCAGAGGGGGAATTGATGGAGTAGGGTTTTGCAAAAATGAAACCTGCTCGAATTGAAAACCCCATAATACGTACTAACAGTAAATAGTTGTTGAAAAACTAATGTACACCCAACACGAACACAAGGGAAATTGCTTTGCGCATGTCTGAACTAACACGTAAACAAAATAATATTGTAATAACATTGTGTTTTGAGAAAAACAAGAAGCGTTGGATAAATAGGCCACATATGCTTCAATAATTTGCATGTTGCATCCTGTTTTGAACGAATAAATAATGCCGCTTTTGCACAAAGCTTATGCTAGGTAACATTAATAGGGAATAGTGCAAGGTGGGTGGTAAACAGTGAAGGTTTCATTATCATATAATTAATAAATGTTCATTTTCATTTACTTTAGTGTGCTAGATGAAGCAGCCATCTTTCTAAACTTGGCTAAAGTGGGAGGGGGAAAACAAGAGGAGTGAGTTCGCTCTGTCAGAAGCAAGACAGACGCGCAGTGCACCGCAGATGACATGAGAAGGGTGAAGGCCAGAGTGTCAAACGACTGCCAAAAGAAGTGCCCAGGCGTGAGACCAGAGACACAAACTGCGGATGATGTTAAAAAATGAATGAAAAATGTTAAAATTGGTATCACATTTAATAAAGTGAGAACAAGCTGAGAACCGTACCTTGGTGCACAATGAAGTAGTTGAAATAAAGATGAAGTCACAGTGGTGTGACAACGCCACCTCCCAAGCCCACCAATCCCTTTGTGAGATTTAATAAAGTTTGTAACAATTGTGGGACGGACATGTTAGTTTTAGGGTATAATTGGAGTGCCTTTCGGGGTGTGGATTAAGCTTAGGCTGGCAGGAGAGAAAGAGGGGAGATGCATCGCTGTCCGTCGGTTTGCAGAGAGGCCTAACTGTTCCTGACCTGTCCCGATCCTCTTTCTTCTTATCACTTGTTCCCTGGTCCTATTTCGGGGAACCCCCACCATCTCCTAGGCCGAGGGGTTGGTTTTTTTCCCCTACAGACCGATAGGTTTGTATTTAGTCTAACTCGTTCTCAGAATTTAACTTATTTATGTATTTTGTCTCTGAAACTTTTGACTCTCCACCTATCCACTCCGTCAATGATATGTATTATTGAGATGAAACTATTTGTCTCTTCATTTATCCCCTCCGTTAGGTATATGATGTTTCGCACACATTTTGCTGAAACTTTTGTCTCTTACTCTATCCACTCCTTCATTGAATAAAGTCATTGCTACGTATGGATGAGTTTGTATTTCATTTGGGCTGCATATGTAAAATTTCTCCTTACGTGAGATTCAGTGTTTGTATTTTGTGACCAAATGCAGTTGAGCATAATCCTTAATTATTTGAGATAAAATTCATTATTAACTTCACCGAGAGTCTGTGATCATTTAATTAATTAAATGGTTGATAAGTTAGAAATGATCATTGCCATCAACTATTCAACTAATTGGTCCATCGACCAAGTGGAAGGAAAGTTGATGTAAAAAGTTAGTTGTGATGCCATAATTTAATCTATGAAAAGAAAAGAATTGATCGTACATATAAATTGACCCCAGCGCATCAGGGAGTCTGGGTGAATGTGTATGGGCCATTGTATTATGATGTTATTGAGTATTGATCACTGATAAAATATTGGAGTCGCGCTGGATCAAGGGTTTCTGCAACTCTTCTGCTGCTCTTAAGGAACACCTACGATCCATATATAGCTTTTTTGCTTAAACCTTATCCTTTATTTCTATTAAGGAGGGATTATCAAAGTAGGCTGTCCTATCCAGCTCCTTCGCAACAGATTTAATACAGTGGTGCCATGCCATGGGATTTTAAGGGCGTTATCACTTGTAAGACAATCATCAATAATTTGTCAATGTAGGTGTGCATGTTTGTCACTCCAAACTGATATCTGCAGTAGAAGGGGAGATAATTTAATATAATCCTCAACATAGCTTAGTCTCAGTTCTTTACGGGCAAAATAATGTGGACTACTCGGAGGTAAAGCAAGCTCGACAGAAGTGATTTTCCTAGACTCAGAGGTAATTCACACGGCTATAACTCCACTTGCAGACACTGTAGGGTAAAGTTGGTAAACATTTCCTTTAATTAATTTCCAATAAAGGTGGAATTGGCTTGCTACCAATGTCGGAATCCATGTTAAACAGAATATCCACCGATTTGCAAAATCTTTTTTTAATTTAAAAAAATCGATAAATGGAAATAACAGCTACGCAGGATGCAAAGTACATAGGGGTCCAAGAACGAATAGAATCAAATGTCACCCCCAAATAAGAAAAATGACAATTTTTCCCAAAACTATTTTCATTGCATTTGAAATCAAGGGCATCCAGCAATACAGTACCTGTATAGTTCACACTTTACATTTTAGCAGTGGGTTCCGCACTTGCATCAGCAAATATGTTTCATTACACAAGTCCTGGTCCCCCTAAACTAAACATCCCCCATCTTTATATGTCTACTGGCTCCAACCTCAGGTCCGACCCTTGCTCTTCACCCTGAGGGTTGACTCCCTGCTTGATGGAGCAATTTCACTATCTCCAATCACCCAAGTCTACTAGCTGAGACAATAAAAGGATATCTAATTACCACACACTTTCTCAAATGTTCTCAAACTTCCCCTCCCTTCATACACTACCCGTTCTGCTTTTATGAAGACATTCATCCGCGCCACCCACATTTCTTTGGGGCTACTGGACTCCGCCACTGTCACACAAAATCACCCTTCACTAATACAAAATCCAGCATGAAGAACAGCAACATGCCCTGGGTAGGTCAACATCACAGGGTATACACTGTTTCAAAGGACAGTCCCATATCGTGTGGAAGAAGGACCCTTTCATTTCCTTACATATGTTGTAATCTGGTGATTGCGCTCTGCCCATTTTGGATAGTGTATTTGTGGTAACCTGATTTGTTATAATGTATCCTTTTCATAGTTCCCTGCTGCTCAGCCAGTGTTGTGTGATGAAATGGAATGTTGATGAGTGCCTTCCCAGTTGGACAGAGTGTGCCGAGCAGTGAGGATGCTTCTCCTGGTGGGGCAATTACTTATAGGCTGTAACCAGTAGCTTAAGATATAACTTGTACAATATATCTACATCTTGTAATCTAGGTGACCTGCCACCAGACTCCTACTTACAAGAAGGTATTCTGTATTTAGAACACTGGTGACGACTGTAAAAGGAACCACATGTGAAATAAAATTCAGGTTTGTGTGTGCAGAAGAGGGCTGTGAGTGGTCCCTGGTCCTGTAGAGTCCTTCCTATGGGGTTAAGGATTAGTGTGTGCAGTAAAGGGAATGAGTAGTCCCCTAGTCCTACCATGCATTCCATAGTCTTGATAATTTATAAGTGGTGGGGTAATTTTATTACCTGTGATAGTGTGTAGTAGGAGGTGCGTTAATTGTATTTACCTGTCTTGATACTTTATAAGTGTAATTGTTCTTCCTGTCTTGATGATTTTAGAATTTGAATATTTGTAGGACTGATTGATTGTTGTATTTTCCATTTTACGTCCTATTATATTTTCATTTATTTCTCCAAGGGGAGGAGATGTGTTGCAACCTGATGTTGTTATAATGCATCCTTTCCATAGTTCCTCAGTTCCCTGCTGCTCAACCAGTGTCTGTGTGATGTAATGTAATGTTGATGAGTGCCTTGCCTTGAAGAGTATTGGTTGGAGAGAGTAGGCTGAGCAGTGAGCATACTGCTCCTGGTGGGCATTTACTTATAACCTGTAACCAGTGGCTTAAGATATAACTTCTAAAATAAATCTACATCTTATAATCTACGTGACCTGGCTACCTGACTCCTATTTACGAGAAGGCATCCTGTGTTTACAACAGTATTCCTGTGATACTATGCCTTGTGTAATACTTTTAATTGTGTAGTCTCATTTTAGCCTTAATGGCCACTTCGTCGGGATGCATGAGTCCTTCTTTCCAGTGTATATATTTCATTTGCCAGCATTATCTTCCCATATGGGCCATAGTTTTTTCAGATTGTACTGTTTATTATTGGTGAGGGATTGGTATGTACTGGCTGATTACCCCTTTAGGCAGCCATCTGCCAACACTCTGTTTTCCAGCAAGTTGCTGGCCTATATTTCCATTCAATCCATGGATTATTCCTCTAGCGCAAAGCTCCACTGAAAATATTTGTACTGCTGGGAAGGGGTTAGCTCATACTTGTTCTGAACTTCTTCAAACATTTTCATCACTCTGCACTGAAGTATATCACCTATTGTGGAGGTACCAAAATGGTCCTATTTCTTAAACCCCAAATAGTTTCCTCATCTCTGTGAGCAGATTACCCTTCCATAAAGGGGTTTGTCTGGAAAGTTTACCTTACCACTCCATACATTTGAGGGCCCTATCCCAAGAATCCAGTGGGACTAGCATAGGCCCCAATAACCCCACCCTTAATGGAACAAACTTTAAAAGGTAAGGAAGTCATCTAGGATGGGCAGACCCCTATGGGGTAGTGTAGGTATTTTTCTATTTTTAACCTTGTACTGTAGGATAAGTCTCCAATGGTGGTGCAAGCATCATATTTTCAATTATATTTTTCAAGCAGTGTGTGAAAGGGAACTGTGCCTACTTTTTCTGATCTGCTTTGGATCAGATACAAAGAAGTAAGCCATTCTTCTATATTTATAGTGCTCACAAGAGCACTAAAGAAAAAAATAAGGTTTGACCTCTTTATGATGAGTATGAGTAAGAGCTTATTGGTTGCTCAGTAAACATAAAATACTGACTTTTTGTAAAAACATGAACTATTGGCCTTATTTATGCTTTGGTGGATGTCGCACTGTTGTGCCAGGGTTGCGGAGGTCATGATCTCTGCCTTCTTGGTGCAGGGCAGCAATGCCATATTTAGAGAACCCATCTGACTGGTGGGATCTCACTGCTGCGAATGGAACCACCATCATGATGGCTTCTTTCACAATAGTGCAGTTTACCAACAGAGAGTCATGCTTAAAGCACCCACTGGGAAAACATTTTTTTGTTCAAAGAAAACAAACTCCCAAAGTGAGAATGTGTTTTTTCATGTAGGGAACCTTTCCCCTGCACATGAGGGCCATTCAGTATTTTCCCTGGCCTTTCCCTTCCAACATTGCATGGTGGACACAGGCCGAAAAAAGGAGTGACCATACTCGCCCCCTTAAATGGGTGAAGAAACTGTGACCCGGCAGTCTTGGGTGGTGAATCATTCGTTTAGCTTGCCTTTGCAGATTGTCTAGTTTCATTTGTGTGTGAGCCTTCATTTTATGGCTGACTGCAACCAGAGCACACCTGTGTGTTGCTCCTCTGCACATCCTGGCTTTCTAAAGATCATTAACTGTGGCTACATTTCTCCAGTGCATGTCTTTGGGCTCCTCTTCCATCATTTTGGGCTACTTCTCTGTAACTCCTAGATGTACTCTATAGACTATTCATCATGCAAGTCTGTATCTTGTGCATGCATGTGGATAGCTCACCTATAGCTTTCTGGTCCACTGCAAAGTCCATCTGATATGTCTACCTATAACCAGTACCTGCTACTGGCTTGCTCTCTTTGCTCCTTGATGGGCTCTTTTGATTATTTACCACGGGTGATCGTAATCTAGTGCAGTCTTGTGGGTTTCACGTCTGTTACTTGGGGAAAATATATAAAATATTTACCCTAGCTGCCTTAGATGAATATATTCCCTTGGGCTATTTCATTGTTTTTAAATCCCATCCAAAAAGCCAAACAAATATCCTCGCTAGGTTGGTAGGCAAGTCTACTTGTGTAGTGCTTTCTCACTCTACTTCAATCTCCTCCTCCAGCATGTTGCATGCTACACATTTGCTAACGTTCCACTGCCCTGTCAGGGGTATAAATCCACACATTCTACAGCCCAGCCATTCACATCATCCAGCTACACACTCAGTAACGCTTCACCCCCATGCTCACATGGGCAACCACCCATAAGAAAACCACTGTGCACCAAGTTCACTCACAATCAGTCTTTATAATACCCCGCACACACATCACCTATTTCGTACCTCACAACATAACCTATCTACTTACCACACTAAACCTTTGCCTAATCAGCCACATGCTGTGCAGTTCTCCTCCAGATATCCCCCAGACTCAGCCGTACATAAGATGTAATTAACTACACTTTGAGTCAGGCTTGTGTGTCTTGTGCTTCTTGATGGTTCCTTCAGCGTTGTAGAACAGAGATGTGTGAGGGGGGTGAGTCCTGGGATGTAACTCTGCTATGCCAGATTTGCTACCTGCCAAAAATACATAATCTGAAAAGTGCTTTACATTTGAGGACCCAACCTATAAGTATTCTAGATTATAGCATGGATGGCAGCTTTACTGTCAAGGGACAGTGTCTCTCCATCTGTGCATCTTGGAGATAGCTGCAGCGTAAGGTCTCAGACTGCCAGATGCTCATTCTGTCAGTTATAGCACTATGGGGCATATGTACAAGCCCCCATCGCCACACCAAAGTCACTTTTTCCGAAGTTGTGGTGGCGATAGGGGTTTAGCCTTATTTTCAAGGCAGCCTTAAGCCACTTAATGTGGCTTAACGCTGCCTTGTAAATAAGGCCTCCTTTCAAGCTATGGTTAGCGTGAAAGGGGTGGGCAGTGTGTGTTGCGGTGGGCGTTCCGCCGCAACACCCTTTGATTTTGATGCTGCCCCTGTGTACAAGGGCAGCGTACATAGGAGGCAGCGCCAAAATTAAGACCAGGGAAAACCTGGTCTTAACTTGCAAAACAAGGAAAAATGCATTATTTCTCCTCGTTTTTGCTTTTTCCATGTGTGCTGCCTTGTGCAGCACACATGGAAAAAGCAAACTACCATGGACTGTTTATGTACAGGAAGGTCCCCCTTCCTGTACATAAACAATCTTTTAAAAAAAATGCAATTTTGTGACTTTCATGTGTGCTGCATGAAGCAGCACACATAAAAGTGACAAAATGGCATATTAGGATTGTTTATGTGCAGGAAGGGACACCTTCCTACACATGAACAATCCTCCCCTGCACGCAGACACCCTTGCACTATGGTGCAAGGGTGCCTATGTTGGCGCTACACTGCTAAGGGGGAAACGCAAGGCTGCACCATATCCTTGTAAATATGGTGCAGTCTTGTGTTTCTGAAGTGGCGGAGTGAGGCGTTAGGCCATGACAGCTAACGCCTCACTCCGCCACTTCCTCATACATATGCCCCTATATGTCTTTGTGTGTGTGTGTGTGTGTTTCTGTATGTGTTGTAGGTTATCTTTATGTTTCTAGATACCTTTATGTGCGTCATATGTTTGTGCATCCATGTAGGAAGCTGGCTCTGTATATACTATACCAAAATGAGGTATAGTGTGCACAGAGTCCAGTGGAACCCCAAAGGTAGGCAGAGGTAAAAGTAGAGAGCACCTTACTCTCTATTTGTGGTAGTGTGGGCGAGCAGTAAGGCTTTATCAGAGGGTAGTGTTAAGCAATTGTTGTACACACTCGGGCAACAAATGATGTCACACACTTAAAGACTGAACTCAGATCACTTTTTTTGTATAAAAAATATTATTTAGTAATTTTATTTCTTAGAACCAAGCCAGGCCTGGTGCAGGTAAGTGAAATAATACCTTGCAAAATCTTATGCAATGATTTACAGTTGACTGCAGGTTCAAATGCAGGTGGTTGAATTACAGGTAAGTCAACAGTTCGAAATTACTTTTCAGTTACTTCACAGATTACTATGTATGTTACTTTTTAGATTACTTTTCAGATTACTTTTGCTAATCAGTGTGATATGCCTAGAAATCACACTGAGACATCTCGTAGACAAAAGGTAAGTAATTCACTTTTAGTACACATGCAGTTCTTCAATGTTCCACACAAACCAACTCCACACAAAACAATTTTCAAGAAAAGCAGTCAATTCAGTCCTATGGAAGGAAATTAAGTTAACGGTTTGCAGGTAAGTACTTTTTGTGGGAGTTGGTATTCTGGGGTTGGAATCTGGGTTCCCCCAGGGTCAAGGATGCACTCCTGAAACACCCCCAGCGGCGGCCGGGTGCAGAGTGCTGAGGCCCAATCTTATCCAATAGGGGATAGGGGGTCTTCGGTTGGTGGCTGCTCACAAGCAGGCCACAAGGTTGTGGGAGCAAAGCTCCTGGTGTTAGGCTCAGGGCAAAGGGGTATCCGAGTTAGCACCCAAAGTACACCCACAGCGGCGCAGGGGCGGCTGGGTGCAGGGTGTTGTTTTGGCGTCGGGTGCCCTGTTGTTTTCAATAGGGATTCTCCGGTTGCAAAAAAGACTGCAGGCTCGAGGACTACTGGTTGGAGAGGTAAGTTGGGATGCCTGGGGATGCTAGGACACCGTCGGTTGGGCCACCCAAGGCCGTGGGACATCAGGTGCAGGGGTGTCTTTAGGCATCAGGTTTTCTTACCAGCTCCGGTGGCGGTCGTGGGGGTCCTCCAGAAAGAGACTGCAGGCATCGTTTGGAGACTCGAGGCAGGTCAGAGATCACCAGATCTCAAATCAGGATTCCCGGGGAGACCTCCTTGTGGTGTTGGGCCACTTGAACACGGGCTGTAGGCGTCGGGTGCAGAGTGGTGCAGACTGACGGTTTTGGCTGGGGCCAGAGTCTGTTGGTGAGCAAATCCAGTGCTCACGGGAGACAAAGGGGTCGATTCCGATCTCGGCCGGAAGCGCACCGAATACAATTCGTCTGGAAAAAATACGAGCCGAATGCGGTTTTCCCGACCGAATCAAACAGTCATCCGAGCGAGCAAGTACGATGCGCATTACTGCTAAAATTCCGACCGAGCCGTACGTTCCCATTCCAGCTCCAGTTCCCCGACCGAGCCGGATCCGTAAACGCCGATTCGAGTCGCACGGAAGTAAATACACAGCACCTTCCGGCCGAACTAGTACGATGCGCACTCCATACGCGCCGAACTGGTCTCTACGTCCGGCACGTCAGAGCATCCGGGAGAGCTGCACATAAGTTCCTATTCGCGCCACAAGACGATCCACGGCTACGAGACGAACAAGCCAGCAACGAGTACGAGTCGAAGCCACGATAAACCCGAACGAGACGAACCAACCATGAATCCCATCGCGCAGGTCCTACCAGTACTGTACATCTATTACCGGAACTGGTACGGACGCGTACGGCGCAGACGGTAAGTCAGACACCCACTACACAAACAAACGACACGTACCCGACATATGTCACACACACATAGGGATGCAGAAATGACGTACAGTAGCAACAGCCGAACCATAGGGGTGGGATGGCTATCACCAATGCCATACACACCCATAGGGGCCTGATGGCTACCACTACCACCACCCCTATTCATGGGGGGCTGGATGTCTGTCACTACTACCATCCCCACTCATAGGGGGATTGATGCCTACCACTACCACCACCCCTACTCATGGGGGCTGGATGCCTAGCACTACCACCACCGCTACTCATGGGGGCCTGGATTCCTAGCACTACCACCACCCCTACTCATGGGGGCCTGGATGCCTACCACTACCACCACATCTACTCATGGGGGCCTGGATGCCTACCACTACCACCACCCCTACTCATGGGGGCCTGGATGCCTACCACTACCACCACCCCTACTCATGGGGGCCTGGATGCCTACCACTACCACCACCCCTACTCATGGGGGGCTGGATGCCTACCACTACCACCACCCCTACTCATGGGGGCCTGGATGCCTGTCACTACTACCATCCCCACTCATAGAGGGATGGATGCCTACCACTACCACCACCCCTACTCATGGGGGCTGGATGCCTGTCACTACTACCATCCCCACTCATAGAGGGATGGATGCCTACCACTACCACCACCCCTACTCATGGGGGGCTGGATGCCTGTCACTACTACCATCCCCACTCATAGAGGGATGGATGCCTACCACTACCACCACCCCTACTCATGGGGGGCTGGATGCCTAGCACTACCACCACCCCTACTCATGGGGGGCTGGATGCCTGTCACTTCTACCATCCCACCTCATAGAGGGATTGATGCCTACCACTACCACCACCCCTACTCATGGGGGGCTGGATGCTTGTCACTACTACCATCCCCACTCATAGAGGGATTGATGCCTACCACTACCACCACCCCTACTCATGGGGGGCTGGATGCCTAGCACGACCACCACCCCTACTCATGGGGGCCTGGATGCCTAGCACTACCACCACCCCTACTCATGGGGGCCTGGATGCCTACCACTACCACCACCCCTACTCATGGGGGCCTGGATGCCTACCTACCACCACCCCTACTCCTGGGGGGCTGGATGCCTACCACTACCACCACCCCTACTCATGGGGGCCTGGATGCCTGTCACTACTACCATCCACACTCATAGAGGGATGGATGCCTACCACTACCACCACCCCTACTCATGGGGGGCTGGATGACTGTCACTACTACCATCCCCACTCATAGAGGGATGGCTGCCTACCACCACCCCTACTCATGGGGGCCTGGATGCCTACCACTACCACCACCCCTACTCATGGGGGGCTGGATGCCTGCACTACTACCATCCCCACTCATAGAGGGATGGATGCCTACCACTACCACCACCCCTACTCATGGGGGGCTGGATGCCTGTCACTACTACCATCCCCACTCATAGAGGGATGGATGCATACCACTACCACCACCCCTACTCATGGGGGGCTGGATGCCTGTCACTACTACCATCCCCACTCATAGGGGATTGATGCCTACCACTACCACCACCCCTACTCATGGGGACCTGGATGCCTACAACTACCACCACCCCTACTCATGGGGGGCTGGATGCCTGTCACTACTACCATCCCCACTCATAGAGGGATGCATGCCTACCACTACCACCACCCCTACTAATGGGGGCTGGATGCCTGTCACTACTACCATCCCCACTCATAGGGGGATGGATGCCTACCACTACCACCACCCCTACTCATGGGGGGCTGGATGCCTAGCACTACCACCACCCATACTCATGGGGGCTTGGATGCCTGTCACTACTACCATCCCCACTCATAGGACGGGTAATGCATGACACAACCAGCATACTCCAACATAAGGAATGTCAGCAAAAGACATCCCCCCAACATCATGACAAGAGTGTGTAGTCTGTGTCAAATGCCTGCAACACTGAACATGACATTGAACATACAATGTGACCCCCTATCACATGTGTCACACAAAAATGTGTGTGGTCTTCACAATGCAAGCAGACCATGACCACTGTGGTAATGGGGTCTAAACCCCCATCATCACAGTGACCAAAAGGTAAGTGTGGGGTCCATAGCTGAAGCACATTTTGAACATTGTGGCAATGGGGCCTAAACCCCCATCATCACAGTGACCAAAAGGTAAGTGTGGGGTCCATAGCTGAAGCACAGTTTTGAACATTGTGGCAATGGGGTCTAACCCCCCATCATCACAGTGACCAAAAGGTAAGCGTGGGGTACATAGCTGAAGCACATTTTGAACATTGTGGCAATGGGGTCTAAACCCCCATCATCACAGTGACCAAAAGGTAAGTGTGGGGTCCATAGCTGAAGCACATTTTGAACATTGTGGCAATGGGGTCTAAACCCCCATCATCACAGTGACCAAAAGGTAAGTGTTGTCATGGAAAAAGCTGTGGCAAAGTAGTGGTTGTGTCCCATAGCAACATAGATTTGGTGAGGCAAACAGTGCAGTGCAAATAAAACATACCTTTGGCCATGTGCAGACAAACATCACCCATGGGGGCTGACATTGTCTCCATTTATCAATTACACAATGTCAGAAGTGACCATCATAATGCAGACACATATCTGCACTAATGGACACACAAATGTAGATATCCTGTGGAGACTGTAGATGTGAGGTGAACAAATACCATACCATGGCAGAAATGGGACATACAAACCATGATTATTGTGCTGACTGATGACCTAGGAGTCCCAGGGACAGCAGGGGAAATCCTCCAAACAACATACAGGCAATGGCACACTAAAGATATGCCAATTCAGTGGTGCAGATGCACAAACACAAACAGGCAGCCTCACACTGCATATCAAACACAACAGGTGATGGGGGTGTGTGCCAGTGTCCCCAGGCAACCACACAACACACGAGGAGGCCTGAATTCCAATTACACAGATGTGTATACAGTGCCATACAAAAGTAACTCATGGATCGGATTCCCCTATGTGGACAATCAGGCATTGTTAGATGAGAGGGAGCCCAAATTACACATGTCACACAAGCTTGTAGGAACAGCAACTAACACAGCAAGAGACAGACCCACCACAGCACTACCCCCAGGGACCCGACATTGTGGTGAAACTAGCCTGCATGATAATCCCACTGTGATGACAAAGGTAGATGTCGTTCACACTGTGAACCACAGCCATGTATCCTGAGCAACAAACTACCATCACACCTACACAAGCACAAATCAATCAGCACGGCCTGTCAGCCAAGGCCAATATGGAGGTAGGGGTCTAGCTGTGCAACAACTCACATTTGCACACACTCAACACCACACACCTTGATCTCCACCAATGTGCAGCAGTGAAGCTCACATGGACTGGTGACATTGCACATGCACCCATGACAATCCAAGGGGTGGTGGTGGGAACTAGGGTGCAGAAACCCATCACACATGGCCAGTCAACAAGACTCGTGAATGTCTGACACACTGCACAGTACGCGGTACATGGGCATGATGTGAAATCCACCCCAATCAATGGGATTCCGGCCACAGTCCCACACCAATGAAGAAGCCAAGGTGACCCACAAAGAACACACGTAGACAACTTCCAACATTGCAGCTCTGACCCTGAGGAGTGGCAGCAGTCACACACACAACATGTCACAATCACTGAAAGCTACCACAAACTGTAAATTACATGACTTGTGTAACCAACAAGTGCCAAGGGGAATCCTGACTGTGTCCCATCTGCGTTTGCCCACATCCCCAGCCCTGACAACAAGGACAACTAGGGATGACAACCTGATGAACATTAGTTTGCCATGCACCCACATCCCGGAGAAACCAGGTCCAAGATGCTGGATGAACACAGGACAACTCAGCAAGCATCACAAACAGGAACATCTGTAGGGACACAGCCTGTGTAGGAAAGGGGAAGGGAACACACACAGACATGCTTACACAACACACAACACGGGCCCAGGCAATGTCACGGGATTACACACTGCCATGAGGGCACTCCACTCCTGTGGAAGGTCCGCTGTGCCAAACATTGTCTGTGCACGACTCAAACATGTCAGCAGAACACTCGGTCAGTGAGTCAACAATTACAACACACTGAAGGCTCTGCTCACATCAGCCTGGGTACGGGAGTGTCACTTCAGTCATCTGCATATACCCAAAACACGTGTCAAGCAAGTTGCACTGTATACACAGATGAGTCCTTCAACATTGATGTGCTAAATTGCATGTCCAGTGGAGATGGGCCCACAGTCAGGGAAATAGAAACATTGAACAGTGGTAAGCCCACCAGATGTGCATGAGTGTAAGCCACAGATGTTAATTTACAAATGCAAAACGTACATCCCTGTGTCAAATGCTGACCATTACACCCTCAGACTGCAGCAAAGGATGCTATGGATCCAGACTAGATTAGGACACATATCCCATGGACCACATGGAGTCCATCCCAGCAACACTTCATTTTCCTGATCTGAACACTATTACAACAGCAAATGCATGATGATACTCATCTACATCATGTACATCAAAAGCAAAACCACTAGTAAACAAAAAGAGGCTTTATTCAGCCAATGTGAATGAAAAATTGGAAGTCCAAAAGAAACTAAGGCCAATGGCCAGTCCATATTCACAGTCCGAACAGGGTGACATGTGGCAACTTGTCACCCATTGCTTGCCTGCACTGGTACGGACAGGGGACATCCCCCTCGGAGGGGCATACAAGGGGCAGGCCAGGCACCGCAGGGACAGGATCAGGGGATGCCAGAAGGAGGCAGTGAAGGGGTGGAGGGTGCAGGAGTGTCACCGGCAACTGCAGTGGAGGTGTCTGACACAGTGGGGGCCGGCACCACTGTAGGGCACAAGTCAGATGGTGTGGGTGCCGGCACCACTGCAGTGGGCCGGTCAGATGGAGTGGACTGGGTCCCCACTGCAGTGCCCAAGTCAGACGGGGTGGTTGTGGACTCCACTGCAGTGCATAACTCCAAGGGAGTGGAAGGGGGGGCAGATGAGGTGGGCAGGACAGAGGGGGGGACCCGGTCTCCACACCAGTGGCACAAACAGGCTGCGCGTCTGGGTTGGGGGTGGAAGAGCAAGTGGGAGCGGGGGAGGGCCTAAGCAGTTTGGGGATGCGGTATTGCTGTGTGGGGGAACCTGGGGCAGGGTGTGGCGGGGGAACCTGTGGAGTGGTGGCCAGGGGGATGGAGGAGAGAGACTGTGTGGTGGAGCTGCGTGGTGGTGGTGGTGGGGTCTTGCCCTTCCTGGTCCGGGGGGACTTCCTAATGGGGTCCTCAGTCTGCCTGTGCCTGGGGGAGGGTGTCTGGGTGTGAGGGGCACTCCCCTCTGTGTGTGGTGGTGGCCTCTTCCGCCTGTACGTTGGGTCACATGGATCTGTGGGGAAGAGGCCAAGCTCACAGAGGAAGAGCTTCTGGGAGGGGGGGTTGCAGGTGAGGCAAGGGAAGGGGTTTTGGAGGGAGAGGTATCTGAGGACTGCGGAGTGCTCGTGGATGCGTTTGTGTGTGTCTGGGCCCCATCCCCTGTGCGTGAGGTATCAGTCCCCTGACTGTGCGTGCGTGTGCGTCTGGATTTTGGCTTGTGTGTCGGTGTGCTGCTTGTGTCTGTGTTGGTGCGTGCCTGTGCCGGTGTGTGTGTGCTTGGGACAGGTAGGGTTCTGGGGATTGTGGATGGGGCAGAGGTAGGAGGGGTGAGGGACTGTTTCAGGAGGGACACTGCTGCCGTCAGTGAGGAGGCCATGGACTGATTGGTCCGCTGTAGGGCAGACATGCCAGATGAGATGCCCTCCATGAATGACACCAGTTGTGTCAACAGACCTGTGTGTGCATGGAGGACACTCAGCATTGATATCTGCCCTACATGGATCTGTTTCAGCAAGTCCACAGACTCCAACCTCAGGGCAGCAGGGGAGACAGAGGCAGGGGGTGCGGTGCCTGGCACGAAGGAGACACGCTCCCCTACACGGGAGCCTCCAAGGACATGTGGGATGGGAGCAGATGGGAGGGTGGAGATGGTGGTGGTAGCGGGGACAGACTTGCTCGATTTTGTCTGTGGTCTGCTGACACCCGCCTCCACAAGGGAGTCCTCACTGGAAGCGCTGTGTTCCTCAGCCAAGGTGGTCGTAGCTGAGGTCTCCTCAGTGTGGCTCCCCTCACCCTCCGTGCCACTGGGTCCCTCGGTCTCCTCTGCAGTGGACCCAGTCTGGCTCTGCCGCTCCTCTTGGTCCATGGAGCTGTCTCTTCCTGTGGCCGTGGATGTATCTGCAAACAATCAGGATAAACAGAGCAACATTAGTCACCTGTACTGACCACACACACCACAGTAAGTACAGCACATCACAGAGCAAGCCCTGCCATCATTTGCTAGCCATTGCAATAAGTGCTGACACTGATTTGAAGAAGCCAATTGTCTGCCTGACAGTCATTCATGCCACTCATATCCTACCTGTCCATGCACCCATCTGTCTGGTGCCTGTTGGATGCCACTAATCATATGTGCAGACATGCACCACATACACAGTTGTTGGACATCCAAGAGAACATATGGAAATGTGTCACTCCAAACACATGCCATCTCCTGCCACTGACTCAGTACATGTGTCAGGAAAAGTGATGGGCAGAGTCTCTGTCGATATGCCGGTTTTGCTTCCATCACCAGACACAATGATGTCCTCATGTCCTGATAGTCAATGCGACAATGGTGTGCATGCAGGGCATATCAAACTACTGCCGGATCACCCTTTGCAAGTTGAATGTCATGGCACAGGCCTGTCTGGCAAGTCAGTCATAACTGTCTCCTGTCACAGGGGCAGTGCATACACACAACACCAGTCTGCACTGTGTCACACTCAAGGAAGGTTTGGGAATGCAAGCCTGTAGCTGACAGGTGCACATGTGCACCCCTGGCCACCCACATCATGAGGACTAAGATGATCCCACGTCATTCAAATGAGACATTTGAGTGACTGCAAACACAAATCCATACACATGAGCACTTCACTGTCTGATGAGACTGAACCAAAGCTGTCTGCACCTCAATGTTTCATACACCATTGTGCACAGTCAAGGGATTAGAGACCTATGCATTAACCAATGTGCAGATCCTATAGTCACAACTCAGATGGCTGGCCACCCCAAACTGTTAAACACTCCAGGAGTCCAAAAAGCAAGGCCACACCACGGTGACACAGAGGCAGACACCTGAGTGCACTCTTCACAATGCCCAATATGTATGCTGACACACGGGAGTGGGAGAACAGAGTGCCTTCGATGTCCGGAGTAGGCATTACAGTCCTGGTCCATGTGCAACATGGTATTACCCTGAACACTAGGCAGGTGGCTATGCATGTGCCACACACATGATGTACATACTTCTGAGGCTCCTACCTTGGTCTCAGCTGTAGCATGGGTGTGTGGCACATACCCCAGACATGTGGTGAGTCAGAGCAGCAATTGGAACACATATTAAAGCCATACCCAGAGTACATGTCAGATCACAGGCATTGTGTGAGCAATTGTACCACCCATGCAGCCCACAACAAAGTTCCTGTAACTGATGCTGTCCCCAACTTGAACCACAGGTAACTGCAAGTACACAGTACCCAAGTGACCTAAGTCACAGACTGTAAGGGCCACACCTGTGTATCAGATGAGGAGGGGGCATGACACAAGTGAGGGACATGAGTCCAGGACAACAAGACAGTCGTACTGTGGACGTGTAACCAGGCTAAAGGAGTGCATAGAGCATGTTAGTCATAGTACCCAGAAAAGGCTAGCACTTACCCCCTCCTTGCTGCTGTCTGGCCTTCAGCTGCCCATCCAGGTCAGGGAAGACCACCGCCAGAATCTGGAACATGTGGGGGGTCATGGTCCGGTGTCCGCCCCTCCTGCGAGGAGGCGACAGTTTCAGCTGGACCCTTGCGATCCTCCGGGTCCAGCCACAAAGGTCCTGCCACCTCTTCTGGCAGTTGCGGATCCGGCGCCTGTAGACCCCCACAGATCGTACTGCCCGGGCGATGGTCAGCCAGATCTCCTGCTTCTGGTGGGCATCAACCTGTGAGGATGACAAAGTGAAAAGGCCATTACTACACATGCAACATATCCGTGCATTACACAGTTGGAGATACATGTCTCAATCACAGGGGCATATGATGTACACAGGTAGTGCAACTATGGCTATGAACAGTTGTCCAGCAGTTACTAAATGGTATCATTGCCTGGGAAGTAAAACCTTGTTGGAATGCACTGTTACTGCACTATACCTGTTCAGTGCATGTAACTACACACTTTGGGGGTGACAACTACTCAGTGAGCATGCTAGCCACTGGTGTACACACTGTAAGTACTGCTAGTCAGACAACATGCACAATTAGTAAGGCAGTGGACAGCACACTCACCTGCTCCCCTGGTTTCCCATACAGCTTGCTGTACTGTGGAAGTAGGCTGTCCAGCAGGGCCTGGTTCTCCTCAGTGCTGAAGGCTGGGGCTCTATCCACAGTACGTGACATTGCAGTAGCCAGAGGATGCAGAGACAGCAGCAGTGGTAGTGGCAGATGTCGTCCTGGAGCATGTAGTGCAGGCAAGTGAGCTCTCAGGGGAACAGCCAGCATTATATGTGTGCTGCAGAGGCAGATACTGTCCCATGTGTCCAAGGTGATAGGTCCAAGTCGTTTGCATCTTCTGAATCTGGCCAATCCATGGAATTGCACCACTTATACACGCCTACAGCATCCTTCAAAATTTCAACTTGATGACACCCATGAATTTGCAACATTGTTGTGGGTGGCCAACTGAATTCACTGCATCCGACTCGTACAAGCTTCAAATACGCGTCCGTTACCATGTCAGTCCATAGCCAATGCGTGCGCACGGATCGGTCCATTGCTGTACGACGCGTATTTCGAAACACAACACGCATCCGTCAACATCATATGCAATGGCCAATGCGTGCGCACGGATCGGTCCATTGCTGTACGACGCGTATTTCGAAACACGACACGCATCCATCAACTTCATATGCAATGGCCAATGCGTGCGCACGGATCGGTCCATTGCTGTACGACGCGTATTTCGAAACACGACACGCATCCGTCAACATCATATGCAATGGCCAATGCGTGCGCACGGATCGGTCCATTGCTGTACGACGCGTATTTCGAAACACAACACGCATCCGTCAACATCATATGCAATGGCCAATGCGTGCGCACGGATCGGTCCATTGCTGTACGACGCGTATTTCGAAACACGACACGCATCCGTCAACATCATATACAATGGCCAATGCGTGCGCACGGATCGGTCCATTGCTGTACGACGCGTATTTCGAAACACAACACGCATCCGTCAACATCATATGCAATGGCCAATGCGTGCGCACGGATCGGTCCATTGCTGTACGACGCGTATTTCGAAACACAACACGCAACCGTCAACATCATATGCAATGGCCAATGCGTGCGCACGGATCGGTCCATTGCTGTACGACGCGTCCCTGTACAAGTCACTCGCATATGTCACCATGGTTGTCACTGGTGAACGTATGCCAGCCACAATTACTTGCCAGGGACTCAGGGGCACACCTACAACACCACAGCCTGTCCACACTGTATCCTAAGGCATGTAAGGCTGCATTACCTGTGTGTGTATGGGGGTCAACATGTGGTTTGTTGGGTGGCACTTGGGGGCAGCCACTCCCAGGCTGTGCACGTGTTCATGGGGACAGAATCCTTTGTGTGTTGTGCACATGACCACTGTGATGTGCAACTGTTCAGTTCAGAGCATGTGGCTTGGTCACATTTCCAGGTTGCGTATGTTTATGTTATGTCACATACACCCTGAGTCCCATGTGGGATGGTATGTACGTCACAGGGTGACCCATTGCTACAATTGTGATGGCCCTCCACAGTCTGTGTGCATGTTGTGTTTCAGATGTCTCTGATTCCATGTGCACAATGGGAGACAGTCTCCACATCCACGTTGTTTGTGCATCGACTTTGATGTTGTGCGTGTGTGTGTCACAGACGTCCATGTCTGTCCTGCAGAGGCAACAGGGGCCACTACCTGTGGGAGTCATGGTGTTTTTGCTGGCGTGTACATGATACGCCATGTCATGCCAGTGTCCATGTGGCAATACAGGGTCCCTGGGAATCTACCTGTCAAAGAGCTGTGATGCCTGGGGCACATCTGTCCTCACTTGTCACTGTGGTGTGTGTTTGGAACGTGACAGCAGTACATGGGTACTGTGACACAGCCTAATGATTTCCCATAGCACAACCTGGAACTTGTTGTCAACACATGTTGAACTGAGATGTTAGATGATGGCCATGTAGGTGCCATATATGTCCATACAGAACGGCACACACATCAAGTACTTGTGTCTCGTAATGATGTATCATGTGATATTGAGTATGGTCAATGCCACATATGTGGGGTGACTGACAATCTTTCTTTGTTCACCTATGTACTGCAGGGCACCAGCTGTCCATAGACCATTCCCTGACCTTGCAACCATGGTTGAACGTGACTGCATCCGACGGTACCGCTTCAACAGGCCGCTGATTGAGGAATTGGCGGGGCGGTTGGCCCCACATTTGCTAGCTGGCCGGCCATACCCTACAGCGCTGACCCCCAAGGTGAAGGTGATGGCAGCCCTACACTTCTTTGCCAACGGTACCTTTCAACACACTGTGGCGTCTGCTGGTGGGATGTCACAGACCATGTTCAGCCGTGTGCTACGCGATGTTTTGGAGGCAATGTTAACATACTTGAACCAGTACATCTATTTCCCTAAACGTCAACAACTCACTGACGTCAAGAGTGACTTCTATGCCCTGGGGAGGATGCCACATGTCATCGGCTCCATTGATGGGACACATGTGGCTTTGGTACCACCACAGGCACATGAGCAGGCATACAGGAACAGGAAACATTTCCATTCTATCAATGCTCTGGTGGTATGTCTTGCAGATATGAGCATCTCACATGTGTGTGCACATTTCTCCGGTTCTGCACACGATGCCTACATAATGAGGAGTAGTCGCATCCCGAGGATGATGTCACAGATGCAGAACCAGCATGCCTGGCTTGTCGGTGTGTACCGACTTTGTACCATTGTGTGTGTTCTGCAATGTTGTATTCCACCCTCTTTTCCAACTCAGCTAATGTGCAATTGTCTGTATGTAGGTGACTCCGGATACCCCAACATGCCGTGGTTGCTGACACCCCTCAGGAACCCGGTGACACCAGCCCAGATGCGCTACAATGAGGCACATGGTCGGACCAGGAGAGTGATCGAGCGGCCATTTGGTCTCCTGAAGAGCCGCTTTCGCTGCCTGGAGGGGCCCTCCCATATGCCCCTGCAAAGTTGTGCAAGATTTTCATTGTCTGCTGCATGCTACACAACCTGGCAGTGCGGAAGGAGTTGCCTCTCATCCTGGATGACGATGACCAACATCCGCCACCTGTGGAGAATCCTGGCCTGGGCCACGATGCCAGTGATGATGATGATGATGAGGGTGATGTCCGCACACAGCTCATCAACAACTTCTTCAGCTGAATGTGAGTATACAGAGATGTTATGTCAATGATTTGAGTTTGCATGATATGTGTTGGTGGTGCTCTGTTGCTGTTTGAGTGTGGCCATGTGCTACTTGACTGGATACGTGCAGCGATGTGTCCTTACAGGTAGTCTGTACTCCCCATCAGTGTTGACATGCTAACTTGGTTTTGTGTAGGTATCTTGTGACATGTATTGGGCATGAGTATTGCAGTTCTGTCCTGTTCTTCTGTGCTTTTAACTGTGTGTCATGTCTGTCCTTCACAGGGTACTTTCAGAGTTGTTTGGTCAACTCTGATCCCCCGACACCATGATTCAACTTCCAGGGTGGAAGCAGTCGTTTCCCTACAGGTGATGTGCCACACACCCCTGGACTTTATTTCTTCAACACTTGGTGACTGTGTGGCCACTGCCACATGGGATTACCTTGCATCTGTAGTGGAAACAACATGTTGCAAATGTGTAATAAACCTGTGCTTCACTTTGGGATGTGCGTTGTCTGTGGTCACACATCTGACTGACATTTGCTTACTGCACCTGTGGGCTAGTTAACACAGACTCCTGGCAACATCAGTGTAGGCGATGAGTCAGATGGCCCTGGTGTGTATGTGTTGTGTTGCCCTAGTGGTGTGTCTCCCTCATATGTGTCACATCGCCATGACTCACATGACGGTGTTGAAATTGCTGTAGCAGTTAGCATGCACAGTGTCATTTAGCAGATCATCATCTCCATGACAAAAACCACGTTGGAATCACAACAGAGGCAAGTATGGTGTATTAGTGAGTTTATTTACATACATGTGTGAGGATAGTGCACAGGATGGTGGGTGCTGTACATTGGGATTGGAATCCAAAGTTCCCAGATGAGTTGGAAGTGATGGTAGCAGAAATGTCCTGAGTAAAGTCCACAGTCATCTGATACATTAGTCCAACTTAAACTCCCCATGTCATGTGGGAGAGTTGGGTTGCATTCGACAGGGTGAACAGTTTGCACACAAAGGAGAATTTCCAGAACAGGTGTTGGGTTCCTGGGGGATGTACATGGCCATCTGCCTCTCAGTTGTCTTCCTCGGACGACCCCTCTTCTTTCTGGGGGGACCCTCATGTGCAGGCCGCTGGGATGCAGAGGACTCTCCACCAGAGTCATCCTCCCTCCCTGTGGCAGTTGCAGGTGTTGCGGCACCAGATGTTGTGGGCAC
Source organism: Calotriton arnoldi (assembly GCA_963921515.1). Classification (NCBI taxonomy): domain Eukaryota; kingdom Metazoa; phylum Chordata; class Amphibia; order Caudata; family Salamandridae; genus Calotriton; species Calotriton arnoldi. The sequence goes on from CAWUFW010009077.1 coordinate 525,153, forward strand.
ACAGGGAGGTGTGGACATGTTGGTGCTAATCTGGCGGAGGCATGTCAATATGTCCCTCTGCACCGCTGTCAGTTCTTCCAATGTGTCCCACTTGGACTCCATGCGAGACGTGTGTCTCCACACGGGACATGTGGGAGTCCAAGCGGGCATGATGGGCAGCCTGCTGCTGTTGAATGTCCTTGAGGATCCCCACTACCTTGCTGACCTCTCCGGTGCTATTCTGGAACGCTTCTGCAATGCGTACCAGTTGTGGGTCATCATGCAGTCCAGACCCCTCTGCAAACAGCGACCTCTGCCTACCACCCCTCCCACCACCCCTGGCCACACGAGCGGGACCTGCGGTAGCACGCACAGGTGACCCTAGGCCCCCTTGGGGGTTGGTACTGGGGTTGTTGTCCGTTGCTTCCCGGGGGGCCGGGGTCCCTGTGCTGTTGTCATTCAGTGTCCTTGGTCTGTCCATGTCGGCGGGGGTGGTCTGTGTGTTGGCAGATGTTGGAGGAGTGGGTGCAGGGGGTGCAGATGGTGGTCCTACTGGTGCTGCATGATGACTCACACCGGAGGGGCCAGGTAGGTCTTTGCCATCCGAGGAGGGCAGAGGCTGTTCCACACCAGAGAGCTCAGGGGCCACCGGAGCCTGGGACAGGGACTCCTCATCATCTGCTGCTGTGTCCCCATCATCACCTGTGTTTGGAAGAGACACACAATGTATGTTATGTTTCTACAGGCATCAATGGTTCAAACACATGACAGTTGTGACTGTACATCTGGATGTGTGCCTGTACATTGCATTGTCCTAAGTTGTCACAGCCAGAGGTTGATATTGGTGTAGCACATTGTCCTGCCAACCTGAAGCATTTCAATGTGAATGTTGAGGTGTGTGCATGACCAGCTCATGTATTGATTGGCTGTACATGGCCATTGCTACTCAACGGCCATCACGTGCCTGACACAGGTGTGTCATCCTTGTCCACATTTGTCCTTTAACAGGGACATACGTGCAATTCCACTTAGGATATCTTTCAAGATTGGGCCATGCGTGGTGGCAGTTTTTGCCAGTCTTTGTGCATCACATTGGTGTGTCTGGACAACATGGTCACAGTCCGGTATGCCTGGGATCTCTTGGGAGTATCTGTGTTGTTGTCTGGGTTCCTAGTTCACGTCTCATTTCATACAAGTGATGTTGTTAACGTAGCTAATGATGTTGTTACTGAGTTTTGTACGTGCAAACGTGATTAATCTTGTCAATGTCCTCCATGGTGATAAGGATTGGGCACAGCAGCTCTCTGGCTTTTCCATTCTCAAGCCAGTGATGGCCAGTGGTGTGTGTTGCAGTTCTGCTGCTGTGAGTAGCATGTCTCCTCAAATGCAGTCCAGGTTGGTGCTTGTGTCTACAGTGTCTATGACAGTGAGTGGTGTGTTGTGTGAAGGATGCATATGTTGCCGAACGATGTGGGAGTGGAATGCAGCTCACAACCGCAACTTGTGTGACTGACACCATGGTACAGTGTCCGGTATATTGGTGTGTCCATTGCATTCACTGTCAGGTGTCCCCTGTCAATGATGTCTCTGTGACTTCCTGTGTGTTTTGTGCTATGTAGTATGTCTGATTCTCCACAGTTGTCATCTGCAAGACACACCTTCACAGCCAGGCCAGGGGGCACCCATGGACACTGCAGCCCCTGACAGTGTGTGTAAACATAGAGTTGCAATGGCTGTGAGTGTGTATGTGTTTGGGTTGGCCAGTGCATGGGTATGAATTGCAGGCACATCATTTCTCATGCCCATGTGTCAGCCATCTTGCCAGGGCTTTTACTTTGGAAGTGACTGGTCCCACGTGTGCGATGTGTTTTTGCAGAGTAGGTGTGTGTATGGCCAGCATTGGTGGTATTTGGTTGACATCCGGACCTCCTTCTCCCCCAGCCCAGTTATCCCACCATGAAGCATGCCACCCTTTCAGTGGGTGCAGGTTAACTCTCAGGATGTCAGTCAGTGGTGTCCTGCTGTTGGTTGGTGCAAGTTCCCAGCAGGGCCTTGTGCTCCCCACAACAGAGCACCATTGTCAGACATCTTTGAAGTGGCTTTTCACTCCCTGTGAGGTGTGCATGCTTCAGTGTGAGCTTGCCGGGCCATGTGGGTGGGGGATGTTGAGCTGTGACTACCACTCCCATCATGCTATTGCCTACACCCCCTTCCCAGCATGCCCATACTTCCTTCCTTTTGAGTCGACTTCACTGTGTGTGAGTGTGACAGCAATGGCAAGATGGCTGACTGTGTGGTCCTGTTGTTTGTTGGTGCACAGTTCCCAGCAGGGCCTTGTGCTCCCCACAGCTGAGGCCAGTGTCAGACATCTTGGAAGTGGCTTTTCACTCACTCTCTTGTAGAGCACAGTCCCAGGTGTGTTGTTTGGAGTTAGTGGAAGTGGTGTGTGTGTAAGGGCCTGCTGGTAGCTGTAGTCAGAGCTGGCACTCCTCCTCCCCCCAGGCCAGACATCCCACCATGAAACGTGCTTCCATTGCAGGGAGTGCAGGTTGGTTGTCAGGATGTCAGTCAGTGGTGTCCTGCTGTTGGTTGGTGCACAGTTCCCAGCAGGGCCTTGTGCTCCACACAACAGAGCACCATTGTCAGACATCTTTGAGGTGGCTTTTCACTCCCTGTGAGGTGTGCATGCTTCAGTGTGAGCTTGCCGGGCCATGTGGTTGGGGGATATTGAGCTGTGACTACCACTCCCATCATGCTATTGCCTACACCCCCCTTCCCAGCATGCCCATACTTCCTTCCTTTTGAGTCGACTTCACTGTGTGTGAGTGTGACAGCAATGGCAAGATGGCTGACAGTGTGGTCCTGTTGTTTGTTGGTGCACAGTTCCCAGCAGGGCCTTGTGCTCCCCACAGCTGAGGCCAGTGTCAGACATCTTGGAAGTGGCTTTTCACTCACTCTCTTGTAGAGCACAGTCCCAGGTGTGTTGTTTGGAGTTAGTGGAAGTGGTGTGTGTGTAAGGGCCTGCTGGTAGCTGTAGTCGGAGCTGGCACTCCTCCTCCCCCCAGGCCAGACATCCCACCATGAAACGTGCTTCCATTGCAGAGAGTGCAAGTTGGTTGTCAGGATGTCAGTCAGTGGTGTCCTGCTATTGGTTGGTGCACAGTTCCCAGCAGGGCCTTGTGCTCCCCACAACAGAGCACCATTGTCAGACATCTTTGAAGTGGCTTTTCACTCCCTGTGAGGTGTGCATGCTTCAGTGTGAGCTTGCCGGGCCATGTGGGTGGGGGATGTTGAGCTGTGACTACCACTCCCATCATGCTATTGCCTACACCCCCCTTCCCAGCATGCCCATACTTCCTTCCTTTTGAGTCGACTTCACTGTGTATGAGTGTGACAGAAATGGCAAGATGGCTGACAGTGTGGTCCTGTTGTTTGTTGGTGCACAGTTCCCAGCAGGGCCTTGTGCTCCCCACAGCTGAGGCCAGTGTCAGACATCTTGGAAGTGGCTGTGTGTATAAGGGCCTGCTGGTAGCTGTAGTCGGAGCTGGCACTCCTCCTCCCCCCAGGCCAGACATCCCGCCATGAAACATGCTTCCACAGCAGGGAGTGCAAGTTGGTTGTCAGGATGTCAGTCAGTGGTGTCCTGCTGTTGGTTGGTGCACAGTTCCCAGCACCCCCCTTCCCAGCATGCCCATACTTCCTTCCTTTTGACTCTGCTTCCCTGTGGGGTAGTGTGCCTGTGCTGACAGGATGGCTGACAGTGTTGTCCTGGCGTTTGTTTGGCTACAAGTCCCAAAAGTGTCCCTGTGCTTCACACGGCATAACCCAGTGTGGTTGTTCTTTGTGGAATATTTAATTAGAGTGTGAGGCAATGCATTCTCCCAGGTGAGTTGTGTGGAGTTTGTGTTAAGGGGGTGTGTGAGAAAAGCTGCTGGTAACTATGTCAGAGCTGTCAGTCCTCCTTCCAACCCAGCCAGATATCCCACCATGGAACATGCTTCCATTGCAGGGAGTGCAAGTTGGCTTTCAGGATGTCAGGCAGTGGTGTCCTGCTGTTGTTTTGAGCACAACACCCAGCAGGGGCTTGTTCTCCCCACAGCAGTACCCAGTGTCAGCCATCTTGTCAGTTCTTTTCCACTCCCTGTGATGTGAGCATGGTTCAGAGTGGTGTTGATGGGCCAATTGTGAGGGTGACCAATATCTGTGACTACAACTCCCATTATGCTATTGGCTACACTCACTTCACCAGCATACACACAATTCCTTCCTTTCAGTCAGCTTCCCTGTGAGGTGGTGTTCTAGTGGTGGCAAAATGTCTGACAGTGTTTGTTGGTTAGATTTGTGCCACTGCCTTGCTCTATTTGTTGTTAGGTTTGTACATGTCATGACACAGTTACATATCACTATGAGATGGCAGGTATTGTGTTTGTCTGACTAGCATACACATCTTGGGATGATTATCTTTTGGTTACTGTGGCTTTGCTAACGGTGCATGGTTTCACTATCCCCTTGACAGTGATGTGTGTGTATTGTCACACAATATTGGGTATATTGGTTGTGTACTCACCAGGCTCTGGGATGTTTGATAGTCCATGTACGCTCTCTGGTGGTAGGATGGCCCGCACCTTCTCCTCCCAGGACCTGAGGTATACTGGTTTGGCAGGAGGGCCACTGCCGGTGCGATGACTCAAGGCGTAATCCTTCTTGAGTAGGTCCTTGACCCTCCTGCGCACATCATACCCCCTGTTCTGGATGTCTTCCTTTGTGCGCAAACATGGTGATTGTGCGTTCACCCTGTCGACGATCCTCTCCCACATCTTGGTTTTCTGCGACCTGGGGGTCTGTTGGACCAATGTACCAAACAACTGTGGCTCTACCCTGAGGATTTCATCTACCAGGACTTCCAATTCACTGTCTAGGAACTTTGGATTCTTCTTTGGGGGCATGGTGATGGGTGGTGGTGGGGATTGATGTGTGTGTGAGTGTGCAAGTGAGGGTGGGTGAGTGTCAGTTTTGCTGGGTGTATGTGAGAGTGCTATTAGGGAGGTGCTAATGGTGTGTGGCTTGTGTGATGGATGAGTTGTGAGTGTGTCTGTGGTTGCTGTATGATGGTGTTCTGTGCTGGCAGGTCTGTTGAATTTGCAAAGGATCATGGTAGGGATTTGTGGCCTTTATATGGGTGGAGTTGTGGGTGTGTCTTTGTTCCATGATTTTTTTAACCAGTATTTATTGACTTTGTCATTGCTTGTTTGGTCCTTTTTTTGGGTATTTTTTCCTTTGTATTTTTTGGGCATGTAGGAGACGTTATTCTGACCGAGACGGACGCTGCAGTTGGCTTGTGCGAGCTTCTCCGAGTCTTTCACGCTGTCTTTCTGCTGGGTTTCATGTGCGGCGTACGCGTCAGTCGCGGAGTATTCTGTTGCTTCGGCTCCCTGTTTTCTATGCGTGTCGGTCGTACGGATTGAGCTCCGTGCGAGTCGGTCTGGTTTTACACGCATTGCATCGTACTGCGCGGGTCGGAGTTCGCGGGTATGTTTCTGTCGGGTTCATTCCTGGTGCGTGTCGGTCGGTTTGATTCGCGTACATTTTCCGGCCGAATAGCTGGTTTCCGTGCGGTTCGGTCGTTCGGCTTGTGTTCCGTACGAGTCGGTCGTAATTCACATGCATTGCATCGTACTACGCGGATCGGGCAGCGCCGGTACGTGTCGGTCGGACTACATACCCGTACTGAGTCGGTCGGTACGTTTTCCAGCCTGAATCGGAATCGACCCCAAAGTCTTGAGTTTGGAAGGCAGGGCAGGTCCTTCAGGTTCTTGAGGCTGCTGGCTGCAGGACACACCGGGTTTTCGCTGGAGCAGGTTCAAAGTGGGGACAGGCCAGTAGGGCTGGTGCCAAGTCAGTGGGCGTCCCCTTCTTAGTTTCAGCACGGCTTCTTCGGTCTTTCTTCTTCTCTTCTTCTGGTCGGTTCTTGTCTGAGGAGGCAAGGTTCGGGGTTTCCCCTAAATACTAGATTTAGAGGCGTTACAGGTAAGTAAAGGTCAGGATCAATGGGTCTCTTCCTTGGGGTGGGTACACCCCCTATTATGCCACCCTCCAGTGGGAGGGGGCATAGGCCTCTCTCTGGTTGTCTGGGTCCCCCCATCTGCAAGGTGGCAGGGACTGAGAGTTGTGCTTCACCTAGCCTCCTCCACCTGAGGGGTGTGGTTGGCAAAGGTGGACACACCTCCCTTCCTCACTTGGCTTTCCTGCCGATTCTCCCACCCAAAGTGGGGGTCAGAACTGGTGGGGGCCAGTTGCTGGAAGCAGCAAATGTCTGGGTAGCTCACAAAGGCGGCAAGCCTTTAAAGCTTCCCCTTCGTGGACCCTGCCTATCCTGGGGGAGGAAGCTTGGCACCTCATCCCAGGATGTGCATAGTATCAGACCCCCCAGAGCAGCAGGCTTTTGACCCAGGGGTCCAGAAACATGTCTAGTGGTGGCAGCTGGCGAGCAGCCACTCAGCCAGGTTACTAGTGTTAGGTTGTTTTCAGGGGGCATCTCTAAGATGCCCTCTGAGTGCATTTATTCATTAAATCCCACACTGGCATCAGTGTGGGTTTAATGTGCTGAGAAGTTTGGTACCAAACTTCCCAGTTTTCTGTAAAGCCATTATGGTGCTGTGGAGTTCGTAATGACAAACTCCCAGCACCATACACTCTTAATTGCATTACTGCACTTACAATGTCTAAGATTTGGCTTAGACACTGAAGGGGCACAGGGCTCATGCACCTGTACCCTCACCACTGGTATAGTGCACCCAGCTAGAGAGGTGGCTGATCTATGTCAGGGCAGTGGGTTGTAGGCATGGCACACAGGGATGTGTGCAAACACAAGGAGATGATCGACGGAGCGCTGAAACTTTTCAGACACTAACCCCCCGTCACAGATCTGGGTTGAATCAATCATCGTTCTTTAGCTCACTTTGCAACCCCAGTTCAGACCTAACTATATGCAAATCAGTCTTGACCCTGTGCCTCATGGGAACAGTCCAGCCCGAACTGCCAAGCCAGGTCTTCTTTGGACTGCAAACAAGCATCCTGGGACCGGTTTCGGGGTAACGCCCCTCAACAGCCAGGCTAGCTTGAATCCAGTGGCAAAGTGAGCAAGGGACTCACGTCTGGGCATACCCTTCCAACTTAGGACAACAAAAGCAAAAGGAACAATTGATGGACGGAATGCTGAACAATGCAAACATTCACCCCAGTCACAAAGATCTGTGCTTAATCCATCGTTCTTTTGCTCACCACACCACCCCAGTTTGGACCCAGCCATATGCAAATCAGTCTTGACCCTGTTTCTCATGGATGTGTGCCATGTCGATTCTTCACTTTGTTCTACACCAAAACACGAAGCCTGCAAGGGCAGTGTGCGTGTGTGTGTGTAAGGGCACAGGGCCTCTAAGGGTGGCACAATAAGTGCTGCAGGGCTTGGAGGCCTTCCCTGGCCACAGTGTCCTTGGTACCTATGATACCATTTACAAGGGACTGACCTGTGACCAAAGAGTGCCAATTGGGTTTTGTGTGAATGCAGTTTTAGGGAAAGAACATAGGCCCTGAGTACCTGTTTGGCAGGAACCCAGGGCACACTCAGTCAAAGTACATCAGTAGTTTGGCAAAACGTCGTGGCAACCATGCAAAAAGAGGGCACTTTCTTACAATCCACACATAGCAAAAAGCATACAGCCATTACAACAAAATCACATTCACACTCAACTAAAATAGTCCAGACCTATTACCGTTGCTGGCACTTGTTGAAAGAGAATTTACTTGGTGCTTGTTAGTCCCAAGCAAATTTTTCTTTCTGCAGCAAAAATCACTCAAATTTAGCATTATGCAAATTTTGTGAATTTGTATGGGTGCAATATTTGTGGTGCTTTTCACCCAGATGGGACTAGTTTGAGCAGAAAACATCTTGTGGGAACAGTAAAATTGCAACCAAGACTTTTTTCTCCTTGAACTAGTCCCCTGCGGTATCTTGTGTGTCTTTTGAATGTGAGGTATACTCTTGAGTTTGATTTTCATGCAAGATACCGGCAAGTACATTTTGCTTAACTTCCAATCATTGTGTGTAATTTTTATGAAATTTATAGGAATAGCATTTTGCAAATTCATTCCCACAATTAGTGCCTGCATGTGTGATGTTTTTTGTTGTTGCTTGGGTTGTACATTCTTGACATTGCAGGTATTCTGAGGTATTTGGAATAGGAGCACTAGTGAAGTGCTGATAGTGTAAGGCCAAGCAGTGGAGTGCTAGAGAGGTGCAGGAAGTGTGATACATAGTATGTACCAGCAATAGAAAGGTATGGGCATTGTTTGTGATGACCAAAGGAAAGGGTTGTCTGCTGCCATAGGTATGGTTATTGAGTTGATGTCAGTATCAGGGCCAGAAACTGAGACTGCTAGAGACATGCATGGGGTGTAGGGGCCCAGATCAATGGCTGTTTGCCCATGAGTGGTAGAGCTATGAAGATTCATCAATGAGGTACAGGGTTAGGAGCTGTCTGCACCTTGGTTTTAGGGTTAGGCACAGGCAGCAGGTTGCTAGCAGTAATGCTGTCTGATAACTAATAGTCTCATTGATTCATTGTAAACCTACTTGTAAAGGAAAGGTCATGCTTTTGATGATATTTAGAGGGGTACTGATGAGCAGAAGCTGCTTGACGGTCTGTGACATGACTGTGGCTGAATAATGAAGAGTATCATCCGTTACATTTTTGAGATTCCGGCCATCTAGTCATACATACAGAAAATATCATGTGCAAAATAGTCAATGAAACTGAATGTCAAGAGAATCCCCCTCCCTCACCCTGTTAAATTTTTAGACATCGGGCCACCCTCTCTCTCCATCAGAATACGTTCACTGCCACTCCACAAACCCCCAAATTCTGTTCCGCAGAACATAATTTTTGCTCGTGCACCCCCTAGTTCCTTTTTCCAAGTTTGGCAACCCAACCCTATTATTCATAGGGTGTCCCTCATCCTTCAGTGTGAGCTAGTGCAACTCACTCCTGTAACTTGTCAATGTCTCAAATGGTATTGTCTACAGTTGATAATTTATTATTGTTTCATACTGCTATAATTGCAATGCTATATTTGGTATCATCTACCGTTGATAATTTGCTAATGTCATTACCTGCAACAATTGCAATTTTCTACAGTTGATAAAAACCCAATAAAAATTGTTTAACAACCAAGATGGGTAGGATTTTGAAAAACAAAGAAGGTTGAGAGGTATTTAAATGTTGTGGCAGTGCTGTCACAGATGTATTTGCATTAAACGTACAAACAGGAATATGAAGCTTCTGCTTATGTTGTTAGTTTTCAGACAATAATATTGTGAGTCACAATAAAGATTCTGCAACATGGGCCACAAGTCCATCTTCTGTTAGATCACAACGGCAAATAGAAGCGTTAACGACAGACTAAAGAGGCTTTGATTCTGCATGCAGATTCTCATCTGACGTATTTCACAACTTTTGGACAGGGCAGGCTCATTTAAGTGACTCTTGTAAGATAACCTAAGTTATACCATCTTGAGGGTGTGGCATTGGACTTAAGGAGTTCAGTTTTCTTTAACTGTACTTTATGCACCCAAAGCAAAGCCAGCTTTTAATTTTTGGTAAATGATCTCATTTTACCCAGAACGTCAGTCCAGACTGGACATCATCTGACATCTGTTAAGAGACACACTCCCACTGGTATTCCAATGAGTTAAAAGCCAGCAAGAGGTGTCCAAGAGAACATGAGAAAAATTGGAAACAATGCAGCACACTGGACGCCCTCTCAATTAAAACAAAGTAAAGCACATAAAGACCTAATAAACAGAACTAAATCCACTGCTTCAAAAATTGTATCAACGAGCCAATCAAACAACCAAAATCCCTCTTTTAAACTACAGAACTCTGCACAAACCCTGTTAAGCAACACAGAACACCCAACACAATACACAAAGTTGAAAACATTGCTAATTCCTTTACAGGAAAAATGCTACAGGAAGCTAAAATTCTCTCAATCTACAACAATCTCTCCAAATCTGAACTGTTCAATTAATACTCAATAAAACATTGGTTGTCTTTTCTTCTCCCAGATCTTGACTCACTAACCAAGATCAACTCCTCCACAAACTCCTTTACATAGTCAGAAGATGATTTGCCAGCCTTTTAAATCAAAACAAGTCATGCGGACATTAACCTATTTTTCTCCTCAAGGTAATCAACCCCTCTTTTAAAGAAGGCATCTTTGGAGAATCAATCAAAACCAGCCAAATGTCACCTCGTCTTACAAAGGAAATCCTTCAGCTTAACAATGTTGAACATTTTAAAAACATAAGCAAACCACAATTCTTAGGATAAATGATCGAAAAGCGGATGAAAACCAACTGATGAACTGCATATCAAACAAAAAGCTTGAGAACAAGTTACAATCTGGCTTTACCCCTCTACAAACACTAGATGATGTCCTAAAAGCACGAGATGATGAAAATGCATGCCTACTTGTTCTATTCGACATATCTGCTCTCGTGATACCATCAACCATGGTTCACTCCTAAACATCTTATCATACTGAATAGTCATAAAAGATCACATTCTATACTGTTTGCAACCTTTCCCATCAATCAGAACACAATTTGTCACTATAAACTCATCCAAATTCTTTCTATAAAGTTAAATGTGGAGTACCTCATGGCTCCATCATTTCACCAGATTTCTTCAATCTCTGCATGAATCTGCTTAGCACAATGGACCATTATAATAAAATATACTTATATCAATATACTGACAACATTCAGCTATACCTCAAAGTTTCCATTCCCCAAGACATCAGATCTCTCAATTTATTTCTCGAAAAGCTAAGTAAGTGGATGCTGGCCTTCTTTTTAAAACTAAAACCAAACAAAACTGGGTTATTGCAATTCTTTACAAACAACTTTCCTCTACCTGCCCAAAAATGGCTTGACCCGTTTGCCATTTGGCATCACATCCTCTCTATTACCGTCAGTGAAGTTTCTTAGTTTCATCATCAACTGAAACCTCAACCTATCCAAACACAATTTAACCAAATCAGCATCATACTAGCTCCACCATCTAAGGAAAACACTTGTTCTTGTGTTTTTCAGGACTGCAGTTCAATCTCCTGTCTTTTCACATATCGATGGAGATAATGCACTCCATGCTGGTCTACCAAAATCATCCACTGCACCGCTCAGAGCGCCTCTACATGTGGCAGTGTGGCTTGTCTCTAATGCAAAAAAAATAAGATCCCATCATCCAGACCTTAATCAACTATACTGGGTGCTGCAAAAGGCCCGCATCAATTTTAAAATCACCTGCATTGCCCACAACGTCTTCCATGCGGTCCTCCATCTTTCTTCATAGACAAATTCCACACATAAGATCCACAAGAGGAAAAAACAACCTCTTTCTTTAAATTCTGAGAAAAAAAAATGCATAACTGTTAACCTAGCCTTCTCCTGCCTGACTGCTGGAATTTGGAACTCCACCCTGATGCCCTCTGAATGAACCAAAACCTCCTACAATTCAGGAAAGACCTTAAGAATCATCTCTTTAAAAACATTTCCCATTCTAATCACCGGTCTCTTAGAATCAACCATCTACATATATTCTATTCTAATCCTATGTTCCCTTTCCTCTCAGCATCCATTATTAACTATTATTTAATTTCTGTATCTCCAATTTGTCCTATGTAAAGCACTCTGTTGCTCTTGTGGCCAGGTTGTCCCTATAAAAAATATCTAAAATAAAAATTAGAAAGTAAAATATTATGGAAATACATTACCACTCCGATCTCGTAAAATATTTTCACTTCTACAAAACAGATTAATTTTATGTCTGAGTATCACTGGAACATTTATATCAAGTACTGCAATTCCCTATTGCCAAAAATGCCCTCTTGTACACCTTATTCTGGGGTTGGCCACTAGACACCAAATATCAGGGGCAACTGACCATGAACTGTCAGGGTTACCCACCATATCGCGTGAATTCCAATTAGATGTCAGCGAAAATCACCACGTTCCAGGAACGACCACCTTCTGTCAAATTCCATGGCTGTGAACCATCGGTTTGTTTTACTTATTTGGTGTCATTTCTTGCTTGTGTGTTCAATTACCTAGGGAAATATAGAAATAAATTGCAACTTCGACTACAAAGTCATAGTTTTATAGTTCAAATTTCTTTCGAAAGTGTGTCCTTTTTATTGCCTTGTTTTCTATTGACTGGCTGTGTTAATTACAACTTGAGTATGACTTGAATTGGACCGAAATTTATGATTTTCTCTCTCGATGGGTTTCTCTGTCAATGAGTAGGGACTCTGGGAAAACATATTTGGACCAAATCAGAAGGAAAACTTGTAAATCTATTGCCTTACATGTAATCCTAAACACTGGTGAAGGTTTCCAGGTTGCAGGAATTCACATGCATTTCCAGTTACACATTTTCAGCAGTACTATTGTATGTGACATTTTCCCTGTTGCTACTTCCCTTATGTAGAATTGTATTCACAGTACCTCTCTGTATTGTGGAAACCCGGTGTGCAAATGCACATTTTATTGTTTTACTTTTTTCTCCACAGTTCAGATATTCCCACAAGGAAATAGCCCTCCCGTACACTCCATGAAGTTTTTGGCTGTTACATTTACCTTCCCACCCCGGAAGGGGATTTACTCCAGCCATTTCATGGAGCAAATCTCTGATGTTTTCCAGGGTGGTAAAAGGGTGTAGAGAAGTTTTTGAATGCCCACAAACTCACAGGTTTGTAGCCACTCAAAACCTGTGAAACGAAACCTTGCCTTAATGCCATCCTCTTTACTCGCTGCTTGGTGTTCACTACTGCCTATTTGTACACAGTTGTGGTGTATATTTATGCCTGCTAGTTATTGCTTTGTAAATACCTGGCAGACGTAAATGGAGCCAGATTTGGGTATCAATGTTTGTTCACAACTGAAAATAATTTTGTGAATCAGGACCCTTGTACCTAGGTGGAGGCCCATAACAATAATCTATATGAAAGTATGTAAGAATGCACTACTCTTCCTTTAGGATGGTGCGAAACGTTGCCCGCCGTGGAGTACAGCATAGGGCCAACCCCCTCACAAATGACAACAAACTCTTCCCTTATAGCTCACACTTCAACCATATCTACTTTCAACAGCCTGTGCAAGCAATTTTCAGCACAACTAGGCTATAGAAATAACGCCAGTGTGTTATTTAAATGCTAAGTAATAATAAATATATTAATAACACCCATAAGAGCTCCGAAAGCTTAATTTATGTCATCTAAGCACACAATGATAAGACTGGAGGAAGAATCATGAGTAACAAAAACATTTCAAAGATGGAATAACATGTAAATCAGTGATGCTCCAACCCTGAAACTCATAATTCGTCTCCTCTAATTAGAGTCACAGGACGTGCTGTGTTTTTGAAGGCTGAGCGTATGACCTGGTGGCAGTCTGCCAAAGGGCCGCCACGTCACAGTGGTGGTCAACCCGCCCTCCTTAAGGAAGCGGCCGCCACTCATTTTTCCTGCCTTTTTTTGCATGCATGGCAGGCAAGGCATGTGGGAAAATAGACAATGGTCACATATGCAGAGAGAAAACTAATTTATTTTTTGCAATGAGAAAAAAACTAGTTTTGGGTGTTTCGTTTCTTAATACAAAAACAGTTTGCAGAGCAGTTGCTTTAAACATGGTGCCCATTCGGCAAACCTTTGTGGTGGGAATCCTTCACAGCACAGAGATCCTTGCCAGGTGGGCAGGAATCTCTCTAAAGGGTGGATGGTCCTCCACCAGGGCGGTGGAGACAATAGACTATGCCAAAACTTAAATGATCCTGTGTCCCATTCTCTTGAAATCCCATTCTCAAACTCCGGACCATTATTTTTCAGGCACCATCACCTTCAGGCCCAAACTAAAAAATAAAGGAATACCACCCAAAGGACTCAGTTAACAGCATGATCAGAAAGCATACTCTAAAGATTTCAGTGGCATTCTAGGTTTGGCTGCAGGCAAATGAATTTGTGTGGAGGGCATCATGTCATTATTTTAAAAATGCATTAAAAAGAAGTACAGAGAGAGAGTAGGCTTTGGTTTAGTCCACATCCGCCATTGGCTCTCCTGTGTTTTTCATGCTTTGTTTCTGTTTGGATTTGCTGGTCATCAAGCTCATATCATTTTTGCGGTGCTTCATTTATGTCTCCATTATTGTTTGGTGGTGGGTCATCAAGTAGTCTTTTTGTTAGACTGCAGATGAGACATGAGAGCCAGAGTGCAATCTTTGCTGATTTGACTTTGTTGACATGTTGACATTTTAATTGCTTATTTTAGCTTTCTCATTTGTTGTGTTTGCCTTACCTTGCCATAAAGACACAGTGCTATTCACTACTCATGCTTGCATGTTCATTTGTTTTACTTTGCTGTCATGATAACACATGATTGAATTTAGGGATTTCTTTGAAAATACTAGCTCTATGTCAGAATTATCCACTGTGCTACAGTTACCTCTGTATTCATTTTAACTTCCATTAAAAAACAACAGGAGGGAACCCCTACTGTGCTTAGCCTATCTCTCCAAGGTACAGTATGGTGTTAAGATGACTCTCCCCCACTGTGATTGCAAGTGGCATGCTTCATCATAGAGTCCTCGTCCAGATACCTAGTGTATCTGGACAGGGTCAACCTTGGTAGCCAAGGGAGCTCTTTAGTTTTTGGGTGGGATCCTAGATGTAAAATAGTCTAGGGTGTCCAGAGGGTTATTTGTAATGTTAGTTTCACCACTTACAAAGCCAGCTCCATAGTCTGACTCCTTTTCATAACACTCTTCTTTCAGAGTACAGGTCAACTCTGCTCCTCTTGGGTAATCAGCAAATGCTCCCTGCTCTCAGCTATCATTTTATTGTAGCCCATCATGTTACATCCTCATGGGATTGTCCTCCTAGGTTACCTGAAGGCAACACAAACACAGTCTCCCAAGTATCTCTTAATCATTCACCTAAGAAAAAGCCATACCTGTTGGATTATTTTGTTTTCTGATGGTGGTGGCTTCTCCCACAGTTTCCTGTGCTAAATAAATGCTACTTTGAAACTCTTTCATTTTAATGCATGCTTCCTTTCATTGATTTATGTGAATAGCTTCTAAATTGCACCTTTATTTCTGGCGACTTCCAGTCTGGTGTTATCCATGGCGACTACTTGTCCTGCTTGACTGATTGCTTGATTGGAACTATAAAATTCAACTCAGAAAATAAGTATGCTGAAATATTTTACAAATTAATGTTTTTTCATTGTAGGTAGCTGCCACTGTGACGTTTATTCTAAAGGCTTCCATTAAAGTAATGAGGTCAGCATTAGTAATGCTGAAACAAAGCCTATAATTAGCTTTGCTATCAAAAAAAGGCCCCGAAGCTTGGAGACAATTTGACAGGACACTACCTGAACGCAGGTACTATTTGACATTTTCTATGTACAATTATGAGACAGCTAAGTGTTTCCTAGAAGTATCTGATGATGAGACATACGTGGACATGATGCCTTGTAAAACACCGTAATGTCACAAATTATAATGCAGAGGCAGATAGGTAGTCACAAACAATAATTTTACATTGTGAGTCAGTTTAGATTCCAGAAAGTCTAACTCTTACACACAACAAAGCCATTTCTATTAATGCAGACTGTACAAAATTTAACAAATTGCATTTTGAGATATAAAATATTCATAAAACATTGGACTTTTGTTTTTTTGTTCTGCAGGCCCCTAACGTGCTCTGCTTTTGCAAAACAAGTCATGTAAACTCAAAATATGCCATTTCATGCATACTGTGGGAATAATCATTAGGACTTGCCTACAAAAAGCTTTGGCTGTCTGGCAAGAGCTGTTGTCATCCCACAACAACCAACTTATATATACTTATACAGAGAGGAGCTTTTGCGCAGCCCATTTCAGCTGTTAGCTACCTGGTTCAGCTTGTTTTTGCCATTGACACAAGGGCCTATCCATCAGTATTGGTATCAGCCTACAGGTTTTCACAGGTGTACACTTTCAAAAGTAGTGCCAACCCTCACTCTCAAACGCATACAAAGTTTGGGTGCCCTGAATTAGTCTCATGATGTCTGGTTACCCTGACCACCTCACCCACCCCTAACCCACCCTTCCACTGTCTCCCTTATGCTCTGGTGCTCACCATCTATTCATGTCCTGTACCTCTAATTATTATTATTATTTTTTTTTAGATATCAGTAGCTGCAAACAGTGTTGGCTGCCACCAATCAAAACCGGTAGGGTGAAGGGGGGAAGAGGAGGGGTTAGGAAATAAAAAAAATAATAATTGAAATCACTTACTTGCCACTGCGCTTCGCTCCCACTGCCGTCCGCCTCATTGCTCCAGCTCCTCCTCTGGAAGTGGATTGGCCTGGAGGCACAGACTTCCCACCCAATGCAAACGCTGCTCTAATAGCATGAGAGCAGCATCTGGCCTGGTTTGCCACTCAGACGGTACCTGGGAGTGTTACCCCGAAACCGGTCCCAGGATGTTTGTTTTTGGCCCAGGGAAGACCTGGCTTGGCAGTTCGGGCTGGACTGTTCCCATGAGGAACAGGGTCAAGACTGATTTGCATATGGCTGGGTCTGAACTGGGGTGGCAAAGTGAACTAAAGAATGATGATGGATTCAACCCAGATCTCATAGTGACTGGGGGTGAGTGTCTGAAAAGTTTCAGAGCTCCGTTCATCATCTCCTTGTGTTTGCTTTGCTCGTACCTGGTATCCTGTTAGGTTTCTCCAACCGGGCTGTGGAACAAAGCTGGGTTGGAGAAACATAAGTGCAAATGTCTGTTTGACCGGCCTAAGACGGCCGGCCAAACTGACATGTGCACTTATAAGTGCACAGTACTCCTCCCTGCCATGGCCTGGCCCCGCCCCCCGTCGCATAACAATGTTTTATTATCGTCTCATTTATCATCTGCTGGCAGTGGGGCGACGCTCCTCCGCCATTATGGAGGAGCAGTCCCTGAGTGCAAAGGACTACCAGACAGCTTGATTCTCATTTATGCGCTCCTGCTAACTTTTTTCTTTGTTCTTTACTGCTCTGAAATGCCTCTTGGTCCTGTTCGGGCAGTAAAGTTAATAAAAAATGTCCACAGGTGCGTCCCAAGACATGTCTGCTCACCTATGCCATCATTCTTGTACGTTTTCTTTTTTAGCAATACAAAATGGCTGCCATATCTTCACATGCATGCACAGGGATTTCAATGCATGTGCACGTGTGCGTTTGGATGCATGTGCAGGCACGCATTGTGACATGTGAGCGCCACTGCAAACAAGCATTGGCAAAGCCAAGATGACCTTTCAGCCTTGCCAAGGCTTGTTTTTCTTAAGCCCCACTCTTAGCTGAAAATCTAACGTTTACCTTCCAACATGGAAACTGGGTGTGACAATTATCACCAGGCACGTGCTGCCTTTATCATCCACGACTGCGTTAAATAATATTTTCTACTGGCCAGATATAATTCTTATTTTTTAAATCAGATAGTTAAGAATAGCATAAGTTTGTATCTCTGATGTAGTACAGTGTTTGCACACATACAGAGTAGCGTGCTACTCGCCGAAAAAAGCGCTTCAACACCTCATTAGGGGTAGCAAGCACTAAATAAATGCAAACTTTTTTCCCTCTTCTATCCCTCCACTATCCTTCTCAATCCAAATAACTGACTAATATCCACCACTCAAATTACTTTCATATTTCACTATACTAATTCACCACTAATCCTTTATGGGTTCCGGAGAAGCGTGCTATTCGCTGAAAAAGCACTTCAACACCCCATCAAGGGTAACAAGCACTATATAAATGCAAACCTTTTTTCCCTCTTCTATCCCTCCGCTATCCTTCTCAATCCAAATAACTGATTAATATCCACCACTCAAATTACTTTCATATTTCACTATACTAATTCACCACTAATCCTTATGGGCTCCGGAGTAGCGTGCTACTCGCCAAGAAAGTGCTTCAACACCCCATTAGGGGTAACAAGCGCTATATAAATGCAAACCTTTTTTCCCTCTTCTATCCCTCCGCTATCCTTCTCAATCCAAATAACTGACTAATATTCGCCACTCAAATCACTTTCATATTTCACTATACTAATTCACCAGTAATCCTTTATTTGTCCCGGAGTAGCGCGCTACTTGTCGAAAAAAGCGCTTCAACACCCCATCAGGGGAAACAAGTGCTATATAAATGCAAACCTTTTTCCCTCTTCTATCCCTCCGCTATCCTTTTGAATCCAAATAACTGACTAACCTATCCACCACTCAAATTGCTTTCATATTTCACTATACTAATTCTACACTAATCCCTTATGGGTTCCGGAGTAGCGTGCTACTCGCCAAAAAAGCACTTCAACGCCTCGTCAGGAGTAGTAAGCGCTATATAAATGCAATTACAATACAATACACCACACTCAGACACTCACATGCAGACGATGTGGCCACAAACTTTACCCTACTTTCTCCTTTAAAAAATGATCATGTGCCGTTCCCAAGCTAATTTGAACGCCATGACTGCTTTGTCTACAGTACACAACTTATAATTGGTTGTCGTATATATTTACGACCCACTCTTTTCTAGAACGTTTACTAATGTTGCCACTGTGTTGCAGCTACTCCCCACTTATTGTAGTGCATTGTCTGCTTCGGAAGATGCATTTTCCTCTAAAACTTTCTTCCCTCGTCTACTGTATTTCTATTAGAAAATGTGGATGTCTTTTCCCACATCGACAAAATTTTTCCTTTCAACACTTGTACATGCATTGATGAGCCATGCCCATCTCGTCATGAGGTCTGTGCTATCCACTGTGCTCCATTTAAGTATGTCATCTATTAAATGTCTCCAGAATGCCTTTCTACTTCTGGGAATATACTCTTCAGGCGTGGACATAGTAGACCAGATGAGGTCTCACTAGTGGGATGAACAGTAGTAAACTAACCTGCATGTTGTATAACATGCTATAAACATGCTACCAGTCATCTCTCCTCCCAAATGCAACATCATTTAGTTTTGCCATTTTTGCAACTCTTAGATATTATTTAGGACACATATGATGTTGGACGAATGGTCGAGAAGCAGAGAGGTAGAGTCATTTGACAGCACCATGATGCTCGCTCCCGCTTGGTGAAATTGTAGGCCTCCACCCATTCTGCACTGCTGCTCAGTTTGACTGTGTTGTTGATATAAGTATTGGATTTCAATTACACTGCTGAAAACTACTTAGTTAAGCCACCATATGCCCCCACCTCAATTCAGCCCTGCTCATCCCCATTCATCCACTCAATTCAACATCGTCTTAGACACACGTCTCAAGAGAAGTTAGCTGTTTATTTAACAGTTTCATACAGCGTTCATGCAGGGAGCCAACTTCCACATTTCTCCCATAGTGCTAGGCTTAAGGCTCAACCTTTGACCTAGGTGACATTGCCTGAAATGACATCACCAGGAGTGATGTCACAAGCAGTTATATAGCACTGCGAAGCCACTGGGCATTTAAATCTTTAGAATGCAGTATGCTCAGACATGGAACTATATCTGTCATAAATACAACAAGCTAAAGGCTGATTTCCTTTAAAGAATGATAATGGATTGTTTAAATCACAGAGGATGCAAAGGTGCCCACTTGCAACCCCTCTGCACTGCTTTGAACCTTTGCAATTTAGTCCTCTACCCACCAGGGTAGTAACGCATACCCATTGCTGCCCATGAACCCCATGTCTTGTGAGCCAATCCTGGCTTTTTTCCAAAGCATCTTGCCTTGTGGGAAATGTAGATTTGCCTTTATTATTTAGCATGGACAATTTGCTTACAAGCGGCATGCTTAAAAACCAGATTTTGCTAAAGGCGGTCCATATGACATAAGCACAGTTGGCAGCTAGTAAGATACACTAAGAAAATATACCATATTTATTTATTTATTTATTTAGTGTTTTATATAGCGCGAACATGACCCTGAATGGGGTATCAGAGCGCTTTACATTTGCATATCTATAAACAGTTTTGTTACCAAATCAACAGTAATTGTACAAGTGATTTTGCGAAAAACATTAAAGCAACACAAACATATATACAGAACCCCAAAGAGGTTAATGTTCGATGAGAGGTAGCATGCGTATGATCATGTTAGATCAGTGATAATGTCAAGTCTGTTGCGATTATGGGAGATATTTACTCATGTAAAAAGATTTGGCTTCATTTTTTAAAGCAGAGATTGACGAAATTTTTCTAATGTTAGGGGGGAGAACGTTCCAAATTCTAGGCGCTGCACCAGAGAAAGCTCGGTCATAAGTTCTTTTCTTACGGAATCTAGCCGGTTTCAGTAGTAGCCCTCCCTGACTCCGGGAGACACGGCAACCTCCTGAAAGTGTGATTTTCTGGGCTAGGTATGCAGGTGTTTTGTAGTGTATCGCTTTGTGGGTAATACATGCCACTTTTAGTTGTATTCTCGCTTCGTAAGGCAGCCAGTTAAGCGCTTTCAGATGAGGGGTGATGTGGTTGAATTTCCTGGAGCCAGTTATGAGTCTTGTGGCCGCATTGAGACAGGCTTTTAGTGGGGCTGTTGAAATCTTGGGGAGACCAGCTAGGGTTGTGCAGCCATACTCGATCCTTGAAATTACTAGTGCTTGGACTGCTGTTTTAAGGTCTGCCTTATTTAAGAAGGGTTTCAATTTTCTGAGGTAGCTTAAATGGAACCGGGCATTTTTTGCCATTGTGTTGATATGCAAAATCATATTCAGGTTTTTGTCTAGTATAATTCCCAGTGATTTGGTAGACTCAACAATCCTCGGAGTACAGTTTAATGCTGTGATCAACTTGGTCCACTCTAGGATGTTCGTAGCGCTTTTCTGTGGTGACTCAATTGTTGTTGTACGCATTTTTCTAGGACTTTGGCTAGCATGGGAATGTTAGTTACTGGTCTGAAATTGTTGGGGTCAGATGGATTCTCTGTTGGTTTTTTAAGATTGGGGTGACTTGCCCTGTTTTTAGGCAGTCCGGTATTGAGCCTTGTGCCAGTGAAGCGTTTATGATCTTTGTCCATGAGGGGATGAGCAGTTGGTTTATTGTAGACCAACACTTTGCAGGTAAAGGATCGTTGAAGTGATTGCTTGGTTTAATGGTCGAGATGATCTTTGCAATGTCTAGATCGCTGAACGGCTTGAATTCTGACCATCCAGCATTGTTTTTAGGCGTTTCCCGATCTGGATGAAGTTGAAACTCATCAGGGGTGCTCTTAGTGATATCGGGGCCTTCTGCTGCTTTTTTGAGCTCCTCCTTCATCGATTTGGCTTTGGCTGTGAAGAAGGAGGAGAAATCTTCGCTGCTTATATTTGAATTCGTAGTAGGTGCAGATTTGGCAGTTTTATTAGATTGATCTTTTAGCAGGTCAAATAGTTTCCTCGGTCTATTTTTTGCATTGTCCAGTTCTTTCCTGAAGAAGTCTTTTTTTGAGTTTAGAATGCTTTTATTGTATGCTTTCCTGGCCAGTCTTAGTTGTAATAGATGGGGTGAGGAAGGGTGTTGTCGCCATTTCCGCTCTGTGAATCTTAGTGCCCGTCTTTCTTCATTAAGGTCACCGCTAAACCAAGGTTTTTTGTCTTTGTCCGGGATCCTTTTGAATTTTTGCGGGGCTATGTCCTCAATAATACTCAACATTGTATTATTGTAATACTCCGTGAGGTCATTGACGTCAACCATATTATTAGGAGGTTGCAATTCTATCTCACAGCGTGCTGCGACCATATCCATATTGAGCCCTCTGGTGTCCCGAACCCATTTTCTGGGTTTTTTGCTTGTGAGGAAGCTTTTGGTTTTGTGAAGGGTATTTGGAAGGAAATGATGTGGTGATCAGACCAGTCGCACGGGGTGATTTTAATTTTATCTATAGCTTTTTCTTTAGCTATGATCCAGTCTAAGGTAGAGCCTTTGGAGTGGGTTGGTAGAAGACATTCTTGGACCAGCGAGTGATTTTCAAGGAAGGCTTTGAGTAGGTTGATCTTATTCTCAGAAGGATCCTCCCAATGAAGATTGAAGTCTCCTAAGAAAATATCATTGGACACAATTCTGCATATAATATTCAAGTTGTTCCAGATTAGCACTGAAATAGTAGCAGACGGATATCTCAAATTATGAGCCACAAGGTAACTTTAGTTTAGCCCGCAGTCTGCACACCGCGGTGTCCATGTCCACGGACGGAGCCTTGCCTTGGTGACAGCCACAGCTGAGCCCTTAGGCGTCAGGCAGTGACAAAACACAGCTTGAGCTCCTCATCCGCTCTACATACTCCAGACTCCAGCAAAGTACATCATGCCTGTGTCATACATGACTGTTCAGACTGGGAGAATAAAAACACTCCTTAGGAAGTGCCTTCTTTTCTTGTAGGCCTTTGGGAGAAGGCGATTGTCTCCAGGGGAGGGCAGAGGTGTAGCAGCTGGATTGGTCTGTCCAGCAGCCAGAGAATATGTGCAGAGGAGAGCATGTTCCAGGCGGGCAGTGACGTCAAAATATTTCCAGGGAACCGATTTCCTTGAGCCAGTGGTACTCTTACACTCATGCACTGTGGAGTACGAGGGATCTTCATGATATAACAAAAACAATGACAATATTGCCTGACATTGAACAATGAAAAGTGTCTGAAAAAGCAGACTTCTAATAAATTATAGTAAGGTAACGATGCAATGAAAAGGGAGAGGGAGGGCAGCAGAAGAAAATGAGAAAGAGACGCTCTAGTGACAATGAGCTGAAACGATGCAACAGAAGAACTCTATGCTACAAATGAGCTCTGGAGGGGGGTGAATAGCAAGGGAGGAAGATGGAGCGACAGAAGACGAGGAAAGGTACGCTGATGATGAGCAGGAGGGAGAATGCAAAAGATCGACGCAATTGTAACATAGGGGTTGGTTGGTAGAGGAATCAAAGGCAATAGGGAGTCATGGAGGTTGCACAGCGGAAAGTGTGAGCGAATTTGACAAACCGGGTTAGGTAAGGAGAGTGACCAGTATTAAGTCCAGGGCAGACCAGGAGGTAGAGGCCAGTGCTTAATTTGAGCCTGTGGTTCCCGGTGGTCGGCACCATCACTTAATTGTCAGCACTGAAGGGGAGAGACCAGAGGAACAAGAAATTCAGCAGCTGGGAGGGCAGAGTTGAAGTGCAAGGAGGAGAGTAGATTAAGAGTAGGAAACAAGCATTGGTAAATGCATTAGGTTTCACCTATGTGATTAATAATAAGCTGTTTTTTGTTGTAAGATGTAGCTTGCTGAGTAGTTGTACAATATAAGTTAATGAAAGTCTGTTAAAGCGTTATGACCTTGTTCATGTACAAAAAGCCAATTTCTTGTGCTGTTACTAGTGGTATAGTGCAGGTAAGTAGTAGCAAAACTTTGAACAATTAATTGAAAGAGGGAAATAATAGAATTAATTGATGTAATAGCAATATTATGTGTTAAGAGGAGTTCTGACAACTTTTGGGCCCGGTACCATTGTACCTGCTGCACCATTGAAATCATGCCCCTACTGCCTGCAAGATAACTGAATTTGTGACTCCCTGTTTAGTACTAAAATATAGCAATGTTTGATGTTTATAGGAGTTATGACAACTTTTTGCCCCAGTGCCACTGCACCTGCTGCACCATTCAAATCATGGCCCTATAGCCTGTAAGGTAACTGCACTTATGACTGCCTGTTCAGTAGTAAAGTATTGCAATATTTGGTATTTAAAAGGGTTCCTGGAGCTTTGGGCCCTGGTGTCGATGCACCATTGAAATCATGACCAGAGGGCCTGCAAGGCAACTGCACTTGTGACTGCTTATTTAGTAGTTAAGTATATTTGGTGTTTAGAGGTGTTCTGACAACTTTTGGCCCTGGTGCCACTGCACCTGCAGTACCATTGAAATCATGGCCCTCGTGCCTGCTAGATAACTGCACTTGTGGCCGTCTGTTTAGTAGTAACATTTAGCAATAGTCTGCGTTTAGTGGGGTCCTTAGAGCTCTTGGCCCTGGTACCACTGCACCTGCTGCACCATTCAAATCAAGCCCCTTTTAACTGCACGATAACTGCAATTGTGTCTGCCTGTGTAGTGGTAAAATATAGCAATATTAGGAGTTTAGAGCAGTTCTGACAACCTTTGGGCCCGTTACACTGCACCTGCTGCACCATTCAAATCATGACCCTGTTGTCTTCAAGGTAACTGCACTTCTGAATGCCTGTTTAGTAGTAAAATATAGCAATAGTAGGTGTTTAGTGGGGTCCCTAGAGCTTTTGGCCCAAGTACCACTGCACCTGCTGCACCATTCAAATCAAGTCCCTTTTAACTGCAAGGTAACTGCAATTGTGTCTGCCTGTGTAGTGGTAAAATATAGCAATATTATGTGGTTAGAGGAGTTCTGACAAGTTTTGGGCCCGGTGCTACTGCACCTGCTGCACCATTCAAATCATGACCCTGTTGTCTGCAACGTAACTCACTTGTGGTTGCCTGTTTAGGAATAAAATATAGCAATATTAGGTGTTAGTGGGGTGCCTGGAGCTTTTGGTCCCATCAGCAAAATTAAGGGGCCGATTCCGATCTCGGCCGGCAGGGCTCCGAATTGGATTCGGCTTAACCGGATCCGATTCGGAGCCCTATTTCCCGACCAATTCGTACGCGCGTCCGGGCGAGCGAGTACGATGCGAAATCGCCGACCGACTTGTCAGGGCGTCCCGACCGCTCCGACCGACTCGTTCCCGGGTCTAACCGCACCGACCGACTCGCTCGGACTCGACTCGCACCGCGCAATGGAGACGTTCCCCGGCCGGGTAAGTACGATGCGCGCCGCGAACAGTCCGACCGAGCCGCGCACTCCGGCTCGAAAGAGCAGTCGGAGCCGTACTTTGGGGGTCTGTGTCGGACCCCCCTGTACGCGTAGCCGCGCGAGTCGCACACAGGGGGGACCCATGGGTCCCCCTACCTGTGCGTGTACGGGCGCGAGTCGCTCGCTGCGTACACGCTGTAGGGGGTGCCCTTGTCCGCCTCGCACCCATTGAGTCAATGGGAGCCCGCGTACGCGTTGTACGACAGGCTCCCATTGACTTCAATGGGAGTCCGACCGACTCGAGTCCGATGGCATACGTGCGCATCGTACTCGTTCGGTCGGGCTGCACGGGTCCGATTCGGTCGGAAATCTCTCCGGGTCCGGCTCGGTCGGAGAGATTTCCGGCCCGAATCGGAATCGGCCCCTAAGTGTTTAGAGGAGTTATGACAACTTTTGGGCGCAGTGCCACTGCACCTACTGCACCATTCAACTCATGACCCTGTTGTCAGCAAGGTAACTGCAGCACCTGCAGCACTATTGAAATCTTGATCCTAGTGCTTGCTACTGCCCTTATGACTGCCTGTTTAGTAGTAAAATATAGCAATATTTTGTGTTTAGAGAAGTTCTGACAACTTGTTGGCCTGGACCCACTGCATCTGCTTCACCATTCAAATCATGACTCTGGTGCCTGAAAGATAACTGCACTTGTGACTGCCTGTTTAGTTGTAAAATATAGCAATAATCATTGTTCAGTGGGGTGCCTGGAGCTTTTGGTCCCGGAATACACTGACGCGACTGGTCAGGACGTTTACACGCTGACGGAGCCGTTATCAACTTACTCAAACTTTTTACCACAACTAAGATAAAAAGGTATGGCCAAAAAAAAAACGCTTATGAACCACGTTCGAATAGAATGAGAATAGTTGGAAGAAATTGAAAAGAAACTACGTAAACTTCAGATTCCCAAAAACATTTCTCGCGCTAAGTGATCACTAACACGTGATTTTATGAAGGATTTATCAGAGCCCTATAAGAGATAAACCAGGAGTTTGTATACCGACCCAGACGCTGAAAAACATACGTTGGTCCACTATAAACTTGACAATACGCTTGACATATCCAGTAAATGTGTGGCTTTTCCTGACGAAGATGCAGTTTGCGTCGAAACGCGCGTCGAAGACAATTACCCCTTCTGCCACGATTTGAACTTTTGTATTTTATGTGACTGTTTTTATATGATTGAATATATGTATGTACATGTTAATTAGATACACAGTACAGCTTGACATGTGTTATGAATTGATTTTAAAATTGTAATAAATTACCTTTTTTAATTAGAATAAACTATTGTTGTATTTTTTCTGTTGATTGTTACACTGAGTTCATAAATAAGATGTACTGAAAAGACGTATATATCTATAGATTTGCAACGTTTATAAACTTATAATTGCCTAGGGATGTATATTACACTGTATAAGTGCCCTGCCCTAGGAATTGCTATATCAATTCAACAGGGGGTCCTTGCTATTTGTCACTAGCTTTTGGTCCCGGTGCCATTACACCTGGTGCACTATTGAAATCATGAACCTAGCCCTTGTTAGATACCTGCACTTGTTACTGCCTGTTTAGTTGAAAAATATAGCAATATTAAGGGGCGAGTCGCACACAGGGGGGACCCTTGGGTCCCCCCTACCTGTGCGTGTACGGCGCGAGTCGCTTCGCCGCGTACACGCTGTAGGGGGCGCCCTTGTCCGCCTCGCACCCATTGAGTCAATGGGAGCCCGCGTACGCGTTGTATGACAGGCTCCCATTGACTTCAATGGGAGTCCGACCGACTCGAGTCCGATGGCATACGTGCGCATCGTACTCGTTCGGTCGGGTTGCACGGGTCCGATTCGGTCGAAAATCTCTCCGGGTCCGGCTCGGTCGGAGAGATTTCCGGCCCGAATCGGAATCGGCCCCTAAGTGTTTAGAGGAGTTATGACAACTTTTGGGCGCAGTGCCACTGCACCTACTGCACCATTCAACTCATGACCCTGTTGTCAGCAAGGTAACTGGACTTGTGACTGCCTGTTTAGTTTTACATTTTAGCAATAATATGGGTTCAGTGAGGTCCTTAGAGCTTTTGGCCCCGGTGCCACAGCACCTGCTGCACCCTTCAAATCATGACCCTGTTGTCTGTAAGGTAACTGCACTTGTGGCTGCCTGTTTAGTAGTAAAATATAGCCTAGCTCTTGTATATTAACTTTATTTTTAACACACAATGTTTATTACAACATTTAGAATTTGATCATAATGGCTAAACAGATTAAGTTGAAAAAATCCATCTGATAACACCTACAAAGTGCAAAGAATGGTACTGATGCATGAATTGGAAACACCACAAATGTTCTAAGGCCAAAACATCTGCTTTATACAACTAAGTAATAAAAAAAGCAAGCATTCCAGCATACTGTTTGTAGCTGTCAGCTTTATCCGTGAGAAGAGATCTTATCTTGACAGTGAATGGGGCTTAAACAGTGTGAACAGCTTTAGTAGAAGTATTGTAACAGCCTGCGCCAGGAGAAGTTAAAAAACAAAGTTCCACAAAACAGTACCATATTTATGTTATATTGTGAATTTCCTGTAAAAAGCTTAATGTGAAATTTCCAAAGTCAGGTGAATTAAGCTGGCTTGTTTGAAATTTTGCCCAGTCTTTACTTTAGAGACTCCCACTACTACAATAGATGGTGTGCACAAGTAGCTAATTACTATCTGTGAAAATCTTTGACATGTGAGGGAATGTAAACTAAAGTACATTTCATAGCACATTATGTATGTATGTTTGTTGGTATGTGGTATTTCCTTCTATAAGTCTAGCTGAAAGGGACACTGTACATGGTCTGAGGCTCAGATATATTCTGACAGTGAATTGAGGGGGGTGCTGGGTTCTGAAAGGGGAGCTACGTACTGTGGTACCAGGTAATGTTCTATAAAAAGTTATGCCTTCAGCTCTTTCCTAAAACTGGAGAAGGGTTTAGGTGGTCCTGTTGGATAGGGGCATGTCATTCTGGGTGCATATTTAGGGAAGACATGTATTCAATATTTATTGTTTGCTCCTCTTCATCTCCAGTATGAGGTCTATTATATGTTTAAACTGGAAAGGTACTCTTCCAGTACCAAATGCTATGCTTAGACATACTGTTAGACCTGCCAGCCTTAGGCTTTTCTTCCCCTGAACATTTTGCATGGTTGCCTCCAATTTTGCTGAATTCGTTTTTGTTGGCCTTAGGACTCTGTGCACTTTGCCACTGCTAACCAGTGCCAAGGTGCTTGTGCTCACTCCCCTGAACATGGTTGTATTGACATATACCTAATTGGCATATTTAGTTTACCTCTAAGTCCCTTGTGGAGTGGTATACCATAGACCCA
Source organism: Calotriton arnoldi (assembly GCA_963921515.1). Taxonomy (NCBI): domain Eukaryota; kingdom Metazoa; phylum Chordata; class Amphibia; order Caudata; family Salamandridae; genus Calotriton; species Calotriton arnoldi. The sequence goes on from CAWUFW010009077.1 coordinate 553,421, forward strand.
GGACCTATAAATTAAGTGCTACCAGTGGGCCTGCAGCACCTATTGTGCCACCCACCTGAGCAGCACCCTGAAACTTGTCCCGGGCCTGCCATTGCTGCCTAAATGCAGTGTTACACTACCATGTTGACTTGGCATTTAAAACCCCATGCCAAGCCTTACACTCCCCTCTTATTACATATACGTCACCCCTAAGGTAGGCCCCAGGTAGCTCATAGGAAAGAGTGCCTTGTAAGTAAAAGGTAGGACATGTACTTTTAAGTTTGCATGTCCTGGCAGTGACAAACTCCCAAATTCATTTTTTCCCTACTCTGATGCATACCACTCTCATAGGCTAACATCGGGGATTCCTTATTACATTTAATAAGCTGTAATTCCTAATTGAGAGGAGGTTCATCTGTCATGTTTTATACCTATGGAATTGTAATGATAAATCCTAAAAAATGGCAAAGTCGAATTGATCATTACAGTTTTGAAAATGCCACTTTTATGAAATGTAGCACTTTCCTGCTCCTAACCCTGAGAACTTGCAGCCTGTCTCAGATTGCATGTCTGGGTTGGGTGACAGCTGGTCTTTGTGTGTTCCCTCTAGACAGCCACACACAAAGGGAGCGTAGGTGTGACTTGATGGGCCATCTTGGGAGGATGGGAGGGAGGATGTGGGTACAGCCTCACACTTATACCTGAATAGGCTGTGTACTGTCCCCACACAAAGGGCTGCATACCCCCGTAGTGAGTCTGGAGACAGGGCTGGAAGGGAGGACCTCTGTGCAATTCAAAGACCCTTATTTGAAGTCTCCCCCACTTCAAAGGCACCACTAAGTATAAGAACTGGACCTCAAACTCTACCACTTCAATATACTTCTGGACCTGTGAATACCCTGCCAAGAAGAAGGTCTGTTGTGTTGCTGAAGGACTGCTGCTGTGGAAGAACTGCTTTCTTGCTGTGCTGACCTGGTGCCCTCTTTGCATGGATGAGAAGAACTGGACCTGCATCATTTGTCCCTAGAACCCAGAGTGAATCCAAGAGTTAGTTGGCTGCCCTCCTGATCTGAAGTCTCAGGTGCATAAAAGACTTCCCACTACCTTGCTTCTTTGCTCGAGCGGAACTGACGCATCACCTTTGCTGCAGGAGCAGAATAGACGCTTCTCTGCTGTTGCGCAAACAGAACTGGGGCATCGCCTTTGGTACTAGCGCATCGCCTTCTGAACTGATGCATTTTCTGCTGCATGACCAGAATGAATGCATGACTTTTGGACCCGTCACATCACCCTCGGAACCGATGCATCAGCGATGTTGCAAGGAGAAAACTGACGCATTCCCGCTGCTGTGTGGAGAAAATCGATGCATCCACTCTGCTGCGGGACTGACACCGACACACCGCTTTAGTTGCACCCTGCATCTTCGTCGACGCAACTAGGATTAAGGTACTTTTGTTTAGTGGGCCTCACTGGGTCCCTGTATCCGGTCCGCTCTCTATTGCGTTCGGCCTGAACTTTTGACTTTGTAGCGGTCGGGAGTGACCAGATATCCCAAATAAGTACTATTTTACAGTTTATTCTTTTAAAATTCATATCTCAAGTTCTACTTATTGGGTTTTTCTCATTTTATTCTTCTTGTATTTATTAAATTAGGAGCTATTTTTCTAACCTGATGTGGAATCTTTTTGCATGGTGTTTTCACTGTCTTACTGTTTGAAGTGTTGCACAAACACTTTACACATTGCCTCTTAAGTTACAGAGAGTTACCTGAGCTAACTATAACTTATGCCCCCGCAATGCACTGCTTATCCCCTCACATATTACATCACTCATGACATGGTCAGTGACATCACTGATGACATCTGAAATGGCATCACTGATGACATCATTCCATGAATGTAAGTGCTTTGTAAACATTTCTGAGACTTCAAGATATATACTAAGCTACAGCATAAGTTAAATTACTATTCTTTCTGTACTAGTAACTACTCATACTATTTCTAATATATCTCATCTGCGTGGCTGTGTGACTGTCTGTATCAGTGAGTGAGTGGATGTCTGAGTGGCTGTATGCATGTGAGTGGCTGAATAGATGTGTTAGTGGGTATGTGATTAGCTGTATGGGTGAGTGACTGACTATGTGAGTGACTGTATTGGAGAGTAAGTGGCTGTGTGAGTAGCTGCATGGGTGAGTGAGTAGATGTTTGTGTGTGTATAGGTGTCAGGGTTTTATTCCAAACTCCCAGGATCGGCTTGATGCTCAAGTGGGTCCACCTCTCAATCGCCCCACTCTATGTAGCTATAACAGCACAGAGGGTTGGAATGATTAAGCGAGGGAAGGAAAGGATGGGGACTGCGAGAAGGGAGACCTATAACACAAGAAACACAATATAACCAACATTAGAAGAATGTTCCAAACCCTTTTCTCTACTTCACTATGCCACATAGTCATATATATATGGATATATCTCTATAACTACCTGTAAAGGAAAATAACCAGGATCTGTATAGCATTCCTGTTTGAGGATACCTTATCACCAGAAGGCCCTCTAAAAGTAAGAAAACATCAGTCACCATATAGTGGGCATATCATTGAAAGAATCACACACATACACTCGCACCAGTCTTTTACCCACCACAATACTTAAACGATCTTACATCACAGGGGGGATTGAATAAAGACACACACCTCAATCCCCTGCTAAGAAAAGAAACAAAACAAACGTCATGTAGTTAAGATTATCACGTTTTCAGTTTTCCTCAATTCAATAATAGGCATGAAAAATTCATGCCCATCGCAATACTGTAAGGAACAGTAGAACCGAACTGTTAAATCACAGCCAGATAATCCAAGTAGCATTCCAGTGTTTATGTAATTAATGTCTTGTAATTTTGAATAAAGTTTCACCATGAATAACATAGAATTGTTATCTTATTTTTCTCTTAAGGAATTCATTAATGAGCAGTGGGTAATTCTGGGCACCCCACCCCATTCTCAAGATTCCATGACTGCCTTAACCACCTCAGGCCATTTGTATCAATAAGCAAATAAATCCAAACTTTGATGCAAATACGAAATATGGTAGGGGATCCAACATCAAGGAAACGGTGACCGCGTCACCCTTACCGCCCTCACAGCTGAAAACAAAAGATCAGTCTCTCGCCACTGGCTCCAACCTGTACTCTCTCTCTCTCTCTCTCTCTCTCGGCACAGAATATGCAGCAACTGATGAACACCGAAGCATGTCTTTTATCCTTCCGGGTTCCGGGTGTCGTCACTGAAGCGCAGACAGGAGAAGGCAGGGTTGCTGGTAATTGAAGTCTGTGCGGGAGATGGAGACACTTCCCACCGCGTCTCAGCTCATCTCGGCAGCATACCCACGCATTGACGATACGATCAGGTAAGTGTGACAGTACATCCCCCTCCCCGAGAATGCTGACGAGGACAAGGTTTGGTAGGAAACTTCTCATGAAATTTTTGGACCAATCTAGGAGCATGAATGCTTCTTGCCGGTTCCCCTGAATTTTCTTCACCGCTATACCCTTTCCATGAAATCAAATACCACAAGGTTGAGCCCCTTCTCTTAGAATCCAAGATCTTTGATATCTCATATTCTGGCTCGCCATCTACCCAGATAGGAGGAGGCTTCTTTTTTAATGGTGTGTATGATGGTTTTAACAACAAGACATGGAACACTGGATGAATTGGCATAGATTTAGGCAGGGTAAGGAGTACAGAGACTGGATTGATGCATTGCCTTACTTTATAGGATCCGATATAGCGAGGATTGAAGATACTGTACCTACGGAACCGAATGTTCCTTGTGGACAACCAAACCGCATCGCCCTCTTTGTACTGAGGGTTTTCCCTGCGATGCACATCTGCAGCTTTCTTATAACGCAATTTAGCTTTCTGTAGAGTCTGTTGTGTTTTTTGTATGGTGTGTTGTATTTGTTTCACTCGGTCACTTACTTCAGGCAGATTGTTTTCCACCCCTCGGATGTATCAAGGGCAGAAACCGAGGATGAAACCCATAATTACTGTAATATTGGGTAAATTTAGTGGATTGATGTGTGGCACTATTATATGCTGTTTCTGCTACCCACAAAAGGTCCACCCAAGCATCAGAATTTTCTTTCACGTAAAAACATAGATATTGTTTTAAGGCTTGATACAAACGGTCGGTTTGACCATCAGTTTGTGGATGGAAACTGGTGGATTTTGCGGACTTATTTGTGAGCTTCACACTATACTTTCCAAAAACGAGCAGTGAACTGGGATGCTCAATCAGATACAATAGTGGATGGCACGCCATGTAATCTAACAATATGACGAAGAAGCAAATTGGCTAGTTGTCCTGAAGTAGGCACTGTCTTACAAGCAATGAAATGTCCCATTTTTGTGAGACTGTCTACCACTACCAGAATCACTGTGTTTCCTTGATCTTCTGGTAACCTCACTATGAAATCCAAAGATATCGTGTTCCACGGAACAGTAGGCGTAGGCAAATGTCTTAACAGTCCTTGTGTCTTTCTATGATCAGTTTTTGCTTTAGCACATGTTTCACATTTTCTTATGTTTTTCAGAACATCTGTCTCAACAGAGGGCCACCAGAAATGTCTAAGCACCATATCCAGAGTTTTATCCATTCCATTATGACCTGCACTGTGAACCATGTGACACCAGTGGAATACTCTCTCTTGTAGCTCCTTCGTGGGGATCAACATCTGCTGTTTCTAATGGGCACCCTTTGTCTTATTTTCCATTGGGGATGCTCTCTTAACCATCTTTTCAATACAGGAGTTTTACTGCTACGAGCCACTGACCTTAGGAATTGTTCTGAGTGTATGATGCCTATTACTTGATTTGGAGACAATATGGGAAGAGGCTGATTTTTTACCGGACTGCAGTTGGTTTCTTGTCTGGTGAGTGCATCTGCCTTCTTATTTTCAGAACCTGGTCTGTAAGTAACATTGTAATCGAATTCAGAGAAAAATAACATCCAACGCAATTGCCTAGGAGATAACATTCTTGCAGATCTCATAAATAGAAGATTCCTATGATCTGTATAAACTGTTACCACATGTTTTGCTCCCATTAAATGATGCCTCCAACTACTGAAAGAGTCTTTGATTGCTAGCAATTCTTTTTCAGCAATGGTGGACCGCATCTCCGCCTCTTTAAATTTGCGAGACATATATGCTACTGGATGTAGTTGACCTGTCACCTCATTTCTCAGTGCAAAATGGCCCAAACTGCCATATGTGAAGCGTCTGCTTCCACTATTAAAGGTTTCTCAGGATTTGGATGTGCTAACACTGATGCAGACGTAAAGGCATTTTTCAAATGATCAAAGGAGGATTCAGTTTCTTCAGTCCATTCGAATGGTGTTTTCTTCCGTACTAACCTGGTAAAAGGGGCCACTACTTTTGAAAATTGCTGTATGAATCTTTTATAAAAGTTAGCGAATCCTAGAAAACATTGTACATCTCTCACGCTGACTGGACGTGGCCAGTCCTTGACTACCTGAATTTTACGGTCAGACATTTCCAATCCAGTAGGTGAGATTATCACCCCCAAGAATTCCACCTTTTGTACATGGAATTCACATTTACTTAACTTGCAATATAACCCATTGTTACATAAGGCTAGTAGAACCAAACAGACATGTTGATAATGCATTTGCACTGACTCAGAATATATCAAGATGTCGTCAATATACACCACAGCAAACACATCTAAATATTCCCGCAGCACCTCATTGAGAAAGAACTCAAATGCCGCAGGAGTATTACACAATCCAAATGGCATCACCGTGTATTCAAACAACGCATAACAGGTGCGAAAAGCAGTTTTCCACTCATCCCCTTCTCTTACACGGACCAGATGATAGGTCCCTTTTAAATCCAAACATGAGTAGATTTGAGCACTCTTTACTTGTTCTAACAGAACAGGTATAAAAGTAAAGGATATCTGTTTTTGATGGTGATGTGGTTCAAGGCCCTAAAGTCAATACAAGTGCGTTTCTCACCATTTGCTTTCGGTATAAAAAGGGGAGGCGGCTGGAGATTTGGAAGGACGTATAAAACTATTCGCCTAGTATAGATCCAAATATGTTTTGAGATGCTCGCTTTCTGTTTCATTAAGATCATATATCCTGCTACATGGTACTACTGCTCCTGGTACTAGATCGATTTGACAATCGTAGGGTCTGTGAGGGAGCAATACGTTGGCTTGTTTCTCATTGAATACATCCTGATAACTTTCATAAATCTCAGGTAATTGGATGTCTTTTTCTGCTGTAGTAGCTACATGATGTAAAGATGCTAAAGCCTGTACAGGAAGATCTATGGGACATTGACTGCAAGGTTTTTTGCAGCAGATGCTTTCAAATAGAACGGTCTTGGTAACCCAATCATTAGAAGGATTATGCTTTATCAACCATGGTAATCCTAATATAATCCCATATTGTGGTGCACGTATGATGTTGAAGATCAAACACTCGAAATGAAGACTATTACTTACGATTTCTTATGATTCTGTGGAGAGGCGGACTGGTCCTGTTATGAGTTCTCTACCATCAATAGCCAATACAGTCTCAGGTGTCTTTTTCTCAACTAACGACAACTGTAAATTGGCAGCTAGCTCTTCATCCATAAATAAACCAGTTGCTTCAGAATCTACCATGGCTTCCAGATCTCTCCACCCACTATTTATCTTCATCTGAATGGGAATCATGAAGTGTTCTGCTTTAAAAACACCTTTTTCTTGTGCTGGAGGGATTACTAACCCACTCAAAAAGCCCCCTCCTCTCACCTTTGAGCATTCTAGTTTTCCGACTTCGGAGGTACTGGAGTAGCCCCATTACCAAAACCAAATTTGTCCTTGGGTTTTACCATGCAATCTTTAACAAAATTGCCTCTTTGGCCACAATACATACAAAGCCCATTTTTTCGCATTTGTTCGCGTTCCACTGACGTCAAAGGGGCTCTTACTGTTCCTATTTCCATAGGTTCTGGAATACCTACAGTACTAGATCTAGTAAACCTGGCCTTCTCGTATCTTGGAACATATTTATCATTTATTTTCCTATCGTCCTACGCTTGTTAATCCTACTATCTAGTCTCAGAGTGAGATTGATAAGATCAGTGCTTGTGGTAGGCTGAGGATCTACTTGTGCTAACACATCCTTGAGTTCTTCTCGTAACCCTTGATGAAACAAGGCTGCTCAATTCTCCTCAGGCCATCTAGTCTCTGAGATTAAAAGCTAAAAAGTGTTTAGATACACTACTAGATCCTTGTTTCCCTGTTTTAACTCTAGTAACTCTTTTCTGCTGACAGGCTATGGGCTGGTCTGTCAAAAACATTCTCAAACTCTTTTCTGAACTCATCCCAATCATATAATAAAGGATAGTCATTACGTACCAAAGGAACTGCCCACTGGGCTGCATCTCCTGCTAGATATGAAATCAAAAAGGCAACCCTAGCTTGATTTGTAGGAAATACTCTGGGTTTACATGTAAAATGTAATAACACCTGCGTCATAAACACTTGCACCGTTTTCTCGTCTCATGTATATCTTTCCGGCGCCGCCAATGCAATAGGTGTAGGGATCTCTACTGACACAGGTGGTGCTGCTCCAACTAAAGTACTCGAGGGCCAAGAAGCACCACCAAACCCCTTTCCTGAGCTTGCATCAAAAGGGTTCTTCTGAAGTTTATCTACCCTATCCTGTAATGCTGCTGTTTCTGCTCTAGAAGCAGTTAACTCTTGTTGTAGAAGAACCAAGGCAGCCATTATATCCTCTAAGGTGGCCATCTTTAACCCAAAACCGATCAGGAGAGAATAAATTCTTGGGTTGCGTATTCTGTCAAGGTTTTATCCCAAACTCCCAGGATCGGCTTGATGCTCAAGTGGGTCCACCTCTCAATCGCCCCACTCTCTGAAGCTATAACAGCACAAAGGGTTGGAATGATTAAGCGAGGGAAGGAAAGGATGGGGACTGCGGGGAGGGAGACCTATAACACAAGAAACACAATATAACCAACATTAGAAGAATGTTCTAAACCCTTTTCTCTACTTCACTATGCCACATAGTCATATAAATGGATATATCTCTATAACTACCTGTAAAGGAAAATAACGAGGATCTGTATAGCATTCCTGTTTGAGGATACCTTATCACCAGAAGGCCCTCTAAAAGTAAGAAAACATCAGTCACCATATAGTGGGCATATCATTGAAAGAATCACACACATACACTCGCACCAGTCTTTTACCCACCACAATACTTAAACGATCTTGCATTACAAGGGGGGTTGAATAAAGACACACACCTCAAACCCCTGCTAAGAAAAGAAACAAAACAAACGTCATGTAGTTAAGATTATCATGTTTTCAGTTTTCCTCAATTCAATAATAGGCATTAATAATTCATGCCCATCGCAATACTGTAAGGAACAGTAGAACCGAACTGTTAAATCACAGCCAGATAATCCAAGTAGCATTCCAGTGTTTATGTAATTAATGTCTTGTAATTTTGAATAAAGTTTCACCATGAATAACATAGAATTGTTATCTTTTATTTCTCTTAAGGAATTCATTAATGAGCAGTGGGTAATTCTGGGCACCCCACCCCATTCTCAAGATTCCATGACTGCCTTAACCACCTCAGGCCATTTGTATCAATAAGCAAATTAATCCAAACTTTGATGCAAATACGAAATATGGTAGGGGATCCAACATCAAGGAAATGGCGTCTGCATCACCCTTACAGCCCTCACACCTGAAAACAAAAGATCAGTCTCTCGCCACTGGCTCCAACCGGTACTCTCTCTCTCTCTCTCGGCACAGAATACGCAGCAAGTGACGAACACCGAAGCATGTCTTTTATTCTTCCGGGTTCCGGGTGCCGTCACTTAAGCGCAGACAGGAAAAGGCAGGGTTGCTGGTAATTGTAGTCTGTGCGGGAGATGAAGACACTTCCCACCGCGTCTCCGCTTATCTCGACAGCATACCCACTCATTGACGATACGATCAGGTAAGTGTGACAGTACATCCCCCTCCCCGAGAATGCTGACGAGGACAAGGTTTGGCAAGAAACTTCTCATGAAATCTTTGGACCAATCTAGGAGCATGAATGCATCTTGCTGGTTCCCCTGAATTTTCTTCAGCACTATACCCTTTCCATGAAATCAAATACCACAAGGATGATCCCCTTCTCTTAGAATCCAAGATCTTTGATATCTCATATTCTGGCTCGCCATCTACCCAGATAAGAGGAGTCTTCTTTTTTAATGGTGTGTATGATGGTTTTAGCAAAGAGACATGGAACACCTGATGAATTGCCATAGATTTAGGCAGGGTAAGGAGTACAGCGACTGGATTGATGCATTTCTTTACTTTATAAGGTCCGATATAGCGAGGATTGAAGATACTCTACCTACGGAACCGAATGTTCCTTGTGGACAACCAAACCACATCGCCTTCTTTGTACTGAGGGTTTTCCCTGCGAAGCACATCTGCAGTTTTCTTATAACGCAATTTAGCTTTCTGTAGATTCTGTTGTGTTTTTTGTATGGTGTGTTATATTTGTTTCACTCGGTCACTTACTTCAGGCAGATTGTTTTCCACCCCCCGGATGTATCAAGGGCAGAAACCGAGGATGAAACCCATAATTACTGTAATATGGGGTAAATTTAGTGGATTGATGTGTGGCACTATTATATGCTGTTTCTGCTACCCACAAGAGGTCCACCCAAGCATCAGAATTTTCGTTCATGTAACAACATAGATATTGTTTTAAGGTTTGATTCAAACGCTCGGTTTGACCATCAGTTTGTGGATGGAAACTGGTGGATTTTGCGGACTTTATTTGTGAGCTTCACACCATACTTTCCAAAAACGAGCAGTGAACTGGGATGCTCGATCAGATACAATAGTGGACGGCACGCCATGTAATCTTACAATATGACGAAGAAGCAAATTGGCTAGTTGTCCTGAAGTAGGCACTGTCTTACAAGCAATGAAATGTCCCATTTTTGTGAGACTGTCTACCACTACCAGAATCACTGTGTTTCCTTTATCTTTTGGTAACCCCACTTTGAAATCCAAAGATATCGTGTTCCACAGAGCAGTAGGCGTAGGCAAAGGGCTTAACAGTCCTTGTGTCTTGCTATGATCAGTTTTTGCTTTAGCACATGTTTCACATTTTCTTATGTTTTTCAGAACATCTGTCCTCACAGAGGGCCACCAGAAATGTCTAAGCACCTATCCAGAGTTTTATCCATTCCATTATGACCTGCACTAGGACCCACGTGACACCAGTGGAATACTCTCTCTTGCAGCTCCTTCACGGGGATCAACATCTGCTGTTTTCTAATGGGCACCCCTTGTCTTATTTTCCATTGGGGATGCTCTCTTAACCATCTTTTCCATACAGGAGTTTTACTGCTATGAGCCACTGACCTTAGGTATTGTTCTGAGTGTATGATGCTTATTACTTGATTTGGAGACAATATGGGAAGAGGCGGATTATTTACCGGACTGCAGTTGGTTTCTTGTCTGGTGAGTGCATCTGCCTTTCTATTTTAAGAACCTGATCTGTAAGTGACAATGTAATCGAATTCAGAGAAAAATAACATCCAACGCAATTGCCTAGGAGATAACATTCTTGCAGATCTCATAAATAGAAGATTCCTATGATCTGTATAAACTGTTACCACATGTTTTGCTCCCATTAAATGATGCCTCCAAGTACTGAAAGAGTCTTTGATTGCTAGCAATTCTTTTTCAGCAATGGTGGACCGCATCTCGGCCTCATTCAATTTGGGAGACATATATGCTACTGAATCTAGTTGACCCGTCACCTCATTTCTCTGAGACAAAATGGCCCAAACTGCCATATATGAAGCGTCTGCTTCCACTATTTAAGGTTTTTCAGGATTTGAATGTGCTAACACTGGTGCAGACGTAAAGGCATTTTTCAGTTGATCAAGGGAGGATTCAGTTTCTTCAGTCCATTCGAATGGTGTTTTCTTCCGTAATAACCTGGTAAAAGGGGCCACTACTTTTGAAAATTGCTGTATGAATCTACTATAAAAGTTAGCGAATCCTAGAAAACATTGTACATCTCTCACGCTGACTGGACGTGGCCAGTCCTTGACTGCCTGAATTTTACTTTCAGACATTTCCAATCCAGTAGGTGAGATTATCACCCCCAAGAATTCCACCTTTTGTACATGGAATTCACATTTTCTTAACTTGCAATATAACCCATTGTTACGTAAGGCTTGTAGAACCAAACAGACATGTTGATAATGGTGAGCAGTCAAAATATCGAAATTTTAATGTCGATATACCAAAATATCGATTGTAAAATATCGATGGTATAAAATATCGATGTTTTGCATATCGACATCAAAAATTTCGATATTGGTATGTGTAGTAAAATATCGAAGTTCAATATATCGATTGTAATTATATCGTTGTGTTAAAATATCGATAAAGTGTAGTATTGTGTGATTTTTTGTATATTTTGTAATATTTTGTATATAAGTGTTTTAACATGTTATTTGGAATGTATTAAAATAATTTTTTTTATATTTTAAATAATTTAGGGGTCCATTACGATGGCGGGCGGACAAAGTCCGCCCGCCATCGCAACGGAGAAGGGGACCGCCCGCCACATGTGCGGCGGTCCTGCGATTCGAATTAGGATGCGCCCGCCACACTGGCGGGCGCATCCCGCATTTCTTACATTGCGGCGGGCGGTGCTTTCAGAAGCACCCACCGCAATGTAAAAAAGGCATGTTGCGCATATGCATGCACAACGTGACAGGCACCGCGCGGTGCCTGCCACCTTGTGCATGCAAATGCAGGGGGGTACCATAGGTACCCCCCATGTGCACCCCCACCTTCTTGGGGGCCCGCAACGGGCCCCCTAAGCTGGAATCCGCATGGTTTTCCATGGCGGAGTCTCCGCCATGGAAAGCCCTGCACCGCCGCACGTCATAATATGGATGGCGGTGTCTTGTAGACACTGCCACCCTATTTGCGCACTTTTCCGCCCGGTCGCCTGTACGACCGGCGGATCACCGGCGGACGGTCTTTCCGTCCGCCGGCGTCCCCACCGCCATCGTGATTTGGCGGGGGGTAAATGGTAGGCGTGCGGTGGGAAATGGTGGGCGGATCGCCACCGGCATACGGGCGGTGGCGATCCGCCCGCTATTGTAATGACCCCCTTATTAATTTTTAAAGAAACGTTTATATATAATTTTAGGAGCGGGATGTTGGGTTTATAGGGGATAAGGGTGGGGAGTGTTTTAAAAATATATATTTTAAATTAAATATTATTAGAAATTTGTATTTTTTTAAATTTTATTTAAAAAAAAAGAAAAATAATAATATTTAAATTTAAATTTGAAAATTTATTTTAAGAGCGGGATGTTGGGTTTATAGGGGATAAGGTTTGGGAGTGTTTAAAAATATATATATATTTTTTTAAATATTATTATTTTTTTATAAATTTAGAATGTATTTTTAAAAAAAAGAAAATTTATATTTTAAATTTAAATTTGATAATTAATTTTAGGAGCGGGATGTTGAGTTTATAGGGGATAAGGGTGGGGAGTTTTTTATAAATATATATTTTATATTAAATATTATTAAAAAAATTAAAATAATTGAGAATTTATTTATTATAAAAATATTTATATTTAAATTGAAAATTATTTTTAGGAGTGACTTGTTGGTTTTATAAGGGATAAGGGTGGGTAGTGTTGTAAAAATATATATTTAAAATTAAATATTATGAACATTTTTAATAAATTTAGAATTAATGTAAAAAAAAAAACATTTGAAATGTAAATTACATTTTTTTTTTAGGATTGGGATGTTTTGTTTATAGGTGATGATGGTGGGCAGTATTTTAAAAATATATATTTAAAATTAAGTATTATTAATATTTTTTACAAATTATAAATTATTTTTAAAAAATAAAAATATATGGACATTTAAATTTGAAATTTAATTTTAGGAGTGGCTTGTTGTGTTTATATGTGATAAAGTTGGGTAGTGTTTTAAATATATATATTTTAAATTAAATATTAACACATTTTTAAATAAATTTAGAATTAATTTTTAAAATAAAATATAATATTGAAATCTGAATTAGATAAATATGTTTAGGAGTGGGATGTTGGGTTTTTAGGGGATAAGTGTGGGGAGTGTATTAAAAATATATATTTTTAATTAAATATTATTAAAAAAATTGAAAAATTTAGATTTTATTGAAAAATAAATAAGTTTATAGAATTATAAATTTGGAATTTATTTTTAGTAGTGTGTTTTGGGGTTTATAGGGCATAATGTTTTGGAGTTATTATAAAAAATAATTTTTGGGGGATGTAATTGATAATGTTTAGTGATCAGTATATAGTTTATTTAAATTTATATTGGAGTGCGAATAGTTAATTATTTATGTTTACTGTCCAGCACCTACCCCAATTTATTATAGACTGTAGTGGGAATAGTATATTATTTATGTTACTGTCCAGCATCTACCCCAATTTTAGATAGAATGCAGTGGGAATAGTAAATTATTTAGGTTCAGGGGCCGATTCCGATTCGGGCCGGAAAACCACCCGACCGACTCGGTACGGGAATATAGTCCGACCGACACGTACCTGCGCCGTCCGACCCGGGTAGTACGATGAAATGCATGTGAATCACGACCGACTCGTACGGAACTCAAGCCGAATGACCGACCCGGACGGAAACAAGCTATCCGGCCGGGAAACCACACGAATAGAACCGACCGACACGCACCAGGAATCAACCCGAACGAAACGTACCCGCGAACTCCGACTCGTGCAATACGATGCAATGGGTGCAAAATCAGACCGACTCGCACGGAGCCCAAGCCGTACGACCGACACGCATACAAAAGCCAGCCGAACAAACACAATACTAGGCGACCGACGCGTACGCCGCATATGAAACCTAGCTGAAACACAGCGGGAACGACTCGGAGAGGCGCGCACCAGACAACTGCAACGTCCTACTCGGTCAGAAGAACGTCTCCTACATGCACAATAATTACAAATGAAAAAATACAAAAAAAGAGGGCCAAACAAGCAATGACAAAGCCAATAAATACAGGGGGGGGAAAAATGGAACAAGGACACACCCCCAACTCCACCTACATAAAGGCCACAAATCCCTACCATGATCCTTTGCAAATTCCACTGACCTGCCAGCACAGAACACCATCAGACAGCAAACACAGACACACACACAGCTCATCCAACACAAAAGCCACACACCGTTAGCACCTCAACAAATAGCACCCTCACACACACCCAGCAAAACCTACACTCACACACCCTCACTTGCACACACACACACATCAATCACCACCACCACCCATCACCATGCCCCTAAAGAAGAATCCAAAGTTCCTAGATAGTGAATTGGAAGTCATGGTAGACGAGATCCTGAGGGTAGAGCCACAGTTGTTTGGCACATTGGTCCAACAGACCCCCATGGCGCAGAAAACCAAGATGTGGGCGAGGATCGTCGACAGGGTCAACGCACAATCACCATGTTTGCGCACAAAGGAAAACATCCAGAACAGGTGGTATGATGTGCGCAGGAGGGTCAGGGACCTACTGAAGAAGGATTACCTCCTGAGCCAGCACACCGGCAGTGGCCCTCCTGCCAAACCAGTAAACCTCAGGCCCTGGGAGGAGAAGGTGCGGGCCATCCTACCACCAGTGAGCGTATATGGACTAACAAACATCCCAGAGCCTGGTGAGTACACAACAAATATACACAATATTGTGTGACAATACACACACATCACTGTCAAGGGGATAGTCAAACCATGCACCCCTAGCAAATCCACAGCAACCAAAAGATAATCATCCCAAGATGTGTATGTTAGTCAGATAAACACAATACATGCCATGTCATAGTGATATGTAACTGTGTCATGACATGTACAAACCCAATAACAAATAGAGCTAGGTAGTGGCACAAATCTAACCAACAAACACTGTCAGATATTTAGCCACCACTAGAACACCACCTCACAGGGAAGCTCACTGAAAGGAAGGAATCCTGTGTATACTGGTGAAGTCAGTGTAGCCAAGAGCATGATGGGAGTCATAGTAACAGATAATGGGCAGCCTCACATTTGGCCCATCAACACCACTCTGAACCATGCTCACAACACAGGGAGTGGAAAAGGACTGACAAGATGGCTGACACTGGGTACTGCTTTGGGGAGCACAAGGCCCTGCTGGGAACTGTGCAACAACAAACAGCAGAACACCATTGCCTGACATCCTGAAAGCCAACTTGCACTCCCTGCAATGCAAGCACGTTGCATGGTGGGATATCTGGCTGGGTGGGAAGGAGGACTGACAGCACTGACCATAGTTACAAGCAGCTCTCCTCACACCCCCTCAACACAAACTCCACATAACCCACCTGGGAGAATGCAATGCCTCACACTCCAAATGAAGATCCCACAAAGAACCACCACCCTGGGTAATGCTGTGTGAAGCACAGGGACACTCTTGGGACTTGTAGCCAAACAAACGCCAGGACAACACTGTCAGCCTTCCTGTCAGCACAGGCACACTACCCCACAGGGAAGCAGAGTCAAAAGGAAGGAAGTATGGGCATGCTGGGAAGGGGGGGGTGTAGGCAATAGCATGATGGGAGTGGCAGTCACAGCTCAACATCCCCCACCCACATGGCCCAGCAAACTCACACTGAATCATGCACACCTCACAGGGAGTGAAAAGCCACCTCAAAGATGACTGACACTGGCCTCAGCTGTGGGGAGCACAAGGCCCTGCTGGGAACTGTGCACCAACAAACAACAGGACCACACTGTCAGCCATCTTGCCATTGCTGTCACACTCACACACAGTGAAGTCCACTCAAAAGGAAGGAAGTACGGGCATGCTGGGAAGGGGGTGTAGGCAATAGCATGATGGGAGTTGTAGTCACAGATATTGCTCACCCTCACAATTGGCCCATCAACACCACTCTGAACCATGCTCACATCACAGGGAGTGGATAAGGACTGACAAGATGGCTGACACTGGGTACTGCTGTGGGGAGCACAAGGCCCTGCTGGGAACTGTGCACCAACAAACAACAGGACCACACTGTCAGCCATCTTGCCATAGCTGTCACACTCACACACAGTGAAGTCCACTCAAAAGGAAGGAAGTATGGGCATGCTGGGAAGGGGGGTGTAGGCAATAGCATGATGGGAGTTGTAGTCACAGATATTGCTCACCCTCACAATTGGCCCATCAACACCACTCTGAACCATGCTCACATCACAGAGAGTGGATAAGGACTGACAAGATGGCTGACACTGGGTACTGCTGTGGGGAGCACAAGGCCCTGCTGGGAACTGTGCACCAACAAACAACAGGACCACACTGTCAGCCATCTTGCCATAGCTGTCACACTCACACACAGTGAAGTCCACTCAAAAGGAAGGAAGTATTGGCATGCTGGGAAGGGGGGTGTAGGCAATAGCATGATGGGAGTTGTAGTCACAGATATTGCTCACCCACACAATTGGCCCATCAACACCACTCTGAACCATGCTCACATCACAGGGAGTGGATAAGGACTGACAAGATGGCTGACACTGGGTACTGCTGTGGGGAGCACAAGGCCCTGCTGGGAACTGTGCAACAACAAACAGCAGAACACCACTGCCTGACATCCTGAAAGCCAACTTGCACTCCCTGCAATGCAAGCACGTTGCATGGTGGGATATCTGGCTGGGTGGGAAGGAGGACTGACAGCACTGACCATAGTTACAAGCAGCTCTCCTCACACCCCCTCAACACAAACTCCACATAACCCACCTGGGAGAATGCAATGCCTCACACTCCAAATGAAGATCCCACAAAGAACCACCACCCTGGGTAATGCTGTGTGAAGCACAGGGACACTCTTGGGACTTGTAGCCAAACAAACGCCAGGACAACACTGTCAGCCTTCCTGTCAGCACAGGCACACTACCCCACAGGGAAGCAGAGTCAAAAGGAAGGAAGTATGGGCATGCTGGGAAGGGGGGTGTAGGCAACAGCATGATGGGAGTGGCAGTCACAGCTCAACAACCCCCACCCACATGGCCCAGCAAGCTCACACTGAAGCATGCACACCTCACAGGGAGTGAAAAGCCACCTCAAAGATGTCTGACACTGGCCTCAGCTGTGGGGAGCACAAGGCCCTGCTGAGAACTGTGCAACAACGAACAGCAAGACACCATTGAATGACATCCTGAGAGTCAACCTGAACCCACTGCAAGGGTGGCATGCTTCATGGTGGGATAACTGGGCTAGGTGGAGAAGGATGGCCGGATGTCCACCAAATACAACCAATGCTGGCCATGCACACACCTCAACATTCACATTGAAATGCCCCAGGTACGCAGGACAATGTGCTACACCAATATCAACCTCTTACTGTGACAACTTAGGACAATGCAATGTACATGCCCGCATCCAGAGGTACAGTCACAACTGTCAGGTGTGTGAACCATTGATGCCTGTAGAAACATAACATACAATGTGTGTCTCTTCCAAATACAGGTGATGATGGGGACACAGCAGCAGGCAAGGAGGAGTCCCTGTCCCAGGCTCCGGGGGACACTGAGCTCACTGGTGTGGAACAGCCTCTGCCCTCCTTGGATGGCGAAGACCTACCTGGCCCCTCCGGTGTGAGTCATCATGCAGCACCAGCAGGACCAACATCTGCACCCCCTGCACCCACCCCTTCAACAACTGCCAACACACAGACCACCCCCGCCGACACGGACAGACCAAGGACCACCGATGACAACAGCACAGGGCCCCAGGCCCACCGTGGAGCAACGGACAACAACACCACTATCAACCCCCAAGGGGGCCTCGGGTCACCTGTGCGTGCCACCGCAGGTCCTGCACATGTCACCAGGGGTGGTGGGAGGGGTGGTAGACATAGGTCGCTGCTTGCAGAGGAGTCTGGACTGCATGATGACCCACAACTGGCACGCATTGCTGATGCGTACCAGAATAGCACCGGAGAGGTCAGACAGGTAGTGGGGATCCTCAAGGACATACAACAGCAGCAGGCTGCCCATCATGCCCGCTTGGACTCCCACATGTCCCGTGTGGAGACACACATATCTCGCATGGAGTCCAAGTGGGACACATTGCAAGAACTCACAGCGGTGCATAGGGACATATTGACATGCCTCTGCCAGATTAGCACCAACATGGCCACACCTCCCTGTGTGCCCACAACATCTGGTGCTGCAACAACTGACACTGCCACAGGGAGGGAGGAGGACTCTGGCGGAGACTCCCCTGCACCGCAGCAGCCTGCACGTGAGGGTCCCCCCCAAAGAAGAGGGGTCGTCCGAGGAAGGAAAACTGAGAGGTTGATGGCCACGTACATCCCCCAGGAAGCCAACACCTGTTCCAGAAATTCTCCTTTGTGTGCAAACTTTTCACCCTGTCGAATGCAACACAACTCTCCCACATGACATGGGGAGTTCAAGTTGGACTAATGTATCATATGACTGTGGACTACACTCAGGACATTTCTGCTACCAAGACTTGCAACTCATCTGGGAACTTTGGATCCCAATCCCAATGTACAGCACCCACCATCCTGTGCACTATACACACACACATTTTTGTAAATAAAATCACTAGTACACCATACTTGCCTCTGTTGTTATTCAAATGTGGATACTGTTATGGTGATGATGATCTGCTAAATTACACTGTGTATGCCAGCTGCTACAGCAAGTACAACACCGTCATGTGAGTCATGGTGACGTGACACATATGAGGGAGACACACCACTAGGGCTACACAACACAGAGACACCAGGGCCATCGGACTCATCGCCTACAGTGATGTTGCCAGGAAATACACAGACACCACACCTATTCAGAGTCTGTGTCAACTAGCCCACAGGTGCAGTAAGCAAATGTCAGTCAGATGTGTGACCACAGACAACGCACATCCCAAAGTGAAGCACAGGTTTATTACACATTTGCCACATGTTGTTTACACTACAAATGCAAGGTTTACCCATGTGGCAGTGGCCACACAGTCAACAAGTGCAGAAGATATGAAGTCCAGGGGTGTGTGGCACATCACCTGTAGGGAAACGACTGCTGCCACCCTGAAAGCTGAATCATGGTGTCGGGGATCCAAGTTGACCAAAGTACTCAGTAAGCACCCTGTGAAGGACAGACATGACACACAGTTAAAACCACTGAAGAACAGGACAGAACTGCAATACTCATGCCCAATACATGTCACAAGACAACTACACAAAACCAAGTTAGCATGTCAACACTGTTGGGGAGTACAGACTACCTGTAAGGACACATTGCTGCACGCATCCAGTCAAGTAGCACATGGCCACACTCAAACAGCACCAGAGCACCACCCACACATCACATGCAAACTCACATCATTCACATTACATCTCCCTGGATACTCACATTCAGCTGAAGAAGTTGGTGATGAGCTGTGTGCGGACATCACCATCATCATCATCATCATCACTGGCATCGTGGTCCAGGCCAGGATCCTCCACAGGTGGCGGATGTTGGTCATTGTCATCCAGGATGAGAGGCAACTCCTTCCGCACTGCCAGGTCGTGTAGCATGCAGCAGACGATGACAATCTTGCACACCTTTGCTGGGGCATATGGGAGGGCCCCTCCTGTCTTGTCCAGGCAGTGGAAGCGGCTCTTCAGGAGACCAAATGTCCGCTCGATCACTCTCCTGGTCCGACCATGTGCCTCATTGTAGCGCATCTGGGCTGGTGTCACAGGGTTCCTGAGGGGTGTCAGCAACCACGGCATGTTGGGGTATCCGGAGTCACATACGGACAGACAAGTGCACATTAGCTGAGTCGGAAAAGTGGGCGGACTACTACAGAGCAGAACACACACAATGGTACAAAGTCAGTACACACCGACAAGCCAGGCACGCTGGTTCTGCATCTGTGCCATCATCCTCGGGATGCGACTACTCCTCATCACGTAGGCATCGTGTGCTGAACCAGGGAAACGGGCACACACATGTGTGATGCTCATATCTGCAAGACATACCACCAGAGCATTGATCGAATGGTAATGTTTCCGGTTCCGGTATGCCTGCTCATGTGCCTGTGGTGGTACCAAAGTGACATGTGTCCCATCAATGGAGCCAATGACATGTGGCATCCTCCCCAGGGCATAGAAGTCACTCTTGACGTCAGTGAGTTGTTGACGTGTAGGGAAATAGATGTACTGGTTCAGGCATCTCAACATTGCCTCCAAAACATCGCGTAGCACACGGCTGAACATAGTCTGTGACATCCCACCGGCAGTCGCCACAGTGTGTTGAAAGGTACCGGTGGCAAAGAAGTGTAGGGCTGTCATTACCTTCACCTTGGGGGTCAGCGCCGTAGGGTACAGCCGGCCAGGTTGCAAATGTGGTGCCAAGCGCACTGCCAAATCCTCAATCAGCTGCCTGGTGAAGCGGTACCGTCGGATGCTGTCACGTTCCACCATTGTTGCCAGGTCAGGGAATGGTCTATGGACAGCTGGAGCCCTGCAGTGCATAGGTTGAAGAACGAAAGATTGTCAGTCACCCCACATATGTGCCATTCACCATACTCAATTTCACATGATACATCATTACGAGACACAAGTACTTGATGTGTGTGCCGTTCTGTTCGGACATAACTGGCACCTACATGGCCATCATCTAACTTCTCAGTACAACATGTGTGGACAACAGGTTCCAGGTTGTGCTATGGGAAACCATTAGGCTGTGTCACAGTACCCATTTACTGCTGTCACGTTCCACCCACACACCACAGTGACATGTCTGGACAGATGCGCCACAGGCATCACAGCTCATTGACAGGTAGATTCCCAGTGACCCTGTCTTGCCACATGGACACTGGCATGACATGGCGTATCATGTACACGTCAGAAATTGAAACATGACTCCCACAGGTAGTGGCCCCTGTCGCCTCCGCAGGACAGACATGGACGCCAGTGACGCACAACATCAAAGTCCATGCACAAACAACGTTGATGTGGAGACTGTCTCCCATCGTGCACATGGAATCAGAGACATCGGAAACACAACATGCACACAGACTGTGGAGGGCCATCAGTATTGTGGCAATGGGTCACCCTGTGACGTACATGCCTTCCCCCATGGGACCCTGGGGGTATGTGACATGTCATACTGTCTGGAAATGTGACCATGCCACATGCTCCGAAATTAACTGTTGCACATCACAGTGGTCATGTGCACAACACACAAAGGACCCTGTCCCCATGAACACATGCACAGCCTGGGTGTGGCTGCCCACAAGTGCCACCACAGAAACCACATGTTTACCCCCATACACAGAAAAGGTAATGCAGCCTTACACGCCTTAGGAAACAGTGTGGACTGGGTGTGGTGTTGTAGGTGTGCCCCTGAGTCTCTGGCAGGTATATGTGGCTGGCATACGTTCACCAGTGACAAGCATGGTGACATATGTGAGTGACCTGTACAGGTACGCGTTGTACAGCAATGGACCGATCGGTGTGCCCGGCCGGCCCATTGCATCTGTTGTGAGCGTGTACGCGTTGTACAGCAATGGACCGATCGGTGTGCCCGGCCGGCCCATTGCATCTGTTGTGTGCGGGTACGCGTTGTACAGCAATGGACCGATCGGTGTGCCCGGCCAGCCCATTGCATCTGTTGTGAGTGGGTACATGTTGTACAGCAATAGAACGATCGGTGTGCCAGGGCGGCCCATTGCATCTGTTGTGAGCGGGTACACGTTGTATCCCGACATACGCGTTGTACAGCAATGGACCGATCGGTGTGCCCGGCCGGCCCATTGCATCTGTTGTGAGCGGGTACGCGTTGTACAGCAATGGACCGATCGGTGTGCCCGGCCGGCCCATTGCATCTGTTGTGAGCGGGTACGTGTTGTATCCCGACATACGCGTTGTACAGCAATGGACCGATCGGTGTGCCCGGCCGGCCCATTGCATCTGTTGTGAGCGTGTACGCGTTGTACAGTAATGGACTGATCGGTGTGCCCGGCCGGCCCATTGCATCTGTTGTGGGCGGGTACGCGTTGTACAGCAATGGACCGATCAGTGTGCCCGGCTGGCCCTTTGCATCTGTTGTGGGCGGGTACGCGTTGTACAGCAATGGACCGATCGGTGTGCCCGGCCGGCCCATTGCATCTGTTGGGAGCGGGTACGCGTTGTACAGCAATGGACCGATCGTTGTGCCCGGCCGGCCCATTGCATCTGTTGTGAGCGTGTACGCGTTGTACAGCAATGGACCGATCGGTGTGCCCGGCCGGCCCATTGCATCTGTTGGGAGCGGGTACGCGTTGTATCCCGACATACGCGTTGTACAGCAATGGACCGAACGGTGCGCACGCGTTGGCTGGGGCCTGGCATGGCAACGGACGCGTATTCGAAGCTTCAACGAGTCTGATGCAGTGAACTCAGTTGGCCAGCCACAAAAATGTTGCAAAATCATGGGTGTCATGAAGTTGGATTTTTGAAGGATGCTGTGGGCGTGTATTAGTGCTGCTATTCCATGGATTCCAAGACGATCCAACAGAAAGGATTCGGATACGGATAGGAGCAATGGTGGAGGAAGCTATCTGTCACAGCTGGATATCAAAAAAAGAATCAGAATTTCTGATCCAAAAATCACCTATAACACCCTACTTTTACACCATTCCTAAAATTCATAAGAACCTAGATAATCCTCCTGGACGTCCTATCGTCTCAGGGATCGGTTCTTTACTAGAACCCCTGTCCAAGTTCTCTGACGCTTTTCTGCGACCCCTAGTCCAGAAAACAGGTACTTACCTGAAAGACACGAAAGCAGTGTTACAACTACTTGCAACTCAGGACTTTGACACCAGTCAACATCTCCTACTAGGTTTAGACGTTGAGAGTCTTTACACTAGTCTTCCTCATGATGAAACCATTGATATCATAGAAGAAGTCCTATATGCAACCACATGGGAATACCACACACCACGTAGTATGGTTATGGAGTGCATTTCCTTAGCATTAAAAGAAAATTTCTTTCTCTATGGAGATATACACTATTTACAAAAACATGGGACTAGCATGGGAAGCACCTTCGCTCCTAGTCTTGCAGGCCTTTACGTGTACCATCTAGAGACAACCAAGATACTGCACCAAGACAATCCATTCTGTGAGCACATCATTACCTGGAAGAGATACATTGATGATATCCTAGTGATATGGAAAGGTGATACTCACTCAGTTGAGACCTTTATGTTATGGTTAAACCAACAAAATCAGTTCCTGAAATTCACACATACAGCATCCAATACTGATTTAGTGTTCCTCGATCTCAACATCTACCCAGAGAATGGCAAGCTTAAAACAACTACTCACTTCAAACCAACTGCAAAGAACTGCCTTCTCCTTTACAGCAGTTTCCACCCACGACATTTGCGAGATAATCTCCCTTTTGGACAGTTTCTACGCCTAAGAAGGAACTGTTCGGAAATAACGGACTTCAAAAACCAAGCCACTGACCTTGAGAGAAAACTATTGGCACGTGAATATCCATCTAGAATCATCAAACAGGGTTGGAAAAGAGCCAGGTATAACAATAGAGAGGCATTGTTGGACAACAATCCCCCAAAAGAAAGAGAGACCAGACCAATCTGTGTCACAACGTACAATACCCACTCGAATGAAGTATCCAAGATAATCAATAAACACTGGAAAATACTGAACTGTGGAAAACTTTCTTTTCCCAAACCTATGTTTTCCCATAAAAGAGGCAGAAATCTCAGAGATATTCTTGTGCATACTAGGCCACGTACCACACGGGAAACAAACCCGGCCCCTTTCAATCTTCAACCTATTCAGGGTCATCATCCCTGTGGAAATTGCAGCACTTGTGCCCTTACCACAAAGAGTAAAAAAATCACATTTTCCAATGGGTCAGTGTGGGAACAAAGACGATTTACTAATTGTAACAGTAAGAATGTAATTTACATGATCACTTGTCCGTGCAATTTGGAGTACATCGGAATGACGTCCAGACCAGTTAAAATACGGATTGGTGAACATAAAAGCAATGTGAGATGTAAGAAAAGTACCACCAAAATGGCAACCCACTACCTATCAACCAACCACAACGTGGACGACATAAGATGGACAGTGATTGAACAAATCAACCACGAAAGAGACCTCTTGGAAAAGGAACAACGTTGGGTGTTCCGTTTGGGGACACACGAAAAGGGTTTGAATGATGAAATTCCATGGGCACAGTTAACAGGTTGAAAGTTATTACTACACCTGTCCACCTCCCTTCATTACTATATACAGGGTACAGACTGTATCACAGTGTTCGGTCCCTATGTATAGAGGTCTAAATAACACACAAGCGATCTCATTACATCCTAATTAGACTTGATTTTGCCCGATTCTACAAGCGTTCCATTTATGATTTCCAACATTATTATTTCTCTGGCCCTCCATAGCGTTTCTATGCTTTGCCAACCCTTCTGAGTCAGACATCGCTTGTGACTTGCACCATTTTAATAGCGCATATTATTTGCTCCTCAGAGTGCTTTGATGCACTTCAAGTGCATTTACTTCATTTACTCGATTGACAAGAGAATTGAACTATCACCAATCTCCACGTTCCACTTTTTTCAGATAACCACACGCAGTGTTGGGCAACAATCGTGCTGTTTTATAGAACTCTGGTTATTTACATACACTTCGAGTTTTCTAGCACGCACGGAATACTCATTTCCGCTGTGCACTGTAGTTAGCGCTCTAGTGCGCAATGAAAATCAAGCATGGAAGCTCTCTTCCGGTTTTTTCTCGCGTCAGCATCACAGGTGAATCCAATTTCCACTCGATACTTCTGCTTAAATAGCCGCTCCCCGCACTCCCTAGTCATACAGCGGAGCCGCGGGTGAGCAGTATGGGGCAAAATTTTGTCGAGCAGCACGTAAGTACGGCATAGCCGTCATGGTCCGAGATTTTCGTAGATCACTCGGCAAGAGGACGAGTACCACCTGACCGTTTCTCTCTTCATTTCAAACATTTTTTTTTTCCCCTGCAGTAACTAGTGACTTCTTCCTGCTCATCTGTACCTGAGGCTCATGGGGCAATATACCCATTCATACATTGTATGTATTGTGTGTATACATCGTTCTACACACCGTTTTTTGATTACAATAGTCACAAATAGAGTGTGTGTTTTATGTTATATGTAGTGTGTTCTTGTATGTTTCCCCTTTTTTTCCCCAATTTCTTTCACAGGTCCATGCACCATGATAGCACTATGTTTTTATAAACAGTCACCTTGACACATGTGTTGTCTTTTCAGGTCTTCGTAAGACAACGCCGTGTGTGGCGCAATTAATATCCTAAATCTTTTTCTTTTTCCAGATTAACATATAGGAGTACAAACAGGTACTATATACTGCATGAATATTTGCAAAAATTTCTTTCACTTTTGTATATAACTATCTTCACCTTTATACAACAAGTGAGCACTGAAGGGATCTTCTCAGTCCTGATGAAGAAGCCTTGAGCTTCGAAACATGTCGACTCTCTAGGAACGTCAGCTCATTATATGCATGACTATTCCAAATCACAATTTTTAACAGGTTCAGCCTCAATGACCTATTAAATTGTCTTATGTCCATGAGGCCAGCTCCTTTTTAACTTCACTTCTGACCCTTCTTCTCACTACCCCTGCACCACACATTGGGGCCGATTCCGATTCGGGCCGGAAATCCCTCCGACCGAGCCGGACCCGGAGAGATTTCCGACCGAATCGGACCCGTGCAGCCCGACCGAACGAGTACGATGCGTCCGTATGCTATCGGACTCGATTCGAGTCGGACTCCCATTGAAGTCAATGGGAGCCTGTTGTACGACGCGTACACGGGCTCCCATTGACTCAATGGGTGCGATGCGGACAAGGGCGCCCCCACAGCGTGTACGCGGCGAAGCGATTCGCCCCATACACGCACAGGTAGGGGGACCCATGGGTCCCCTGTGTGCGACTCGCGCGGCTACGCGTTCAGGGGTCCGACACGGACCCCGAGTACGGCTCCGACAGCTCTTCTGAGCCGGAGTGTGCGGCTCGGTCGGACTGCTCGCGGCGCGCATCGTACTCACCCGGCCGGGAAACGTCTCCATTGCGCGGTGCGAGTCGAGTCCGAGCGAGTCGGTCGGTGCGGTTCGAGCCGGGAACGAGTCGGTCGGAGCGGTCGGGATGCCCGGACGAGTCGGTCGGCGATTTCGCATCGTACTCGCTTGTCCGGACGCGCGTACGGATCGGTCGGGAAACAGGGCTCCGAATCGGATTCGGTAAAGCCGAATCCGATTCGGAGCCCTACCGGCCGAGATCGGAATCGACCCCATAGTATTTTAGATTAGTGCTCCCGCGTAGTCGCTGGTTGTAGCACGCCCCATTCCACAGTGGGATGGGAAGACCCCAATGATGAAGCATGACATCAAGGGCCCTTTTGGTGTGTGAGGGATATTTAAACAACTTATGTGTATGTCCTATCATGGAGTAGGAATACAACCTTTTCCCCATCCACTATCGGTCCCCTTCTTCATCATTCAGATCACTACCCACATGGTGGATCTTGATGTTTTGTTAACTACTGACTCGAGGAGGACGTATCCACCGTCAGTGTCCCTCGGGACGCTACCTCTTCACTCCCTATTTTGTTTTTTTAAGCCTTTTGGACAGCGCACAGCTGTGGGAGTCATCCAGTATTTCTGGGATTCAGGCAATATCGATCAGTGCACCGTTTTTTGCCTTTTTGAATTATTAATTTTTATATTTAATTTCTTTCACATACACTACTTACACACACACTCACACGAATATTCACAAACATGGCCAAGACAGCAGGTCTCACGTTCAATGAAGATGAGATCGACAGGATCTTAGCTGCCCTCAACCCCTTTGAAGGGCTAAGCAACTCGGATCCAGGGCCTAGCAGCTCTGACTGGGATGAAATGGCTAATCTCAGAAGAACCCAGATAAAAACAGCACTGCACGGTCTATTGATGACTGAGTACTTAAGGGCAAATGCAGCACCACATGGCCTGATTTTCCGCAACGAACCATTCATATTTCAGCACGACAAGTCCTTCAAAAAGGATTGGTCACTCATATCCTGGCACTGCACTAGGGATTGGCTGGTCCTTATAATCAAAACAGCAACCCGTCTGGCACAAGAATTAAAAGTTGACATACAGAAGTTGGAGGTGCAACTTAAGAGCTACCAATCCCATACAGTATTAAAAAGAGTCTGGATGAATTGAACCAACAGATGAGTGAGTACGAGATTACTCGGAAACTAAGCAAATTCAAAAAATTAAAAAAAGACACTGCAGCCTTTAGCCATGAACGTATATACCCCTACATATGCGAGGACTATGTAACAAGGAAATCTAATAGTGAACAGGGCTCTGACAGTGATATATCAGACACTGGCTCTAATGACTCATATTCCAGCCGGGGGAGCAACTCGAGAAATCAGAGAGGAGGAACATGGAAACAGAGACCGTTCCAACCTAGAGAGAGATGGAACCACTACCCAAACCAACTAATTTTTGCCCACTATCCATATGGTCCACCACCAATGGGAGGACCATTCCAGCACTGTGCCCCAACACCACAGGAGTATAACTACTATGGACCACCTCCTTTTTTAGGTACACGCCCGGGACCACAAAGAGGAAGGAATCGACGAGGTAATCAAGTCCACTGGAGGAACGAACCAGAAGATCCAGTCAGAGTGTCAACAAGAAGCATGACCGGAATCACGAACCAACCAACAACCAGCAGGTAGGACACTTAGTGGTCAACCTTACATCGCTGGTTCTCACTGAACCACAAAAACAGGCCTTAAGCAAAGGTCTTGGTTTTGTGCCCACTAACAAAATGGATAATTTTAAGTTATGCTTGGAGGTAAAAGAATTCTTGAGAAAACTTAAACTACGGGCTTTCTTTGACAAGAAGGATATTACAGAGACTGCAGAGGAACAGGCTTCCGATACCGGATTACGACCTAAGTCTACGTTCACCCCTCCAGATCCAACCCTTCCAGTGGAGCTGCTTACTTTTGAGAGAGCTGTTATGGGTGAAATTACGAAATTGTCTAATGAAGACAAAAAAACCTTTCACAATACAACACGAGAAGAAAAGGAGGCTTTACG
The DNA here is from genome assembly GCA_963921515.1 of Calotriton arnoldi. Lineage (NCBI taxonomy): Eukaryota > Metazoa > Chordata > Amphibia > Caudata > Salamandridae > Calotriton > Calotriton arnoldi. The sequence continues at coordinate 581,712 of CAWUFW010009077.1, forward strand.
AACTTTGGCCAACAACAGGGATCTTATTATAAAACCAGCGGATAAAGGCGGAGCCATTGTGTTACAGACCACTCTCAAGTATGATACCGAGTGCAGGAGACTATTGGGTGACTCTCGTAATTACGAAGTAATCCAAGACGATCCAACAGAAAGGATTCGGATACGGATAGGAGCAATGGTGGAGGAAGCTATCTGTCACAGCTGGATATCAAAAAAAGAATCAGAATTTCTGATCCAAAAATCACCTATAACACCCTACTTTTACACCATTCCTAAAATTCATAAGAACCTAGATAATCCTCCTGGACGTCCTATCGTCTCAGGGATCGGTTCTTTACTAGAACCCCTGTCCAAGTTCTCTGACGCTTTTCTGCGACCCCTAGTCCAGAAAACAGGTACTTACCTGAAAGACACGAAAGCAGTGTTACAACTACTTGCAAATCAGGACTTTGACACCAGTCAACATCTCCTACTAGGTTTAGACGTTGAGAGTCTTTACACTAGTCTTCCTCATGATGAAACCATTGATATCATAGAAGAAGTCCTATATGAAACCACATGGGAATACCATACACCACGTAGTATGGTTATGGAGTGCATTTCCTTAGCATTAAAAGAAAATTTCTTTCTCTATGGAGATATACACTATTTACAAAAACATGGGACTAGCATGGGAAGCACCTTTGCTCCTAGTCTTGCAGGCCTTTACGTGTACCATCTAGAGACAACCAAGATACTGCACCAAGACAATCCATTCTGTGAGCACATCATTACCTGGAAGAGATACATTGATGATATCCTAGTGATATGGAAAGGTGATACTCACTCAGTTGAGACCTTTATGTTATGGTTAAACCAACAAAATCAGTTCCTGAAATTCACACATACAGCATCCAATACTGATTTAGTGTTCCTCGATCTCAACATCTACCCAGAGAATGGCAAGCTTAAAACAACTACTCACTTCAAACCAACTGCAAAGAACTGCCTTCTCCTTTACAGCAGTTTCCACACACGACATTTGCGAGATAATCTCCCTTTTGGACAGTTCCTACGCCTAAGAAGGAACTGTTCGGAAATAACGGACTTCAAAAACCAAGCCACTGACCTTGAGAGAAAACTATTGGCACGTGAATATCCATCTAGAATCATCAAACAGGGTTGGAAAAGAGCCAGGTATAACAATAGAGAGGCATTGTTGGACAACAATCCCCCAAAAGAAAGAGAGACCAGACCAATCTGTGTCACAACGTACAATACCCACTCGAATGAAGTATCCAAGATAATCAATAAACACTGGAAAATACTGAACTGTGGAAAACTTTCTTTTCCCAAACCTATGTTTTCCCATAAAAGAGGCAGAAATCTCAGAGATATTCTTGTGCATACTAGGCCACGTACCACACGGGAAACAAACCCGGCCCCTTTCAATCTTCAACCTATTCAGGGTCATCATCCCTGTGGAAATTGCAGCACTTGTGCCCTTACCACAAAGAGTAAAAAAATCACATTTTCCAATGGGTCAGTGTGGGAACAAAGACGATTTACTAATTGTAACAGTAAGAATGTAATTTACATGATCACTTGTCCGTGCAATTTGGAGTACATCGGGATGACGTCCAGACCAGTTAAAATACGGATTGGTGAACATAAAAGCAATGTGAGATGTAAGAAAAGTACCACCAAAATGGCAACCCACTACTTATCAACCAACCACAACGTGGACGACATAAGATGGACAGTGATTGAACAAATCAACCACGAAAGAGACCTCTTGGAAAAGGAACAACGTTGGGTGTTCCGTTTGGGGACACACGAAAAAGGTTTGAATGATGAAATTCCGTGGGCACAGTTAACAGGTTGAAAGTTATTACTACACCTGTCCACCTCCCTTCATTACTATATACAGGGTACAAACTGTATCACAGTGTTCGGTCCCTATGTATAGAGGTCTAAATAACACACAAGCGATCTCATTACATCCTAATTAGACTTGATTTTGCCCGATTCTACAAGCGTTCCATTTATGATTTCCAACATTATTATTTCTCTGGCCCTCCATAGCGTTTCTATGATTTGCCAACCCTTCTGAGTCAGACATCGCTTGTGACTTGCACCATTTTAATAGCGCATATTATTTGCTCCTCAGAGTGCTTTGATGCACTTCAAGTGCATTTACTTCATTTACTCGATTGACAAGAGAATTGAACTATCACCAATCTCCACGTTCCACTTTTTTCAGATAACCACACGCAGTGTTGGGCAACAATCATGCTGTTTTATAGAACTCTGGTTATTTACATACACTTCAAGTTTTCTAGCACGCACGGAATACTCATTTCCGCTGTGCACTGTAGTTAGCGCTCTAGTGCGCAATGAAAATCAAGCATGGAAGCTCTCTTCCGGTTTTTTCTCGCGTCAGCATCACAGGTGAATCCAATTTCCACTCGATACTTCTGCTTAAATAGCCGCTCCCCGCACTCCCTAGTCATACAGCGGAGCCGCGGGTGAGCAGTATGGGGCAAAATTTTGTCAAGCAGCACGTAAGTACGGCATAGCCGTCATGGTCCGAGATTTTCGTAGATCACTCGGCAAGAGGACGAGTACCACCTGACCGTTTCTCTCTTCATTTCAAACATTTTTTTTTCCCCTGCAGTAACTAGTGACTTCTTCCTGCTCATCTGTACCTGAGGCTCATGGGGCAATATACCCATTCATACATTGTATGTATTGTGTGTATACATCGTTCTACACACCGTTTTTTGATTACAATAGTCACGAATAGAGTGTGTGTTTTATGTTATATGTAGTGTGTTCTTGTATGTTTCCCCTTTTTTTCCCCAATTTCTTTCACAGGTCCATGCACTATGATAGCACTATGTTTTTATAAACAGTCACCTTGACACATGTGTTGTCTTTTCAGGTCTTCGTAAGACAACGCCGTGTGTGGCGCAATTAATATCCTAAATCTTTTTCTTTTTCCAGATTAACATATAGTAGTACAAACAGATTAACATATAGGAGTACAAACAGGTACTATATACTGCATGAATATTTGCAAAAATTTCTTTCACTTTTGTATATAACTATCTTCACCTTTATACAACAAGTGAGCACTGAAGGGATCTTCTTAGTCCTGATGAAGAAGCCTTGAGCTTCGAAACATGTCGACTCTCTAGGAACATCAGCTCATTATATGCATGACTATTCCAAATCACAATTTTTAACAGGTTCAGCCTCAATGACCTATTAAATTGTCTTATGTCCATGAGGCCAGCTCCTTTTTAACTTCACTTCTGACCCTTTTTCTCACTACCCCTGCACCACACATAGTATTTTAGATTAGTGCTCCCGCGTAGTCGCTGGTTGTAGCACGCCCCATTCCACAGTGGGATGGGAAGACCCCAATGATGAAGCATGACATCAAGGGCCCTTATGGTGTGTGAGGGGTATTTAAACAACTTATGTGTATGTCCTATCATGGAGTGTCTTGTGGATTGTTACCTGCCTTGTTATGTTGGCCTAGGCCTGGCTGCCATGCTGCTTTTCTTTGCACACGTTACACTGAGCCGGGCCTCCCTCGCCCTTTGCTCGTGCCAAGTTCTTTTGCACTGTCTGCATTTTCTGTTGTTCACCTTTTTGGGCTCAGTCTGCACAAACATGTACAAGGTCGCATAACAATGTATTTTGGTTCTTCCTGATATGGCCAGTCTCGCGCACCCAGACATAACATTAGGTGCAATTGCCATGAAGAATTTGGTATGCTTTTAATACTGTGGTTTACTAGCGCTTAACACACTTGGAGAAATCCCTTTCAGTGAGAAGAGCTATGATGTCCTGCTGATGTAATTCTGCATCTAGAGACTGAGGTATGGGGGTTCGCTAGTCAAAGCCCAGAGGTCTTCTATTATTATAATAAACTATCTTACTGCAAGGGGAGGGTGGTAATGTAATTTATACGTTTATCCACTGAGCTCCGAGATGCTTTCCCGTTTGTATTCTATGGAATTGTAACCATGCTGCTTATATTAGTCATATGCATTATGCTATTAGTACTGACACGTGTACTGTACATTAGAGCACGTAAGTTGGAATAAACATTTTAAACTATCCAGTGTCTCTTCCTACGCACCTTGGGCCTGATTCACAGAACTAACTTATGTCAAAAACGTAAGTTAGTACCTTTTGTATTCACAGAATACACTTACTCATTTTGGTATTCACAGAATACACTTACTCATTTGGTATTCACAGAATACACTTACTCATACTAACTTTATGTCCGCACTCGGGCCGGAGATTCCGGCCGTTTGTGGAGATTCCGGCCCGGAGGTGGAGATTCCGGCCCGGAGGTGGAGATTCCGGCCGTTTGTGGAGATTCCGGCCGAGATTCCGGCCGCTTGTGGAGATTCCGGCCATTTGTGGAGATTCCGGCCGTTGTGGAGATTCCGGCCGGTGGCGGAATCTCCACAAACGGCCGGAATCTCCACAAACGGCCGGAATCTCCACCTCCGGGCCGGAATCTCCACAAACGGCCGGAATCTCCGGCCCGAGTGCGGACATAAAGTTAGTATGAGTAAGTGTATTCTGTGAATACCAAAATGAGTAAGTGTATTCTGTGAATACCAAAATGAGTAAGTGTATTCTGTGAATACTAAAAGGTACTAACTTTACGTTTTTGACGTAAGTTAGTTCTGTGAATCGGGCCCCTTGTGGACAAGTACGAGTGAGTGACGAAAGAGTGTTCTTGCTTCTGCGAGTCCTGAGATAAAGATACCGTGTTCTGGGTTGTCCAAACATTAGTACTTGGGTGCTAATGGGATGCTAAGCTAGTTGGGTTGGGGTTTTTGGGTGCTACGGTATATGGTGGCAAACCACTGTATTCCGGGGTCCCATTTTCCTGTGCATAGCTCTGTGTATGTGCAGAAACCTTATGACATGGCGCGACCACCGTGGGGCAGCTTATCTGCGAGACGCTTGAGTAGTACTTGTGCTTGTCCACAAACCCCTCGCGTACGCTTCCGGAGGCGTATGTGACGGTGATACCTCCTATATTGAATGTTTTATAGGTTCTTTCAAGCTTGATGTTATTAAAAAAGGTTAGTTAACAGACCCATTTTTGTGCTCCCTGTTAGGTTGTCGGATATTATTGTTTAGTCATGGCTGATGTGGCGATTGCTGCACATAGTCGAGGAGCACTCCGAGACCACTTACGGGTGTATGGAGTGCCTGATACAGGGATCGATTTGGTCTTTGTGGTTCAAGCCGATCCGGCTTACCACTTTGAGGTGTTTTACACTTGGATCACTTTTGAAGCGGTGGAGGCAGATGATAATCTGTTTCATGAATATAAACCCACCGTTATTCCTGCTGCCTATCGACCCTATACCACTCTTGAAGTACCTCTCACGGCTTGGCAGCACCGTGTTTGGTTTAATGGCGCCCTACCACAACCAACTACCGCAGTTCGTTTAGGCCCCTTGTCAATTCAGGGGGCCACTTGGCCTGTATTGGCCGGGTATACCCCGCATCCAAATTATCTGGCATTACCGCTTGCGGAACTGCGCACTATGCATACCGAATTGGTACGAGTGCATCGAGCCCTAGTGACATACGTTACAGGTAGTCTACATGGAGCTGCTCCTGTAGTCGCAGGCCAACCAGCTATAGCCGCCGGAGTGACTATAAGTCCTGTCATGGTAAATTCTGTGATGGGCAAACGTCCACAAAATAAGGACGACTATCCTTACTGGCTTGCAGAAAAGTTCGATCAGATAGAAGCAGTGTTTCCCCATACATCCCCAGTAGATAAACACAGCATCCTCACGATAAGTTTGCCAAAAGACATAATCCCCGATTTGACATCATGTGAAAACTGGGGTAAGGTATTCGCAGCAGTTTATTCAAAATGTTTTGGAACTCCTTCCATGACGGTTCTACCCTCTGTAATTAAAAAAGTACAGGATGAACATGGCCCTGAAGCGGCTGTGGAATTAGGGATGAGACTAGTGGGAGTGTTTGATGTAGTAGCTGAGCTGATCCTTGGAAATGTCAAGGGCGATGCTATGAACTTTCAAGTAGCGAATGCTTTGGCTTTGGTCCCAGAGTTGGACAGGCCCCGCGAATTACCGAAAATTATTGCCCGGGCTTATAAAACAATTGGAAGAAATAGCCTGGGCAACAAGCCTTTTGTAAAAATGCAAACTCAATCGCAAACGCAAGTTACACAAGCAAAAAGTGCATCTGAGAAAGATGATAAACCGGTCTTCACTAAAAAGAGTTGGAGACAGAAAAAACAGGGTAAGCAACAAAAGAAGCCGGGGTCGAGAGGCGCTTCCCCAGTTTTGGTTTCTTCTGAACGTACTTATGATTTACGTGATAGGTCAAGGATTAAATCACCAGAAAGGTTTCAGAGCTCTGATCCGCGTTCTCCTCGTTCTTCACAGGCCCAGACGTCGTCACAGGCTGGTGGAGGAGGACGGCAAGATAGAGGAAGGGGCCGAGAGGCTCCCCAGGAGCGAGACCAACCTCGACAACAAGTCAGAGGGAAAGCAGAAGACTTTCATCTTCCTCGACCGCAATTTCAGAAGAAAAAGGTTGCCGCTGTCACAGCGAAATATGCCTCAGACCGTGAGAACGAGACTCCAGAATTGGACGTGGGCAGTGACCCTCCTAGACAGCGCCGCGGAAGTTACCATAGTGCGGGAGGCGCTACGTCCTCATATGGAGGCGACAGCAACTGAAACATTCGTTACTGTAGAGACAGCTGACACGAGAGTGGCACCCCCTGACAGACTATATAATATAGTCATACAAATTGAAGGTGACATACCGCGTGAAATAAAAGGGATTTTTTGGGAAAATCTAACCTCTTCATATGACATTTTGTTAGCAGAGGTGGATTGGCCACCCCCATTCGTTTTAGCTGCACATAAAGGAGAGGAGGTAATCCTTCCAAGCTTCTCACGGCATGTCCCAAAAGACAAAGCTGAAGCACTTGCAGCTGAGTGGGCTGTGTACCTGGCACCAGCGTTATACCGCAACCATGTGGGATGGGATGAAGAATCACCTCCTCATGCAATACCTTTGCGGTCACTACCGCAGCCACAACCCCAATATCCCACCAAACGGCAGGCAAAAGGCCCCGTCTCCGAAATTCTGACACAGTTGGAATATCAGGGAGTAATTGAACCATGCGTATCACCTATGAACAATCCCCTTTTCGTGGTTTCTAAACCCGATGGAACGTACCGCTTAGTTTTGGATTACCGGCATTTAAATACACATTGTCGGAACTTTGCGGTGCAAAATACACACAGTTCTGCGCTTGTAGACAGTCTTGTTCGTAAAAAATACAAAACGACACTTGACCTTTCAAACGGTTTCTACACGCACAACCTAGCCCCGGAGAGTGGTCAATGGACCGCATTCACTTCCGGTGGTAAATTATTCCAGTTCCGGCGTTTACCCATGGGCTACAAAAATAGTCCGGGTATATTCGCCGCCCGTGTTGTTTCTTTGTTAAATGACATTGATCAAGACGCATGTTCGTACGTAGATGACATCTATCTGACGGACGACAAATTATTTCAGCATTTGTCCCGTGTGGACCGCATTATTCTTGAATTTGCGGAGCAGGGTTACAAATTTAACTTTGCTAAATCACACATTGCTGAATTTACAGTTCTGTTCTTGGGCTATGAGCTCAACAACGAAGGTAAGGGCTTAGCCCCCCATTTCTTGGAAAAATGTGCACATTTGTGCCCCCCAAATACTCTGAAGAAACTTCAGTCTTTGCTGGGTTTCCTGAATTTCGGGCGTACTTACATTCCCGAATATGCCCAGCGTATCAAGCCTTTGTATGCTTTGATACAACCTACTTATTCAAGGTCTTGCTGGCTGCCTGAGCATACCTCAATTCTGCAGTCTTTGCAGACAGACCTTTGGAGTCTAAATATCTTTTGACTCGTGATAACCACACAAACCTGGTGATTAGAATAATTCCGGGGCGGTGGGATTCACATACTTAACCTTTAATGAAGGTGATACAGTACCCATCGCATACAAGTCACATCTGTACACTTCCGCTGAATTGCGCTTTACCTCTGTCGAAAAAGTTCTAACTGCAGTGCAAATGGCGATTCTAAAAGAACGCGCACTGGCACAGGGAAAGCGGATTCTAGTGGTAACACCCTGTCCTGCCCTAGAGGCAGTAACAAAGGCAAGTGTACCGAACTCAAAAGCAATGCATCCCCGTTGGATACAATGGGCTACATCCTTGACGTCTTCGGACGTCACTTTTGTTTTTGATTCTTCTCTGCAGACTCAGGAGTTTTTGCAGTATGAATTCGTTCATCCTCCTCCTTTGTTTTTATTACCGCTTGAGGATTACAAATGTGTGATCTACACCGATGGTTCGGCGCAACCGGCCACTGGGTCCAAGCACGCTTATTCAGCTGCATGTGCTATTGTTGCGGGTTCCTTTGTAGATGGAAAGTTCAAATCCTCTGCAGTGCATACTCGCACACTTGGAGATAGTACCGCACAATTGGCCGAGCTGCATGCATTGCTACTTGCACTTGAGTTCGCTTCTCAGGATGAGACCACTCTTATTGTATGTGATTCTTTTTACTGTGTACAATCTTACAATGACAATCTGTTTTTCTGGTCGAAAAACGACTACAAGGACGCAAAAGGGAGCACAATTAAGCATAAAATGCTTTGGGTTCGAGTGGCAGAATTGCAACAACGTCTGCCCCTCACACAGGTGGTTCACACCTTAGGCCATCAGCGGGTGGGCGCACACGCTATAGGTAACGATCTGGCAGATGAAGCTGCCCGTTCAGCAGTAGTCACGTGTTCAGTAGCAGCGGTTACCAGGTCCATGTCTAAAATAGACCCTGTTATATTAGCAGCTATTGCTGCAACCAAGGAAGGTAATAATTACCCTACAGGTTTCCCTTCCAAGTATTCTTACACATTAAGTCCCGATCAGGTTCCTTATGTAACTATACCTGACGTTGGAGATCGGCTGATCCCCAACGCGGACCGCAGGAGTGCCTTGATATCAGCTGCACACGAAGGCATGGCTTCGGCTCATGCAGGTGTGTCAGCTACAGTTTCCATCTTGCAGCAGCGTTATTGGTGGCGTGGATTGTATAAAGACACCCGTGCTTTTGTGCTTTCTTGCGATGTTTGTCAACAGATTAAGCCTTCAACGGTAACACGTCCACCACAAACCCCGCTCTGCATTGCTAACAGACCCTTTGGGTGTGTTTACTTGGATCACTGCGGTCCATTCTCATCAGACACTGCCTATAAATACATCTTAGTGGCAGTGGACTCGTGCACACGGTTTCTCTGGGTCTGGCCACAACGGAGTGCTGACGCCCGAAATGTAATCAGGGATTTGCGTGTCTTTGTGGGAATTTTCGCATGCGGCACCTTCCATTCGGACCAAGGTCCAGCGTTTGCCTCTAGGGCTTACAAGGATGCAATGGCTTCGCTTGGGGTGCGGGTGAAATTTTCGTCTCCGTATAGGCCTGAGGGCAACTCTATCGTTGAACGAATGAACCGTGACTTAAAGCAATCCTTAACAGCTAGGGTTATAGGTACTGGCAGGAACTGGCTGGCCCATTTGTATACCGTTCAGCGTGCACTTAATAATCTCCCTAGAAGACCTCTGGGTGGGCGGACCCCATACGAAATGCTCTTTGGCATAAGAATGTTTGTGCCTGACCTTGAGGGTCCAGACATCGCGGCGCAATCCGCCAAGTTTGATGTAGATAACCATTCTGCTATGTTACAGGACTTACAAGAAGCCCGAGACAAACTTGCAACTACACATTTGCCTTCAGCCACAGATCCTGCGTTGCAGATTCCGGTAGCCGGCTGGCTTCCAAAGGTTGGAGAACTGGTTCGAGAAAAGGTTGAAAACAAAAAAGAATTCGGCCCCTCTTTTCGTGCACCGGTTCCAGTTCTGGGCTTGAAGGGAACACGTACAGTCATTTTACCACCGCTTCCTGGTCGCAAGGAGAACAGATACATCTCAGTGGAAAATGTCAAGCTACAGCGCCTGGCCGATCCTGAATAGTGTCACACCAGCGGTCTCTTGTCCTGCCATTTATCGGACATATGTTCATAGTCCATCTGCACGAACGATCGCTGATGCTGTAATTGAGATGGTTGATTTGCCTGAATCCTCTACTTTGCCTGAAACTACGATTGATCCCCAACTCTCCACCAATATCGACGAGGACGAGTATACTTATCCTGCATCAGAATCGGTGGCACATCAACCAACAACGCCACTTGGCCCGACTCGTTATTCCTTTGATTCGGATTCCACATCCTCAAAAGTTCCATCCAAGTTCAGTATTTTTATATCCTGGTTTAGAGACAATTTTTTGATTCCACCCTGGACATACATCTGGTTGGTACTTTTCTTGATATTTTTGTTCATGTCCATTGGCTTTGTCACAGTGTTTTTTCTACTAATTAATGGTCACTATTTACCTGAACGCTCTGCTGTAGACTATGTTTCTGGAACTTTGGCTCCTCATTCCTCGTCTCACATCATGAAGCGTGACCACACATTTGTGAACATTTCAGCTTTCCCAGTTGCTGATGGCATCGTATGGGATGCAGTGAATTATCAAATCCATGGTCCGACGGAAATTATTAATGTACCTAATGTCCTTCGTGTTTCAATGGGTGATGTAGTACAAAATAATATTCATTCTGATGATTGGGATGTGCATGCCGTTGAAGCATTGTTTGCCGATTTAAAATATTATGCATCTTTTAATGCTGAAGATTTATATATGAATTCTGCTAATTATGCCGATTTGTATTGTTACCAACATTGGGGTAATCATTTTCTCCATAAGCCCAGTGCCCTGCGTAGTTCTGTTAACTATACCCAATGGGAACATTGTCCAAACCCCTTGCCAGGTAGCTCTCAAACTCTTCGAAATAAGTTTAATTATTTCACTGATTTTAATCGGTCGAACCCTGCATCCTATTATTTTAGACTAAATAACACATCAACTCAGAAAATTATGTTAACACACACCAAATTGCTTTATTCAGGTTCCTTTCTAAGTGCCCTAGCTGTGGGTGGTTATGAGTACTGGGATAATACAGTGGATTTAAAATCTATTTGGGGCTCCAAGCCATGGCAGGTACAGGGAACCGAGGCATTACACCGTGCTTGCCTCATCCCTACACAAATTATGTTCCTCAATGTCTCCATCTATCAGACTACATGTTGGGGCTTAGCAACCACTAAACAATTGAATACTCCATCCATACCATCCCTGTCGAGTTTTCCCAATGAAAGCTCACGATTCAATATGTCCCTCGTGTCCCTGCAGGCTCTATTACAGAATAATTCATTTAATGTTTCTGAGCTGGTTCAGTCACCCTGGTTAGTATGGCCTATATCATCTAACGCATGTCAAATACGTTTTCACGATTCTGGTACTAGCTACACACAGAATAGGCCTGATCCGAGATTTACTGCTTCCCGTACTGTCACTACATATTCTGTTGGTAAATTATGCAAACAATGGCTGCAACATTCGTCCCTTGATTCTGTTAAACAACATTTGTCCCTCCTTTCAGGCAATATTGATCTGTCCGACTTTGTTTTGGGACCTCGTGGTCCCCGACCTAAAAGATTCATTTATGAAACATATAATGAACTCTGGAAGCTATCACAAATGGAAGCTGCTTCCCGTCTTCGGGAAATAGATCAAGCAAATTTGGAAAAGGTGCTTGCTGTTGTTGACAATAGTATTAATACCCTGTCTTCTCGCATTTATACTTTGGAGAATATTGTGTCTTCTGTTGTTGATATTGTACAAGATGATGTTTCTGTGTTATATCATGGGCAGAATCAATTGCGTTCAGTTATGCAGTTTGCATGGACTTTACAAACGCTCAAGTTAGGTAAAGTTCCTTGGCATTTTTTGAACACCTCTGCCTTGTTTCTACCTTTTAACTTAACTGACAAACAGCAATTTATGTCCATGAAAGATGCAACTTACACTCTATTACATATCGAAAAGATGGATCCTTTGCCGTTCTCTGTTGCAGAACTCGATTCTGCTGTATGGCTAGTCCATGGGGTTATCGCTTTACCTTTTTCCTTGTTTGAATTTGACTCGTGCATGAAACATTATCCTGTGGGCCGTTACCGGCCCTTGGGCAGTGCTTTCCTGCATGAACTCTGGTCCTTGCCTTTCATGTATAAATGCCTTCGGGACGGCAAGGAAGTCTTTCTCACGGGGGAGTACTGCGACTCGACTATGGGTCATTCGCTTATTTGTAAACACATTAAATTGCATGGCTCATGTAGCGTTTCCGCTCCTAATCTTGCTTGTGTGCTGAAAGGTATTCCTGCTCCTGTTATTTCACCTACTTTCACTCTCCTTTCCAATGGTAGTTATTTACTTTTAAATAACGAAAACTGTTGTGGCCTGCAAGCTGGCATTCCTTACATTGTAACAGTTTCGCACAGGGTTGTCTGCTGCAAAAATGTGCTTTTTCCTCCCCCTCATGGCAAGGTTGATATCTCTATTTGGCCTTCCATCCCTACCATGGAAGCAGATTTCAATAGACTGAGCAGAATAAAGGCACTATTATTAAACGAGGAAGTTATGCTCACGTCCGCCCGGGAGACATTCATTCTCCAGGTGGCGAGTACCCACAGTGAAATACAGGCCCTTTTAAATACTAATCTCCCCCAACATTTTGGGGAGTTAATACATCGTATTTTTAACGCATCTAACACTGAAGGCCTAGTACACTTTTTTAAGGTCGTGGGGTCGGGCTTGGTGTCCTCCTTCCAAACTATTTTTGGTGCCATCCCGGCTTTCATACATTCTATTTTTTCCAGTGTCTTTGGCGGTTTCCCATTGATCCTCGCTTTAGCGGCTGGTGTCTTGCTCTTAATTTGCTTTCTGCGCAATGGCTGCTCCCCGATGGGACCTGCTCGATCCAGAACGCCTCCAGCTGCTCCGTGAGCGCCTTTTGGCCGGTTTTGGTGTCTTGCCATTGGCGACACTGAGTGTGTCATATACTCTTTCATTTCGCTTTGCGTATTTCACTTGCGTGCAACCTGTGATGACTTGTGTCCGCTGTCCTTTCACCTGGACTCTGGATTATTGCCTCTCCAATTCGTCATTGTCTGTTCCGGATTTTGTTCAGTTGATGGGTCCCTTAGAGGCCCATGAGCAGGACTGTTCCGTTGCTGGCTGTATGGCGCGTGCGGCTGCACTGGGGATTTTGGCGCATTGGGATATCTGGGCGGCTGCCCAGGATCTCCTACAACGAAGCTGTTTCAATTATCACGCAAGCTGTCCCGCATTGCTTTTGGATGCTCCCTTTGTTGAGGAGCATTCCTGCTCTTTTGATCTCATGGATTGGATGGCATCTATGTTTTTTGACAATTCCAATGATGAACTCTTGGAGGGTATGGCTTTTCTCTGCACTTACACTTTCATGGATTGACCTGCCCTTCGCCGTTTGGGCGCTCCCTGTGCTCCGACGGCTCTGTTTTTCCTCTGATGGGCCTCTGTCCTGGCCTCTGGACTGACCAGGGGAGGGTGTCTTGTGGATTGTTACCTGCCTTGTTATGTTGGCCTAGGCCTGGCTGCCATGCTGCTTTTCTTTGCGCACGTTACACTGAGCCGGGCCTCCCTCGCCCTTTGCTCGTGCCAAGTTCTTTTGCACTGTCTGCATTTTCTGTTGTTCACCTTTTTGGGCTCAGTCTGCACAAACATGTACAAGGTCGCATAACAATGTATTTTGGTTCTTCCTGATATGGCCAGTCTCGCGCACCCAGACATAACATTAGGTGCAATTGCCATGAAGAATTTGGTATGCTTTTAATACTGTGGTTTACTAGCGCTTAACACACTTGGAGAAATCCCTTTCAGTGAGAAGAGCTATGATGTCCTGCTGATGTAATTCTGCATCTAGAGACTGAGGTATGGGGGTTCGCTAGTCAAAGCCCAGAGGTCTTCTATTATTATAATAAACTATCTTACTGCAAGGGGAGGGTGGTAATGTAATTTATACGTTTATCCACTGAGCTCCGAGATGCTTTTCCCGTTTGTATTCTATGGAATTGTAACCATGCTGCTTATATTAGTCATATGCATTATGCTATTAGTACTGACACGTGTACTGTACATTAGAGCACGTAAGTTGGAATAAACATTTTAAACTATCCAGTGTCTCTTCCTACGCACCTTGTGGACAAGTACGAGTGAGTGACGAAAGAGTGTTCTTGCTTCTGCGAGTCCTGAGATAAAGATACCGTGTTCTGGGTTGTCCAAACATTAGTACTTGGGTGCTAATGGGATGCTAAGCTAGTTGGGTTGGGGTTTTTGGGTGCTACGGTATATGGTGGCAAACCACTGTATTCCGGGGTCCCATTTTCCTGTGCATAGCTCTGTGTATGTGCAGAAACCTTATGACAGGAGTAGGAATACAACCTTTTCCCCATCCACTATCGGTCCCCTTCTTCATCATTCAGATCACTACCCACATGGTGGATCTTGATGTTTTGTTAACTACTGACTCGAGGAGGACGTATCCACCGTCAGTGTCCCTCGGGACGCTACCTCTTCACTCCCCTATTTTGTTTTTTTGATTCCATGGATTGGTCAGATTCAGAAGATGCAAACGACTTGGACCTATCACTTTGGACACATGGGACAGTATCTGCCTCTGCAGCACACATATAATGCTGACTGTTCCCCTGAGAGCTCTCTTGCCTGCACTACATGCTCCAGGACGACATCTGCCACCAACACTGCTGCTGTCTCTGCATCCTCTGGCTACTGCAATGGCACGTACTGTGGAGAGAGCCCCAGCCTTCAGCCTTGAGGAGAACCAGGCCCTGCTGGACAGCCTCCTTCCACAGTACAGCAAGCTGTATGGGAAACCAGGGGAGCAGGTGAGTGTGCTGTCCACTGCCTTACTAATTTTGCATGTTGTCTGACTAGCAGGACTTACAGTGTGCACACCACTGGCTAGCATGCTCACTGAGTAGTTCTGACCTCCCAAAGTGTGTAGTTACATGCACTGAACAGGTACAGTGCAGTAACAGTGCATTCCAACAAGGTTTACTTCCCATGCAATGATACCATGTAGTAACTGCTGGCAAACTGTTCATAGCCATCGTTGCACTGCCTGTGTACATCATATGCCCCAGTGATTGAGACATGTATATCCAACTGTGTGATGCACGTATATGTTGCATGTGTAGTAATGGCATTTTCACTTTGTCATCCTCACAGGCTGATGCCCACCAGAAGCAGGAAATCTGGCTGACCATCGCCCGGGCAGTAAGATCCGTGGGGGACTACAAGCGCCGGATCCGCAACTGCCAGAAGAGGTGGCAGGACCTTCGAGGCTGGACCCGGAGGATCGCAAGGGTCCAGCTGAAGCTGTCGCCTCCTCGCAGGAGGGGCGGACACCGGACCCTGACCCCCCACATGCTCAGGATCCTGGCGGTGGTCTTCCCTGACCTGGATGGGCAGCTGAAGGCCAGACAGCAGCAAGGAGGGGGTGAGTCCATGACAGCACTGTGCACTTTGTCTGACATGCTATGTGCCCTCCTCTGGCCTGGTTAAACTTGCACAGTACATCAGTCTTGTGGTCCAGGACCCATGTCCCTCTATTGTGACATGCCCACTCCTCATCTGATACGCATATGTGTGGCCCTTACAGTCAGGAAATTGTGTCACTTGGGGACTGTGTCATTGCATTTTGCTTTGCTCAAGGTGGGGGACAGCATTTGTTCCGGTGACTATGTTGTGGGATTCATGGGTGGGTCAATTGCTTACACAATGCCCAAGTTCTGACATGTAATCTGGGTGTAACTTTGATATGTGGTCCACTTGCTGATCTGATTCACCACATGTCCCTGGGGTATTTGGCACACCCCCATGCTGCGGGTGGGAAGAATGTTTGGGCCTCAGGAGTATGTATATCAAGTGTGTCACACATGCTTAGACACCTGCCTACTGTCCAGGACTCATCCCTCTTACAGGTGGAGCTGGACAGTCATGCCTACTCCAGGGCATACAATACACTCTGTACTCCCACTCCCGTGGATCATCTGACATGTTGTGATCAGTGACATGTTCCCTCAGGTGTCTGCCTCTGTGTCATTGTGTTGTGGCTTCGTTGTCAGGACTACTGGTATGTTTGTCGGTTAGGGCTCAGCATGCCATCTGAGATGTGACCATGAGAGACGATACTTCTGTGACTTATAGATATTTGATCACTTGACTGTGCACACAGGTGTATGCGACTGTGACTTTCAGGCAGCTGTTATTCATTCACAGCACACTGTGAGGTGCTCAGGTTCTGAGAGTTGTGTTTCATGTCCCCCATATGTCCAATTGGCATGACGTGGACAAATACTAGTTCAGATGATGTGGTGTGTGGGGGATGGACATGTGCACTTGTCAGTTACATAACTTGCATTCCCCATGTCCTAGGATTGTGACACAGTGCAGACTGTTGTTGGCTGGCTGCCATGGCCATGCGAATGGAGACAGTGATGTATGACTTTGCACGCATGCCTGTGTCATGGCATTAAACTTCCTAAGAGTGATCCTGCAGGGGAGTGACATGTGCAACATGCACCCCATTGTGGCATGGACTATCCGGACATGGGTGCATCATGGTGTCTGGTGCTGGTATGCATCACATGCATTTCTATTTAGACTCTGGCCATCCCTTTCTCCGGACACCTGCGCTGACTCAGTGGCAAGAGATGTGATGTGTGCATGTTCACATACTTCACCGTGTTCCCTGCAATGTCCAACAACTGTGTAGGTGGTGCATGTGTCCACACTGGGGCCTTACCATCAGACAGGCACCAGACAGATGGGTGCAAGGGCAGGAGGGGTGTGAGTCCCATGGTTGACCATCAGACTGACAATTGGCTTCTCCAAATCTGTGTGAGGAGTTTTGGCAATGTTCAACTAAGGATGCCAGGGCTGGCTCTGTAAGTGCTGAACTTACTGTGGTGTGTTATGTTATGTTAATTAGGTATTTATAAAGCGCACGGCTACTCCCAGGAGTGTCCCGGCGCTAAGCAAAAACCACATAAACAGCCACAGAGAGGAGAACCAAGGCGAAAGTCCTGCAAAACGGGATTAAAGTTGGAAAAGCCACGTCTTAAGTTTTTTTCTGAAGGTGAGTAGGTCCTGAACCTGTCTGAGGGCCAAGGGGAGGCTGTTCCATAGGTGGGAGGCGACCACTTGAAAAGATCGACCTCCGACCCGAGCAAGTGAAACTTTAGGAACAGGAATCAAGAGTTGAGTTGAGGACCTCAGAGTACGTTGGGGAGTGTAGTGGGGAAATCTTTGTCTGAGATAAGGAGCTCCAATCTGATTAAAAGCTTTAAAACCAGAATCAGCGCTTTAAAGTGGATTCTTTTCTGAACAGGGAGCCAATGCAGGGATAACAAAAGAGGGGACGAATGAGTTCTAGGGCCAGCCAAAAAGATGGCCCTAGCAGCCGTGCTTTGAATCACCTGCAAACGAGCAATTAAATAACTGGGAAGTCCCAAATACAGAGAGTTGACGTAATCCAATCTCGAGATTACCAGAGCTTGGACAATGGTCTTTCTGTGAGAGACAGAGAGCAGGGGAAGAAAATTCTTCACCATTCTTAAGATCCCAAAGCAAGTCCCAGCTACGGATTGAATCTGGGACTTCATAGAAAGCGTGGCATCCAGCCTGACTCCAAGGTTCTTAACCATGGTCACAGACGACCTGGGGGGGTTTCAAATCCTGCGGCCACCAGTCATACCAAGTCTCACATGGTCGAGAGCCAAAAAGATAATCTCCGACTTATCAGGATTACATTTCATTTGATTATCCTTCAGCCACAAAAAAACTGCTGAGAGACATGAGTTAATTGCATGTCCATCAAACTCAACACCCTTCTCACAAGTGAACAACAACTGAGTATCGTCTGCATACGATACGATCTTAGCCCCATGTTGTTCAGCCAGAAGGGCGATAGGGGCCATATAAAGATTGAACAGGGTAGGGCTCAGAATAGAGCCCTGCGGGACTCCAACATTCATGGGAGGAATAACAGCAGAGAAAGGGGGGACCATATAGTTTGGAGGCGGTCACTGAGAAATGACTTAATCCACCTCAGGGCTAGGCCACCGACACCACCCTCCACCAATCTTTGCACCAGTCTATTGTGGGGCACGGTGTCAAAAGCCGCGGAGAGATCCAAAAGTACC